>OY740800.1:10118317-10757050 GCA_963514005.1 Raja brachyura | reverse complement strand
GGGGTGGATGTGAGGGAGGAACTTAGAGAGGTGAAGGACCCGGCAAGCTCGGCTCTTTACTTCTGAATCCTCCAAGATCATCTTCCGATCCAGGGTCCGCGTTGTGGAGCAGGATGAGACGTGCTCACGTTTCTTCTTCCATAAGGTTCACAGGGGGAGCTCTGTGATGAACAGCCTTAGGCAGGAGGACGGCTCGGTAGCATCCTCACAGACGGACATGCTGAGGATCTGCAAATCCTTTTACACAGATTTGTATGACCAAAAGGCCACAGACAGTACCGCCTCCCCAGATCTTCCTGTCCTCGATCACGGAGGTCTTGGAGGACAGCAATCGGGGGAGTCTGGACCAACCACTGACCCTAGAGGAGCTGACTGGCTCCATCCATTCCTTTGACTCGAGTAAAAACTCCCGGCAGCAATGGCTTACCGGCCGAGTTGTATTCGGCTTTGTGGGACTGGATGGGACCGGACCTGCTAGAAGTGTACAACGACATGCTTCTAGCTGGTAGCATGTCCAGACTCCATGAGGAAGGGCAACATCACCCTAATCTACAAGCAGAAGGGGGAGATGAAGAATATAAAGAATTGGAGACCCATAACATTATTGAATGTAGACTACAAGATCCTGTCTAAGGCCATTGCCAACCGGGTCAAATCTGCTCTGGGACAGGTGATCCACCCGGACCAAACCTGTGCTGTACCTGGCAGGAAAATCTCAGACAGCCTAGCGCTGCTGAGAGATACCATTGCCTACGTGCAGGACAGACGGGTGGATGCCTGCCTAGTCACCTTGGACCAGGAGAAGGCCTTCGACAGGATTTTGCACACGTACATGAGGGACGTGCTCTCCAAAATGGGTTTTGGGGAGGGAATCCAAAATTGGATCAAACTGCTCTACACCGATATCTGTAGTGCAGTCCTAATCAATGGGTGGGAATCAGACAGTTTCCCTGTAAGGTCTGGAGTCAGCAGGGTTGCCCTCTCTCTCCTGTCTTGTTTGTCTGCTGTATTGAACCCTTTGCCGAATCCATCAGGAAGGATGCGAGCATAAGAGGAGTGACATTGCCAGCAGTGGGGGCATTCAAGTAAAAACCTCCCTGTACATGGACGATGTCGCCGTCTTCTGCTCGGATCCAGGGTCGGTCCGCAGACTGATTAGTATCTGCGACCAGTTTGAGTCGGCCACGGGAGCCAGGGTGAACCACAGGAAGAGCGAGGCCATGCTCTTTGGCAAATGGCCCGACAGATGAAGGTGCTGGGGATCTGGTTAGGGGGGGGGGGCTGAGGCGTGTATCAAGAATTGGCTGGAGCGGATAGCCAGGATGGGGAGGAAGCTGGAGCTGTGGAAGCAACGCTCCCTCTCCATAACGGGGAAAAATTTGGTCATCAGGTGTGAGGTGCTCTCGGTGCTGCTGTACTTGGTGCAAGTGTGGCCTGTCCCTCCTTCCTACCCGGGCCGTCTTCCAGTTCATCTGGGGGTCGAGGATGGACCGGGTGCGAAGGGCCACAATGTACAAGTCAGCAGACAACGGGGGTAAAAGCGTGCCCAACGTCGCCCTCACCCTGATGGCCACGTTCGTGTGTGGCTGCATCAGGTGGAGTGCAGAGCCAAGGCACATGGGCACCAAGTGTCACTACCTGCTGAGGTTCTACCTGTCCCCGGTGTTGCGAAGGATGGGCCTGGCGCAGATGCCAACGCAAGGTGCCAGTCAGCTGGACACTGCCGCCCCATCTGTCGTTGGTGGAAAGGTTCTTCGGACCAACACCTTTGACCACACGTCCATTGGGCAGTGGTCAGCACAGAACATCCTGTAGGCACTGCAGGGAAAGGGACTCGATGGACCCGGTGGCGTGGTTCCCTGAGCAGACTGCCCAGCTTGTCTGGCAAAATGCTTCATCGCCAGAACTCACCAACAAGCACCAAGACCTGGCTTGGCTGGTGGTGAGGGGAGCCCTCCCAGTCAGATCCTTCCTGCACCGTCGGAACCTCACTGCCAGCGCACGATGCCCTCGGGACGGCTGCTATGGAGAGGAGACGGTTGCCCACCTCTTTGCAGAGTGTGGATTTGCAAATGAGTCTGGAGAGGTCTGCAAGGGTCCCTGTCACGGTTTATTCCGAACAGCTCTGTCACAGAGGACTCTGTGATTTACGGACTGTTCCCAGGGACACATTCAGAGACTGACATCGAGTGCTGCTGGAAGGTCATCAACGCGGTGAAAAAAAACGCTCTTTGGTCTGCCCGAGCATTGTTCACCACCCAGCAGAGTGAGATGTCCGTCAGGGAATGTGGCCGACTGGCCCGCTGCAGACTGCAGGAGTACGTGCTGAGGGACGCACTGAAGCTTGGTGCAGCCATCGCCAAGGCTCGGTGGGGGAGGGCCACAGTCTAAGGTCCATCCGCTGCTGGACATGGGGGGCACGGTATAGTGGAGAACGCCCCTCAAAATAAGGGAAGGTATCCCACGCCAGTGGGCCACATGAGTGGCACGGGTGGTGGACAGATATGTGGAATTTGAAAAATGTATAAACTGTATTGAACAATTTGTATAGCCTCCAAAAATGTCGGATGGCTTTTCCGCACGGTTCATGTATTGTATATATTTATTACTTGAATAAAGTCTATTTTGATTTATTTTTTTTTAATGACTGTGTAGCCGGTCATAGTGCAAACTCCATCATCAAGTTCGCTGACGACACCACTGTTGTGGGACGTATCACTGATGGGGGTGAGTCGGAGTACAGAAGAGAGATCGAGCAACTGTCCATATGGTGCCAGCACAATAACCTGGCCCTCAACACCTGCAAAACCAAGGAACTGATTGTGGACTTTGGAAGGAGGAGGACAGGGACCCACAGTCCTGTTTATATCAACGGGTCGATGGTTGAAAGGGTCAAGAGCTTCAAATTCCTGGGCGTGCACATCTCTGAAGATCTTTCCTGGTCCGAGAACACAGATGCAATTATTAAGAAAGCCCATCAGCACCTCTACTTCCTGAGAAGATTACGGAGAGTCGGTTTGTCAAGGAGGACTCTCTCTAACTTCTACAGGTGCACAGTAGAGAACTTGCTGACCGGTTGCATCGTGGCTTGGTTCGGCAACTTGAGCGCCCTGGAGAGGAAAAGACTACAAAAAGTAGTAAACACTGACTAGTCCATCATCGGCTCTGACCTTCCTTCCATCGGGGGAATCTATCGCAGTCGCTGCCTCAAAAAGGCTGGCAGCATCATCAAGGACCCACACCATCTTGGCCACATACTCCCCTCCCTGCTACCTTCGGGTAGAAGGTACAGGAGCCTGAAGACTGCAACGACCAGGTTCAGGAATAGCTACTTCCCCACAACCATCAGGCTATTAAACTTGGCTCGGACAAAACTCTGAACATTAATAGCCCTTTATCTGTTATTTGCACTTTATCAATTTATTTATTCATGTGTGTATTTACATATATAATGGTATATAGACACACTGATCTGTTTTGTTGTCAATATCTACTATGTTCTGTTGTGCTGATGCAAAGCAAGAATTTCATTGTCCAACACATGACAATAAACTCTTTTGACTTTGACTTTGAAGTCGTTAACAATACTAAAAAGTCCTTGGGTGAATATATTATAAAGATATTCATACGCACACACACATGTATGCGCGTGTGTTTGTATGTGTGTGTATGTATGTGTGTGTATATGTATGTGTGTATATATGTATGTGTATATATATATATGTGTGTGTGTGTATATATATATATATATATATATATATATATATATATATATATATATATATATATATATATATGTGCATATATGTGTGTGTGCAGGCGGCCTGTCCCGCTGAGTTACTCCAGCATTTTGTGTCTACCTTGTATGTGTGTATGTATGTATATACAGTGGCTTGCAAAAGTTTTCATACCCCTTGAACTTTTCCACATTTTGTCACGTTACAACCACAAACGTAAATGTATTTTATTGGGATTTTATGTGATAGACCAACACAAAGTGGCGCATAATTGTGAAGTGGAAGGAAAATTATACATGAATTTCAATTTTTTTTACAAATAAAAAACTGAAAAGTGTGGCGTGCTAAAGTATTCAGCCCCCTTTACTCTGATACCCCCAAATAAAATCCAGTGCAACCAATTGCTTTCCGAAGCCACCTAATTAGTAAATAGAGTCCACGTGTGTGATCTAATCTCAGTATAAATACAGCTGTTCTGTGAAGGCCTCAGAAGTTCTTTTAGAGAACATTAGTGAACAAACAGCTTTCTGAAGCCCAAGGAACACACCAGACAGGTCAGGGATAAAGTTGTGGAGATGTTAAAGGAGGGTTAGGTTATAAAAACATATTCCAAGCTCTGAACATCTCGCGGAGCACTGTTCAATCCATTATCCGAAAATGGAAAGAGTGTGGTACAACTGCAAACCTACCAAGACATGGCCGTCTACCTAAACTGACAGGCCGGGCAAGGAGAGCATTGATCAGAGAAGCAGCCAAGATGTCCATGGTAACTCTGGAGGAGCTGCAGAGATCCACACCTCAGGTGGGAGAATCTTCCCACAGGACAACTATTAGTCGTGCACGCCACAAATCGGGCCTTTATGGAAGAGTGGCAAGAAGAAAGCCATTGTTGAAACAAAGCCAATAAGAAGTCCCGTTTGCAGTTTGCTGCAAGCCATGTGGGGGACACAGCAAACATGTGGGGGACACAGGAAGGTGCTCTGGTCTGATGAGACCAAAATTGAAATATTTGGACATATGCAAAACGCTATGTGTGGCGGAAAAACTAACACTGCACATCACCCTGAACACACCATCCCCACTGTGAAACATGGTGGTGGCAGCATCATGCTGTGGGGATGCTTTTCTTCAGCAGGAACAGGGAAGCTGGTCAGAGTTGATGGGAAGATGGATGGAGCCAAATACAGTGCAATCTTGGAAGAAAACCTGTTAAAGTCTGCAAAAGGCTTGAGACTGGGGCGGAGGTTCACCTTCCAGCAGGACAACAACCCTAAACATACAGTCAGAGCTACAATGGAATGTTTAGATCAAAGCATATTCATGTGTTAGAATGGCCCAGTCAATGTCCAGACCTAAATCCAATTGAGAATCTCTGGCAAGACTTGAAAATTGCTGTTCACAGATGCTCTCCATCCAATCTGACTGAGCTTGAACTATTTTGCAAAGAAGAATGGGCAAAAATGTCAGTCTCTAGATGTGCAAATCTGGCAGACACATACCCCAAAAGATTTGCAGCTGTAATTGCAGCGAAAGGTGGTTCTACAAAGTATTGACTCAGGGGGGCTGAATACTTTTGCACGCCACACTTTTCAGTTTTTCATTTGTAATAAAATTTGGAAAACATGGATCATTTTCCTTCCACTTCACAATTATGCACCACTTTGTGTTGGTCTATCACATAAAATCAAAATAAAATACATTTACGTTTGTGGTTGTAACGTGACAAAATGTGGAAAAGTTCAAGGGGTATGTAAACTTTTGCAAGCCACTGTATATGTGTGTAGGGGACATAATGGGTCCATTAGTCCAGGTTAGCAGCTGACCTTGGAAAGATTAATCCTCTCACCTGCAACACAGCCAATGATAAACACAATGAAGAATTGTCCACTTCTCTGGCCACTATGGACTCTAACTTTTGCTCTCGTAGGGTTGTTTCAAGAAACAGAAGTCTAGAAGCAGTTTGTTTCTCTGCCCTTGTGTAATGGGAGATTAAAAAAACCTCTATATAGGTATGTTACAAGACTTACCTGTCACTAGCCGTGTGCGCGACTTTGGCGCCTTTGAGGCGGGGGGGACGGGGTTTTCCCCTGCCTGCCGGAGTTTTATTTTCTCGGGGAGCGAGCTTTTGCAGAAGGTTTGTTCCAATTGCAGGTCAGTGATTTTTTTTTTTTAATCGCCCGACAATTTCAGTGCTGGAGTAAAATCAAAATTAGCTTCTGATGCCGACAACCGGGACGGATCTCACGTACGGGACAGGTAAAGGAAAGCCGTTTATTTTACATATAAATGTGCTTCTTAGGATGACCTTAATCCACATTTGATTTATTCCCCATATGAACCGGCAGTATTTTTCCTGCCGATATGGGGTTTAAATTCACTGCAACCGCAACATTCCAATTGACCGCATTCCACAAAAACCCACTCGCAAGATGATTTAAATGGCCATTAATTTACAGGAATTAAACACTAAATTCCTTCCATTTGGCCTAGAAATTCATGACAATGAGATTTAAAAATCGTGTTATATTGTGAATTCTTGTGTGAATGTTATTTGGACACTTAGGCTATTTAAAAATGTTAATCTTTTCTTAAGAAATGGATAGATGTTTACATCTAGTAATTGAATTTTGTAATTAGCTATAATTGGGTAACTAACTAATTATATACTTTAATTTCAGGTCATCCAAGTAAGATAGTTTCATATTTGTTTCAGAATGCTTCAATCTATAATAACTGAAAATTTCTCTCAGTTCTCTTAATTTTTAAGAGTCTGGACCAATTTTTAAGTTATGGGGTTTTGATTGTCCTCGATCACAGCTTTTGTGTTAAGTCAATGAAAAAACAATAGGGAAAAAGATGCTAATTTCCAAGTATGAAAATGGCCATAACTTTTTTAATACTGAAGATATGAAAGTGAATTAGGTCTCAAATTTTATGCTTTATCTGATGGGATAAATTGCAGACTTGATTTTTTTAATCTCAAAATTTTATAACATTGCTACTCTATACTTATAAATATTTGTGTGAAGTTCGTGTGCGATTCACATCTCCTCGAAAATGCGATGCGCTAACGGCGAAATTCTTACATATTCCGTTAGAGATTTATGCTGTGAGGTCAAACACGCCTTATCTGAAAATTTCATACATTATTTCTCGAGTTATTTATGAAAATGTTCAAAAATTTCAAATAAGCATATAACCATATTACAATTACAGCACGGAAACAGGCCTTCTCGGCCCTTCCAGTCCGTGCCGGCCATTTATTTTCCCCTAGTCCCATCTACCTGCACTCAGACCATACCCCTCCATTCCCTTCCCGTTCCATCCATATACCTATCCACTTTACTTTGAAATGTTAAAATCGATCCTGCCTCCACCACTTCTGCTGGAAGATCATTCCACACAGCCACCACTCTCTGAGTAAAGAAGTTCCCCCTCATGTTACCCCTAAACTTCTGTCCCTTAATTCTCATGTCATGCCCTCTTGGTTGAATCTTTCCTACCCTCAATGGGAAAAGCTTATCCACGTCAACTCTGTGATAACTTAGAAATGGTGTACAATTTTGGTCGCCCAATTATAGAAAGGATGTCAACAAAATAGAGAGAATACAGAGGAGATTTACTAGAATGTTGCCTGGGTTTCAACAGCTAAGTTACAGAGATAGGTTGAATAAGTTAGGTCTTTATTCTCCGGAGCGCAGAAGGTTAAGGGGGGACTTGATACAGGTCTTTAAAATGATGAGAGGGATAGACAGAGTTGATGTGGACAAGATTTTCCCTTTGAGAATAGGGAAGATTCAAACAAGAGGACATGAATTTAGAATTAAGGGACAGAAGTTTAGGGGTAACATGAGGGGGAACTTCTTTACTCAGAGAGTGGTAGCGGTGTGGAATGAGCTTCCAGTGGAAGTGGTGGCGGCAGGTTTGTTGATATAATTTAAAAATAAATTGGATAGGCATATGGATGAGAAGGGTATGGAGGGTTATGGTATGAGTGCAGGCAGGTGGGACTAAGGGAAAAAAGTTGTTCGGCACAGACTAGAAGGGCCGAGATGGCCTGTTTCCGTGCTGTAATTGGTATATGGTTATATGGTTAAATAACTTAGCAAATAATCGAGCTGATGATGTCACAATGGGTCTGCTCGCTGTGTTCCATATGCTGCGAGTTACGTCACCCCCCCCCCCCCCCCAACTTGCAGTCATTTGATTGCCACCCGCAGCCCGCTCGCCCGCCCGGCTCCCCTCCACCTCTTCCCCCCCTCCTCCTCTTCCCCCCCTCCTCCTCTTCCCCCCCTCCTCCTCTTCCCCCCCCCCTCCTCTTCCCCCCCCTCCTCCTCTTCCCCCCCTCCACCTCTTCCCCCCCCCTCCTCTCCCCCTCCTCCCTCCTCTCCCCCTCCTCCCTCCTCTCCCCCTCCTCTCTCCCCCCCGCCTCCCTCCCTCTCCCCCTCCTCCCTCCCTCTCCCCCTCCTCCCTCCCCCTCCCCCTCCTCCCTCCCCCTCCCCCCCACTACCCCTCCTCTTCTCCCCCCTTCCCCTCTCAGCCACTGAAGTTACCAGGGTTATGGGAGACTAGGACCCAGTGCAGTCAAACCCAGGGGAGTGGGTGTTAGCAGTGTGGAGGCTTCAGCCCCGGTGCTGAATCCAGGCTGTAGGTAAGGCGACGGCTGTGGGCTGCTGGAGGGAGGGGGAGGTGATGGTTGGAGTCTGCGGGGCAGTAGTGTCCGGGTCAGCGGGCGATGCGTGGGAGGTCCCGGTGGGCGGATGGGCGGTGGGGTGGAGTGGTTCGGCCAGCCCGGTGAGAAGGGAGGGAGGATAGAAGGGAGTGAGGGAAGTAGAGAAAGAAGGGAGGGAGGGAAAGAGAGAAAGAAGGGAGGGAAGGAGAGAATGGAAAAGAGAGAGGAAGGATGGAGGGAAGGAAAGAAGGGAGGGAGAGGGCCGGCGGCGGGAACAGATGCCGGGGTCCGGGCGTGAGCTGAGGCCGAGGTTTGTAAACGTTGCTCCAACCCCCGGCCCTCCCTGTATTGTTCACCGCATCTTCCCGGGGAGTGAGAGAGGGGGAGCCGGGGCTATTTGCGTGAAGCACGGCGATAGGAGGGGTGGGAGCACTGCCCCGGGACTGTGAGGGCACCTGCCCCTTCTCCACCCCCCTCCCCGTCTACCCCTTTCTTCCCCCTCTACCCCTCTGCTCTCTCTCCCCCCTCCACCCAGGGTAGATCCACCCAAGCCGAGAGTAGATGACTCCAAAGCAAAGGTGAGAGATTAAAGGATAGACAAAAATGCAGTGGGTCGGGCGGCATTTCTGAACAAAAGGAATAGGTAACATTTTGGGTCGAGACCCGTCTTCAGACTGAGTCAGGAGGAACTCAAACCATCCATGTGTGGGAAAGGTGGTGGGAGGCAGAGGGAACCAGAGAGGGAGGGAGAGAGAAAGAGAGAGAGAGGCTGCTTTGTTTATGCAAACTGCATGCTTTTAAAAAACAGACCTTACCACAAACCCTTGCTGAGTCAATCATTACATTGATACCTAAAAACGTCAAAAATCTTGAATAGCCTAGATCATACAGAACAATAGCTCTTCTAAGTACAGATCAGAAAATATTAGCCAATATTAGCAGAAGACTGTCTGTACATTAGTAAATGAATACATCCAGACCAAACTAGGTTTATACCTAAGCGACATTCATAGAAACATAGAAAATAGGTGCAGGAGTAGGCCATTCGGCCCTTCGAGCCTGCACCGCCATTCAATGTGATCATGGCTGATCATCCAACTCAGTATCCCGTACCTGCCTTCTCTCCATACCCCCTGATCCCTTTAGCCACAAGTGCCACATCTAACGCCCTCTTAAATATAGCGTCATTCATTTCATAACTTGAGACGCCTGTTTAGTATAATGTATTCACACAGAACGATAAATGAAGATTTACCAATGATTTCGTTAGATGCAGAAAAAGCATTTGACCAAGTAGAATGGGCCTATCTCTTTACAGTGTCGGAAAAATTCCAACTAGGAAAAGATTTTATTTCATGGGTAAAGCTGTTATATAACAATCCAACAGCCAGAATATTGACTAATCAAATTCTGTCACCTACATTTCAATTATCCAGGGGTAATAGACAAGGATGTGCCCTTTCACCAATGTTATTTGCCTTATCCATAGAACCTTTAGCAGAAAGCATAAGAGTACATTTGAGTATTCATGGATACAATACTAAACATACCAATAACAAGATTTCGTTATATGCAGACGATGTACTCTTATACATCACCACTTCCCAAGTTAGTATCCCAAATATATTAAACCGTATAGAACAATGTGGTTCCTTTTCAGGGTATAGAATAAACTGGAATAAAAGTGAAATTATGCAAATAATAGCTCAAGACCCTTCACAACTCCAAAAATTTCCTTTTAGAATTGTTACTGAAAAAGTTAGATACCTTGGAGTCTATGTGACTAGAAAATACACCTCTCTATTCCAAACAAATTTCCCACCATTAATTATTAAATTAAATGCCCTCATTC
Source organism: Raja brachyura (assembly GCA_963514005.1). The sequence goes on along the minus strand of OY740800.1, from coordinate 10,746,789 downwards.
AATTTTGGAAAACACTCCCTATTTCCCTTATAGGTAGAGTAAATGCCATAAAGATGATTTTCCTTCCACAACTCCAATACCTATTTCAATCAATACCGATATATCTTCCCAAAAGTTTTTTTAAAAACTTGACTCGGTGAACACAAATTTCATTTGGGACTTTAAAACCCATAGTATACATAAAAGACATTTATGTAAATCTAGAGAAAATGGAGGATTAGCACTCCCCAATTTTATTTTCTATTACTGGGTGACTAATATTAAAAACGTAATCTACTGGATGGATGATACATGTCAACAGGTAAACTGGTTAATAATTGAGAGGGAAGATTGTCTGCCTTTTAATATAGGTGCGATTCTTCTTTCTCCAACACATCTGAGTAAATCAACGTATGAGCAAAATTCGATAACACACAGTACCTTACGCATTTGGAAACAGTTGAAATTAAATCTCAAACTGAGAAATTTCTCTTTTCCTTTTACCAATCGCTAACAATCCCTCATTTGAACCATCTACTTTAGATAATGTGTTTGTACAATGGAAAAACTCAGGAATTAAAACGGTGGGAGATCTTTACGAGAAGGGGATTTTCCCACTCAAGATCTACAGGAGAAATATTTGAAAGCAAGCAATCTTTTTAGATATCTTCAAATCTGAGACTATGTGAAAACATATACTCAAAACTGTCATTTTATGGGTCCAGATATACTAGATGAATGTATGAACAGATATGTCGATACAAGCAAGTTAATATCCTACATTTACAACACTTCTATCGGGATGCTTCACAGCATGATTTGGGAACAGCTCCAGCCAAGACTGCACAAAATTGCAGATAATTGTGGACCCAGCCCAGAACATCACGTAAACCAACTTCCCTTCCAGTGACTCCATCTACACTTCACTCTGCCTCGGCAAGGCCATCAGCATACTCAAGGATGAGTCACCCCAGTTACTCACTCTTCTTCCCTTTCCCATCAGGCAAGGGGTACAGAAGTATGAAAACACACACTGGCATATTCGGGGACAGTTTCTTCAAAGCTATTAATAGGCAACTGAACCATCATATCCACAACTAAAGAGCGGACCTGAGCTACCATCTACCTCACTGGAGACCATTGGACCATTTCTAATAGGACTTTACTGGACTTTTATCTTATACTAAACATTATTCCCCTTATGCTGCATCTGTACAACGTGCATGGCTAGATTGTAATCATGTTTAGTTGTTTTGCTGACTGAATAGCCTACTACATAAAGCGTTTCACTGTACCTCAGTACACGTGACAATAAATAGACTAAACTAACAAAAAATGATAATACTAGATGTGAATTGTACATCTTTGAACAGTGTTGCAAAGCCTTGAAAGTGTAATTTATGTTAAGCCATAAAGACACAAAGTGCTTGAGTAACTCAGCCGGTCAGGCAGCATCTCTGGAGTAAATTCACACAATGTATCAGAATTTTTACAAAAGGTTTGCTTGTGCAAATTGAATTGAGTAGATAATGCATGCTAACCCCCTGTCAGAATACAGTCAATATAGGAAGAAGCAACTTCGAAATTCCTCCTCTGAAATGACCCAAACAACCGTGACAGGTAGCAAATCCCATCACCCAACTTTGCCAGCTGCTACTGCTTTTTGGGTTTAATTCTTTTCTGAGAATTCCTTGGGTGTTCAGAAAATCTAAAATCCAAACGACGTAATAACTAAATATTTGAGATATCAACAGAAGACTGTTTTAAAATAATTGTATAATGTTAAAACAATGTCTCAAAAAGTCCTTGCTGGTTTTTCCCATAATTCTCATTGATAAATTTTGGGGGCGAAGGCTGCGGACGCCAACAGGATTAACAAACTCATCAAGAAAGCGGGCTCCCTACAGGGGGCGGAGTTGGATTAATGGGAGGTGGTCTTGGAGGGGAGGATGCACCTCAAACTGCGGAGCATTATGGAAAATACAACCCGCCCCCTCCATGACACACTGGTCAACCTGAGAAATACCTGAGCAACAGACTGGTTCCACCAAAATGCAGTACAGAATGCCACAGGAGATCCTTCCCCCCTGTGGATATCAAACTGTATGGATATAAACTGTGGATATCCTCCCTCTTCTGTCCTGGGATAGACTGACTTCCATCCACTATCCCCCACGCCCCACCTCCCCAATCTTTGTACTTCCCCAATCCTTTCCATTTGTCACTATATTTTCATGTTTCATGTATTTTGTGTTTTATGACTGTTGGCAGATCAATTTCCCTCCTGGGATAAATAACGTTCTATCGTATTGTATACTAGTTGTATGTTATCTCATTTTTGCATCCACTCCTTCCACAAGAGGGCAGTGTAGATAGGCCAATTAACCTACAAACCCGCATATCTTTGTGATGTGGGAGTAACCAGAGCTCCCGGAGGAAAGCCACTTACTCACAGGGAAAAATGTAGACTCTACACAGACACGGACATGCAGACACGGAAATCGCTGTCAAAACATGTGGGGGACACAGTTTCTTGGCGGCTGCGCACACACGGGCACACACGCGAGGCTTCGGCCGTGGGCCCTGTGGGCGGTAACATCGGGAGCTGACCGACTCCGAACTCCAGCAACAGCAGCTTCGTCCGCCCCGAATCGTGGAGCTTGAATCGGCCCATTCACGGGGTCTTTCATCGGCCGGCGGGGCCTTCAATATTGGGAGCCTCTATGGCCTCGATGCAACAGTTTGATTTTAAGCCTCGCCAGGCGCTGAAATGCCCTGCTAACGGGCCGATTCACCCCTTAGAAAGCGGCTGATAAAGTCTGAATTACAAAACAGGTGGGGGGGGGGGGGGGAATCATCCCCCACCTCTAAAAGTCCCCCCCCCCCCCAGGATTTCCTGCCCCTGCAGACATGGAACCGAAGTCAGGATCGAACCAGGTCTCTGACGCTGTGAGGCAGCAGTTCTATCAGCTGCGCCACCGTGTGGCCACTCCACACTAGTATACTGTAGACCATTCCAATGTGATGAGGTGCAGGGTTGAAGTTCAAATACAGAAATATGTGCTCTTAGTATTGGTTTTAACAAAAGGTTAGGCGTGGGTCCAAACAAGATCACAACCATTCAAATTACCTTTGGGGGCTGTGTAAAGTGGAAGGATTGAAATGGTGGCCACGGTGCACACAGTTGCCACTCTACCTAAGAATATTATTCATAACTTTTACCAAATTGTGGGAAATACAAAATGAAGGTGAAATATTTTTTTCAACTAATAATTGCACAGCTGAAGGCAGAGCTAACAACGGCAGTGCACTCGTGAACTTCGACCTGCAAAGGAACTTGGGTTATAATTAGAGCATAAATGAATGAAATACAAATTTATTTTGAGCTTTCTTCATACTTGTTCTGATGCATGAAAAAGGGAACTACTATACTTCTATACTGTATATACAACATACAGACTGAAGTATGACTGGTCATTCTGCTATAGTGCGATCGTTTTGATCATAGTGCTCATCTTTCTAAACTCCAGCGAGTACAGGCTCGGTGCCAGCAAATGATCATCATACATTAACCCAGTCATCCCCGGGATCATTCTCATAAATCTCATCTCCTATGCCAACACATCTTTCCTCAGATATGGGGCCCAAAACTGTTCACAATACTCCCAATACAGTCTAACCAGTGCCTTATAAAGCCACAGCATTACATCCCTGTTTTAATATTCTAGTCTTCTCAAAATAAATGCTAATATTGCATTTGTCTTTCTTACTACCAATTCAACTTGCCAAACAACTTTTTGTGAATCCTGCACCAGCATTCCCAAGAGTCTTTGCATCTCCAATTTCTGAATCCTCTGCCCATTTAGAAAATAGTACTTGCCTTTATTCCAACTACCAAAATGCATGACTGCACACCTTGCTTCACTGTGTTCCATCTGCCACTTCTTTGCCCACTCTCCCAGCCTGTCCAAATCCTTCTGCAAAGTTCTGCATTCTCAACACTACCTGCCCCTCCACCTATTTTTTGTATCATCCAAAAAACTTGGGCACAAAACCTTCAATCCCCCTCATCCAAATCATTGATATAGAACGTGAAGAGTAGCGGCCCCAGCACCGAGCCCTGCGGAACACCACTAGTCGCTGGCAGCCAACCAGAAAAAGCCCCCTTTATTCCCACTCTTTGCCTTCTGCCATTCAGACAACCTTCTATCCATGCTAGTATCATCCGTCATACCATGGGTTCTTACCTTCTTTAGCTGCCTTTTTCTTTGTTACTGCATACTAAAAGTACAGAAGGTGATGTTACATATTTTAATAGAGTATCATTGTACATGCCAATAGAAGAGAGTTCTTGTTAATTTCAATAGTCATCCACGATTAAAGTAGCAGCTGAGTTCTGAATGTGATTACCATCATGTAAACATTCCCTGACTTTCCGTCAGGGTTACGTCCTGCGGTCCTTGCATAATGTGGTACTGCGCACGTATAGATTTATTATTCGATGCAGAGACCACGAGGGAGGATCCACGAGAACAATTGACTGGCTTACAGAAAGGGCCGCATAACCAGTAACGCACTGCTTTCGTTACTACTGAGACGCGTAACTTGGAAAGAAAGCAGTGGACTTAAAGAATTGCTGCGTGAGTGCGAGTTTACGGAGGTTGCCCATTACATAAGTCAGGGAGGACCTTCATCTGTAATTATACCTTTCGTTCTACCTGAGGAAACAGCCCTTGTTTTGTTTTGGCTTCACCGTCAGATGTGATGCTGGAGAACTGTTGACCGTACTGTAGCAATGTTACAAAATTTTGAGATTTAAAAAATCAAGTCTGCAATTTATCCCATCAGATAAAGCATAAAAAGAAGTTTAATTTGACACCTAATTCACTTTCATATCTTCAGTATTAAAAAAGTTATGGCCATTTTCATATTCGGAAATTAGCATCTTGTTCCCCATTGCCTTTCCATTGACTTGACTCAAAAGCTGTGATCTAGGACAGTCAAAAGCCCATAACTTTCTTAAAAATTAAGAGAACTGAATGAAATTTTCAGTTATTATAGATTGAAGTATTCTGAAACAAATATGAAACAATCTTACTTGGATGACCTGAAATTAAAGCATATAATTAGTTAGTTACCTAATTGTAGCTAATTACAACATTCAATTACTAGATCTAAACATCTATCCATTTCTTAAGAAATGATAAACATTTTTAAATTGCCTAAGTGTCCAAATAACATTCACACAATAATCCACAATATAACATGATTTTTAAATCTCATTGTCATCAATTTCTAGGCCAAATGGAAGGAATTTAGTGTTTAATTCCTGTAAATTAATGGCCATTTAAATCAACTTGTGAGTGGGTTTTAGTGGAGTGGGGTGGATTGGAACGTTGCGGTTTGCAGTGAATTTAACCCACAGTCGGCAGGAAAGATACAGCCGGTCCGTATATATTTTTTGTCCCCTTTTCGCAACATGAAAATTTGATTAAGTGCTTCCTAAGAAACACGTTTTTATGTAAAAATAAACTGTCTACCTTCTTTTGTCGCCTATGTTAGGTCCGTTCCGCTGTCGGCGTTCACGGCTTTAGAAGATGATTTTTAAACTACTCTAGCTAATAAATGATCTAGCGTAGTTTAAAAATACCTTCATAAATCAAATGTCGGAGTGATTTCTCTTTAGCGACGAAATCGCCTGAGAATGATCGATTTGGACTGTCTAGGGAAAAACGCCATTTTAAACCCGCCCCCCTCTGAAAGGCGCCAAAGTCGCGGACACGGGTAGCGGCGGAACTGCAGCGCCGCTAAAGGTAGGTATTGTAACATACCTACGTACTGGGGGATGACTGCTGGATGTTGTTTATAATGTACTGATTTATTAGTGGAAATGAAAATAAAAGTCAACGCACATGACTATACAAATACTGCAGCAGTTCCTGTGTTCAACACCACCATTTTGGCTAGAACTGAACTGAACTGCTCTTGAACTGCTTATCTGTCTTGACAATAGTGTGGAACTGTGCCCTCAACCAAACGCTACTTTGCAATCATTGGTTTGCATTCGACACCAGCACCACTCCTTCCACAGATATGGTATCAGCCAGTGAAAGTTCCAGAGTATGTTTCAGGACACCCATAACCTTTTAATAAATAATTACTTTAACATTTCTGTTCATGAAGAGTCTAGACTGATTTTTGTATTAAAAAACTCAGTCTAGACTCTTCATGAACAGAAATGTTTAAATAATTGTTTATTAAAAGGTTATGGATGTCTATTGATTTTTATCAATCCTAAAGGATTCAGAATATACTACATGATAACCATCAGAGGTAGTTGTGCAAACAAGTTCTGGAAATTTGAGATGTGCTTTTGAGATTTTAAATATTTATTTAATTTCCACTTCACCGAGGATGTTAAATATTAATAGCATTTTCTATTTGGATTTCTTCAAATCCTGATCCTATCAGCTAATTTCAAGTTGACCTCTCCTTCAAACACAAACTGGAATCCGAGCCCAGTTTCATATAGAAACTTGTGTAAAATTCATCTCTTTTGCATCGTTCCTTAATTGAACCCAACTCCTTTCTAGTACTCACTGACCACTTGGTCCTCAGAGAAGATCAGCCCATCACACCCAAGTGAAAAAGGCAAGTTGGATGCAAATGGCTTAGCAACATAAGAATGAAACGGATTACAGTTAATGGGAATTTCAATGTCCATAAAACCACAATGTGCTGTTCAGAGGAGACACTCTCTAGCCACTCTCTAGGATAGAAACACAATATTACATTGCAGCTTCCATTATATGTATGTCTCCTACACATATTCCTTAATTGAATACAACTTGCTTCTTGCAACCCCTGATCATTCACAGCATTTGAAAACACCAATGGCTTCACGGATTTGTCCCTCTTCTGCTGTAAGATGCCCTTTATTGTTTCAAATGTGCTAGTTTTGCAGCTAAAACATCACAAAAGACCCTTGTTTTTCAAGTTGGACATAGGAGCTGCGGTTGAGATTTAACCTCCAGTGTAACAGCCCCCTCTCTCTTGGATGCTGCTCTGATTCCTTTAGCTGGCAGACAGGCCAGGAGAGGCAAATCCCCAGCACTACTGGTGATAACTGGTCCGATTACCTGTTATTATTCCTACCTACTCCCTACAGACGCCAGGCATTCGAGCGAGAGATGGAGAAAAAGAAGTAAGGCAAAAATGGGATGCCTCCCTCCCAGGTTGTAGGTTTGAGGAAGACTGATCCACTGGGACAGGTCTGAGGATGGACTGCGGGGTAAGAGGCCCTCCGCAGCCAGACCACACTTCTACCTGAGGCTAAGACTGAGTGGTTAGAGGATGCCAGAAATGCCAGAACCTCTTCCTGCCCACATATAACAAGGGATTGTACCCATACACACACACACACACAGAGGCAAAGACTGGCCACCAGGATAATACAGAGACCACCAGTGTTGCCTTTTCTAGCCCAAAGCTGAGCTGCCTGGAAGAAACCTATGCCGTCAGCATCTCCCATTGAGGCAATGGTGAAGCCAGAGATTGCCATGCCTCCTCCTTTGACCAGCTCTCCGATGGAGCCTCGGTGGTGATGGGACCACGCGATGGACCCGCGATCAGCGGTCGATGAGCGCGGGGGGGAAAAGGAAGACAATGGGGACCTGGCGTGGGGGGACCGCCGTGAGGGAGAACAAAGGGGGACCCGGTGTGTGGGGGGGGGGGGGGGGGGCACTCTCATTTTAGAATCCTCTGCCCAGGGGATAAGTCTGCGTTTGTTTGTTCATTTGTTCCAGTTCAGACGCTGTGCACACTGTAGCCAGCCAACAGCCGCTTGTCTTTCTCTTTTTTGTTTTCACTTTTGCTTTCACGTTTTCATGTACCTTGTGGGTTGTGACTATTGGCAGACCAACTTTCATCCGGGGATGAATAAAGTTCTTATGTTTAAGAAGGAACTGCAGATGCTGGAAAATCGAAGGTAGACAAAAATGCTGGAGAAACTCAGCGGGTGAGGCAGCATCTATGGAGCGAAGGAAATCGGCGACGTTTCAGGTCGAAACCCTTCTTCAGACTGATGAATAAAGTTCTATCGTATTGTACCGTATGTATTCTGATGCCGAGGGACAGTGCCCCCATGTGGTCGTGGATGATCTTACCACTGTAAATATAATATATCATGCTCGTTCACCCGACTGCGAGTGTCGGTGTGGTCACTGCTGAACCTGGCTTTGTCCTTCACAACACCTAGGAAATGTGGTTAAGATGTTTGCAGATGATTTCAAGATGTCAGTGTGGCAAAAAGGAAGTTTTAGAACAACATAGATATCAGTGAAGAAACAAGGAACTGCAGACACTGGTTTACAAAAATAGAAACAAAGTGCTGGAGTAACAGCGGGTCAAGCAGCATCTCTGGAGAACATGGACATGTGACGTTTTGGGTTGGAGAACCTGATGTATCCATGTTGTCAGGAGATGCTGCCTGACCCACTGAGTTACTCCAGCACTTTGTGTCTTTGTTTTCATAGATATCAGTGAACTGATCAGTTGACCAAAAAGGCTGCAAATGGAACTCAGTAGGGAAAAATCTATTGAGGATATGAAAGCAAAGCAAGAAAATGACCAATAAATGGTAGGTGACTAAGAAGAGCACAGGAACAAGGCTATCTTGAAGTGCAAATCCACAAATCAATGAAGGTAGCAGGACATGAAGAATCTGCTAAGTCCTTCTCATGTTCACAGGGGAACTTGAATCAAGATTGGAAGAGTTTCCTCCATAGATTAGTCAAACCACAGTCTGACTCACAAAAACGTATCTTATGTACGGCAGATACTTGTCTCCATCACAGAGCCCAATATAGTTCTGTTCAACTGGAAAGTACTAGCCCAGCACGCCAGAGTATATGACAGAATGGTATAAGAGAAGGAGGAGGTAATCATGGGAGCCCTTGACTTTGACTTCAGACCTTATGATGTCATGAGGTCATAAGGAATAGGAGTAGACTTAGGCCATTTGGCCCATAAAGTCTACTCCACCATTCAAATGCCTTTACTAATCAAGGAGTCTCATGGAATCAGGTAGACATGGTTATGTCCTTCTTCAGTTTCATGAATCAATCCTCCTCTAAGTTGAACAGTACTTAGAAGGAGCACTGAGAATAGGAAGATTACTGAATATATCAGAAGGTAGACACAAAATGCTGGAGTAACTCGGCAGGTCAGACAGCATCTCTGGAGAAAAGGAATAGGTGATGTTTTGAGGCAAGACCGTTCTTCAGACTGTATTTTTGATCAGGTGCTTTAATGTCCATTGCCAAGAATGTTATGTTAGCAACACACTGATGGACATAGCTTGAAGATTGGATACTGAAGGTACAGCAAGTACTGAATGAACTAAACGGCAAGATTAAAAATACCAAGTTATGAGGCACCAAAATCATACCAAGCAGGATAAGCTTCGAACAGATCTAGCAGATCAGAATAGGGCATCATGATGTGATATGGATTATTACCATCCTCAGAATTGTGCATGACCACAATCTGTAAACCAGGCTCCACGTGCTCAATCTACCCTGTCACTTTCAACAAAATATGCATACAAATCTCTTCTTGAATTGCGCCATCAAAGCTACGTTGCTGCTTCTCACCCTTCCCATCAAAATGTGACGTTTACCATTTCACAGCATAAAATCCATTTGCCATTCAACCTGCCTGTCATTATCTCCTTGGAGTCTACAATTGTCTTCCCTCGTATGCCTACAAGCTATGTGTTATCTGCAGATGTGGAAATTGGATGTCCCACCATTGTCCGAATCATCAATATATATTTTGAAAACCAATGGTCCCTATACCAAATCCTAGGCAACATAGCTTTCTTTCAGTATGGAAACAACATCTATTAACCACAGAAGGCTGTGGAGGCCAAGTCAGTGCATATTTTTATGGCAGAGATAGATAGATTCTTCATTACAACAGGTGTCAGAGGTTATGGGGAGAAGGCAGGTGAATGGGGTTAGGAGGGAGAGATGGATCAGCCATGATTGAATGGTGGAGTAGACTTGATGGGCCAAATGGCCTAATTCTACTCCTATCCCTTATGACCTTATGACCTTAACCACTCCTTATCTTTATGCCAAGGTGGAAATATCAAGTACTAGAGGGCATAGCTTTAAGGCAGGAGGGGGGAAATGTAAAGGAAATTCACATCCGTTCAGTTTAGTTTAGTTTATTGTCACATGTGCCAGTTAAGGTACAGTGAAATTTGAGTTACCAAACAACCATACTAAGTGAAAACCAACAAGACACACAACCACATAAAAGTTAACATAAACATCCATCACTTCCGTGGCCAGCACGCAAATAATCACCTGGGCTGGGCTCCATCATGGAGGCTTGTAGGTGCCTGAACAGGCTGCCAGTTGAAGTGAAGGAAGCAGATTTGATAGCAATGTTTGTGAGGTGTTTAGATAAACTTACGACAGGTGGGGGATGGAGAGGGATAGATCATATGCAAAAGGCCATGCGGTTTAAATTACCATCATGATGAACATGGACAATGCGGGCCAATGGGCCTGCTCCTGTGCTGTACTCTTCTATGTTGAACAATCCGCTCTTTATTTCCTGTTACTGAGCCACTTTTCCGTCTTTATGCGACCAGCCCTTTTGTTCCAGCCCCTTCATTCTTGATGGTAAGCCAATTATGTGGCAACATCAAAAGCCTTTTTGTTTTAAGTCTTTATTTCCTACATCATGGGTCTGATCAAACAACTCTATCAAGTTAGCTGGACCCAATTTGTCTTTGATAAATCTATGCTGCCTTTTTCTAATTAACTTGTATTCGTCCAAATGACTGCAATATTATCTTAGTTTAGTTTAGAGATACAGCGCAAAAACATGCCCCTCGATCCGCCGAGTCACACACTAGGGACAATTATTACATTTACCCCGAGCCAATTAACCTACAAACCTGTACATCTTTGGAGTGTGTGAGGAAACCAGATCGCCCGGAGAAATCCCATGCAAGTGTCACAGGGAAAATGTAGACACTGTACAGAATGCACCTGTAGCCAGGGTCGAACCCGGGTCTCTGGTGCTATAAGGCAGTAGCTCTACCGTTATGCCACCCTATATTCTGTCCTGATTATTGTTTCTGCAACTTTCCCCATAAATGTACATTGAGAAAATTCAGAGTGCTTCATTTTAACACTGAGAAAATGAACGGAGCATGGAGAGGTAGTAAGCTGTAGACTTTATTCAATATTAAATAAAATTGCTTTTATTAACTTCTACGGATATGTTCCTGCAGAGATTGGTGCTTAGGTTAAATAAACCACATTCAATGAAAACATACAATGAAACTGAAGAAGGAATTTCTGGAAATGACAAGCAAATAATAAAAGATTACAATATGGTCAAGCTGGGAGACTTGCACATTGGGTAAGGGTGATGGGAACACGGATAATTTAATGGTCACATTGGCGGTAATTAGTTCAGGGCATTGTTTAGATAGCTGGAACCAAGATAAGCTCATAAGTAAGCAGATCACTACAGGAAGGACTTGGGTCATAATTTGTAACAGGCATTTATCGAGCAAATGGGGAAAATGGCTGTTGGATGAAGGGGGACCTGTCCAGTTGTCAGGCAGATGGAGGCACCTCCCACAGGGATGAAACAAGGATACAAATATTTTTTTTAAAGTGGATTACTGGTGAATCATTGTAAAAATGTGAAATCCACAGGTGACCATTGTAATGCAAATGCTATGCGTTGCTGGAGGAATTTTGAGTCTTCGCTCAAAGTCCCGCCCCAGTAGATTATGACAAGGCTTGAATAAACTGACGTTGAAGAGACTCACTGCTGCCGTATGAGACATTCTCCGCATGCTCCCCTGATCTGAGCTTTAATTATGTCGCCAGTGTTAGTATGTTAGGATCTAAGCTCACTGCTTCTTATGTAAGTAATGACTAACACACATGACTCAGTGAGTTAACATTTGAACACGGGATCGAATAACAGATTCAATGTGCATGCAATTACTTTGATGTTTTTTCTTCCAAGGAACTTTGTACAACCCATAAAGGTCAACACCAAGGTGAGCTGCTGTTGCCTTTAGTTAATATAGAGGTTTGTACATTTTGCCCTCACAAACAGACTGTACTTTCAATTTCCAAATAAGATGTAGGATGATTCGATGATTGCCATGTCACAGGCACTTGGCACGAGCCAGGCTTGTACCCGGCACACCCCCGTCTGGAACATTGCACCTGATGGCCAGCTCCCTGCATGGAGGCCCACCCTTCCATTTATGTATTCACGAATAGTTCCTTCCAGTTCTTGCTGCACATCCACACTTATCCAGGTAAGGTGCACATTGTCTTCATCTAGTCGTCAGACTATGAACAGGAGGAGGGAAGACACTGCCTTCTACCTGCAAAGCTCATTCTCAGTTCAATCTGGATGCAGATGTATGCTGATTTTGATCAATGTTGAGGAAGAAACTGCAGGTGCTGGTTTACACCAAACCATCCCTACTCGACTGGAGATGTAGATGAGTACGTCACATGGACACAACGTGGGAAGGGTTAGTGTTGGGTGGGGGGGAGAGGACATTCTCGTTTAACATCGGGTCGAAGGAGGACGGCTCGGTAACATCCTTGCAGACGGATATGCTGAGGATCTGCAAATCCTTTTATACGGATTTGTATGACAGAAAGGCCACAGACAGCACCCCCTCCCAGATCTTCCTGTCCTCTATCACGAAGGTCTTGGAGGACAGCAAGCGGGAGAGTCTGAACCAACCACTGACCCTAGAGGAGCTGACTGGCTCCATCCGTTCCTTTGACCCGAGTGAAACTCCCAGAAGCGGTGGCTTACCGGCCAAATTGTATTCGGCTCTGTGGCGGTACTGGCTCGAAGGGCCGAATGGCCTCCCCCTGCACCTATTTTCTGTGTTTCTATGGAATGGGTGGGCCCGGACCTGCTGGAAGTGTACACTGACATGCTTCTAGCCGGCAGCATGTTAGACTCCATGAGGAAGGGCAGCATCACCCTAATCTACTAGCAGAAGGGGGAGATGAAAGATATAAATAATTTGGAGGCCCATCACATTGTTGAATGTAGACTACAAGATCCTGTCTAAGGCCATCGCCAACTGGGTCAAGTGATCCACCGGACCAAACCTGTGCTGTACCTGGCCTGAAAATCTCAGACAGCCTAGCGCTGCTGAGAGATACCATCGCCTACGTGCAGGACAGACGGGTGGATGCCTGCCTAGTCAGCTTGGACCAGGAGAAGGCCTTCGACAGGATATCGCACACGTACATGAGGGACGTGCTCTCCAAAATGGGTTTTGGGGAGGGAATCAGGAATTGGATCCACCGATATCTGTCGTGCAGTCCAAATCAATTGGTGGGAATCAGACAGTTTCCCCGTCAGGTCTGGAGTCGGGCAGGGTTGCCCTCTCTCTCCTGCCTTGTTTGTCTGCTGTATTGAACCTTTTTCCGAGTCCATCAGGAAGGACGCAAGCATAAGAGGAGTGACATTGCCAGGCAGTGGGGGGACTCAGATCAAAACCTCCCTGTAGATGGTCCGCAGATGGATCAGCATCTGTGACCAGTTTGAGTCGGCCACGGGAGCCAGGGTGAACCGCAGGAAGAGCGAGGCCATGCTTTTTGGCAACTGGCCTGACCGATCTACCGTCCCCTTCACCATCAAGCCCGACTTCTTGAAGATGCCGGGGATCTGGTTCGGGGGGCTGAGGCATGTAACAAGAATTGGCTGGTGCGGATAGCCAAGGTGGGGAACAAGCTGGAGCTGTGGAGGCAACGCTCCCTCTCCATAACGGGAAAGAATTTGGTCATCAGGTGTGAGGTGCTCTCGGGGCTGCTGTACTTGACGCTGTTGTGGCCGGCCACAGGGATCACCCGGGCCGTCTTCCAGTTCATCTGGGGGTCCAGGACAGACCGGGTGCGATGGGCCACAATGTACAAGTCAGCAGACAACGGGGGTAAAAGTGTGCCCAACGTCACCCTCACCCTGATGGCCACCTTCCTGTGTGGCTGCATCAGGCGGAGTGTAGAGCCAAGGCACGTGGGCACCAAGTGTCACTCCCTGCTGAGGTTCTACCTGTCCCCGGTGTTGCGAAGGATGGGCCTGGCGCAGATGCCACGCAAGGTGCCAGTCAGCTAGACATTGCCGCCCCATTTGTTGTTCGTGAATAGGTTCTTCCGGACCAACACCTTTGACCACATGTCCATTGGGCAGTGGTCAGCACAGAATGTCCTGCAGGCACTGCAGGGAAAGGACTCGATGGATCCAGTGGCGTGGTTCCCTGAGCAGACTGCCCAGCTTGTCTGGCAAAATGCCTCATCACCAGAACTCACCAACAAGCACCAAGACCTGGCTTGGCTGGCGGTGAGGGGAGCCCTCCCAGTCAGATACTTCCCGCACCGTCGGAACCTCACTGCCAGCGCACGCTGCCCTCGGGACGGCTGCTAGGGAGAGGAGACAGTTGCCCACCTCTTTGCAGAGTGTGGATTCGCAAAGAGAGTCTGGAGAGGTCTGCAAGGGTCCCTGTCACGGTTTATTCCAAACAGCTCCGTCACAGAGGACTCTGTGACTTAGGACTGTTCCCAGGGACACATTCAGAGACTGACATCGAGTGCTGCAGAAAGGTCATCAACTCGGTGAAAGACGCTCTTTGGTCTGCCCCAGCGTTGTTCACCACCCAGCAGAGCGAGATATCTGTCGGGGAATGTTGCCGACTGGCCCGCTGCAGACTGCAGGAGTACGTGCTGAGGGACGCACTGAAGCTCGGTGCAGCCAACGCCAAGGCTCGGTGGGGGAGGGCCACAGTCTGGGTTCCTTCCGCTGCTGGACATGGGGGGCACTGTATGGTGGAGACGCCCCTCAAAACAAGGGAAGGGATTCCACGCCAGCGGGCCACGTGAGTGGCACGGGTGTGGGGTAAAATTGTGATTTGGGGAAACTATTGAATGTGTGTATAGCCTCCGAGGATGTCGGATGGAGTTTTGTATGGATCATGTATTGTATATATATATTGCTCGAATAAAGTCTATTTTGAAATTTAAAAAAAACATTAGGTCGAGTCAATCAAATGCCCGATTCTTATCCATGATAGAAAATCGTGCAATGGATATTGAAGGCACAGCATCTTTATCCAATTTTGCATTACATTTCTGAACATCTTAAATAACACCTTCATTGTGTGTGTGTGTGTGTGTGAGAGAGAGAGAGAGAGAGGGAGAGAGAGAATCCCGTTTAAAGCATTTTCCTGGTACAAGCGTTTTGTTCGGAGCATAGGCGATTGTGTTTCCGAAAAAAACCTAGGCTGAGGCAAATCTTCTTCCCAAAGGCGCGTCAGCATAGTCAGGACGGGCGGGATCTTGGTCAGCAGTGATATGCACCGCCAATATCGGACACCTTCTGGATTGCGTTCAAGTCCAGTCACTTTTATTTATATAGTACATTCTAAAAACAACTCTCGTTAGCCAAAGTGTTTTTAATTGGTAGAAGAATAGTATAACAAACAACAGTGGTTCATAGATTAAATACAAACATCACTACATACTGAGCTCTCACTCAGGGGACGTCAAGAAAGGCTCTGTGTTCATCTGTCCAGATTCATCTGGCGACGCGTTTCGTCTGGGCGCCGGACGCGGCCCCGGTAACATTGCTCCGTATCCCTCCAGTGGGACAGTGGTTGGGGTTTGCAATGACTCCCCTGCCACCAAGCCAAGGAGAGCTCCAGTAGTATAAGCACCGCTTCACCCCCATGTATTGGTCTGGCGCACCCCGAACGCCAGCGTCAGATCGTGTCCCGGGATAAGGCGTCCCAACCTCTCCCGGTCACTGTCAAGGACAAGCATCATAGGAAGGGTATCAATGCCTTGGACTAAATCCCGGGTGGACATGTCATTTTATCCCGTGCAGAAAATAGAGATTTATTCACCAATGAAGTGTTAACAGCCCGACTTTAGGAGGTTATAGAGGTCTTGAGCGTTTACTCCTGTTCGTGGGTATTTAAGGTCGTTTTGGGAATTGTCTCCAAACTTACAGACGTAATGGCATCCGATTTCCTGGTAAAAAAGTCAAAACAACACTGCGAGTTGCAACACAAGGAAGCGATAGCATCTGACTCTGTGCTTAAGTGAAACACACCCAAGCGGCAGACAGTCCATTTCCTACAGGTCACGGGCGGAAAGCTAGTGCAAGGAAAGCGCATTTGTTGCTTTACAGCAGAGAAGAAAATACTGCCCAGAGTTGATACAAGTTGCATTCCCCAACGCAATGATGTGAATAATCTGGGCGTTTATATTATGCTTCCACCAATTACCCGCCATTTATTCATGCCACCACCAATTACTTGAAATAACTACAGATTCCCTTGAATAAAATTGAACGACATCTGACAAATTTTCAATGAATCTCCGAAAACAGCCGACTCTTTGTTGAAATTGCTCATCATAAATATAATCTTAATTTGGTTTTCCAGTAAATTTATACTAATATATATATATATATATATATATTCAATCCAAATACTAAGCAGCGCAATCTCGAGGTTATGTGATTTATTTCATATTATTTTCTCATATCATTTGAATTAATATTAATTACGGATGGATATTTAAAAAACATATTCATATACCTGTCGCGCAGAAGATCGTTTACAAGTGATTATTAAAAACGAGAGGTTTAAGAAGGAACTGCAGATGCTGGAAAATCGAAAGTAGACTAAAAAATGCTGGAGACATTCTTAAAAACGCGAAGATGTGATCCATTTCGGGGGGAAAATGCGGACATTTTTCTCTCAATAGTCCAGAGAAATTGTTTTGGAGTTGATGGATCCACCTTCGTTTCACTGGTGCGCTCCCCTGGTCCAGGTGAGCTCGGGGTGAATTTGTCGACGCGAAATTTACCTGCAACAATATCATAGCTGGCGGACTGTGCCATGGGTGTCGTGGGGGGAGTGTAGATGTGCATAGTTTCATCGACGGCCGTATCACCAGGTTACAGTTCATCTAACATAGTCGTCCTAAAACAAAGTGTTTGTTCTGGGCTGGCAGACGTGTCGTTTAGCCCGAGGGAGAGGCGTGGGGAGAGATAAATGCCAACTGCTCAGAGGCTGCCTCCCCGGCAAAGGATTGGACAGGACCCGGAATTAGCTCCCGTTCCACCTGAGCCTCCTGGTCGCCACTTGGACAAGTTGCCGCGACCGGGCCGAGAGCGGCGAAGAATGGCTGCTTACAGTCGCGTCCCGCACAGGGATCTCACAGAAGTCGACATCTTCAATGGCAACTGTTCAGAAGGGGAGGGGGACTCCTTCGTGAACTCAGTTGGGAGCAACTCTGATGGGCTGCCCGGCTTCGGGGCTTGGACGCTGAGTGCGGGCTGCCCGGGAGGAGTCATCCGAGGGCCCTCGCTTCTCAAAGACAGCGAGGACATCTTCTGCTCGTCAGCGTTAGCCCCGGCTCAACTCTGGGCGAGCGGGCTGTCTCAGAGACCTCTCGTTGACCCAGGAGCGGGGACAGTTTGTAGACAGACATCTTCAATCGTGGACAATCTGCTGACGGAACTTTATGTCTCCTACACGTACAGCGGCAGGAGCATTGACAGTGTCGACAGTTCCACAGAAGCCTCCAGCTCCGATGCCTTTCTGGGGAGGAGTAATTCTGGATCCGCATTCCTGCAGGAATTTCAGGAACAGCACACGGCCAAACATCAGGTGCAATACCTGGCGCAAAAAGGTACG
This sequence comes from Raja brachyura, assembly GCA_963514005.1. The sequence goes on along the minus strand of OY740800.1, from coordinate 10,729,031 downwards.
TGACTTAATCTTTCCGAGTGTGGACACGAAAAGAGCTGGAGTAACTCAGCGGGACAGGCAGCATCTCTGGAGAGAAGGAATGGTGACGATTCGGGTCGAGACCCTTCTTCAGGCTCTTTGCGATGTCGGCGTATAACACCCCTGCACCGAAATAAATGATTGAGAGATCATACAAAGGAACTGCAGATGCTGGTTTACACGGAAAGGCACAAAGTGCTGGAGTGACCCAGCGGGACAGGCAGCATCTCTGGAGAAAAGGAATGGTGACGTTTCGGGTCGAGACCCTTCTTCAGACTGGGAGCAAATATAATGAAGACTCTTATATTAGTGTGAAGAAGCGTCTCGACCAGAATCGTCACCTGTTTCTTCTCTCCAGAGATGCTGCCGGACCGGCTGAGGTACTTCAACATTTTGTGTGTGTGTGTATATAAACCAGCATCTGCAGTTCCTTCCTACATACAAACATTAGGCATCGCTGCCCAGTGGCACTGCTGCATCCCGAATGCGCGCCCACTTTATGCACCCGAGGAGCGGAACGTATTATACTCGTGATCTAAGATCAGAGCCTCCTATTGTAATGGAATATAGCCAGAAATTGCCAGAAATACTCAGCAGGTTTGGCAGCATATGTGGAGGAACAATCAGCGCTGCATCCCGCCCCGCTGAGTTACTCCGGCATGTTGTGTTTACCTTCAGTGCAAACCTGCATCTGCAGTTCCTTCCTACACTCTCAGTGCCGTTGAACCTGCTGTGTACACCCAGACCTTTCTGCTTTGTTGTAATGGAAGTTGGAAACCTGTAAACTCCTGGGAAATTGTAAACGTGGTCAAAGAGCGCCGGTGGCAATTGATGGCCCAGTGACCGAGCCTTCGCAAGCTGTATCACTGACTGGGGGCGGAAAGTTGCTCGTCGGTGTTTTGAAGCGTTTGTTTGCTTTTTGTTTGATTAATAAGTTAAAGGTGCAAGGCAGCGCCAGCGCCAGCGTCGCCCAACCTCACCGAAGCAGAGACAGTGTAACAATCAGCATTTGCATTCACTGCATTGCCATCAAAGTGACAACGCTGAACACTGAGGTCGACTTGCTTTACTGGTTCTTACACGGTAGTGTACACATGCGCGAATAATAGAATTCTTCTGTGAATTGAAAGCGATTTTCTGATAATGTAATATTGCTGATCTACATTGAACATCATATTCTGTGCCTTCAATCTTGGCATCAAGTCTGTCCTCGTTGTTCGACAATGATCCCCCCACCATATAGTTGGAGGGAAAATCCAACGTGTTGAAGAGGTGAGGGCGAGTGAGTGGACAGGTTCCTTCTATCCAGAGATGCTGCCTGTCCCGCTGTTATTCCAGCATGTTGTGTCTATATTAGGAACAGTTACCATGGCAATGAACCGAGGTGGCCCCTTAGCGAACCAAACATCTATCGCCACAGTTGGAAGTTGTATTTTAAGCTATGATCCCATTTCAAGCATCACAAATAATTCAAATTCTAAATTAAACTGCATCTGCTGGAATCTGAAAACAAATCGAGAATGATGGTAAAACTCATCAGGTCTGGCAGTATCTGTGGAAAGAGATTATGCAGTATTAAGGCATTTTTTTAACACCCAGATAAATTGTGGCGTGAATCATTAAATCACTAGCTCCCCTCCAGAGCACATAGAAGTGTCATTAATTATAATGACAGGAAGGAGACTTTTCAGTCCATTCAGTCCATGCTGGCTTCCATCAAGACACTCCTGACAGTCCCACTCTTGTCTCCTTATTTCCATGTACCATTGCAACCAATCCTCTCTCAAGTGCCTATCGACTCCCCTTTGATTCTTGTACAACTTACCTCGGGTAACAAAGCATTTACAGTGGGAGGAGGATGCATCTGCACGTCTTTTAAGATGTTGTTTAAGCTCAAGCAATCATGAACAAAATGTGCAATCTCCACACAGATAGCACCCAAGGTCATGATCAAGTCCCAGTATCTGGAACTGTAAAATAGGCAGCTTTCTGTTGTATATTGCTGTTTTCTAAAATAATATAAGTGTATTCATAGAAAGCTGGAGTAACTCAGTGGGTCAGACAGCGTCTCTGGAGAAAAGGAACTGGTGACATTTGAAGAAGGGTCTCGACCCGAAACATCACCCATTCCTTTTCTCAAGAGATGCTGTCTGACCCACTGAGTTTCACCAGGATTTTGTGTCTATCTTCGGTTTAAACCAGCATCTGCAGTTCCCTCCTACACATAGTTTTGTACATGATAGATTATGTTTTGGACTGTTGTATGTTCTCCCGAGTCCCCAAGAAGCCATCTCATAATTAACCTCGATCCACATCCCTGTGGTGAACTAATGATAGAGATAAAATCCTACCAATGAAAGTTGCTATTGAACTTGTGACAGTGGAAATGCAACCAAGTGGAAATGCAACTCCTTTTCTTTCATCATTGCATCATCAGGTGGAAAGGGGATATTACAGTGAAGAGAATAGCATGATTATTTGAAAGAGGATTCTGATATTACTGGATATAAAGGGCAGCACAGCAGTAAAGTCGCTCGCTGCCTTACAGCGCCAGAGACCCAAGTTCGACCCTGATGACGGGTGCTGTCTGTATGGAGCTTGCACGCTCAACCTGTGACCACATTGGTTTTCTCCAGGCACCCCAGTTTCCTCCCTCACTACAAAAACGTACAGGTTTATAGATTGTAAACAGTAAATTGTCCCTATGTGTAGGATAGTGCTGGTATACAGGGTGATCGTTGTTCAGAGCAAATTCGATGGGCCGAAGGGCCCGTTTCCACATTGTATCTCTAAATTCTGAAAAAAATATTGAAATGTGGCATTCACAGCATTCGCGAGCTTCCAAGATGGAGCCCAACCCAGGCGATTATTTGTGTACTCGCCACTGAAGCTGATCTCCAATCACATATTACAATTGCTCCAGGCTTTTAAATCTCTATTCCTACAGTAATATTTCTTCCCTTATCATGTATCCATACATTCACAAGTTATAGGAGTAGAATGAAGCCATTTGGCCCATCGCGTCTACTCCACCATTCAATCATGGTTGATCTAGCCACCTAATCCCATTTTCCTGCCTTCTCCCCATAACCCTTGACACCCGTTCTAATGAAGAATTTGTCTATCTCTGCCTTAAAAATATCCACTGACATGGTTACCACAGCTCTCTGTGGCAATGAGTTCCACAGATTAACTACCCTCTGACTAAAGAAGTTCCTCCTCACCTCATTTTTAAAAGAGCACCCTTTAATTCTGAGACTATGACCTCTGGTCCTAGACTCTCTCACCAGTGGAAACATCCATTCCACATCCACTCTGTCTATGCCTTTCATTTATTCTGTAAGTTTCAATGAGTGCCCTATAGAGCCTCAACCTGTGTTTTTGTATTCCAGTCCTCTTGATATAAATACTAACATTGAATTTGCCTTCTTTACTACCAAATCGACTTCCTGGGGATCCTGCACCAGCACTCCCAAGTCCCTTTGCACCTCTGATTTCTGGATTCTCTCTCCATTTAGAAAATAATCTATGCCTTTATTCTGATTACCCAAATGCATGACTTCACACATTGCTATACTGAATTTAATTTGCCACTTTTCTGCCTACTCTCCTTACCTGTCCAAGTCCTTCTGCAGAGTCCTTGCTTTTAGCTACACTGCCTGCCTCTCCACCTATCCTAGCATCATCTGAAAATGTGGCCAAAAGGCCTTCAATCCCCTTGTCCAAATCATTACTATACAACGTGAAGAGATGCGGCCCCAGCCCCAACCCTTGCGGAACTCCACTAGTCACTGGCAGCCAACCTGAAAAAGCACCTGTTATTGCAACTCTTTGCCTTCTGTCATCCAGCTAACTCACTATCCATGTTAGTATCTTCCCTTCAATACCATGGGCTCTCATCTTCCCAAGTAGCCTGACATGCAGCACCTTATCGATGTCCTTCTGAAACATCTACAGCCTTCCCTCTGTCTGTCCTGCTATTAACTTCCTCAAAGAACTCCAGCTGATTCATCAGGCAAGATCTTCCCTTCACAAAACCATGCTGAGGGGCCTATTGTATCGTGAACTTCAAAGTACTGTGTACCCTCATGCTTTATAATTGACACTAAAATCTTCTCAAGGGGCCTATAGTTTCCGCTCTTCTTCTTTGCTCCCTTCTTGTATAACGGGGTGATATTCTCAATTTTCCAATCTTCAGGAACCACTCCTAAATCCAGTGATTCTTGAAATATCACAACTAATGCCTCCATAAACTCCAAGGCCACCTCCTTCAGAACCCTGGGGTGCAGTCCATCAGGTCCAAGTGCTATACCCACACTCAGACCTTTCAATTTTCCAGCACCTTCTCCTTACTAATTGCCACTACACTAACTGCCACCCCCTGACTCTCTAGGATTGCAGGCACACCACTGGTGTTGTGTATTGAGTATTGCGTACAGTTTTGGTCTCCTAATCTGAGGAAAGACATTCTTGCCATAGAGGGAGTACAGAGAAGGTTCACCAGACTGATTCCTGTGATGGCAGGACTTTCATATGAAGAAAGACTGGATAGACTCGGTTTATACTCGCTAGAATTTAGAAGATTGAGGGGGGATCTTATAGAAACTTACAAAATTCTTAAGGGGTTGGACAGGCTAGATGCAGGAAGATTGTTCCCAATGTTGGGGAAGTCCAGAACATGGGGTCACAGTTTAAGGATAAGGGGGAAGTCTTTTAGGACCGAGATGAGAAAAACATTTTTCACGCAGAGAATGGTGAATCTGTGGAATTCTCTGCCACAGAAGGTAGTTGAGGCCAGTTCATTGGCTATATTTAAGAGGGAGTTAGATGTGGCCCTTGTGGCTAAAGGGATCAGGGGGAATGGAGAGAAGGCAGGTACAGGATACTGAGTTGGATGATCAGCCATGATCATATTGAATGGCGGTGCAGGCTCGAAGGGCTGAATGGCCTACTCCTGCACCTATTTTCTATGTCTCTATGTTTCACTGTGAATACTGATCCACAAAGGTTATTCAATTCTTCTGTCATTTCTTGATTTCCTATTATCACATCTCCTGCATCATTCTCCAGTGGCCCACGTCCACGCCTGCCTTTTATTTACTCTTTATATATCCGTAATTATTGGCTAGCTTACATTCGTACTTCATCTTTTCTCTCCGTATTGTCCTTTCAGTTAACTTTTGTTGTTCTTTAAAAACATCCCAATCCTCTGGCTTCCCACTAATCTTTACAATGTTGTATGCCTCCTCTTTCGCTTTTATGTTGTCCTTCACCTCCCTTGTCAGCCATGGTCATCTTAGTCTCCCTCTGGAATCTTTCTTCCTCTTTGGAATGAAATGATCCTGCACCTTCCAAATTACCCGCAGAAATTCCTGCCATCGCTGCTCTACTTTCCTGTCATTGCTACTAAATCCCCTTTCCTGTCAATCTTTGCCAGCTCCTCCCTCTTGCCTCGGTAGTCCACTTTGCTCAGCTGTAATACCGACACGTCCGATTTCACCTTCTCCCTTTCAAATTGTAGGTTAAATCTTCACATATTGTGCTCACTACCTCCAAGTGGTTCCTTTACCTCACGTTCTCTTGTTCATTGCACAACATTGAATCTAGAATGACCTTATCCCTGGTAGGCTCCACTACAAGCTACTCTTAGAACCTATCTCAGAGGCACGGTACAAATTCTCTCTCTTGGTCACGTGCAAGACTGATTATCCCAGTCTACCTGCATATTGAAATCACCCACGACCACTGTAGCGTTGCCTTTCCTACACGCTGATTTTATTTCCTGATGTGCTCAATATCCTGGCTACTGTTTGGGGGCCTGTAAATAACTAGAATCTTTTTACCCTTGCAATTTTTCAGCTCTACCCACAGGCACTCCGCAACTTCTGATCCTAAGTCACCCTTTGCTAAGGACTGAATTTCATCACGAATGGCTCGATTGCAATCGTGCACTGTCTTTCCACTGGTCAGTTTGCACGCAACAAAAGCTTTTCACTGTCCCTCACTGTAGACAATAAACTAAACTAAAACTAAATTAGTGGAACCCAAAATTCCAAGTGTACACATTTCTATTACCAGAATTGTGTATTATTCATGTGTTGGAAAGTTCTGCAGAAGCTGGTTTAAATCTAAGATAGACACAAAATGCTGGAGTAACTCCAAGGGCCAGGCAGCATCTCGGGAGAGAAGGAATGGGTGACGTTTCGAGTCGAGACCCTTCTTCAGACTCAGAATAATATGTATTATTCATCATGTTTTCATGCTTCGCAGCACTCCAATATAGTGCCATGGCTGTTCCACATTACAATGATCATTCCTGTTAACAGATGTGGATGAACTGAAGCGAATTGTAGAGGAGCTAAGGTACAGAATTGCCGTGCAGTCTGCCAAGCTGGTTCGCCAACTAAGGAGAAAGGATAACCTTTCACATAAACTGCAGAAAAATAGTGATATTGTGACGGCATGTCTGCAAGCAGTTTCACAGAAAAGGCGTAAGTACATTTGAAATACAGAGCATTTTATTGCCTACTGATTGTTATAATATTTGCATTTATATTGCAGTATCTTAAACAATGCTCGGGGAGTGCTGTCATTTGGTAGGTATGCAAATATATGGATTGTTTCATATTTGCTTTTCATTTTACTATTGCACGTAGGATAAGGAAGGATATTTCTTCAATGGTATATGTTACGTCTTTTTGTAACAGGCAGGGTATTGGTGGAATAAATTGGTCAAAATGTTTTAAATCCATGTTCAAAGTAAGTAAAGGATCTTGTATGCTTTTCTACAATTTAGAAACCCAGCCACCTTTACGTTGTGTATTTGCTTTAGGTAGAGCCTGTCAAATGGACCAGCAAATGAAGTGATAGTGCTTTGGTACTAGCATTTATGTGGCTGAAGGGGAAAAAGCAGCTGATTGATTATAAATTACGCTCCATCAAGCATTTTAACTGCAATAAATGGAGGTGTCACTAATGGAAAGGGTGGTTTGTTGGTGCACTTTCGAGCCATATTCTATGCCTTAGCTTCAAAAAAGTCTTAATACATGTGCATTCTGAATTCTCTTTAATTACATGCCTTGCAATGTACTCCTTTCAAGATGTTTATATTTTGGATCCTCCCTTGTTATGCTTACATTAACATCACATGAACTTTTGAAAACATTATAATTTATGATAACAAATAGTCAGAAAGATAAAACGTTACTGTTAAATGCGTGTAAAAAGCTCTGATGATGTCCTTCAGGAGCAGAATTACCCAAAAGCTTTAAATCCCTTCCCTTCCTCTGACACAAATGTCTGGGTGGAAATTGGAAAACTTGGATTTGTTTTTTGAAACAAATATACAGTTCTTCTTTCATGTTAGATTTTCTGGATATCACTTCAATTAAATATCTTCCTGCAGTTACTTTGTGAAAATACCCTTTAACTGGGGTGTCACATTTTGAATATTTCTACATGATAAATGCTATGGTCTCATTTTCCTTTTATTTGTGGAACATTTTGTTGCTCTCCTCTCCTCCCCCTTCCCCTCTGCCCACTTTCCTTGTCCCCCTCTCTCACCCCTATATATTGTATTTCCTTACTCCCTCACCCTAATCCTTCTCGCCTGCCCTCTCTCCCTGTTTTTTTGCACTGCCCCCCACCCCCCCATTCTCTCCCTTTACTTCCCCTTCACCCCCCCCCCCCCCCACCCCTTCTTCCCTCTCTCTCTCCCCTCTCCCCTCCTATGTTTTATTTCTTTACTTCTCTGAAGCAGGTTGCTTCAATATGGTTAATTGGTGTCAAAAGCCCTCTGGTGATTTTTGTATTTATCTACTGGGCAAAAACATCCAATCTGCTTCTTTGTAGTCAGAAGAGTAATTTATATTTGCTTCCAATTAAAAGATAACCTCTAGATGAACTAGAAGCTCAGTAGGTGACTCACTGACTGCTGTGCAGATGACCTTACCGTAACAAGCTAGAATCTCCAGGCATTTCTTCAGTGCGTAGCTCCCACCTTTTTCTGTTGGAACTGGTCTATTGAGTTGAAGGAGGCCTCTAACTGAGTGAGATTGTGGTCACACCTCTGGAATGGTTACTCTTGGAAGTAGTGTCTGCATCTGCTTTGTATAGCATCAAACAGCATAGAGGTTAGCCACTGTTCACGCTGATCAACAAGCACACACTTACATTAATCATGTACAAACCCCATGTTATTCTTCCCACATTCCCTTCAATTTTCTGCCTAAACCTGATCTTACTGCTAACCTACAACCAAGAGGCAATTTACAATGGTCAATTAAAATAACAGCCCACATATCTTTGCGATGTGGGAGAAACTGGAGCACCCAGAGGAAGCCCACGTGGTCATGGGGAGAATGTGCAGACTTCACTCCATTAGCACCAGAAGCAGGTTTGAACCAGGGTCGCTGGAGCCATGAGGCAGCAGTGTTCTTAGCTGTGGTGCTCTGCTGCCCACACTAATTGTCTGCCCAAAACATGAGCTAATGAGCCGTGATAATTTGAACAAATGATTAGGAACATAATGTATGAAATAGCAGCAGGAGGAGACCACACCACTCTGGGCTATGAGAGACAAACAATTTTTTCCTCAATAGACAATAGGTGCAGGAGTAGGCCATTCGGCCCTTCGAGCCAGCACTGCCATTCAATGCGATCATGGCTGATCATCCACAATCAGTACCCCATTCCTGCCATCTCCCCCTTTTCCCATGACTCCGCTATCTTTAAGAGCCCTATCTAACTCTCTCTTGAAAGCATCCAGAGAACCAGCATCCACCGCCCTCTGAGGCAGAGAATTCCACACACTCACAACTCTCTGTGAATTTTTTTTTCCTCATCTCCGTTCTAAATGGCTTACCACTTATTCTTAAACAATGGCACCTGGTTCTGGACTCCTCCAGCATTGAGGACATGTTTCCTGCCTCTAGTGTGTCCAAACCCTTAATAATCGTATATGTTTCAATGAGATCCCATCTCATCCTTCTAAACTCCAGAGTGTACAAGCCCATCCGCTCCATTCTCTCAGCTTATGACAGTCCCGCCATCCCGGGAATTAACCTTGTGAACCTACTCCTTCAATAGCACAAATGTCCTTCCTCAGATTTGGAGACCAAAACTGCACACAATACTCCAGGTGTGGTCTCATTAGGGCTCTGTACAACATATGGATGAGAAGGGTATGGAGGGTTATGGTATGAGTGCAGGCAGGTGGGACTAAGGGAAAAAAGTTGTTCGGCACGGACTTGAAGGGCCGAGATGGCCTGTTTCCGTGCTGTAATTGTTATATGGTTAACTGCAGGAGGATCTTTTTGCTCCTATACTCAACTGTTATGGCCAACATGTCATTCGCTTTCTTCACTGCCTTTTGTACCTGCATGTTACTTTCAGTGACTGATGTACAAGGACCCTTGGATCCCGTTGTACTTGCCCTTTTCCCAAATTGACACCATTTAGATAATAATCTGCCTTCCTGTTTTTGCCACCAAAGTGGATAACCTCACTTTTATCCACATTAAACAGCATCTGCCCATTCACCCAACCTGTCAAAGTCACCCTGCATCCTCATAGCATCCTCCTCACAGTTCACACTACCACCCAGCTTTGTGTCATCTGCAAATTTGCTAATGTTACTTTTAATCCCTTCATCCAAATATCTATTGTAAGTAGCTGCGGTCCCAGCACCGAGCCTTGCGGTACCGCACTAGTCACTGCCTGCCATTTTGAAAGGGACCCGTTAATTCCTACCCTTTGTCTCCTGTCTGCCAACCACTTCTCTATCCATGTCAGCACTCTACCCCCAATACCATGTGCTCTAATTTTGCCCACATAATCTCCTTTGCGGGACTTTATCAAATGCTTTCTGAATGTCCACATACACTACATTCACTGGCTCTCCCTTGTCCATTTTCCTGGTTACATCCTCAAAATTCCAGAAGATTAGTCAAGCATGACTTCCCCTTCATAATTCCATGCTGACTCGGACCGATCCTGCTACTGCTATCCAAATGTGCAGCTATTTCATCTTTTATTATTGACTCCAGCATCTTCCCCACCACTGATGTCTATAATATTTGAAATGTCTCACTTTCAATGATTTTTGCAAGTTACACTTTTACCTTTTTATTCAGTGAATAATTTGACAAATTAATTCTCCCTCATACATTCTGAGGACTTTGGAAAACTTGGAATTGTTATCTCAATCAAACATACAGTTCTTCTTTTGTCTTAGATTTTCTGGATATCAGTTCAACTACATATCTTCCTGCACTTCAGTTACTTCATGGAAATACCTGTAAATTCAGTATACCATAAACTGGCTTCTTAACACATGCAACTGTGCATGGCGTTGAAGCAGTTGTGTGTTAAGAAATTGGAGCAAGCTGAAATAATACCTAATCGCCAATCAGTAATTGGGAATAGAAGGTTAAATAATAATATATTCTTATTCGGCAGAAATTCAAATAGGGTGTTGAAGAATTTATGGTTCAAATACATGTCAATTGTATCATATTCATGTTTCATATTCATTATAATCAAAAAGGATCAGGTGCATCATGCTGGTTTCAAGATTATAGTTATTATAGATAATGATCCAAAATAATGCAAAAATATACCTCCTGTTTTAGTTTGGGAAATATTATTTCCTAAATTAACATTTAATTGTCTGTTTTGTTAACACGCAGCATGGCTGTGCTCTGTGATAAGGTAAATATAATAGGTTTGTATAATATTTCTATGAAAAGCATGTTAGTTCAATTAAAAAAAAATATTCATCTATTAGTTGATCACTTTTGTCTTGGTAATAAATAGATTTTTTTTTGTGCATGTGTTAGTATACTGTTTATTAATTTCATGCACTATTACGCTGAGTAATCTAGACTTGGGAGTATTTAGGTACTCCTAAATATAGAAATAATTGTTGAATGGATCGTTTGTACATTGCATTGTCCAAATGCCACTGAAATTATATGAAACTTGCCTCTAGTCTTTTTAAACCAATTCCTATTATGCCTTACATAATAGATTTGAGTTCTTTGATTGCCTTTATGCCTTCCTTCTGAAACATTGCTATTTTCTATTGCTGTGATTTTCTATAATAATTAAGGACTTTTGTTAACGTGTGCTAAGATAATTCACAGCCTGTTGCACATTTTACACTCTACATGGATCCTCTTGTCCAAAATATATAATGAGCATATACTCCTGCTTTGGAAACACAATGTTGTTTATTTAAAATATTTATTGTATGACAACAAACACTAGGATGTAACAGTAGATTAAAAATACAGTATTGCAATATGTTTTTTTTCACAGATTCCAGTGTATATTTCTGTAGGAAAAAAGCGTTCAGTTATTCATTGTCTTAAAAAGTAGAGAGCCAGCTGGCATCAGAAAACTTTGATTTAAGTACTTGACCACAGTCTGGAATAAATGGAGCCAACATCATGAGATGCAGCAATGTCACTGTTACACGTAGCTCTTGATGAACATAGCTACAATGAACAATGTAAACCTTGTTACATTGACAAGAAAGTATAATCTTTTGTGCATTTTCTAACTACTTTTATAATTTTCTCTGTTCGAGTAGGTTAATTTTGTTAAAATAAACAATTACAATTATTGTGGCAGAAATTAATTACTAAGAACAGGCTAGCAGCAGCAGCAGCGGCGCATGGGAGACTTTGGAGTGCAATTCCTAAAATGTGTGCACACCAATAAAAGTGATTCTGCGTCCAATTAATAACATCTGACTATTAAGCTGAATGTTCATGTTTGCAGAGCATCAAGTGGTAACATGAATATTTTAAACATGTTTTAAGAACATTGTGCTTAGAGCATGATTTTGGATGAAGTCTGATCTGAAACAGGATTTAGCAAATGATTGTTGATGCCTGATTTGCAATGATCACTGGCAGACTTTGTTCGTCCTCAGTACACTATCTTAATTAACTTTCCTTGCACAGTTGCAGGTACTCTTTGGTGAGAGGATAGTAGCTGGTAGTACTCGCAAATGCAAGCAGATTCTTCATAAAATCGCTCATAGAAAGTCATGGGATCAACAAATAATTTGCATTGAGTAGGTGATCGGTTCGTCTTCTATAATCTCTCTATTTGGAAAAAAGTGTTAATCCAAAAACTGCTTCCATAAATGGTGTCATTTTCAATTACATGCAAATCAAAATTCAAATTTACAGATGTGAACAATAGAGAAGGATAAAATATATTTATTATTCCCAGCCACATTTCTGCAGTGTGTCAAATATATACTGATAAATTCTTAATGCTAACATAAGATATTATTATGAATAGAATAGATGTGTTTATTTTCCACGAAAGCTAACCTCTTAAGGAACCAATTAAAATGATAAAAGGACTGGCCTATGCGATTACCGTAGGCGTAACGGGACTTGTAAGTGGCATTGATGAAAACGATCAAACATCAGTTACTTTGGGTTAGCGGGCTAAATGTGTTCAGGAAGACTGCACCCTGTAGAGATGAGAAAGAAGGTAGATAGCAGATAAATAAGCTTAGATTTTGTTGACATTACTGATGACTAAGCTAACAATGAAGCTGTACTACAGTAAACAAAGTTAGAATAAAATGGAGCAGAGATATATCAGTATAGGAAAACTATTTTTACAGGAAATAAAACAAACTGAGGAAACCTAGTCACGCTGTGATCAAATATTGGACAAGGTAACCATGGCATAGTCTATATGAAACCCTGAGCTCATTTTGATCAGAAACAACATAGTATGCCGTTAATGGATCAAAAATAAAAATCACATTGCCTCAATGACTGGTGCATTTTAACATTAAAATATATCTACCATCAGGACCAAGGTATAACCTTTACTAAATTTGCTAACTTCAAATTCATAAACTGATAAAGACCTTTCACATTAGTTCATGTTTTCTGACAGTATAGAAGGAGGCCAAAACCAAATTGCCGGAGGTGCTTGGTAGGTCAGGCAGCATCTGTGCAGGGAAATGAGCAGTCCATGTTTCAGGTGTAGGATATTGCTAATGTATGGGGTGATCTCACTGGTCGGCGTGGACTCGGTGGGCTGAAGGGCCTGTTTCTGCACTGTATCTCTGAACTAAACTAAACAAAATTATGGAAACTGATAAGAAAGGAAGTGGGAAAAGATACGGGAGGGATGATGGTCAGATGGGAACAATGGGGAGGAGGAGATAAGGGACCCAGTGGGAGGAATGTGTGGTTAATGAAGAATGCATTTTAATCTGTGATTGAATATGTACAATTTGTACACTTTTTGTAGCAGATAACTATTGACTCTCATTTGAAGCTTTAATATGGTCAGGTTTTAATTGAGTAAGCTTTTTACATAAAGATAAATGTAGGCAGGCAATACGCCAAAGCAGACAATATCCTAATTTGCACTATGCCCAATTGAACTACCAGGAATTAATTTACCTTCTCATGATGTTAGTTAGTATTTTCACAAATTTTAAATGACTATTTGTGGCTATGAAAGGGAAAGATTTCCAACTAAATGAGTGCCTGCTAATTTTAATTCATGGTTTCCAAGAAATGTCAAATGATTTAACCACATGATTGTTTGTCATGTCTACAATTGAAATATACGATACGTTTTGACCTGAAATTTGAACATTTCTAAAGTACATGCTGGTTTTTGATCATATTTTACATGAAATTCAGGGTTTACTGTATGTAATATTGGTTTCATTAGTACAGCCCATAATGCACTGATGGAAAGTCTGCATGGTTGCAAATGTGAATTGTTTTAAAATAATTCAATTTTATATGTATTGATACACAACTTCCATGATTGTTTTTGGTACATTGATTTATTAAATATTAACTGAGCGCAATGTTCAAAACAAACATTGGAACAAGTTGTTGAGGAAGTTTACGTGTCTGCAATAAAACATGAGGTTTGAGCAGTGAACGTAAGGAGGAAGCACAGGGATGAACAGATGCCAGCCTCAAAATTGTCTGGCAGATTAATTTCTGCATGTACTGTGCAATAGAATGGGAAGGCTGCCACTAAGCATTATTTGTAAGAAAGAACTGCAGATGCTGGTATACATCGAAGGTAGATGTTGGACAGGTAGCATCTCTGGAGAGAAGGAATGGATGACCTTTCCTGTCAAGACCCTTCTTCAGACTGAACATTATTGCCCAGTTATGGCTTTGTTCACAGAATTGTTTCTGGGCCCACTGTGTCTGAGACATTGGTGCATGGAGGTGTCCAGCCATGCAGAGTGACAGCCCTTAGAAATCATGCAGGAAACTTATGCAGAAGCAAAATAAATGAGCCGCTGGATGAACTCGGAAGGTCAGGCTGCGTCTACGGATGCAAAGAGATGCTCAACATTTTTGGGGTGTCGAGACCCCGCAGAATAACTGAACGTGTACAAGGGGAGACGGCCTACATGTAGAGGTGAAGGGGAGGGATGAGACAGGAACTGGCAAGCAGTGGGTGAATCCAGATAAGGATCGACCCATTGCTGGCCAATTATATAAGCCATCTCCCCTAGTACAGATGGACAGGTGGAGCTAGGTGGTAGAGAGAAGAGGTTGGGAGGTATTTAGTACAGATAATAAAGGGCAACATATTACGGAATCTACTAAGAAGGGAAGGCAATGAATGAAACCGGATGGGGTAGGGATGATGGGCACTGTATATGGGAACGTAAGGGTGACCGACTGGATTGAGTGTGTGTGATAGGAGATGGAACCATATGGAAGGGGTAAATAAATTGGGGAATAGAGATTGGGGGAGGGGAGTTGGAAGGAAGGGTGTGTGTGAAGGTACCTCTGTGGATAACATGGAGAGAGAAAGGAAGAGAAGGGTTGCAGATTATGTAAAATTGAGGGTTGCCAATGGATTATAGACTACCAGGAAGAATACCAGGCACTGCTCTACTTTGGCAACACAGTGGCAGTGGAGGAGGCTGAGGACAGACAGACTGGTGCGAGAAAGGGAAGATTAATTTATATGGCTGACATCTGAGTGATCCAGATGGCCTTTGCAAACTAAGCACAGATGCTTGGCAAAGTGGTTGCCTAATCTGGTTTCATCTTGCTGATATCAAGAGAATTGGAACCAATAGACAAGGCCAGAGGAAGTGCATATGCTGAAGCAAGTCTTCACAGAGAATGTGAGACTCATTCATTGATACTTAAAAAGTAGTCGGACCTGCTTGATCAGATCAGTCTGAAGTGTCCAGCTGGATGTGGGTACTCTTTAAGGAAGGAGGGTATATTTTAGTGTACATTAGACATTCAAGGCTGTTTTATTGCACACTCTCTGTTGGTTCTTAAGCCATGTAATTCTGAAGCACCCGGCCACCGTGCGGTCAATCCGTTACGTCTTTGCTAGTGCAAAATAATTTCCAGACCATTGTGCTTTTTTTATAGTGGAGGAACGAAGGTTTAGTGGAAGCCAATGGCTTATCTTTGGACCAGCAAATTGGGGGTAAACATCCAAAAAATATATATTTCCTGCTTTTTTTTTACTGCAGAGTTTGCAGCCTGCAGTCAAAACCCCTCAGTTTAAACATGTGACAGAATTGTTTCTGGGCCCACTGTGTCTGAGACATTGATGCATTTCTTGCAAACCCTCAGTTTAAACCTGCCCGTTTATAACTTGGTCACCTCAGGCTTTTAGCAGCTTTGCCATGAGGGAAGCCTTGGATTTGCTTGGATTGATGAATAGAATATGCGAGTAGATGAAGAAGCCACCCAGAAAACAATGAGGAGGAATGTTGATATTCGTTCCCAAATAAAGGAATTATTGATCTGAATTTTAAATCTATAAATTTGTCTTTAGGACAATTAATGGCAAGCCCTGCATTGAATTACTTTCCCAAAATTTTAGTTTAGAGATACAGAGCGGAAACAAGGTTCTTTGGCCCACCGGGTCCGCACTGACCAGCGATCCCCGCACATTAACACTACCACACACACGCACGCACGCACGCACACACACACACACACACAATTTTACATTTACATCGAGCCAACCTTTTACATCTTTGGAGTGTGGGAGGAAACCGAAAATCTTGGAGAAAGCCCACGCAGGTCACGAGGAGTACATACAAACTCCGTACGGACAGCACCAATAGTCAGTATCGAATGTGTCTCTGGCGCTGTAAGGCAGTAGCTCGACCGCTACGCCATCGTGCCACCCTAAATTGACACTGAAAATCGAATTCCACTGTAACACAGAAGTAATTTACATTGCAGTTTGAATCTTAAGTCCAGATTGTGGTTTCCCAATTCAAGATTGCTTGTACCATTGGTAGATTAAATCTAAATCAAAGATAAAGGAATATGAATGGTAATCGAGTGTGTAATAATGGGACCAGGGGAGGAAGAAACATCTAGAGAACCTTAAGAAATAATTGACAGTTGCACGCTGAAGTGACAGAGATTGAAAGTACAACAGGTTCAGGTGAAAAGAAAGAAAACAGAATGCTGGCAAGACTCTGTAGACTGGTGATTAGACACAGTGGCCTTTTACACATCTTGGCAGTTGAAGATAAATAGTAAGATTAAACGAGAACTTACCTGTTCGAAGTTTGATCTTTATTTTATGAGGAGTTACGATGAGGGATTACGTGAAGAAGCCCCGCCTGGCGCTGGATCGGCATACTTCAAAGCAGCGGCATGAAAAACACAGAACCAATAGCCGGAGTAAGATAGTAAGGCTCAATATAGACTAGAACTACCAGATGATCATTTATATTATGAGGGTTGGGAGTGGAGGGCACGTAATCCCTCATCGTAACTCCTCATAAAATAAAGATCAAACTTCGAACAGGTAAGTTCTCGTTTAATCTTACTATTTTACTTCGGAGTCACGTGAGTGACTACGTGAAGATTTTAAAGCTCTGTGTCTTTTATGTCGTAGATTCATTCCATACGACTCTCTGTTTAGTCAAAACAGTAGTGAGTAAATAGTATTTTAAGACATTGTTACAATTTATGTAATAAGTCCTTTAATCATAAAAAAGAACATTTTTTTAATAATAACCCCTCTATTGTAGGGGAAAATTACAGAAGAAAAATGATAAATGATGTAAATGGTAACATAAATCGATAATATAAATCGATAATATAAAACAAAGCAAGCATTTAAAGAGAACCCAGTACTGCATGTCCAAATCCTGGCACTGTGACAACAGGTTTATTGTAGAACTTTGAAAACGTTTCTTCTCTACACCACCCTGCGGCCTCTAAAATTTGATCGAGTGGTACGTCCTGTACCTTCGCCGCGGACGTAGCTGCCGCCCTAGTGGAGTGAGATTTAAACACATCAGTGTCTATACCTGCTAGACCCAAAACCTGTTTTAACCATCTAGAAATGGTTTGAACTGAAACTTTTGTATGTGGTTTTTTGTGCGTTATCAATAACGCTTTCTCAGAACCTCTGAGATTTTTGGTTACCTCAATGTATTGAGTTAAATGCTTAACTACACACAATGTTTCATCGGTAGGATATGCTTTAAACATTACCTTAACTCCAGTTCTCCCTGGTCTGCTTTGTTTGATCAGGTCATAAACATAAAACACAATGTTATCTGCAGTCACATGCATGCAATCCAACCGTAACAATTGCAAAGTTTGTACTCTTTGAGCTGATACCAATGCCATTAACATAACCACCTTGAATGTTAATTTCTGCAAAGACATTGAAGTGATTGGAGTCCATTGTTTAAGCAAAGTGAGAACAATGCTAACATCCTAAATTTCTGTATATCTGGGCTTGGGAGGATTTTTATTAAAATTCCTTTCATGAATCGGGATACTAATGGGTGAGACCCAACTGAATCCCGATCAGAAATTTGTCCTAAATAGGATGACAATGCACTACAAGCACAATTAATGGCACTATAACTCAAATGCTCATCAAAGTGTAACCCCGCAAGGAACTCCAATACATTTGAAATGTTTGCAGTATGATAAGATATCTTTGACTGTGTACAAAAACTTCCCATTTCCTTATATGCGACATATATTGTTTTTTAGTGCTAGTCCTCCAAGCTGCATCTATAACATCCATGGTCCTGTCCGACAGTTCAAACTCTTGCAATGGTCTGGTCAGAACCTGCAGATTAACAAATTCATATGATCATGCAATGGATGAATTTCTTTTGTTACTGGTTGTGTCAACAGATTATCACACTCGGAATTGATATACATGGTTCAATAATCATTTTAAGCATCAATGGGAACCATGACTGCGTAGGCCAATTTGGCACCACCAAAATGCCTTTGGCAGCGTCTTGCGCTATTTTCTTGAGACATTGCCCAATCAGACAGAATGGGGGAAAAGCATAAAAGTACGTATTCCCCCAGTGTAGCGAGAAAGCATCCACCGCTACTGCCCCTGGATCGTGTTCCAAAGACACGTATTTGGGCAATTGGTGATTCAATCTAGATGCAAACAGATCAATGTCCGGTACTCCATACCGACTGACAATATTTTTGAAAATTTGTGGATTTAACATCCATTCTGTGTTGTCTTTAAATATTCGTGATCTTTTGTCTGCCACAACATTGTCTCTCCCTGGGAGATAAATAGCTGAAAGCCAAATATTTTTACCAATACACCATTGCCACATCTGGTTTACCAGATGATCACATGATATTGATCTGACACCACCCATGTGATTGATATATGCCACAGCTGTGGTATTGTCTATTTGTATTTGGACATGCAAATCTTTTAATGTAGAACAATAAGCTTTTAATCCATAAAATGCTCCCAGAAGCTCCAAATAATTAATACCATATGTTTGGAGCAATAAATCCTCTTGGACAGCCCATCTGCCCCCACAGCTGGTCTCATTATCCGTAGCCCCCCATCCGAGAGAACTTGCGTCAGTTTGCAAAAACACTACTGGCTGCTGAACTAAAATGTTCTTAGCAGCTTGTGGAACATTCTCAATCCACCAATGCAGTTCTGATAAGGCTTCCTTTGGCAATTGCATAGGCCTATCAAAATGGCCTGCTCGCTGAATAAGCGCTTGACTTTTTGCCCTTTGAAGATTTTGGTAATGTAGTGGACCAAATTCTACTGCTGGAAATGCTGCTACCAACTTCCCAATAACCTTAGCAACTTCTCGGATGGAGGAATAAGGTTTGTTAATCAGGCTCTGACACACATTTGTCAAATTTATCACCTTATCCATAGGTAAGGTTACCAACATGGTAACTGAATTAATCACAAACCCCAGATGTTCAATGGTTTGGGATGGCTGTAACTTAGATTTTGTTGGATGAATCAGGGATCCCAACTTTTCAAACAAGCTTGTAGTTGCTGATACTGATCTTTCAGCTGACTCCTGATTAGCATTGACAATTAAAATGTCCTCTAGATAAGCCATAACAATGTATTTTTTGTGCCCTTAGCAGTGCAAGTGCTGGCTTCAACAATTTAGTGAACAATCTAGGTGCTGAACTAACCCATTAGGTAATGCTTTGTATTGCCACAGCTGTCCCATCCATTTAAACTTTAAATACCTGCGAAAGCTATGATGAATTGGGACCGAATAATATGCATCCTTCAAATCTATTGTAGTCATATAACAACCTGTTGATACCAGCTGCATTGCAGTGTTGAATGTGTCCATTTTTAAATGTTTATACTGGACAAATGTATTCAATTGTGTGAGATCTAAAATGATTCTACAACCCCCATCTTTCTTCGGTCTGAGGAAAATATTTGATACAAATTGTTGTGGATCCTCTCCTGTTTTCTCAATAACTCCTTTCTCACACAAATTCTTAACCTCTTTGTCAATTTGAATTCTTTCAAGAACTGAAAACATCAAAGAATGATTAGGCTTATTCTGTCACAATGGATCCATACCTTCTACAAAATCAATGGTAGATCCTAACACAGTATCTAATACAACACGATCAGCTGTTATACCGTCCCATTCATTATAAAACATTCGGAGTCTACCACCAATCTGAGGTTCATCCAAACATTCTTCTTTATTAGGATAAAGTTTTTGTACCTCTCCAACTGGACGAAATAATCTCCTTTTCCCAATAAATGGGTGTACATTCGGCTGTGCTGGCTGGTAATTCTTCCTTATCATACTCCTGCCTCGGCTCGTTCCAGCTCCAAAATCAAATCCCCTTCTCATATGACCAGCCCTTCTCTGGCCAAAACTGAAGGGTTTCATAAGGCCAATAGTTTTTGCCTCTTCATCCATTTCTTTAATTTGTTTAGACAGATTTCCTCCAAACAAATAACCAAGAGCTTGAACATTGCTTGCCCTGCACAACCCTGCCAATCTTGGATGTAAAAGAGGCCGAATGGCAATCTTCCTTATATAATTTATCTCAAAAAATGAGTTGCAGAATAAACCCAACATATGATTCTGAACTTTGGTCATTCCACAACCTTCCAGCTTGTCTTCCAAAAGACAGTGATGCCAAAATAAGCTTGAGGATTCTTTGAATCGTAATTCCTGCGCCCGCATTATTGCTGACATTGGCGCCCAAAAAGCCGGATTCACCATAGGTACCTTCTTTGAGGTACAATAAATAGGTGTTTAAATCCAAATCTACTGTCTCAACCATAACAGCTTTTTGAGGCAGGTGAGAGACCATATAATTAATATTGGCCGCCAGGTTTCCTTCCATGGCCTCACCGCCTCCTCCAGGTATAGCAAACTTTGTGCCACATCAGACACACCTGGATTTGTATTGTGGTGGGTACTTCTGACCGCAAACACCACTTTCAGGGTCAGTCTCATACAGCCCTGGTACTCCTGAAACTTGTTCAAGGAGACTTCCTCCAGCCCAATCCCGGGCACTGGAGTTTCAATTCCCAATTCAAACTGGCACCATATTCATGATATGGAACCCCCTCAGGGGCTGCCTGGGAATATTCTGGGTACTCAGACCCTTGGTTGATTATTGTTTGGAGTATTTTCTCCATTAGATCCATTCTTAGCCAAAAGGCTTTCCTTTCAGGATCTTTCAGAAACCTCAGGCCTTTCAAGCTTTCTTTTACATTTTAGGCACTGGGTTTTCAAAGTTTTTGTTTGTGGAGCAACCAAAGGCTCACTAATGGGTATTTCAACGGCCACCGGTATCGGAACCGGCTCCGCAATAATCTGCTGTCCCGACTTTTCTATACCCCGGGACGCACGTTTTAACCGCAATTTTTAAAAACATTTTAATTTTAATTTAACTTCTCCTGGTTTACCCACCAGCCTACGGAGTTTTTAGAAAACGCCCTGGAAGTAAA
The DNA here is from genome assembly GCA_963514005.1 of Raja brachyura. The sequence continues at coordinate 10,707,743 of OY740800.1, read as the reverse complement.
ATAATTTTACTTACCTGCGGGCTGTTTCCTTACCGCTGTGTTGGAGCTGCGCTCTGCAGCTCTTCCTCTACCGACAGCGTCGACGTAATGCCGATCCAGCGCCAGGCAGGGCTTCTTCACGTAGTCACTCACGTGTCTCCGAAGTAAAATTGTTTTTGGTTGGAAAGCTGTTCTCTGCCTTTGCACAACACCATCCCATAAATTAGCTCTGCAGATGTAGGTTTGGTTTTACGGTAACTGTTTCTGTCCCCGTGCAAGCACTAACTCTTTACTACATTGCAGCATCACTGTAACATTGCAGTACCACCCCAGCATCAAGAAGAGGTTCGGGGGGAGTAGCAGTCCAGAGGGAGGGTCTCAACCTGAAATGTTAACTGTCCATTTTCCTTCACATTTTCCTTACTAATCAAGTTTTTCCAGCAGTTTATTTTTTGCTCAATAGAAAAGTGCCTTCCTTTGTTGTGGTAACACATGAGATGAAGCCCAACTGATTGCATTCTCATCCCTTAAATAAGGCCTTGGGCTCAGGTTCCTGTCTACAGGCTCTCTGAGGTTCTCCTGCTTCACACATCTCTCTCTTTCCGTTTAAAGCATACCTCTTTCACCAAGCTTTTGAAGCAACTGTCCTTGTGTCATCGCCTTCTGTGGGAGATTATCAGCCTCTTTGTTTGCCTCCATTCCTCCACGAACATTCACATCTGCCTGCATATAATCCATATCCCTATACATACATATTGGCCTTACAAAAGTATTTTAAATGCGGCCATCTGCCTCCACCACCACCACAGTAGTGTGTTCTAGGCACCCACTGCCCTCTGCGTAGAAACAAAATAAACCTGCCCCACACATCGCCTTTAAACTTTGCCCTTTTCACTTTTACAGTTCTGCCCTCTCATCTTTGACATTTCTACCATGTGAAATGGTTCTGATAGTTTATCCTATCTATGGCTCGCAGAATTGTAAAAACGTCTGTCAGGTTTCCCCTCAGCCTCTGACACTCCAGAGAAACCAATCCAAGTTAATCCAACATCTCCTTATTGGCTGACACCCTTAATCCAGGCAGTAGTCTGGTATTCTCTGCTGTACTCTCTCAAAGACTCACACATCTTTCCTGCAATGGGACGACCAGAACTAAACATAAGACTCCAAATGCTGCCTAACCAACATCCTATGAAGCTGCATCATGACTTCCTGACTCTCATACTCAATGCCCTGACCCATGAAGGCAAGCATACCATGTGCCTTCTCTACTACTCCATCTTCTTGTGTTGCCACTTTCAGGGAGCTATGAACTGGGACCCCAACATCCCTCTACACATTAATGGGGATAATTGTCTTTCCCCTTATACTTTATAACAGTGTACTTTCCCCTCACATACAACCCCCCAAAGTGCAGCACCTCATACTTGCTAAGCTTAAACTTCATTGTCCTAAATCATTGTCTATCAAATTAATAACAATTTTGTACTTAGGAAATGTCCGGTGGCATAATAAGTTCATAAACTGTAGGAGCAGAATTAGGCCATTTGGCCCACCAAGTCTACTCTGCCATTCAACCATGGCTGATCTATCTCTCCCTCCTAACCCCATTCTCCTGCCTTCTCTCCATAACCCTTGACATCCTAACTAATCAAGAACCTATCTCCACCTTAAAAATATCCACTGATGACCCCCACAGCCTTCTGTGGCAATGAATTCCACAGATTCACCACCCTCTGACTAAAGAAATGCCTCCTCATCTCTTTTGTAAAGGCAGTCCCTTTATTCTGAGGCTAGTCCTAGACCCTCCCATTAGTGGGAACATGCTCTCCACATCCACTCTATCCAAGCCTTTCACTATTCGCAGCTCTGTATCTCTCCATACACAGAATGTTTATATTAAAATGTGTGAGAAAACAAGATTTTTTAATAACCTTGGGATTTGAGGAGCAATTGTACCCTTTTGCCAAGGTTTGGAAGTGCATTTCCTTGCACATGAAATGCCTTACATGCAATTGGATTCTCATTTAACTGGGGCATTTTATGAAGTGCCGCAGTATCTGCAATCTGGAGATATTTCCACGGTGATACATTACTGTTGGTTATTGAATACGTCAATGTTTTCAGCTAAGTCGTGCTAATTTTTTCAACTTTGCAATAGACTATGATGAAAAGAAGACGTGTGTGTGTGTGTGTGAGAGAGTGTGAGGTGCGGGGGCGGGGTCTACCCTTTGGGGCAGACGAGTTGTTATAGTACATGGACTATTTGCTTGAAAACCGCATTCGAGCGAGACGTGTATCGCAGAGGTCTCGCCCCATATTTATGTAAGGGTGGGGGAGAGAGAGACTGGGAATTTGCTGCTGCGAGAGCTGGGGATGAATTGGGTATGTGAGGAGCAATACTCGTGTAGCGTGATGCTGTGGAAAGGTGGGCGGTCGCAGCGATTGCAGTGAATCCACCGTGTTACGAGTGCTGCACTGCAGATATCCCCCGACAAAGACGCGAAGGAAAGCCGCCGTCCAAACGCCACCAGTGGGTGTCTGTGCCACCGCGGGCTCTGCTACATTTGGGCATTAAAGCCCAAGGAGGCACAAGAGGTCGAAATGCCGAAGGGTATTGGGCGCCTACCTGAACAGTCTACATGAACGGAATCTGTTTCCAGGGAACAAGGGTTCGGGGTTGTGCTTTGAACCAGGATACGGAATGAAAAAGGGTAAACAGGCTCCGTCTTCAGGCAAACGTATCGGGAAGTGTTTGAAAAGGCAAAGCACCGCGAGCATGACCAACATCATCAGCAACGTCTTGAAAAAGCGGAGCTGCATTGCCCGGACCGCTCCCCGCCTGCTCTGCACCCTGGAACCAGGTGAAGTCTCTCCCTTCTTGTAAAACCCAGAGCAGAGCACAGGATCGACCACCTTGTACTCCGTGTACACGCTCCATTGTCTAGTGCAGAGCAGGACGATGCCAGGGGTTTCATGTGCCGCAGCAAACTCGACATCCCCACATTTAACAACATCTTTATTGTTGTTTCAGCAGCGGGTTGCAAAGGGCCGCAGTAGGAAGCGGAGTGTTTGCCGATCTCGGTTATCGATGGGGGTTTGAAGCGCACTTTGCGAAGGCCTGTGTGTGCATGGGCAGATTTGCGAGTGTCTGGAGGCAGCAGCATCTTCAGGCGGGGTGTAGGTGTGGGGTGGGGGTGGAAGGGACCGGAGAGCCGTCGCTGCATGTTTGGCCAAGACACCAGCGAGCCGGGAGGGCTCCGTGAGCTTCTTGGGCAGGTCTGTGTGCACAAAGAGGCAACTCGGTGGCCGGGCTCTGCAGGGTTACAGGTGCCCCCGCACCACCAGCGATGCTCGGGGCCTGCCTGGGCTACACCAGGAAGCAGCGGTCTTTAGCAGCCACGTACAGGCAAGCTCCGGAGAACATACACAGCTGTGTGAACTCAATCCGCCACCACTTAGCCCAGCGTAATGGCGAACAGCTTTCTTTATCCCCGCACGCATCCACTGGGGCTGGGGCTGGGGACTGGGGCGAATACAGCGCGGCATTCAGCACCTGCTGCTGTGTGGACAGCTCAGTCACCGCACCCCATCCTGGATAGAAAGGGTCATGTGCCGCCTCCTCCACCTCCCACAGCCCGACTCTGCAAGCGGCTGTTGCGAGGAAAACCGGCCGTGGTGTCAGTGAAGGTGGTTTCCCCCTCGCTTGGCGGCAGGGCAGGGCCAGTGGCCACAACCTGGCGGGCGGTGGACTTGTTGCATTGACAGCCAATTGCTACATTAGTGGAGCTGACAGTCCACTGCCAAATGAATCTGCTCCCCTGAAGGAACGACTGACGTTTCGGGTCGAGACCCTTCTTCAATAAATAATTCGTAAGCCCTCTCCGCCTTTTATCGATAACCACCCTTCCCATACTCTGAGGAAAGGCCTCGACCCGAAACGTCAGCCATCCCTCCTCTCCAGAGATGCTGCCTGTCCCGCTGAGTTACTCCAGCATTTTGTGTCTCTCTCCGGGTTAAACCAGCATCTGCAGTTCCTTCCTGTACATCGAATCTGCTCCTCGTCCTTGCATACAAGGCGCATGTACATTTCTCTTTGGCATTAATGTTTTCTTTGCCCCCGTTTAGGCGTCGATACAAAGTTGAAATTCACAATCGAGCCATCCCTGAGCAAGCACGGGTTTCAGCAGGTACTGAACGCCTTTTGACATTCTTCCACAGATACCAACTATTAACCGAGTGACTAAAGTCATAATTGGGAATACAGGAAGGGTGGTAGATAACCAGATAGACACAACATGCTGGAGTAACTAAGAGGAGCATCTCTGGTGAGAAGGAATAGGTGACGTTTGGGTCGAGACCCTTCTATAAGAAGGATGGTTCTGGATATGAGGTAGAGAGGGCTTGCCAATTATTTCAACCCACCGACATTGCTGTTGGATGTCCTTGTGGTAATATTCTTCCTTCTGTTAAGCACCAATAACTTTCCCTTCATCAGAGGATATGTAATGGGGTAATTGGTGATCGAGAGGGGGTTTGCTCATTTGACATTTCTTCAGACCATGAAACAATCAGAGCTTCGAAACATTTATAATCCTGGGTTTTTATGACTGAGCGCTAAACAATATTCACAGCAAACAATGACAATTTCCAAAAGTAGAGAGATGCCAAGACAAAGGCAACATATCTTAGATGCTGAAAAGCTGAAGTGAATACCCCAACAATATACTGTAAGAGGGATGCTCCCTTGACATTTAATGGCATTCTACAGAAATTCACCAAACCAGCTTATAACAGGCAGGGTTTTCATGGTAGGTCCTTGGCCATGCAGTCCGTAGTAAGTAGTTGACCTCCTAATACCTTAAAAGGTTGTTTCTATTACCCTCCCCCATTTAGAACAAGGAGAGAGTTCCCCCAGGCCTCACCTTTCACCCACCAGCCTCTGAATCCAACACATCATTCTCCAAAATTTCCTTCACCTTCAACATGATCTCATCACCACCCACATCTTCCCACACCCACCCCTTTCTGCTTTCCACAGAGACTGCTTCCTCCGCAATTCCTTGGTTCACTCATCCCATCCCATCCACACTATGCCCTCTTCCAGTACTTTCCCCTGCAATTGCAGGAGACGTAACACCTGTCCATACATCCCCCCCCTCACATCCATCCAGAGACCACATCAGCACTGCCAGTTGAGGCAGAGGTTAACGTGCATCTCCTCTAACCTCATCTACTGCATTTATGCCCAGGGTGATCTTCTGTACATCGGCGAGGCTGTGCAGACTTCACAACAGTTTTGCCGAGCACTTGCGCACAGGCTGCCCAGGCCTTCTGGATCTCCCAGTTGCTAACCATCTTAACCCCCCATTCCACCTACATCCCTTCCTCTGGCTCTACATTTCATTCCTCTTCTCTCCATATCTTATTCCCTTTTGTCTCATCTGAGCTTTGTTCACTCATCTGCCTATAACCCCCCCCCCCCCCCACCCCCACCTGCATCTATCTATTAATTGCCAAACATTGTCCAACCCCCACCTCTTTTTCTGCTTCCTCCCCAGCCCCCAATCAGTCTAATGCAGGGTCTTGACCTGACAAGCCACCTATCCATGTCCAGATGCTGCCTGACCTTTGTGCTTTTGTTTTTGTGACAATGGCCTCTTTGGCAGCATTTTCCCAGCCTGCAATCTCCATGACTACTAAAAGCATGGCCAAGGGCAGGAGCTACCTGGGAATATCATTGTTCTTTTCCAATTATACACCATCTGACTTGTATGTGAATCAATGCACATTCATTGTTAGCTGATTCAAATTCTGGATCTTTCAAACCATGCACACCGTGAGGACTCCTTCAACAAGGGGCAGAAACAAAAAGACAGCCAATGCCAACAGCTATAAGGCAATACAAGAATGAGTGACTACATCAGAGAGCAAAGTCTTTAACAAGAATCTCTGAACTACCAATTGCTTGAAGACAAAGTGTCTTAACCACTTAAGACTTTCAGACCACAATCATGCTGTGGCAACTGATGTAAGACCCTGCACTATAGTTGAGTGTCCTTGGTTGAAGAATGGTCTCGACCCGAAACATCGCCCATTCCTTCTATCCAGAGATACTGCCTGTCGCGCTGAGGTACTCCAGCATTTTGTGTTTATTTAAGGAGATCAACAGGGTCTCAGCATAGTCAATGTATTTCCTACTGTAAAATTTGGCAGCTACATATTGTGCTTGACCAAAGTGCTTTGGTGTGTCAACCACTTTTAAGGACACAATAGCTACGGAAAATCGATAATTGCACAAAGTCTCACATGGCTACCAGCATGAAAGGCCATCTTCATCGGCATAAACAGTAGTTTTTAAAGCAAAGAGAGAGAATCTCCGGAGAATCATTTTACCTCAAGCTGAATTGCATTTTCAGTGATTATTGCAGCAGGTTAAGTGAATCTGTTTTGAAACTGTTTTTGCTGAATTAACCCAAGGTTATACCTTGTTTTCAGTGGTATGATGCTCTGAAAGCTGTTGCTCGATTGCCAACAGGAATTCCAAAGGATTGGAGGAGAAGGGTAAGTAGTTTCCGAGTGTATGAGGCCTTTATGTATTGTGTGGCCTTGATTGTAATCATGTTTTGTCTTTCTGCTGACTGGATAACTCACAACAAACGCTTTTCACTTGGTACATGTGACAATAAACTAAACTAAATTATTATGTTAAGTCTTTATTAATAACAATGTTTACAGAAATATTTTATCTTCAAAGTGGCTATATTACACAATAAGTGGCATAAAGATTTTTTTTTTAAATATTTTTTTATATTAGAAGTAAATACATAATAAAAAACATTTTGTTTGTTGTAGTCATACATTAATAATATTGTTTGTATTAACAATTGTATAATAATCGTACTTCTATATATTTTTTTAATTTTTATATAGATAGAAAATAATAGAGAGGGAAAGAAAAGAAACCAAAAAAATTAAAAGAGAATGGAATAATCAGCTAATTGTGCATCATTGGAGATATGTCCGTGGATTATAAAATGTAATTCTTCATCTAATGGCATAAAGAATTTAAAGGGTTGTTATGTGTAGTTATTCTGTAGATACAGTGCATTCATCAAGTTTGCTAAGAATTGTTTTCTGTGCTTTACAACTTGTAAAGATGATGCAGAAATGGTATTTAATTCAGACCTGTAGGATACTATTATTTCACAAGCGCCTGTAAGAATGAGTAACTGAATTATAAACGAAAGTCAACTGTGTTTTGCTTTTGTAGCGGAGACCATTTCACTAACAATGATTTGGAAGGAAAGAATAAAGGGCCTGTCCCACTTAGGCGACTTTTTAGGCGAGCGGAGGAGACTCTGCGCCCGCCACATGGTCGCCACATGTTCGCTGGTGGTCTCTGGTGAGTCTCCTTCATGGCCGCGAGGAGGTCCCGCATTCTGGGAACTAGTCGCGGCCTCAGTAAGGTCGCTGCAAATTTTTCAACATATTGAAACATTTTCTGCGACCAAAAATTGGTCGCCATGGAGATAATCAATAATCCTGTAGTCGTAGGTGCAGTTGTCGTGGGGTCGCCATGTAGTTGTAGGTAGTCCAGCTAGTCGTAGGTAGTTTTAGTTAATCGCCTTTGCTGACCGAGCATTTTCATTGGCTCATTGGGGGAAAAAAAACGTAAGCAAGAGTTTTCAGAAACAAGGATACCTGACCGGTAATGTTAAATGCCTGCCAAACTTCACAGCTGTGTATCTTTGGCTAATTAAAAGTTGTCTCCACTCCTTCTCCCCCCCCCCCCCCCCCAAAGGACTTCCCATACACTGTGCTAGCCGTCTTAATTACAGCGCCAACCTTCCTGTTCATCGCGGTGTGTGTCTGTATCACCTTGACTTTGCACCGTGTGAATTTAATTACAAAGTCCCCCCCCCCTCCCCGCTTGCCCTGGCCCCTGCCTTTGCTGTGTGTGTGCATGTGTGTGTGTGTCAGTCGCCGGCAGTCCGCAGAAAAATCGCTTAAGTGCGACAGGCCCATAAATTTGTTGTTTCACATGAGAATAGAATTTGGGACACTGGATGGAGGGTAGGAAATACTAAAGGAACAGTTGTTGCATCTCCTGCAGTTGCACGAAGGGGTACTGTCGGAGAATGAAATTAAGATAACTTAGCCATGGATGTCAGTAGGCAATAGAAAATAGTCAATAACCTATTCTTGGACATGTAGGAAAATAAATTGAGGAAGGGGATGAGAAAATAGACCAGAAGGCAAGGAATTCAAGTTGCTAATGTATAGAGTTTGGTGAGACCAAATAAGCATTCATAAGCAAAAGAGATAAGTGGAGTGAAATTAAAAGTTGGTGGGCAGTGGGGTTCAGGTTGTGGTGGTGATAGGGAGAGAAGAGGCAGTGGGTTCGTGGAAATTTGAGTTAAGACTAGAACATTTATATGTCACGTATATGACATAGAAAAGATTCTGAAGCAAGATAACACAAGGAGGGTGTAAGACTTCTGTTTAGAATTGTGTTTATGGAAAGTCTATAGAGGATTCTCTTGAGGCTGAGAAGTGTTGGGACTGGAACCTCCACTCTTTACAGATGCCAGCTAGAAAGTTATGTCATGTAGCTCAATGTTTCTTTAGAAACATTGCAATAGAACTTTACCAAAGGTGTGTATTACTATCTGGGCATGTTCCCTGAAATTAGACCGGGGGCCTCTGGGCATTAATAGTGACGTCAAGTGGCATTCAAACTTCTCTTTGATATTCCTTGCGTGGTATAATTTGCAGAGATGAGGCCGGCAAATGGCAGAGCATGCCTTGAAACATGGTAAAAATGCCAAAGACTAGGGCGGAACTAATGTGAAGGGACAAAGTTTAATGGTGATGTGCAGGGCAAGTTTTTTTTACACAGATGATGGTGGGTGTCTGAAATACGCTGGTGGTGGCAGATACAATAGTAACATTTAAGAGGCTTTTTAAACAGACAGTTGGATGTGCAAGGAATTGAATGATATGGATATTGTGCAGGCAGATGACATTAGTTAAGAGTAGTATCATGTTCAGTACAGACACTGTGGGCCGAAGGGCTTGTTCTTGTACTTTTCTATGTTCTAGTAATGGTGATTTACAGAGAAACCATTTGAAGTGTTAGATACACTCAGAATTTTGTTGTGTTACTTTTTTAAAATAACTGAAACTAGACACTAAACATGATCTGAGAGTATGGAGAGTAGTGCGTTCGGTCGAACACACTATGGGAACTTCACTTGCCCCTCTGCAGGAACTATACATCAGAAGGTGCAACTCCAGAGCCAACAAGATCATGGGAGACCCCTTCCACCCCAGCAACGGACTGTTCCAGCTGCTACAGTTGCCATGCTGTGAAAACGGAGAGGATGAGAAGGCGTTTCTTTCCAGAGGCCATTAGGACTGTAAACTCCTAGCTCACCAGGGACTAACTTTACTGGACCATTTTACTGTTGTGTGGTGTCTTTTTAAAATTAATGTTTTTTTCTATTTTCCTCCCACAAATATGTAATATGTAATATGTGATTCTGTTCCATTCTGTTTTGTCGTTTTTGGGGTTTTTGTTTGCACAATCCGCAAGCATTGCCGCTTTTCATTTCACTGCACATGTCGTATGTGTATGTAAACTTGACTTGACTTGATCTCGGTAGAAACTCTATTTTTAAACCCCTAATCCAAATGTTTGTTTCATTTTTGAAAATGTTCATCCAGTTTGATCTGGATATTTCCAGAATATCAGCCAAAACTGCCTCTGTTTTGAAAGACTGCGTGTCCTTTAATAAGTACATAGAGGAAGGTTAACTATCTAATGTTTATTGTAATATCCTTTTCATTGCGGAATAATCTGAGTTGGTTTCTATTGTGCATTTGCTTCTAGGTTTGGTTGACACTCGCAGACCACTATTTGCACAGTATCTCAATTGATTGGGAGAAGACAATGCGTTTTGCTTTTAATGAAAGGAGCAATCCTGATGATGATTCCATGGGTATTCAAATAGTGAAGGTAAAGCCTAATATAATTAGTACAAGACAAAATATCTTTAGCTTTTCCTGCTCTTGTGCAGCAGAAATGCATGCAGTCTATATCAGTGCAAAATTACTTTACAAGTGCAAGTGCAATGCATCATCACTGGTGGAAAGTTTCATTTTCCAGCTTATTTTCTAATCATTTTTACATTTTTCATACATGATAGTGGAGCAGAAGCTGCTAGGAAATGCCGGCACTTTCACAACATACTAATGAGTTTGGGAAAGTTTGGCACTCCTGCACTAAAGCATAATAGCCCTGTCCCACTGCACGAGTTAATTCAAGAGCACTCCCGAGTTTAAAAAAAATCAAACTCGTGTTGGCACGTAGAATGAACGTAGCGGGTACATCGGAGCTTGGGGACGTCTCTTAGCGGCTCGTAAAGCTAACGGCAGGTACTCGGGAAACGCGGTAAGCTCGCAAAGACTCGTGAAGATTTTTCAACATGTTGAAAAATGTACACGGGAGCCAAGAGTACCTACGAGCAGCCAGTACCGTAAATCTCTGAGTTCGAATCAGGACAAACTCGGGATAACTCTTGAATGAACTCGTACAGTGGGACAGGGCTATAAGACACAGAATTGTTGACTATCGTGTCTTTTCCAATTTGGGCCTGGTGTTTGGACGTGAGAGCTTCTCCAATTCTCCAGCAGCTATGCCGATGCATCTGCCTGGTGCTCCTCACAATGAAATGAGCTTATTCATTACAATGAGGAGGAGTGCCAATGAAGAAGATGAGTTATTTGTTATCTTTTCAATTAAGAAAGTTCAATGTTTTTGCATTTGTTGTTAATTGTTCCAATGACTTTTAATAATGCAGAAGGAGGCCATTCCACCCATCAGGTTCATGCTGGCTCCCAGGGATGCAATCCCATTTGTCCTTTTGCCCCTCTCCTTGCTTCCTAAAACAGGTGGATTTATTCTCTCTCAAGAAGGGTGAAGAAGGGTCTCGACCTAAAATGTCACCCATTCCTTCTTTCCAGGGATGCTGCCTGTCCCGCTGAGATATTCCAGCATTTTATGTCTATTCTCTCTCACATATGCCCATCAACTCTTTTTTCATTCTCTTTGCCATGAACCTACTGTATTTGGGAATTAACAGTGGCCAATTAACCCATCGTTAAGGTGGGAGGCGTCTCAGAGCAGCAGAGAAGTCACACGTAATCATGGACGTTCAGGTTCAGCAGGAACAGCACCTGAGGTCAGGATTGAACTTGGGTTGCCGAATCTGAGAGGTAGCACTTGTAGCTGCCGCTGTACCGCTGCTCTGCTCTGCTGCGCTGACATTGTGGAAGCTTCAGAAGCTTTCACAGCTCTTGATGAGTTAAACAGATAGCAAAGCCTTAGTTTGTACAACTCTCATAGTTTTCTTCTGGGTTGTTCTGTGGATGGAGCTCATTCTGGCCTGCCTGTGTGACAACATCACTCAAGGCCCTGTGTCTGTATTCAGCCTTGCCATTTCATAGCAGTACAGCTTTTGTCAGTACATCAAAATCATTAAATGCAGAAGAGGCAGGTTTGATTTGGAAGTTCACTACAGGTCAGGGACGTGCAGTCAGGGGAGCCATACTCCCAATGAAAATAACTGTTAAGAAAAGTAAAGAAAAAGAAATAATATAATAAAATAAAATAAATATAAGGATTTTTCCACTGATCTGTGTTATAAATATAATTTCTATATGAATCTAATCATTTTTTATAGTCAAAATCACAAAATTTCCACAGCTCCGTTATAAATGCAGGGACAGATGAGAGGTGAGGCAGCGACCAGCTGAGCCTCCCCTCTGATTGTGCAACCCCTCAGAAACTGCAGGGAGTGCGGGCAATGAGCATGTGCCTGTTACTATCTCTCTGTATATCACCAATGTAATGTTTGTAAACCCCTTCATTACATGTCCTCGTCTTCCATAGTCCAGGTAGCTTATTTCACATATAAATATATTAAATTTGTGCTCGCTGGTCTCACATAAAACTGCAATGGAAAAGCTCCAGGGGAGGCAGCGATCACATCTGCCTCACAAGGGGGCGTGTCTTGAGCCCAGTGGAGGAAGGTCGAGCGTTAATTACGTAGGCTCAGCCCACGTAATTGACGTTATTCGCTCTCCCTCCACTAGTACTGCATTCCACCGCAGGCGGCGCTGACTTTCCAGTTGCGGGCGGCGTTGACCCGTTGAGCTCAACATCATGAGGGTCTCCAGCGTTGGATCTCGGCCCAGCTCAGCCTGTGGACTTCGGAAGCCGCGGTCTCTGGTAGGGAAGTGGCTGATGCTGAGGCTCTGGGCCGTAGCGGTGACTGCAGAGGTCTCAATAGGCCTCCGATAAGGATAAAATGTTAATAATATAAGAAATATATTAAATGGATTTCTTGGCTAGATTAGAAACATAGAAAATAGGTGCAGGAGGGGCCATTCGGCCCTTCGAGCCAGCACCGCTATTCATTGTGATCATGGCTGATCGTGCCCAATCAATAACCTGTATGCATGTGTTGTAAAGAATGCTGATATAAAACATACGGTAGTCATTGTGCAACCTGCCAATTGGATGGTGAATTTAAGCTACCTCTATCGTGTTCATATGTGTGTAAATCTGGCTCTGATACTAGCCAGTGCCACCCCAGCCATTGACCTCACCGCATGTCACTGCTGCAGGTAGTATATGCTACCATGGAATAAGAAACTGCAATGAAAGACAATAGACAATAGGTGCAGGAGTAGGCCATTTGGCCCTTCGAGGCAGCACCGCCATTCAATGTGATCATGGCTGATCATCCCCAATCAGTACCCCGTTCCTGCCTTCTCCCCATATCCCCTGACTCTGCTATCTTTAAGAGCCCAATTTAGTATCCAGAGAACCGGCCTCCACCACCTTCTGAGGTAGAGAATTCCACAAAATCACAACTCTCTGTGTGAAAAAGTGTTTCCTCATCTCCGTTCTAAATGGCTTACCCCTTATTCTTAAACTGTGGCCCCTGGTTCTGGACTCCCCCAACATCGGGAACATGTTTCCTGCCTCTATTGTGTCCAACCCCTTAATAATCTTATATGTTTCAATAAGATCTCCTCTCATCCTTCTAAATTCCAGTGTACAAGCCCAGCTGCTCCGTTGTCTCAGCATATGACAGTCCCGCCATCCCGGGAATTAACCTTGTAAACCTACGCTGCACTCCCTCAATAGCAAGAATGTCCTCCCTCAAATTAGAGGGCCAAATTAGAGGGTCAGGTGTGGTCTCACTAGGGCCCTGTACAACTGCAGAATGACCTCTTTGCTCCTATATTCAACACAATGTGCTCTTGTACATCATGGAAATAATGAGCAGCACATCAAACAAACCCTAATTCATGAACAACTAGAAGCCGCCTTTATGTAGGTTTGCCATGGTTTGATAATAGTTTTGTAAAAGAGTTTTCATTTAACCTGCCATCATTTATAAATTAGCATTGACCGCATCCTTAACTAGCATTATTGCATGTGTTCGTGGTCTTGTCAGATGCCCTTGTAAGGTATCAATTTGTACAATTTTCATTTATAATCCAAAATTCTGGATTTTGGATTATATTAATGGTTTACTTCACGTGACAGTAACAAGTGGGCATTAATCAAACACAGTATTGAGACTGTCGATCAAGCAGAGACATAATCTATGTCCAAATAATGTTGTCAATGGATAGGTCAGGCCCTTACAGTGATCATTACATTAATTACATCCACCCTCTCTTGCAGCTCAACTGCCCAATTAGGAGGAGTGGTGCACTATCTCTCTGGTATCCAACCCAAGAGATAATCCCTGGAATGATGGTCCTAGATAGACCCACGAGATAACTAAATATTTATGACTCCATCGTCTAGTTATTAATTATTACACTAATGCCCCAAGCTTGTTTTCTGAACTGTGCCTGTATGCAAAGAAAACTTGTGCAGATCAACGGATTCAGATTCAGTGTCCTCACGGTAGTTTGTGTGGGTCCAAATGGTGATTGGTAACCATTATCCTGCTTGGATCCCTATATCTTGCACTAATGCTCCCCCCCTCCCCCCCCCCCCCCTCCCCCCCCCCCCCCCCCTCCCCCCCCCCCCCTCCTTGTTAGATTGATACTGAGATTCTCAGTACACTAGCATCACAATTCCTTTAGGTAACTGGGTACTTCTGCAGAGGGGTCATACTGTGAGAGCAGCAGTCTCACCAGAAATGTAAGAGATCATCGGGCATTTGATGGGCTGAAAGCAACCCCTGCATTGTTTTTTGAAGAACTTTACAGTAAACACCAGAGCCAGTATTTGGGACATATGGTGCAGGCTGCCGAACATTGCCATTTGAGTAACCAGCCAGTACCTCATCGCGGATATAAACCCAGTACACCAATAGGCTTACAATCTAGTTGTCACAGTCCTTGCATTCCATTGATTTTACTTCACACTACATCCAGAACCACACTGAACTTTTAACAGAAATAATGGAGAATTGTGAAAGTACGTGGCACTTAGTTAATGATCCTGTAGCTGCCTTGAACCAGAGAGCTAATGAATGGCAGCAAAATCAGTTGAATGAGTTCTCCGCAAGCATTTCATGAGCTATCTTGGACCACATAGACAAGCATGTACAGTGTGTTCCCACCCTGCCCTTGCTCCTTGTCAGGCACAATCACATTGCCACACAGTCACCTTTCCATTGCAGGAAAATATAATTGGCACATAACATTTCCAACAGCTGTTTATTCTGATGAGAACAAATCATTTCATGGTCAATTCAAATCCCTAGTATTCAACTCTAAACCTCCCTGCTTGTCTTGCTGTGTTTTTTATTCAGCTGTCAAAATGTAATAGCTTTTCCTTTGTTCTTGACAGTGAGCTGTTAATGCCTTCAATCTGTCCAGGATCCTTAACTGGTAACAAAAACATTTTGCAGGATGTCCAGCCAACACTCCCCTGATGTGACGTATTACAGTGGCTACTGTTCTGACTTGCAAACGACTAATCCGCAAGTAGTTTAGATGTTGATGGGATACTTGAGCTGTATTGATTTGACATTTAGAATAAGCGAGTTCGGTATTTCAACTGCGCATGCCCAGGTCATAGGTCACTGGAGATAAACATTCTCAGCGGCCGAGTTACTCCAGCGTTTTGTGTCTAACTTCAGTGTAAACCAGCATCTGCAGTTCCTTCCGACAGAAATGTTTTTACTGTTCTGTTTATTTTGGGAATTGCGATGGCATCGCTCTGCTGAAGTTACCGTCTTCCTGATCTGAAGAAAGGTCGTGATCTGAAACATAGTCTGTCCTCCCTTCACAGAAGTGTCACCTGACCCGCTGATATCCTCCAGCACTTGGTTTTTCAAGTTCCCCCTCGCTGCTTACAATTCTTCCCAAACTCTCAACCACAACCTCACAGCGCCTTATTGTTAAAGGGCATTTGGTGGGTTCCATTTCAGATAGTGTATGGCACCTTGCACTTTTTGTACCGAAGATAGACACAAAATGCTGGAGTAACTCAGCGGGACAGGCAGCACCTCTGGATAGAAGACCCTCCTTCAGACTTCCTACACAATAGCCTTTTGCGCTGTGGTTGGGATGGATGGGAGCGGGGATTTCCGCGGGCACAAGGAACAAATGACCCGAAGTTTGTGTTGAGTGAACTGAATGTTCTTACTGTCCTCGTCCTCGCCGTACACCAGCGTTTTGTGTGAGTGCTTGGATCCCATCTTCAGCTCAGCCAACGTTGGTGACATTATCCGGACAGGCAGCGGGCGATCAGGAGCTGATGTGAGGTACCGGCGATGCTCTGGAATCCTAGCCGGCCGCCGAGCTGTGGGGTCGAGGAGGCAGTCCCCGTCCCGGGGAGTAGAGGTGCCAGTTCTTCCAGCGGCATGCGGAGAGGGACCAGCTACTGCGGGCCACTCACCTGCCTCTCCAGCGCTCGCCACCTCTTCCAGAATAACTTTTCCAAACCAAAAGCCATGTGGATCTTCTTCAGTCTGTTCTACCCAAAGCTGGCGGGCTCCAGGTGGCATTTCCTAGTTGGTCCGGATTCAGCTGAAGAGTTATCTGTGCAGTGAGTTGCTGGCATCACTGTGTCACTGTGGAACCGCCTTGTTGTTCATCTGTGGGCGGTACACATCTTTACAATCGTTCATTTTGTGGCTTTCGCTCAGAGCTGGAAATTCAGTTGCACGTGCAGTACCTCAGAATAGTCCAGTTGCAATGACGTTTATCTCATTGCTGCCTCTCCGTGTGCTCACTGGCTTCAGAATAAAGCCGTGCGGTCGAGATGAGGGGGTTCTGAAGTTGCATTCTCTCGATTGAGGACATATTCTCGACTCTCCCAGAAGCAACGAACCATGGCTTTACAATGGTACAGGTGCCCTTGTAAGATATCAATTTGTACAATTTTCATTTATAATCCAAAATTCTGGCAAGTATTAATAGTTTACTTCACGTGACAGTAACAAGTGGGCATTAATCAAACAGAGTATTGAGACTGTCGATCAAGCAGAAACATAATCTATGTCCAAATAATTTTGTCAATGGATAGGTCAGGCCCTTACAGTGATCATTACTTTAATTACATCCACCCTCTCTTGCAGCTCAACTGCCCAATTAGGAGGAGTGGTGCACTATCTCTCTGGTATCCAACCCAAGAGATAATACCTGGAATGATGGTCCTAGATAGGACCATGAGATAACTAAATATTTATGACTCCATCGTCTAGTTATTAATTATTACACTAATGCCCCAAGCTTGTTTTCTGAACTGTGCCTATGTGCAAAGAAAACTTGTGCAGATCAACGGATTCAGATTCAGTGTCCTCACGGTAGTTTGTGTGGGTCCAAATGGTGATTGGTCACCATTATCCTGCTTGGATCCCTATATCTTGCACTAATGAAATTCAGTTGCACGTGCAGTACCTCAGAAGAGTCCAGTTGCAATGACGTTTATCTCATTGCTGCCTCTCCGTGAGCAACGAGTCATGGCTTTACAAGTGGTTGCTTGTCTAACTGAAGCCTCTCTCTTGTCTCCCCATGCCCGTCTTTCACCCCCCCTTCTCTCTCCCCCACCTCTCACCGTCTCTCCACCAGTCCAGTCTCTCCCCCTGTCTCCCAGTCGCATCTGTCCCCTCCCTCTTGCTGTTACACCCCGATCTCCCGCTACCCGGCACCCCCGTTCACTTTTTTTTCTCGAATGACCTTCGACAAATCCCATGATTCCTTGCATTTTTCGGAAAACCGAACTAGCTTATTGGTATTGTAGTGGATGAAGGCTAAATGAACACGCTGACATTAATAAATAAATATAAACAGACATCATTTTATCTTTTATGTTTGCTTCAAGGTTAGAAACTTAACCATAGATATTAAATCTACTGTTCCAGTCATCGTGTCTGATATTGTAAAGCACTGTGTATTACTTGTCTCTCCTTGCTCTTAAGACATTTGAGTCGGCCAGTGTATTTTGGACTTCAACCCATCAGCAGGAAGTTGATAAGGTTGGATCTCCACCCATTGCAGTTGATTTGCAATGTCAACAGGACAGACAGAGTGAATTCATATGATACAATATACCGTATTTCCCCGCAATGAAGACCCTATTTTTTACCCAAAAATAAGGCACAGAAATTTACCTGAATCTTAGAGGTCAAAGGTTAAATTGTTAGCCAAGAAAGATAGACTGGGCAATCCCTCAGGACAGCTACATCAAGAACAATGTTGTTGTACTGAGGGATAGCCAAGTCTATCACTCATTGCTGGCAGCTGATGGGAAGCGGCTGTGAAGTGGGAAGCGGCTGTAAAAGGACAGCGCCGCTGCGGGAGGGGGGGGGGGGGGAGGGAGGGGTGGGAGTTCCTTTCACAACGTGTGGCGAGTCTGGCCCTGGTCAGCACGGGCAGGAGCGTTGAGAAGGAGGGGGTCGGGGATCATGGCAGCAACTCACTCGCTGACCGCTTCTGCAGCGCTCCAGGCGTGGAGCCACCACATTGTGGCCGGGGAGGGAAGTAGCTCAGGTGGCTGCGAACGGCCGGTGGGACTGGACAGTGGAACTGACCGCCACCTCAGCATCTTCTGCTGGCCCGCTCACCTCTGGCTGTACTCTCCATCTGAATACCTCTCCCTGCCGCTCGCCGGCTTTGCTCACGTCAGCCGCTTCCAGCAAATCCTTAAATTCCGACTGCCGCCGGGTGCAGGACATGGCCACACTTACTGCGCTGGGTGACACTGCATGGCATTCACTGCCCGGTCCGTGTCTTTCAATGTAGACTGGACAGTGAGGGGAGCAGCTCAAGAGCAAAGATCAGAGTGGAGCGGGTCAGCGGGCGATGGATGACAGGACAGCGGGCGATGGAGCTTACTCCTATGACTGCGCGAGTAACCTCAAGTGGTATTGTCATTCAATAAGATCACAACTGATTCAACTTGTCCCGGTGTGCTCCCGTTTTTCCAGCCATCTCTCCACCTGCCATCACCCCCTACCCCCCCACCCATCCAGTAATTAGGAATGGAGGAGATCTGCAAGCTTTGGCCAAATTGAATTGTTATTTATTTATTCATTTATTTATTTTTGAGCGTGAGAAATTCTATGTCCCGCCAGCCTTTTTTCAAAATTTGGGGGTGTTTCTTCGACGCAGGTGCGTCTTCATTGCCGAGAAATACGGTAACTTTATTTATCCCAGGAAGGAAATTGATCTGCCAACAGTCATAAAAACATAAAATACATGAGACATGAAATTAAAGTGACGGATGGAAGGGCTTGAGGGATGTGCAAAGATTGGGGACGAGGGGAAGGGGAGTCAGTCTCAGTCTACCCCACGACAGAAGGGGGAGTGCTCATAGTATTGTTATGGTACAGTTAGGGCCATTTGGCTCAGCGTCTCCTCTGACTCATAGTAAAAGAATCTCCTCCGTCTACCTCCGTCCATCCCACCCTCTGTTCATTGTTCCAACAACTTTGTCAAGTACTTACCCAATACCCTTTTGAATTCAGGTAGTCTGTGGAGAGAAGGAATAGAATTAGTTTAAAACACAGAAGATAACCTTGTAGTAGAGCTTGCCGACCCCGGTACAAACAGGAAAAGTGAGTTATCTGAAATATTGAGCCCCAGGGCTGCAACGTGCCACAGCAGAAGAGGAGGTGTTCCTCAAAGTTGCATTTGCCTTCATTGGAACAGTGCATGAGGTCACAGACCTAAGGGGCACTTCAGAAACAGTACTGGGCCACAGTTATTGACAATTCATACAAATGATTTGGCTAAGAAAACTATCATATGTCCATGTTTGTTAATGCAAAACGTGATGGGAATTTCAGGAAGGAGGAGGATCTAAAGGGCGATTTGGACAAACTAAGTGAGTGGGGAAAAAACATGGCGGATGGTATATAATGCCTCCCAGGAGGCCACAGAGAGGCCATGTGGCGGAGCTCATGGGTCGATGGAGGTCGGTGCGACGGTCGATGAGGGCGACGACATGTGGGTCGAGGAGGGGCCATGTGGGTCGAGGAGGGGCCATGTGGGTCGAGGAGGGGCCATGTGGGTCGAGGAGGGGCCATGTGGGTCGAGGAGGGACCATGTGGGTCGAGGAGGGGCCATGTTGGTCGAGGAGGGGCCATGTGGGAGTTGGAAGACACGCCGCTGGGAACAAAGGGGAACCTGGCTTGGGGGGACTGCCATTAGAGGGGGGGCGGGCGGGCAGGACCTAGTGTGGGGGTACTGCCGTGATGGGGGGGAGAGGACAAAGGAGGACCTGGTGCGGTGAAGGGGGAGGGGATGAGGAGAGGGGGCGGGACAACGGAGGTCCTAGCGTGGGATGCTTTAACTTTGCCTGCACCATTTATGGGCGTCGCTTTGCATACCTTGGGTACGCAAAACAAAGAATTGCACCATGACTTGTCATGTGGCAGTGAAGTACTCATTCCTTCATGTGGAAAATTGTGAGGTCATTCACTTTGCTAAATAAAACAGAAAAGTGGTGTACTTTTAACATGGGGGCGGACAGGGGAATGGTGGTGTTAAAGGAACCGAGAAGATCTTTCTTGCACACGTCACGGGTAGATGCTGCAAGAAATAAGGGAGGAATATAATATGTTGACCTTTAGTTCAATAGCATTTGACTGCAGGAGTAAATGTGTCTCACTGAAATTAAATAGCCCCTGTTGCAACCACACCTGAACTTGTTTACCGTCGTCATTTTCATGCCTAATAACAGGATGTACTTGTCTTAAAGGAAATGCAACAGAAATCCACCAACCTGTTTCTTGTGAGGTGGTTTGCCATTTAGGGGCAGATTGAATGGACTGGATCAATGTCCTTCACAGTAGAGAGATTTTTAAAAATTACAACATTTCTATGGGGCTTGATGGAGTGGATGCAGGGAGGGGTTTTGCACTGGCTTACAGTTTCAGAATCATGTGAATGCCATTTGGGACTGAAATATTAATTCAGATTCTTTATTTAGAGGGCTGTGGAGGTGAGGTCATTAGGGGAGCATGGCTGTTAGTGCTCCAATCTTACAGATTCCAAGACCCGAGTATGATCCTGATCTCGGGTTCTGTCTGTGGGGAGTTTGCACATTCTTTGTTTTCGAGATACAGCACAGGAACAGCCCATTAGCATATTGGGTCCCGCCGACCAGCGATCCCCACCGCACATTAGTACAATTGTCCTTACACATAAGGGACGATTTACAATTTGCAGAAGCCAATTAACCGACAAACTTGTATCTCTTTGGATTTTGGGAGGAAACTGGAGCACCCGTAGTAAACACATGCTGTCACAGGGAGAGCGTACGAACTCCGTATAGACAGCTCCCGTAGTTAGCATCGAATGCAGATTAGGATCGGCTAGTGCTGTAAGGTAGAAACTCTAACACTGTGCTACTGTGCTGCCCAGTCCTCCTGTGTCTGTGTGAGTTTCTCTCTGGTCCTGGTAGAATGTCCTCCCACGTCTTGGAGATGTGTTGGTTCAATAATTAGTCCTTTGAGTAGTTAAGTAGCAAAATTATAAAAATAGGCATGATTTGTAATAAGTTGAAAAGGTGAGCAGAAAAATAGGAGGAATGGGTCTGATGAGATTCCCCTGATGGGGTAGCAGAAACCTGCTGTGCTGAATGTTACATAAGCTCAAAACCGAGATTGATAGATTTCTGGATATTAAAGGATATGTGGATAGTGAAGCTGGAAATGAGGTGGAAGATCAGGTGGAAGGTCCTGCTTCTTATATTCTTACTGTTCGAATGCAGGAAGGTGAGTGATTAATTTGTCAGTCATAGAGTGATACAGTGTGGAAACAGGCCCTTTGGCCCATCTTGCCCACACCGCCAACATATCCCAGCTACACTAGTACCACCTGCCCGCGTTTGCCCTCGAGACATTGTTATATTTTGACAATATGTGCACTGTTTCATTTTCCGGAAATATATATCATGATGTGATTTGCAAATCTGTAAATGCCAATGCAGCTGTTTATTCATCAATCAGACGTTACATCCAAGACTTCACTCAACTGTTAATACTGTTGTGTCTTAATTCCCATGAGGTTCACGAGTATTGCCCCAAAATAGCTCAAAAATGAGGTTGTAGAATGTGAATCATGAATGACTGAAGCTTGCAATTGTTTTTTTTAAGGACCTTCACAGAACAGGTTGTAGTTCTTACTGTGGGCAGGAAGCTGAACAGGATCGTGTGGTGTTGAAGCGGGTTCTTCTGGCCTACGCTCGTTGGAATAAATTTGTTGGCTACTGCCAAGGTTTCAATGTCCTTGCGGCGCTCATATTGGAAGTGATGGAAGTAAATGAAGGAGACGCACTAAAGGTAGGCGCAACGGCAAAGAAAACGTTTGCTGATGCAGTTAAAGATGAACAGTTACATCTGTGGATTCATTATTACATCCATGGGATTTGTGTTTTCATTGATCAATATTTGCTCTTAGGAGCTCCTAACAGGCATTCTGCCATTGGGATATGAAAGTGTTTGGATTTGAATATCTTTTCTCAAAAGAACAAGTTGAATAAAGGAAGGAAAGTTTGTATTCATTCATTGCCGTTCACATCCCTTTCACCCGCAGCTCTTCACCCCTTCCTGTTCTGATGTAGGAACTCGAGTTGTTAATGTGTCTGTAGCGAGTTTAATATTTGGCCAGACTCTGGGATTAGCTCTTTCTTTTCTTCCATATAAAGCAGAGATCTCTTTTGCTCACCTGAGAGATTTGATAATACCTCAATATACATATCACCTGAAAAGCACCACCTTTCATTAACAGTTAAATCTTCCCTCAAAATCAGGAGAACCACCCAGCATTTTTATTCTTCAGCCTTTGGAGTGGGACTTGAACCCACAAAGTGAGACCAGAGCAATAATGCATTTTTCCCCCATCTTCCATCACTTCCCTTTCCTCGTGTCATTTCCTATTATCTCATTAATCTATTTCATTTACCTTATTAGCAAAATCACAGCAGTCTGAACTAAATAATGTATTGGGTCCTGACGCAGGGTCTCGACCCAAACGGCTGCCTTTGCCTCCACAGACGCTACTGGACCCGCTGTGTTTCTCCAGCAGTTAGTCCTCCAGGTTCCAGCATCTGCTGTTTCTTGTGCGGTTGTAAATTAAATACTTGCCTTCTTGACATTTTAGTTTTCATAAATAATAGTGGGTGTCAATTTGCTGCATTTTGTAATTGTTGATAGATTACAGTTTGAGATTTTACATAATACAATAATATTAAACATCACCATCGTATTTACAGAAACACAGTGATAAGCTTATTTAATTAAATTCCAGTTCAAACTTTCTCTAAATATGTATTGTAAGTGTGCAATAGAACTTTACAGGAGGAACGTTTAAATGTGTTAAACATGGGCACATAGAATATAAGTGCAGGAGAAACCATTCGGCCCTTTGAGCCAGCACCACCATTCAATATGAACATGGCTGATCATCCAAAATTGTGATATGGCTTTCACATGGTTCTGTACCTTTTATCTTTTTTAATATGCAGATAATGATTTATTTGATTGACAAAGTGCTTCCTGAGAGCTACTTTGCCAATAATCTACGCGCATTATCGGTGGATATGGCTGTTTTTCGAGATCTTCTCCGGATAAAACTACCTGAGCTTTCTCAGTATCTCGATGATCTCCAGAAGGTTGCCAACAAGGAAAGTGCAGGTAAATTCTTTGTTTTATTATGAAATTCCTCTTTTAGGCTTTTAGGCAGATTTTTCCCTACAGCTGAAGACTTTTATTGTTTATAGTTTCCAAGATTTCGGAGGAGGATTTTATGCTGAGAAAGGGATGTCTTTTTTTTATGATAGTACCAGATCTGACATGGCATGTACAAGATCAGGAGAGCGTTCAGCCCACCTAGTCCATGTTGATCTGAGTCTAGTCTCACCTTACTTCAGTGAAGGTTTGCAGCATCTCCGTCCATTCCTTTCAGTGTTACCCACCTTTGCCAGAAAAGCATCTGTCATTGGTGGCTCTTATGGTAGTGAATGTGACAATTTAATAATCCTCTGGAAAAGTATTTCTCCTGACCATTCCCATAGATTTATTGGTGGCGAGCTTTGATATATGGCTCCAAGATTCAGTCAGCCCCATTTGAGGAAACATCCTCCCGTCATTCAAATGAAAATGCTCATTGAAAATGCTCAGCAGATCAAGCTGTATCTGAGGGGAGGGTTAATGTTACATGTGGATGACTTTGCATCAGAACTGCTACAAGAAGAAAGGCAAATCGCGTGTAATTAGTGCCTTAAAAATTGAATCCTGAGAGCTGCAATGTGCTTTGACAGAAGATTAGACTTGAGACTTTAGAGATGCAGCGCAGAAACAGGCCCTTTCAGCCCACCGAGCTCACACCGATGAACAATCACCCTATAACCTTTACATCTTTGGAATGTGGGTGGAAACCAGCGCACCCAGAGAGAACCCACGTGGTCACAGGGCAATCATCCAAGCTCCATATAGACAGAACCCGTAGTCCGGATGGAACCCAGGTCTCTGTTGCTCTCAGGCAGCAACTCTACCATAGTGCCACCGTGGTGCCATGGAAAGACAAACTACCTGAAATGATTGCATTCAGTATTGGATCCCAAAAGCTGTAATGTGAATTGCCAGAAGATGAAGTGCAGCTTCTTGAACTGGGCATTTTGCGGGAGTGTAACATGTAGGGAGGCCAGAGACCGAGTGGGATGGAGAATGGAAGTGAAGGGAACAGTGGTGTTCGACAAAACAATCGCCTAATCTGCTTTGGTTCCTCCCATGCAGCGGTGATCCCAGCATGAGGACCAGCAAGGAAACTGGAAGAAGCATAGATTAATTATTGCTTCACTTAAATGCATGCTTGTGTCCCAGAATGGTGAGAAGGGAAGTGGAGAGAGGGCGGATGTTGCAAGGCCTGCAGTTGCACAGGAAGTTCAGTGAGAAGTGGAGTGGTTTGTGGAAAGTGAATCAGGGAGTCATGGAAGAAATAGTGTCCTCGTTCTGCTGAAAGCGGAAGCGAGCGGAAGAAGCATCTTATTGAAAGCGGTGGACATGATGGATGATATGTTGCATGCGGAAACTGTGGAGAATTTACTGTTCATACGAACAATTCATAACCAGTTACTGGCAAGATCTGGGGCAGTATTTTTCCCTATGCACAGATTTTAATGTAGACATGGGCAGGAGTGAATTCCATTCTTTGCACCACAATTAGTGAAAGGCAGAATATATCCCCTCTGGTGTAGTGGTCTTTTCACCTCTGTGGTCTATTACATTCTCAGATGACAATATTATATGATCAAACATCTTCATCACTACCGACACCAGCAAATGCCATGTTTGTGGTATGCTCGACTGACCCCAAATACTACACTATATGTTTTAAATATAAACCCAGTTTATTCCATAGTTAACCATTCCTAATTAACACATTTTGGAATTATGTACCACGTACAACTGTTAACTTCAACATTGCTTTTTAAAGTTTTTTTTTGCCGTTTTATTGTCTGTGTTGAAATGAGCATTGATGTTATCAGAAGGCCAGCCCTGACCTTGTGAGCAAGCTGGGATGGATTCTGATTATCGAGAGTTTATCTACTTGATATTCAACTTTTCAACTGAAAGCCAGTCTCCATAAACTCTGACTGTAAGCACCCACATGGGAATAAACAAGCACATTGCAGTAAATAATATGGATTGATGTTGAGGAGGTACTTCGGGCAAAAGCATACTGCCAAGTGCTTTAATTTTCAAACGTTAATTCGCTGTTTTTATTACCAGCTATGCTGTCATTTGATCATTGTTTCTCCATGCACCCACACTTACATTTGATAAAAAGCTGAATGATGTTGCAGTACCAAGACGGAAAGATGAACGAGAGCGAGGGGGATGGGAGGGGTTGGGGAGCAGAATATAAATCTTTGCCTTCAGTGTGATTACTTGTATTCTGATCAAACTCAATGTTATTTTATTATTTGACAGGTAGTTATGAGCCTCCCCTGACCAATGTCTTCACCATGCAGTGGTTCCTAACTTTATTTGCCACGTGCCTTCCTAATCACACTGTCCTCCGAATCTGGGATTCCGTTTTCTTTGAAGGCTCTGAGGTGATCCTAAGAGTTGCCTTGGCCATCTGGGCTAAACTTGGCGAGTAAGTTGTGCATTCTAATTATTTCTCTGATATATTTTGTATTGGTCAATCTTAATTGCGTGATGTTAATATAAGACATTTTGAAAATGTTTGTGGAAAGATCCATTTCCTTGGTGTGATAACAAGTCATACAGCAAGTAAACAGGCCTTTCAGTCCAAAGATAGACACTGCTGTAGTAACTCAGCGAGTCAGGTAACATCTCTGGAGGAAAAGGATAGGTGACGTTTTGGGTCGGGACCTTTCTTCAGACTGAAAGTAGGAGGTGGGGGGGATGGTTAGAGCTGGAGGCGAGAAAAGGCCAGGACCTATCAGGACCAGCCACAAATGACCTCAGGCAGGGAGATGCCCTTGTAGGCCTATTGTTGGCTAGAAAAGACATCATGCAATGTGGTGAAATCTGGAAATGGTTAAATGACTTGAGTGGAGGCAAGTAGAGGCCCTTCAGTCCACTCAAATTGTGCTGGTCATCAAGCGCCCATTTATATAGTAATCCTACTGCAACCAGTTTCCTTCCCCCCCCCCCCCCTCCCCCTCCCAGATTCTACCACTCATCTATATACCTGAGGCAATTTACAGTGGCCACTTAACCCACAAAGATACATATTTTTGGGATGTGGGAGGAAATCAGAGCACCCGGGTGGAACCCACACGTTCGCAAGGATAATTCTATTTTTATTTATATTTCAAATAAAGAACTATTGATTATTGAAAACGCAGACTACACTAGAGTCTGGAATGAGACTGGATTACTGAAGCTGTGAGACGGCAGCTCTTTCAGCTGTGCCGCCCTGCTGTCCCATTTTGTGGCCTGCCTCCCCTTTGTGAAAAGGCCTATTTGTCATTTCCACACCCTGTATGCTTCCCGGAAACATTCGCATTCCTCAGTCTTATAGTTTTTGTTTAGTTTAGAGATACAGCGCGGAAACAGGCCCTTTGACCCACCGCGTCCGCGCTGAGCAGCGATCTCCACATATTAACACTATCGTACACACATTAGGGACAACTTTTACATTTACCAAGCCAATTTACCTACATACCTGTACGTCTTTGGAGTGTGGGAGGAAACCGAAGATCTCTGAGAAAACCCACTCGGTCACGGGGAGAACGTACAAACTGCGTACCCGTGGTCGGGATCGAACCCGGGTCTCCGGCGCTGCAAGCACATTAAGGCAGCAACTCTACCGCTGCGCCACCGTGCTAACCTTATGGGTCTGTCCCACTTAGGCGATTTTTTGGGTGATTACAGGTGACTGCCGCAAAATTTTCAACATGCTGAAAAATTTTAATGGACAGTGGTGACAAACACCTAGGGTGCCGTAGGTGCTGTCGTAGGTTGTCGCCAGGCGTCGTAGGTGAATTCCATTAAAACTGGTCCCTGGCAGTCGCCTAAGTGGGACAGGCACTTTACCCTTCCTCACCCTTCTTCAAATATCTGCCTAAGAAGCCAGTGTGAAATAATAGAAAAGAGCAGCTCTGTTCATTTACTGCTGTTAATATAAATCAATTGGGTTTGTTTAACATGAATCAAAATAAAACATTCATCAAACAATTCTGGTACCCAAAGAAATAATTTGCTCAAAGGATTCCTACAAATGTAGAAAATATTGATATACTTAAGCAAATTCTGCACTGGTTTCCCGCTGAACAATTGTGGACAATTGATCTGTAATTTTAGAGAGTTAACTAGAATTTTGATGGGGTCATTATCTACTTGGCATGTTTTAGAGAAACACGGACACGTGATTACATATTGCAGCAATTTTTCCATACAGTGATCTAGATTCAGGCTACATGGAGCTTGCAGATCATAAAAGAATATCATTTATATTGAACTTCATGGCCGTTGTTTACAATTTCCATTAATACGTGGACTTCCACACCAATTTTATTTTTATTTATTGAGCTCTCACAGTTACTACCTGAAACTTGCAGAAAAAAAACTTAAATCACTTGAATCTGTTCACAATTTACATTCTGGATTATAGCTTCCAATTCCTATCGTACTAATGCGGTGATAACACTGTGAGAGATTAAAATATAAATTTTAAAGAAGCTTGGGATTAAAAATTATAATAAAACCTGGAAAGTTGAAGAATTCCATTCCCTTTGAATAAGCAATTATTTCTTATAGAGTTGTATGGAGATACAGCACAAAAACAGGCTGTTGAGCACAAATAGTCCACAGCGAACATCAAGCAACCATTTATAAGTTCACCATAGCCTCAACTATTTTATTTCTCCACGTTCCCATCAGTTACCCCCAGTTTCGACAATTCATCTACATATCGGGGCAATTTACTGAGGACAATTAATCTACCAATCCATGCATTTTGGGGATGTGGGAGAAAAAACAGAGCGCCTGGATGAAACCACTGCAGTCACAGAGAGAATATGCAAACTCCACACAGACAGCACTGAACCCGGTCATAAGTCCTATTGCCCACTGAGAATTATGTAATCCACCAATTCTGGATTCCTGCTTATCCCTCAATGTAATTGATGCACCATTGTCAGTGAGACCTTCATCTCCCAAGACCCATCTTTCTGGCATTCCCTCCACAACCCCCAATTTAATTTATTCTTTAAGACTCTAAAACGGGCCCCTCTCCACCTCAAAGTAAAAGTCAAAGTCAAAAGAGTTTATTGTCATGTGTCCCTGACAGGACAATGAAAATCTTTCTTTGCATAGCACAACAGAACATAGAAAGCATTGACTACAATTCTATACATAAATACACCCATGACTTAATAAATTAATAAAGTGCAAATAACAGATGGAGGGATATTAATGTTCAGAGTTCCGAGCCAGGTTTAATAGCCTGATGGCTGTGGGGAAGTAGCTATTCCTAAACCGGGTTGTTGCAGTCTTCAGGCTCCTGTACCTTCTACCCGAAGGTAGCAGGGAGAAGAGTGTGTGGCTAGGGTGGTGTGGGTCCTTGATGATGCTGCCAGCCTCATATCCAGAACCACCCATGAAGAATGGTCTCAACCTGAAACTGTCCAGCTGAGTTACTCCAGCATTTTGTGTCTATCTTCCTTGCAAACCAGTATCTGCGTATCTATAGTGAGACATTTTTTAATCTGTAATGGAGATGTCTTAAACCAGAAGCAAAATTACCTATCTGGTGCGCAGTGCAATCAGTGAACATTTTGCAAAGGCAAAGGGCCTGTTTCATTGTTGTGTGTCGATGAATAAACCATTACTCATTATTTACCTTTTTGTATGCCACAAGCTTGCACTTTGACTGTATGTAAGTGGGTGGCTCTTATCAGGTTTCTGAAAATACCACTCTCTACCTTGATGTTTCACCAGTCTCCATCGCTCAGGCAGTCAGCTTCCATTTGATGCTATTTATAGCCAGGCAGCTGGGGCTGGCGATACATAATTCATGTGAAGCCAAGTTGCATATCTGATGTGCAGTGCAATCAGCCAGCACTTTGTCCCAGAGTGAATGTAACGTCATTTGTCATGTTCATTATTTTAACAGAAGAATCAAAGGCTGCCAAACTGCAGATGAATTTTACAGCACCATGGGAAGACTGACTCAAGAGATGCTGGAGGATAGTCTAATTGACTGTAACGAGCTGATGCAGGTCAGAGGCTTAAGTACTTTGTGTGTGTGTGTGTGCGAATTTCTCCAGGGACATTTGCAATAACATTATCTTCTTCATAAAGGTTTTATCTTTATTTTAACTATTTTTACGATTAGAGTATGTTGCCCATTTCAGTGGAAGTAGCAAGGTGGAAAAATCGTAATGAATATATTTGCATACACTAAATAACTAGAACATTTTAACTACAGGTGTAGTCTTGAAGCTTTTTTTAAAGTTGGGTGTCAATTGGGTGACCTTCTTAATGGCAGAGATAAATAGTTTTCATTGAACTAGCAATCATTTGAGATTTTCTGAAGAGGATCTGCTAGAATCATTGCTGGTGTGGAAATTCTTTTACTAGCGTAATTTCAAAACAAATCTAATATCCAGGCGCTAATGGTAATTATGTCTTTGTGCACAACATCACAGATTACAATATTTATTTTGCTGCATGTATGCATGGAGATAGCAATTAATACTCAGTGATACCACGTAGCATGCAATACAAGTTGTAATTTCATAAGCAATGCACGCCCTCATACAGAAGCAAAATTACCGATGAGCACGTTTAAGATGCCCTTATTATTGATAATATCTTTGTAGGCCACTAACTATTGTGTGATATTAAAGCTGGCAATATGTACAACATTGAATTAATATCAAAATGCACTTACCATTGTTAAGTATAGGAAGGAACTGCAGATGCTGATTTACACTGAAGATAGACAAAAATGCTGGAGTAACTCAGCGGGACAGGCAGCATCTCTTGATAGGCAGAGAATTGATCTCTCGTTATTCACACCTTACCCTTCCATATCTCTCGTTTCCCTTTTCCACGACTCTCAGGCGGGGGGGGAGTGTGGGGGGGGGGGATGTGGGGCTGTGGGGCAGGGGCGAGGGGAGTCTGGGAGGGTGGCGTCAGCGAGGGGGGGGGGGGTGTGTGGGCGGGGGAGGTGTGGGTGCAAGGGGAGGTTGTGGGGGGGTGGGCGTGGGTTGTGTGTGGGCTGGGGGTGTGTGTGGGCTGGGGGTGTGTGTGTGGGCTGGGGGTGTATGTGGGCTGGGGGTGTATGTGGGCGGGGGTGTGTGTGTGGGCGGGGGTGTGTGTGTGGGCGGGGGTGTGTGTGTGGGCTGGGGGTGTGTGTGTGGGCTGGGGGTGTGTGTGTGGGCTGGGGGTGTGTGTGTGGGCTGGGGGTGTGTGTGTGGGCTGGGGGTGTGTGTGTGGGCTGGGGGTGTGTGTGTGGGCTGGGGGTGTGTGTGTGGGCTGGGGGTGTGTGTGTGGGCTGGGGGTGTGTGTGTGGGCGGGGGGTGTGTGTGGGCGTGGGGTGTGTGTGGGCGTGGGGTGTGTGTGTGGGCTGGGGTGTGTGTGTGTGGGCTGGGGGTGTGTGTGGGCTGGGGGTGTGTGTGGGCTGGGGGTGTGTGTGGGGCTGGGGGTGTGTGTGGGCTGGGGGTGTGTGTGGGCTGGGGGTGTGTGTGGGCTGGGGGTGTGTGTGGGCTGGGGGTGTGTGTGGGCTGGGGGTGTGTGTGGGCTGGGGGTGTGTGTGGGCTGGGGGTGTGTGTGGGCTGGGGGTGTGTGTGGGCTGGGGGTGTGTGTGGGCTGGGGGTGTGTGTGTGGGCTGGGGGTGTGTGTGGGCTGGGGGTGTGTGTGGGCTGGGGGTGTGTGTGGGCTGGGGGTGTGTGTGGGGGTGGGGGTGTGTGTGGGGGTGGGTTGTGTGTGGGGGTGGGTTGTGTGTGGGCTGGGGGTGTGTGTGGGCTGGGGGTGTGTGTGGGCTGGGGGTGTGTGTGGGCTGGGGGTGTGTGTGGGCTGGGGGTGTGTGTGGGCTGGGGGTGTGTGTGGGCTGGGGGTGTGTGTGGGCTGGGGGTGTGTGTGGGCTGGGGGTGTGTGTGGGCTGGGGGTGTGTGTGGGCTGGGGGTGTGTGTGGGCTGGGGGTGTGTGTGGGCTGGGGGTGTGTGTGGGCGTGGGTTGTGTGTGTGCGGGGGTGTGTGTGGGCGTGGGTTGTGTGTGTGGGCGTGGGTTGTGTGTGTGGGCGTGGGTTGTGTGTGTGCGCGTGGGTTGTGTGTGTGCGGGGGGGTGTGTGTGTGCGGGGGTGTGTGTGTGTGCGGGGGTGTGTGTGTGCGGGGGGTGTGTGTGTGTGCGGGCTGGGGGTGTGTGTGTGCGGGCTGGGGGTGTGTGTGTGCGGGGGTGTGTGTATGGGCGGGGGGCTGTGTGTGGGCGGGGGCTGTGTGTGGGCGGGGGGCTGTGTGTGGGCGGGGGGCTGTGTGTGGGCGGGGGGCTGTGTGGGGGCTGTGTGTGGGCTGGGAGTGTGTGTGTGGGCGGGAGGGGGGTGTGTGTGGGCGGGAGGGGGGTGCGTGTGGGCGGGGGGGGTGCGCGTGGGCGGGGGGGGTGCGCGTGGGCGGGGGGGTGCGCGTGGGCGGGGGGGGTGCGCATGGGCGGGGGGGTGCGCGTGGGCGGGGGGTGCGCGTGGGCGGGGGGGTGCGCGGTGGGCGTGGGGGGTGCGCGTGGGGGGTGCGCGTGGGGGTGGGCGTGGGGGTGGGGTGCGCGTGGGGGTGGGGGTGCGCGTGGGGGTGGGGGTGGGGGTGCGTGTGGGTGTGCGTGTGGTGGTGGGGGTGCGTGTGGGGGTGTGTGTGGGCGGGGGGGGTGTGTGTGCGCGGTGGGGGTGGGGGTGGGGGTGCGTGTGGGGGTGGGGGTGCGTGTGGGGGTGGGGGTGGGGGTGGGGGTACGTGTGGGGGTGGGGGTGCGTGTGGGGGTGGGGGTGCGTGTGGGGGTGAGGGTGGGGGTGGGGGTACGTGTGGGGGTGGGGGGTGCGCGTGGGGGGGGGGGGTGCGCGTGGGGGGGGGGTGCGCGTGGGGGGGGGGGGGTGCGCGTGGGGGGGGGGTGCGCGTGGGGGGGGGGTGCGCGTGGGGGGGGGGGTGCGCGTGGGGGGGGGGGGTGCGCGTGGGGGGGGGGGGTGCGCGTGGGGGGGGGTGCGCGTGGGGGGGGGGGTGCGCGTGGGTGGGGGTGCGCGTGGGGGTGGGGGTGCGCGTGGGGGTGGGGGTGCGCGTGGGGGTGGGGGGTGGGGGTGGGGGGTGCGCGTGGCGGTGGGGGGTGCGCGTGGGGGGGGTGCGCGTGGGGGGGGTGCGCGTGGGGGTGGGGGTGCGCGTGGGGGTGGGGGTGCGCGTGGGGGTGCGTGTGGGGGTGGGGGTGCGTGTGGGTGTGCGTGTGGTGGTGGGGGTGCGTGTGGGGG
This sequence comes from Raja brachyura, assembly GCA_963514005.1. Next base: position 10,675,295 of record OY740800.1, on the reverse strand, counting down.
TGTGTGTGGGCGGGGGGGGGTGTGTGTGCGCGGTGGGGGTGGGGGTGCGTGTGGGGGTGCGTGTGGTTGTGGGGGTGCGTGTGGGGGTGGGGTGCGTGTGGGGGTGGGGGTGCGTGTGGGGGTGGGGGGCGTGTGGGGGTGGGGGTGGGGGTGCGTGTGGGGGTGGGGGTGGGGGTACGTGTGGGGGTGTGTATGTGTGAGGGTGTGCGTGGGCGGGGGGGTTGTGGGCGGGGGGGGTGTGTGTGTGGGGGTGGGGGTGCGTGTGTGGGGGTGGGGGTGCGTGTGGGCGGGGGTGGGGGTACGTGTGGGGGTGGGGGTGCGTGTGGTTGTGGGGGTGGGGGTGCGTGTGGGGGTGGGGGTGCGTGTGGGGGTGGGGGTGCGTGTGGTTGTGGGGGTGGGGGTGCGTGTGGTTGTGGGGGTGGGGTGCGTGTGGTTGTGGGGGTGGGGGTGCGTGTGGGGGTGGGGGTGGGGGTGCGTGTGGTTGTGGGGGTGCGTGTGGTTGTGGGGGTGGGGGTGCGTGTGGGGGTGGGGGTGGGTGTGCATGTGGTTGTGGGGGTGGGGGTGCGTGTGGGGGTGGGGGTGCGTGTGGGGGTGGGGGTGGGGGTGCGTGTGGTTGTGGGGGTGGGGGTGCGTGTGGGGATGGGGGTGGGGGTGCGTGTGGGGGTTGGGGTGTGGGTGCGTGTGGGGGTGGGGGTGGGGGTGCGTGTGGGGGTGGGGGTGCGTGTGGGGGTTGGGGTGGGGGTGCGTGTGGGGGTGGGGGTGGGGGTGGGGGTGCGTGTGGGGGTGCGGGTGCGTGTGGGGGTGGGGGTGCGTGTGGTGGTGGGGGTGCATGTGGTTGTGGGGGTGCGTGTGGGGGTGGGGGTGCGTGTGGGGATGCGTGTGGGTGGGGGGAGTGCGTGTGGAGGTGGGGGTGCGTGTGGGGGTGGGGGTGCGTGTGGGGGTGGGGCTGGGGGTGCGTGTGGGCTGGGGGTGCGTGTGGGGGTGGGGGTGGGGCTGGGGGTGCGTGTGGGCTGGGGGTGCGTGTGGGCTGGGGGTGCGTGTGGGCTGGGGGTGCGTGTGGGCTGGGGGTGCGTGTGGGCTGGGGGTGCGTGTGGGCTGGGGGTGCGTGTGGGGTGCGTGTGGGCTGGGGGTGCGTGTGGGCTGGGGGGTGCGTGTGGGCTGGGGGTGCGTGGGCTGGGGGTGCGTGTTCGGGCGGGGGGGTGCGTGTTCGGGCGGGGGGGTGCGTGTTCGGGCGGGGGGGGTGTGTGAGGGCTGGGGGTGTGTGAGGGCTGGGGGTGTGTGAGGGCTGGGGGGTGTGAGGGCTGGGGGTGTGTGGGTGGGGGGGTGTGGGGGTGTGTGTGGGCGGGGGGGGAGAGAGCTCGGAGAAAAGACCAGGGTTGTGGGGGAGAAGGGGGTATAGCAGGGAGGGGGGAAGGAGCCAGCGAGGGGGACAAGAAGGGAAGGGGCTGGAGTTGACGGTGTGATTGGGACTCACACCGGGCGCTGGTCGTTCTCCTCCGCCAGGATCAGATTCTCCACTTTCCATTTGGTGACATTTCCCGTGCTGGGCTGGGCCATTTCTGGTCCTTCCGAAAATGATGCCCTGTTTGGAAACCTCCGCTGGTCATCTTCAGCTCCAGTAAAGATGCGATGGCGCAGGAAGGGGCGGACTGTCCTGCGGAGTGACAGGAGAAAAGACCAATCCACGCGGCGCTGAACGGCACGAGAGGAGATCGATCAGCGCATGCTCAGTTTTTAAGATTTTTAAACCTCGCCAACTTTTACATTAGTCCACCCATCGGAACAAAACTTGGTGCAATCCCAGCACAGGAGAACGGCGAGTGAGCTGGCGAAAAGTCATAGCGCTATCGTGTACCGTTTTTGCACAAATAGAATTACTGCGCCAACTGGCAGATAACAAGATCAGAGCTTTAGTTATGTGTAGACGTTATTGTCATGTATACCTAGGTCCAGTGAAAAGCTACTGTTGCGTGCTAACCAGTCAACAGAAAGAAAATACATGATTACAATATATGGTGACATTTGACAGAGGAATGATCATGCTTAATCTGGATGTCCACTGTTACAGTATTTGACTAACCTATCAACACAAGTTGATGTTCAGGTGCACCGGTTACCCAGGTATCACATCCTTGTACAAATCATGACCTTCACAAAGGCTGAAAAGAGTAATGAAGAAACAAAATCTGTTCATGTTTCACAGTATAAGCATTGGCTATGATCATAAACATGCAAAAATGAAACAAATGCTATTTTCCTTCTAAATAATGACTATCGGGTCCCTGGGGTTTGTCAGCAATGACGATGGCTCCATTACCAGTCTAAAGCTAACCATTCACTGCCTGCAAGGAAGCAGTGCTTCCCGAGTAGTAGATGCTAATGTTTCCACAGAAAGCAGATGTCTGTCCCCCGTTGAGCTTTTAGAGCAGCTAAGTATCAGCTTCTGATTGTTGTGTTAAAAAAGCGAAAAGTGAAATCATGTGCTAGTGTGTAGCTCAAGCCATAACAAAGATCACGTTTAACTTTTCAACTGAAGGATTTGTTGTTTATGCTAACTTTCTGCACTTGGATAAACAATGATAGTAACTCAAGGATATGGGGAAAGTGCACGAAAGATGGCAGAAAGGGGATCTCAAGGATATGGGGAAAGTGCACGAAAGATGGCAGAAAGGGGATCCATTTCAAAATATATTTAGTGTATGTACTGAAAAATCTGTGTTAAGTTACTGAGTCACATATTAATCTCCATTAGTAGATGACCACGTCCATTATCATATTTGTTGGTGTTTATTCAATAGACACCATGTGCCGAGGCGATACTCAATGCCTGGAATTAGTTCCCCCCCCCCCCCCCCCATCACCCACCAGTCGCTGTCTCACCCCCCCTTTCACCTCTTTATAATGGCGGTATTTCCACTGCATGCCTAGTTCCAATGCAGGGTCTTAACCCTAAACCATCATCCATATCTTTGCATCCACATAATGCCACCTGACCCAGTGAGTTTCTGCAGGAATTTGTTTCCTTGCTCCAGATTGCAGTATCTGCAGTCTCTTGTGTCTAGCCGGGAATAGTAAGATTGAACGAGAACTTACCAGTTCGAAGGTTGATCTTTATTTCATGAGGAGTCGAAGTGAGGGATTTCGTGAAGAGCCCGCCGGCGCGCATGCTCGACATACTTCAAAGTAGCGGCGTGGAATCACAGAACCAACAATAGAAATGACTTCGCATAGTATGATTGAATTGACTAAGATTACCAGATGAAGGTGATTGAGGGTTGGGCGAGGAGGGCACGAAATCCCTCACTTCGACTCCTCATGAAATAAAGATCAACCTTCGAACTGGTAAGTTCTCGTTCAATCTTACTATTTCATTTCGGAGTCACGTGAGTGACTTCGTGAAGACTTCAAAGCTTCTGTGATTACACGCCCTGGACCACGTCCATGCTGACACACCACTACCAGGGATGGATGGGAGGAACAAACTGGCTCAATAGCTCATACTGCAAAACAAAAGCATATTTATTAATAACAAATCAAAAACCCCTCATGCGGGGACATCTCCACGTTCTTGACCTGCATTCAGCACGGCTTCTGCGAACTGTAGAGGAGCAGCAACAGGCTTGTTATAAAAACGCTGGAACACAGCTTCATTCGCCCATCCTGCTGTGGCGAGAATTTGGTCCATGGGCACCTCCATGACCCTCGCCGCTGACGTCGATGCAGCCCTGGTGGAATGAGACTTGAACACATTAGTGTCGATACCTGACTTACCCAAGACGACTCGAAGCCACCTGGATATCGTCTGGACTGTCACTCGATGATGAGGTCTCTTATGAGTGACAAGCAGGTATCTCTCCATTCCTCTGATGCGTGCCGTCACCTTGACATAGTGGCGGATATGTGAGGCTAAACATAGCCTAGCATCTGCGGGGTATGCCGGGAACTTCAGCTGCAGCCCTGTGCACCCAGGTCTATGCTGCTTTAGTAGCTCGTCAACGAAAAAGACTACTTCTGTAGGGGTAGATGTCATTCTGTCGACACGCAGTTTGTGTAGTGTCTGTACCCTCTGAGCTGAAGTCAGCGCTAGTAACATCACCAGCTTCATGGTGAGTTGGTCCAGTTGGAGCCCTTCCATGGGAGACCACGTCCTGAGCAGGGTTAATACGTCCCTGACATCCCAGGTGATATTATAGCGTGGTGTAGGCGGATTCATATTGAATATACCCCGCATGAGTCTGGACACTAGCCTGTTGGATCCTACCCCAATCTTGAGGTAGAATGATAGCGCACTTCTGGCGCTGTTGATGGCACTGTAACTTAAGTGTTCATCATGGTGCAACCCCGCGAGGAATTCCAGGACGTCGGTTATTGTCATGTCATCGTACGTGATGCGAGAGCGGCTGCAGTAGGCTTCCCACTTCTTAATATGCGAGCGGTATCTTCGCCTTGTGGACTCTCGACACGACGCCCCGATGGTATCCATGGTCCGAGCCGAGAGGCCGTATTGGACTAACGGCCTGTTCAGAACCTGCAAGCCAACAAATTTAAATAGCCATGGCAGGGATGTGGCTCCCCTGACACAGGGTGAGTAACCAATTGTGGGCAACCCTTCAAAAGGACCCAAGGTTCGTTGAGCATGTCAAAGACCACCGGATACCAAGGCTGTGTGGGCCAGTCGGGTATAATAAGGATGCCCTTGGCAGCATCTGCCTGAATCTTTCGCAATACCCGACTGATGAGGCAAAACGGAGGGAAGGCATAGAAAACCCAATTCCCCCAGTCCAGCGAGAATGCATCTAGCGCTATTGCCCCAGGATCTGGTTCCCATGAAACGTAGGCTGGTACCTGATGGTTCAACCGTGACGCAAAAAGGTCAATGTCCGGTTTACCAAATTTGGCTGTGACTTTAGCAAAAATCTCAGGATGCAACATCCATTCAATGTTGTCATTAAATTTGCGTGACCTGGTGTCCGCCACAGTATTAAGCTCACCTGGCAAATAGGTAGCTGAAATCCAAATGTCTCTTTGAATACACCAGAGCCAAATTGAGTTAGCCAATTTGTCACACGAAACTGACCTGGTACCACCCATATGGTTTAAATATGCCACAGCTGTGGTGTTGTCTATTTGGAGACGGACGTGTGCTCCAACAAGCTTGGAACAATATGCACGAAGTCCGTGGAATGCTGCCAGCAACTCCAAATAGTTAATCCCTTGAGTCAACAACATCGATGCCTCAAGGGTGTCCCATCTACCCCCACAACTAGAGCAATTATCAGTAGCTCCCCAGCCATTGGAGCTTGCATCAGTCTGTAAATATACCACCGGATTAGCCTCCCTGACAGGCTTAAATGAGTTGCTAATGTGACACACCCACCATTGCAACTCAGTTATCGCTTCGGACGGCAGCTGCATAGATCGATCGTAATGACCAGCGTTCCATTTTAACGCAGTAATTTTAGCTCTTTGCAAATTCTGATAATGCAAAGGTCCATATCGTGCTGCCGGAAACAAAGCCACTAACTTGACAATTACTGTGGCTGTATGCCGAATCGATGGTATATTGGTGCCAATTAAATCTCTGCACACCTTAGTGACTTCCTCAATTTTGTTAATTGGTATAGTTATCCTCATGCTCATTGAGTTCACCGTGAACCCTAGGTAATTAATTACCTGGGCAGGGCAGAACTTTGATTTCTCTGGATGGACAATGAATCCTAATTGTTGAAATATATTGACAGCAGCTGCAACACCCTGTTCAGCCAATTGCAGGGTGTGGCCCACAATAAAGACATCATCTAAATAGGCCATAACTATATGATGTCGTTGTCTCAAATAAGCCATGATTGGCTTCACCAATTTAGTGAACAATCTAGGGGCTGTAGTAAGCCCATTAGGCAAAGCCTTATACTGCCAAAGTTGCCCCATCCAGATAAATTTCAAAAACCTTCTATCATCTTTCTGGATGGATACTGAATAATATGCATCCCTCAAATCAATGCATGCCATAAAGCAGCCATGAGAAATCAATGATTTGGCTGTTTCAAACGTATCCATTTTAAAATGAGTATATGTTACAAACGTATTCAAACGGGTTAGATCAATAATGACACGACAGCCTCCATCCTTCTTAGGTCTAGTAAATATGTTCGAAACAAATTCAATCGGCTCATGCACTGTTTTCTCAATCACACCCTTCTGTTCCAAACTTAAAATTTCCTTGTAACCTGCTGCCTGTTCTGCAGCAGACAATTTGAACGTACGACCAGGCATGTGCTGGGATGGAGGAATGTCGCCATTAATAAACTCAATTTTATGCCCCTGAATATTCCGCAACACATACTCATCACCAGTAAAATTACCCCATGCATCCAAAAACAACCGTAAACGACCACCAACATGGGAAGTTAAACAGAGAGAAAAGAGAGAACCAGACCCCCTCACCTCCGTGGTTACCGGCGGTCCTTGACACGTGTGGGTGGCCGTGGAGGTGCTGGGTTGGCTTGAGGGCGCGGCGTCTTCGATTTCCAAAAAGGTCTCTGCCGACCCTGTCCTAAAAAAGACCCTTGGTGCTGGTTCTGGTGTTGTTGTCGTTGTGGAGCTAGAGGGTGAGTCCTCGTCGAGGCACTGGCCGACCCTCGTGAGCGAATGTATGGAGCTTTTGAGCCGGACGGTGTGGGGGCACTCTTAGAGCGCATGATCCCCACCGTTTTGGCTTGTTCGTCAAGCTCTTTGACTCTCTTCGAGAGGTCCTCACCAAAGAGCTGACGGGGCGGCGGCGGCGGCGGTGGTTTGCACAATCCTGCAAACTTCGGGTTGAGTGCTGGGCGGATGCTGTTTTTGCGAAACCCGTTGATTTCGTGCTGGGTCGCGCACAATAAGGCCAGAGCATCTTCCTGGTCCAAATTCAGCTCGTCCTCGTCCACCGACCGCGCAAAGGCGGTAATACCGGCCGTGAGGAGTTTCAGGATCCGCTGCAATTGTAGCTCTTGTTGACGGATAGCCGCACTGATGTTGCCCCATATTGGCGTATTGACCACAGGCACGTTGAGGGAGTTGCAGTTTGATGGAGCCTTGTGACGGCTCATAGCCTGGATGAGGACTTCTTCCTGCAGCACCTGATTATTAAGAAAGTCCACTGTGGCTGCCAGCTTTGAATTGAGAGGAAGACCAGCCGTATGTGGGGCCGCGAATTTGGTCGCCACATCCAAAAGTTCCTCCGCTGGCACCTCCACCGGAGGTGGTACGGGATCCACCAGAACCTCCTCCTCGTGCTGCTCCAGGCTGATAGTAGATGTTGGTGAAGACGCCCTGTGCCTGTTGCTGCCCTGCTGTTGTTGACGTTGAAGCAGGAGCTCCAGCAGCCGCTCCATACGGTCAATACGCCCTTCACCCTGAACACTCAGGTGGTCAGAGTCCTCCGGCTCTGAAAAGAAAACCGGGCTCCTGTCATCGGCCCGCACCTCGTCGAGGCCCTGCCGGTGCCGGTAGTTGTCGCTAACAGCCGCCGAGGCGAAACTGCGCGATTCCTGCGCGGGCGTGTTCAATCGCCTCCGTTTAGCGAGAGCTGAAGCCGCTGCCACTAAGGGCACATGCGGCGAAGTGTCGGCCCCAGCCGAAGCATGGCTGCCTGGGGCCCGCGCAGTCTTGCCGGCTGCCCACATCGTGGACGTTGCCGACGCATGGTGCCGCCCACCCATCCATGGGGGGCTCGGCGACCGCGACGAGACCCGACTCAACCGACCCGTCCCGGCGTCGAGAGTCGGGGTGTGCCGGCTGGACCTCACAGCCGCCCCGGGTCTCGCCCTGGAACCTGACCGCTCCTCCGCGACAGGCAATGCCTTAGCCCTAACAGGGTTAGGCTTCTGGGCTCCTCCCCTCCCCCTTCTCGGAGGGCTGAGTGGAACAGACCGTGCAACGGCACGCGCCCTGCTCGAGGTCGCCAGCGAGCCCGCTGACAACCTGACTGCCATGGCAGGGTCCCCCTGCTCTGGCGGCACACCACACTCCTCCTCGTCGAACTCCTCCGAGCTGTGGTGTGCTGGCGGATCTGGACCTGTGAACACAGGGCTTACCCACATCTCCGCCTGAGTCCCGGCCTGCGCTGCAGGTACTGCCGATGGTAAAGGCCCCGGAACTGTTGACCGGCGAACTCGTCCTGACGTCCTCCGGCCCTTCGAACTCCCATCCATGTCCTTGCTGCAAGACATAATCAGACAACAAGGACCACCAACTAAAGGTGGAATACTCACCTCCGTGGCCCCTTATGAAGGGCTGGCGAGGAGCGCGCTCCACCGCCAGCCGTCGCAGCAACGCGTTACGACGATATGTCGAGCATGCGCGCCGGCGGGCTCTTCACGAAGTCACTCACGTGACTCCGAAATGAAATAGCAATTAGCTTCCACAGGTATATTAATGTGATGGCTTTAAGGCAACTCCTGTCAAGATTAGTTACATTGGTATTAGGTAGAATAAATGGATAGAATTTAATTTCATGATTCACATGAATTAAAGTATTAAAGTTAAATGTGATTCTTCTCTACAAACCCGAATGCTTCCATTCATGTGAAAATACTGCAATTCCTAGAATGTATGGCAGGCATGAGCACTCATTTGATTGTCATGGAATTTGATCCCAAAACATTAGCCAAAATGCTGCAATCTTTTAGAATGAAAAAATCACATTTGTTCTCATCCGTCTATAGCATGCTGAGCAAAATTCAGATGTTGCTTACTGAACAACCTTTTCACTCCTGCCATCTTAATGGGTCCAAAGGAACTATATTAACTTCTAACTTTTACCGCATTTCTTGCCAATCTGTATTACTGGTAATCTGACACACGAAGCTGTGTGTACATTAGAGGAAACACTTCTATGAAGCAGTAAGCATTATATTTTATCTACGCTTGGCTTGTCACAGTGGACAACAACTTGATGAAGACTGAACACATGTTGAATTATTTTCTTGTATCTCCACCCCCGTAATATAGCCAGTAGAGCACAAGTTGTGGATGAGGTGGTAGAACCGATTCACCGGTATTACAACCTTGCAAATTAAATCAATTCAATGTGCAGTATCTAATTATTGGGTGAGCATCATATTTACACAGCATCTGCTCTGTGCTTAAGTTGTTTTCAGTCACTGTTTCTGAGCTCATCAGATTTCACCATCAGAATTCCATGTTTTCCTTAAGACTTGTTAATCTATCGCTGCGATTCTTTACACAATGTTTGCATAGTTATCCGTTTGGTTATTGACAGGAAGCTCCACGCTTAAGTTGGGTCATGATCGGAGTTCTGAGTACAGTCCTTGTCACTACGTCACAGGAAGAGTGTGAAGATACTGATGAGGATACAGGGGACATTTAATAGGCTGCAGCCAGGGCTGAATAAACTTATAATTGCAAGGACTGGTATTTTTCTTTGATACAGCGGAGGGTTGAGATAAATTCGTGGCACTCAAAGCATGAAATGGGCATTTGGTTGGAACAAATATTACTCATCTCATAACCTCAAATCTAAATCATCTGGTTATTGTCTTTTGTATTTGAGGAACATTTACGTCACCCAGATTGTGGATGTGAGTGGGTGTTGTTTACGTTGGCAGTACTTCTAAAATAGTTAAAGAATTTCTGATCTGATATTTCAGTGTGCTAAATTGTATACAGTATAATGTGGTTTTAAGGTCACCCTGGTGTATTGTGTTTCATTCCTTCCGTTACAGACACTCTATTCAATGGCACCATTCCCCTTCCCACAAATGGCTGAACTGAGAGAAAAATACACTTACAACATCAATCCATTCCCAATCCCTGTGAAGTTGTCGGAATCGCAACGGTAAGGGATATTTTTATTATCCAGATAATCATAAAAACAGTTGTAAGCACTACATTGGATAATTAGATGGTTCTGCATATAGATGTAATGATTAACATTTGGCAATTCACTAGGTTAATGACTGAATATTACAAATAGTTCAAAGTGTAAAAAGATACTTACAGATGGTTTACAGAAAATGTTCCTGCCATCACTTAAAAAGTTGCTTAGTTTTGCTTCTCCGCTGTAACTTTGAACAATCAATTCTAATTTAAAACTAATTAATAAATGAGAGCTGTTCTGAAGTAAAACAACACACACTTTGTGCATGGAACTGATGCACTACAATGCTGCAGACTACATTCTGCATGCTGTATCTTCCCATATTGTATTTAAGTTTGACTTGAATGTATTTGTGTGTGGTATATCTGATCTGCTTGGATAGCATGCAAAAACAAAGCTTCTCATCGTGCCACAATACGCGTGGCAAGAATAAACTGAAACCTGAAGCTGTCTAATCCAACTCTTTCTGTGCTATTTGAAAGTGAGGTATTTGTGAATAACCTGTGTTTCTGTAGAATTAAACTTTACATCATACCTATAATTCTCACGACAGAAGTCTCAGTAAAATAAAAGACAGTGATGAAGAGATTGATTTGGACGATGAAGACGCCATAGCATCTGCTGTTGGTTGCCTGGGACCATTCAGTCTTCTTGTGCCAGAGTTACAGAAGTATCAGAAACAAGTCAAAGGTAATCTTTGATGTAGCATCGCTCTTTCTTTTAACAATTATGATATTTTGTTAGAATATCCCAAAGGGGTATTGTTCAGGAAAGGGAATGGGTCTGAAGAGGGGTCTCGACCCGAAACGTCACATAATCCTTTTCTCCAGAGATGCTGTTTGACCCGCTGAGTTACTCCAGCTTTTTGTGCATATCTTTGGTTTGAACCAGCATCTGCAGTTCCTTCCTATGCTAGATTCTGTTATTGGTACACGTGGCTCTAGTTTCTCACAAACGTAAACCTGTAAGTGTTTGCTGCTATTTTTACTGTTGCTGGGATCAGCTTTAATTTTGCACCATCTGGTGGTTCATGCCAAATACAGTATATTATTTATTTTGGCTAAACTGCCAGCTAGAAAACCATATGTATTCGCCATACTTTGATCGGCTTGCCAAGCATAACTGCAACAAGATCTATTGCCGTGGGAAGTATTGTCCAGCTAGCTGATTCGAACTGGTCATGTTGGACAAAGCCCACAGCCTATCCATTCCTGCAATGACCTGGGTTAGACAAGGAGAACTGTCCTCCATACACTTGAACTCACAGGAAATAAAGTTTAAAACAAACAAGTTCAGCATCACTACACATTTCAGCTCAATTCAACATGATCACAACAAGGGTCACAGCATATAATGTAAGATTGTATCAAAGGCCAGAAATTTCCGCAGATCAGATCACACTCGACAGACGTGACTTTACTGGAAGTCGGGCAGAAGGGTGCTAATGTGCTTGGTCCAAGGTGACCAGTTCGAGACAGTTGGGCAGGATTTCCACGACATCTGCAGCTGATGGTCATAATCGGCTCCGGGAAGGCTCCTGGCTCACGTCTCCACTGGTCTAAACAATGTAAAGGTCATGTCCAACAGTTATCACCAAGTAAACTTGCCAAGACGGATGTGAAAGAGTTCTGACAAATCATGGCCAATTTACCACACTGGAACAGGTGAAGAAACCAAAGGTGGTTGCGAGGCGATGGGCTTTTTGGATTTTGTTTTCAGGATGCAGGCAACACTAGCAAGCCTACAATTTATTGCCCATCCCTAATTTCTCTCAGGATCTTGAGCTGCTGCAGTCTCTCCGTTGATGGTGTTCCGATAGAGTTATTGGTAACCCATGTGCAAGCAAAAATCTGCTTGTGCTGATGCTGATTTTTTTTCAGCATTAATATACTGTACTAAGAGTGAAATTTCCAAATAGTCTGATGATTTCTAACACAAAGTGCTTAAACATGCATTACTAAAACAACTTGATATTTTATGTATGAGATTTGCTTTCAATCTTGCTAATTCAGCTTTCTTACAAGTACCGCCTGTGTACATGCACAACATTAGATATGGTGCATTTATTTATCTGCAGTAATGTGGTACAAGTAATCCCAGTAACCTAAGAGCAGCATTGTGGCACAGTGGCAGTGTTGCTGCCTTACAGCGCCAGAGACCTGGGGTCGATCCTGGCTGTGGGTGCTGTCCCTACGCCATTTGTCTGTTCTCCCCGTGACAGAATAGGTTTTCTCTGGGTGCTCTGCTTTCCTTCCACATTGCAAAGACATGCAGGTTTGAAGCAAGCAAGCAAGCAAGTTTATTTACATAGCAATTTCAGCAACAAGGCAATTCAAAGTGCTTTACACAAAGCATTAAAGAGCAATTAAAAGCAATTAGAAACAGTCATTAAAAAGAATAGAAAATAAAAACAAGCTAAAGTAGAATAAGACAAGTATAAAATACAAGAATAAAAGTCACAGTACAGTGTAAGAAATTAATAATTTAATTTAATTCAAGGCAGCGTCAAACAGGAAAGTCTTCAGCCTCGATTTAAAAGAACTGAAAGTTGGAGCTTACCTGCATTTTACTGGAAATTTGTTCCATATTTTGTGGTGCATAAAAACTAAATGTTGCTTCTTCATATTTAGTTCTGACTCTGAGGACAGAAAGCAGACCTGTCCCAGACGAGCTCCGAGGTCTGGATGGTTCATTATGTAGCAGAAGATCAGAAATGTATTTTGGCCCTAGACCATTCGGTGCTTTATGAACCAACAGTAATATTTTGAAATCAATTCTTTGACAGACTGGAAACCAGTGTAAAGACCTCAAAACTGGAGTGATGTGATCCACTTTCTTGGTCTTAGAGAGGACTCGAGCAGCAGCGTCTGAATCAGCTGCAGCTGTCTAATCAATTTGTTAGGGAATCCTGTGAAGACAGCATTGCAGTTGTCAAGTCTACTGAAGATAAATGCACGGACAAGTTTGTAGGTATATTGTAAATTATCCCTAGTGTGTTGGATAGAACAAGTGTACAGCTGATCGCTGGTCGGCCTGGACAGTGGCCGAAGGGCCAGTTTCCACATTGTATTTCTAAAACTGAAGCCTTCATCTCAATGGAGCATTGCCTGAAACCACATAATATATTGTTGATGGGTTTGTTCTTCCATTTAGCCTGCAGGCATGCGAAGTGTGATAGAGAATATTTAACAATGACATTTAAACCCTTCCATGTTCTGATTGTGATTTCTGCAGAGCAACAGGATGAGCAGATCCTGAAATCGAGCAACATTGCTGAGCTCAGCCCTGGGGCAATCGATGCAAGTCGGAGTGAGCACCACTCTGTTTTTAACAGCATGATGATGGAGCGCATGACCACTGACATCAATGCACTGAAGCAACAGTACATTAGGATAAAGAAGAAGCAGCTGCAGCAACAGGCCCACTTCATCTTAATCAAAGCAGGTATGATATCACATAGAAACATAGAAAATAGGTGCAGGAGTAGGTCCTTCGAGCCAGCACCGCCATTCAGCATGATCATGGCTGATTATCCAAAATCAGTACCCCGTTCCTATTTTTTCCCCATATCCCTTGATTCCTTTAGCCTCAAGAGCTAAATTTAACTCTCTCTTGAAAACATCATTCATGATCGTGGCTGAATTTCCAGAATCATCTTCTGGAAATTCCTTCTTTTATCTTCCCTGGGGGTTGAGGAAGATTTGCTTCCATTCCAGTTGTGTGTGGTCCTGAGATGGCTGTTGAGGCTAAAGTGGGACTTGCAGATTGCCTGGGTTGGGGCAGGAGTTGCCCGGTGGGTCGACCTGGTGGGAGGATTTGGAGGTGATGTGCTCTTCCCAACAATTAACTGTGCTGCATTTTGAATGATTGTGGGCCAGGGATTCCCATGAGTTGGAGGGGAACCCACAATTTTGTAATTGGGCTGTGAGAAACCATCATATTGTCTGACAGTCCCTTGTCCATCTGGAGCTTGTTGTGGAGTGTCTTTAATGAGAATTTGGCATCAAGCAGGAAAACAATATACCCTAAGGTTAGATAGACACAAAATGCTGGAGTAACTCAGTGGGACAGGCAGCATCTCTGGAGAGAAGGAATGGGCGACGTTTCGGGTCGAGACTCTTCTTCAGACTGGACCCGAAACATCACCCATTCCTTCTGTCCAGAGATGCTGCCTGTTCCGTGGAGCTTCTCCAGCTTTTTGTGTCTATTATTGGTTTAAACAAGCATCTGCAGTTCCTCCTTAAGTAATATACACTCCCCAACAGGACTGTCTGAAAAAAGATGCTGGAATGTTGGTCATTGAGTGATACAATGTGGAAACAGGCCCTTCAGCCCAACTTGCCCTACACTGGCCAAAATGTAGGGCCAGTGTAGGTCCCAGCTACACTTGTCCTACCTGCCTACGCTTGGCCCATATCTTGGGTTGTTCTGGGAGGACTGTGGAATCAGTTCTTTTCTCGTGCCAAAAGATTTGGGGGACTTTGTAGAAGCAGCATTAACGATGCCTTTCCAATGCTTCGAGGTGTCTGCTGCAGGTAGTCTATGCCTCTGAAGTGTACAGGAGGCTAGGATCATTGCAGCCCAGTAGAATACATTGATGCCAATCTAAGGCCCTGATCTTCCACCCATTTATTCTTTGATAGATAGTCACTTTCTAATGTTACATAGAAACATAGAAAATAGGTGCAGGAGTAGGCCATTCGGCCCTTCGAGCCTGCACCGCCATTCAATATGATCATGGCTGATCATCCAACTCACTTGGCTCAGATATGTGCAAAGCGTAAGCAGTTATATGTTATATTAGTAAATTATTCGATTGCAAGTTTTTCATTGTTTACAAAGCAATTATTTAAGAAATATTACAAGATTTCATGCTGTATACAGGAGTTGTTTGGGTCTTTCATTTAACACATTAGAAAAACCTGGTGATAAAAAATGCACTTGGTACATCAGTTTATACTGTGCCCCATTTCTCACTGTGAGACGGAGACCAATTTTCAGGTTTGGTTTGAAGACCCAATCAATGAATAATCACATTTTGACATTGTTGGACACGGCATGCTTCTTTTGCACATGTCTGATTCTAAATATCTGCCGTTTTGCAAAGCTAACTAACGCTGATATGGGGGGAACAGTTCCTTCTTTAACACTGATATGGGGGGAGGTAGGTGGGGGGGGAGGTTATATCACCGCAAATTTATATTTAGGGATGTGTTTGTGACCTTTTAATGTATTTAAGTTTAAAAAGTTAATTAATTTTTAAATATTGAGTTTGAAAATGAACCAGGATTCCTCATTTATCATGTAAAATTCAAAAATGTGTGATTTCCCTTTCAGATCATGGAAATGCTCACATTTTAAAATTACATCTAATTACTTGTTTTAACAATAAGGATATTTGATGTGCCTGCTTTTTGAAGCCGTTAGTCTGCCAATCACCAGATTTCTAGGCCTAACTTAACAGTGTCACTAACTGATAGGAATTACAATGATCTGTAAAACACAACTGAATTTGTGGAAGGTGGTAGCATTTCAAGGTCTTTAAAAAAATCATAAGAAATAATGTTGAATTCACATACTGTCAAGGT
Organism: Raja brachyura; assembly: GCA_963514005.1. The sequence goes on along the minus strand of OY740800.1, from coordinate 10,659,827 downwards.
TCATAAAGTTTACATTACTGACAAGAAAACATTCTATTTCAGTGCCACCATGCCACTGTTGGCAAGAGAAGAGCTATGTAGTCTAATTGCACTTCCTAGTGATCTGATTATCAGCACATTGGTTATGATGTGTGAAGACCACACGGACAAAGGTTTAATTAATTGTATTGCCGTTTTACACATGATGATTGAAATATACTTGTGTTAGTAACTTTACTGACTGAAGCAATGGTATATCTTCACCAATTACCGTATCATAGAAGGATCATTGGTCCTGGTTTCAAGCTGGTAGACCGGGCCCTCAGTTTAACCTTTGGTTTGTCAAGGGCTACATGATTGCCACCAGTAGTCATGTAATGGTACATTGGCCATAGTGCCAATTACAATAGAAGTAATAAAAAGGTCAATCAGGCTTCCCACTTTTGATGGCTGTTGATTGTCATATATGATGGAAAATGCAGAATTGTGGATGAAGCAAAATTGAGGTTGAATATAATTCCTTTCATTACCTAATAGCTCGCTGTCTGGGCTCGCTCATGAAGACCAGACATTTATATTTGTACTGGTCAGATACAATGTGGAACGCGTTTCACTAAAGGTGGGTGATTTCCATGGATGAGAAAGAATGACAAATAGCAACAAATAAAAATCTGATTGTTTAACGCACAAATTATTAGTAAACAGAGGGTGAGGCATTTGGAACAAAGTATTTCAGAACTATAAAATGAATCAATTTTAATATATTAATGATTTCCAATCAACGTACCTGCAATGTAAATTCTGTGCCGATGATTTCATTTTGTCCAGTTTTTAAATTTTGTGTTTCTTTTATTAGGAACAGAAAATGAAATGAATCCTGGGATCATCCCAGATCCTAGGGACCAGATGAATAATACTATTGAAAGAAGTTAGTGTATTTTGATTTTATTTTTCATTCATTGTTCTCCATCAACTCTAATGTACTGATGCACAAAATATACTAACACCTTTGCATAAAATATTGCTTCTCTCTCATTTTAATTCATTTATTTACTGTCTCCTCCTTCCTCCTTTTTTTAAACTATATGCTACCTTTATTTTAGAGAATAAATCGCAGCAGTATATTGAATCTTGAAAACTACTTCCATCACTGTATTAGTTTTTGTTAAGGAGGGTCTTGACTCGAAACGTCACCCATTCCTTCTCTCCAGAGATGCTGCCTGTTAACAGGCTGAGTTACTCCAGCATTTTGTGTCTACCTTTAGTTTTTATTAATATCTCTTCAACTTTTTTAATATGGTGGCCATCTCGGCTATAGACACATTGAGAGCCTTACTCAGGGGGAGATAAATAAAAAAATGAAATCCGGTTCCCTTAATTATTTGTCACATGTACCAATTGGTACATGTGACAAATAAATGTATCTTGTTATTGTTAACTGTGATGTTACACCCATAGTACAAGTGATCTAATATCAATAGAAGATGCTCACATAATGCAAAAGGTTTAGATGGGATACATTTGCTAAGGTTTCCTAAAACAATATATGGACAGCCCAACTTGAGGAGGGACCCTACTGGGCTTGGTATTGGGAAACGAGCCTGGTCAGGTAACTGATGTTTCAGTGGAAGAACATTTTGGCGATAGTGATCACAGTGTTGTAAGTTTTAAGATTATTTTGAATGTGAATAAGTTTGGACCTTTGGGGAAGGTACCAAATAGAAGTAAAACCGATTACAATGTTAATAGTCAGAAGCTAGGGAGAGTAAATTGGGAGCAGTTGTTGCATGTCCACATCAGACGTGGGAGTTATTTAAATGCCAGTTGATCTAAGTTCAGGATCAGCATGATGCTGTAAGGTGGTGTGATATGGATAGCGAAGTAAGCTAACAAGAGGTTGTAAACTTGGTCACAAAGAATAATAAAGTGTATGTAAGGTTTAAGATTAAATCAGCCAGAGCCTTTGAAGAATATAAAACAAGTAGGAAATAACTTGTGGTCAATTAGAAGGTCCAAAAGAAGCCATGGAATGTCTTTGGTGAATCAGATTAAAGAAAATCCCAAGGTTTATTATGTATACATTAAAAAAAAGAGGAAACCAGGAAGAAAATAGGATCACAGGAATAAAGAGGGAATTTGTGCTTGGAGTCAAAGGGTGTCGGCGATGTACTAAATAAATGTGAGTGATACAGTGGGGCGCTGTGAGACGGCTGCCCTGCCATCAATGTGTTCGGCATTTCTACTTTTTTTGTTTATTTAGTGTGTCCAAATGTGTGTTTTAATGTCTCTTTGTGTGTCTTGTGTGGGGGGGTGGTGTGGTGGGGGGGGATAAGGGGGGAACCACATTTGGTCGCCTCCTCCACGGAGAGGCGACTCTTTCCATGCCGCCTCTCTCGCGGCCTAACACCATGGATTGGTGCGGCCTTTCCCGGAGTCGGGCCCAGGGTTTCAGCAGCGGGCACAGCGTGGAGTTTTCATCCCAGAGCAGGCGAGCCGGGGTCGCCAGAAGGTAGTGCTCCGATCGCTAGTCCGCGGACTGTTACAGCCTGAAGCCGTGGTCTGCGGAGCTTCTAGCTGCGGCGAGGCACAGCCTGGGGCCCTTCGCTAGGGACCCCTCGCTGGACAAGAGCTCTGACCGCTGGCCTACAACATCCTGAAGCCGCGGTCTCCGGTAGGGAAGTGCCGATTCGGGACTTACCGTCCCGACGAGAGGGCCTGTACATCCGGCCCCCCCGCAGCGGCGACTGGGGAGCTTTATGGCCCGACTACAGGGGAACAATGGAGGAGGACTGACTGTACTTTGTGAAGAATGCTGTGGTGGATGTCTGTGTTACCGTGTGTTCTTTTTTGATTGTACCGCTGCTGGCAAAATTAATTTCACTTTATTGTGTATGTGATGAATAAATTGATTGATTGATTGATTAATTGCTTTGCAGCTTCACCAAGGAGAAGGACATGAAGGACAATGAGATCAGTGTTGAGTTTACTAATCTGCAAAGGCAGTTTGAGATCAAGATGGAGGTTGTGTAAGGGTACATGAAGAGAAATTAAAATGGATAAATCCCAAGGCCTGATGGCATCTCTCCCAGGTTATTAGAAGCGGCAAGAGAGGAGATTTCTCAAGCCTTGACAAAATTCTTTGCAACCTGTCTGGCCACAGGCAAGGTCCCAGAGGACTGTAGTGCAGCCAAAGTAGACTGTAGAGAGGCCAATGTTTTTATGTTGTTTAAAAAGGGAAATGGATATAATCTAGTGAATTATAGGCCAGTGATCCTTACATCGGTAATACAGAAACTGTGGGAGAGGATTCTTCTAGCTACGATTTACTCCCATTTGGAAGGGAATGGGCTAATTCAGGCCAGTCAGCATGGCTTTGTACATAGCAGCTCATGTCATACTAACTTGGTCAAGTATTTTGAGGCGGTGACAAAGATGACGGGTGAGAGAAGGGCAGTCGGTTTCTGTCTGCATGGATTTTAGTAAGGCTTTTGATAAAGTCCCCCATGGTAGGCTGATCCAGAAGATCGAGGTGCATGGGATTAATGGTGACTTGGTCATATGGATTCAGAACTGGCTTACTGATAGAAGATAGGGGGTTGTGGGGGCAGGGTATTATTCAGACTGGATGTTTGTGACCAGTGGAGTTCCGCAGAGATCTGTGCCGGGACCTCTGTGATTCTTATAAATGATTTGGACATCTGTAAAAAGGTTGGTTAGTGTATTTGCAGGTGGCATCAAGGTTGCTGGCGTTACAGTGTATCAAAGGCTATCAAAGAATACAGCAGCATATAAATGGGTGGAGAAAAGGCAAGAGTAATACGTGCAAGTGTGAGTTGGTGCATTTTGTGAGGTCAAATATAAGGGGAAAGTATACAGTTAATGGCAAAAGCCTTAACACCGTTGATGTACCGAGGGATCTTGGAGCCCAGATAGAATGGTAAAGAAGATTCATGAATGTTCACCTTCATTGCCCGGTACTTGAGTGGAGTAGTCAAGAGGTCATGATGCAGCTCAATAAGACTTTGGTTACACATTTGGAGTTTTGCATGCAGTTCTGGTCAACACATTATAGGAAGGATGTAGAGGCTTTGGAAATGGGGCAGAGGAGGTTAATGAAAATACTGCCGGGATTAGATGGTATTACCCACCAGGAGAGATTGGACTGCCTTGGGTTGCTTTCTGTGGAATCCCAGAGATTGATGGGAGAACTGATAGATCTATATAAATAACTGATATATATATATATATATATATATATATATAAACTCATGAGATGTATAGATAGGATAGACCGTAGAACCTTTTTTTCCCCCAGGGTGTAAATGTCAAAGACTAGAGAGCATAGCTTTAAGGTGAGAGGATCAAAGTTTAAATGAGATGTACGGGGCAAATCTTTTATCTAGAAGGTGGTGAGTGCCCAGAATGTACTGACAGGGGTGGTGGTGGAGGCAGTTATGATAGTGGTGTTTAAAATGCTTTTATATAGGCACATGGTTATGCAGTATACAGACGGGCATGGATAATGTACAGACACATGAGATTAGTTTAATTTATTTGGCACAGATGTTGTGGGTCAAAGGAACTGTTCCTGTGCTGTACAGTTCTATGTTCTATCCCAGGTGATAGAACTCACAGACTATTCCATAACCTAGCAAATTATATCAAATTATATCACATATTAACAGTTAACTCTTGACAAATTATATTTCTTTGAATATTCATGAAAAAGATGGTGCTCTTCTCCCCCCCCCCCCCCCATTCGCACTCGCATACCTAATGTATTTTGTGTTTAAAAAAAATAGCCACTCTTCTAATTCAGTTGCTTATAGTATGCAATCATAATTTAACTGCATCTTCTGCACAGAAGAATATTAGCTGCCAAGTATTTCTTTGCAACCTTCCTGTTCCCATGGGATAGTAGATCTTTAGCCCCCTCACCAATCCAGGGCTGGTCAGAAGAGATGGGACATCTCTTTGATCAAGCTGCCCTATTGATCAAAACCTTTATTGGAATTTTAATTTATGTAAACTTCAACAGAAAAGAACATTCGGCGTCTGCAATACAAAATATTTACTCATAGCCTCTTGATTGCTTAACAACGACATTATTCCATTTCCACAAAGAAGAATTTAAATGGCAGTTCTCTGCAAATACTAACTGCCTCTGACATTTTTATAAAAAATTCTGCCAATCCATTTTGATTTAATACCTGACAGGATTAAGGATGTTGTTTCTGTTAACTAGCTGTTATGTAAAGGTCAAAAAGGTGAAAAGGGGCAATTATTGGGAAGCACAGTGCATTAACTCCAATCCTGATTACTGGAATGTACAGTAGTTCCTGGATCTACAATGCTCGGATCAAGTCATGCTTATGAAAGAGACAACTATTTAATCAGACTAATTGTATCATTTTTTCTTCATAGCACAATATACTTTGGGGTTAAATATCCTAACAGATTGGAATAATATAATGTTGTTTTAGAGTGGTTTACTTAACTATATTTCAGTTGTAACGTCTTATTTTTAATTAAATCTTGATTGATTTGTTCATGAGCAGCTTACAAAGACTTGGATTTTACTTGGATCACAATATTTAATTGCTAGTTTGTTTATATGTTGGTTTATAACTCAAATAAAATGATGAACATAAATAGAAAATGCTGAAAATTCTCAGCCGGTCATGCTGCATCTGTGGGGGGTGGGGGGGGGGGGGGGGGGGGAGAGAAACAGAGTTATGTTTCATTTCAGAAACCATTCCTCTGAGATGCAGCCTGACCTGCTGAGTATTTCCAGCATTTGTATCTTTGTTTTTGAGTTCCAGCATCTGCACTTTTATATTTTCAAGTAAAGCTATTTTCTGTTTGATATTCTGTGTTGACGGTTGTTAATGTTACAAAATGCATCTTATATTTTTAATTTTCTAGTCTGATGTTAGTAATAAGGGCCTGCTTAATCCACGAGTTCTGGCGAGTTTGCCCTCGACTCATACTCGCAGCATGATCGACACGAGGTCGTAGGAGGTCTTCGAAACTCTCCTTCATGCTCGAGAGTGGACTCCGCGTACTCGAGGCCTCAGCTAGGTCGCGGCGTTTTTTTCAACGTGTAAAAAAAATGCCCGCGATTTAAAAAAAGGTCGCCATGGAAAAAATTGATACTTTTTTTACTTGTAGTTTAGTCGTAGTAATTCGGCATGTTAGTCATAGGTAATCGAGGGTAGTCGAAGGTAGTCGTAGATAGTCTTCATCACAGTTGAAGGGAGGTCGAAGGGGATCGAAGGAGGTCGCCTTCACTCTCCACTATTCGGTGTCCAATTTTCCTGAAGTTAGTCGTAGCTAGTCGAAGCTGGTCTTCAACATAGTCGAAAGAGGTGGATGGTGGTCTTCTACATAGTGGAAGGAGGTCTTCAACATGTCATTTTTTCAAACTCTTCTAAACTCGCCACACTGCATATCTATTCCATCGCTAGACTTGCATTGTAGCTCTTTCATCTCTGCCTCAAACTCAAAACAGCTTCATAAAATGTGAATGTTCTCTACTAAACTTGTGACCTGTGAAGTGTGGCTGCCAAGTTGTGCTGGACTACAGACGACAATGTGCAGTGGACCTGTGCCCACCAGGATCTAAGTTAAAAGTGCTCAGCCTTTGTGACAACATGTAGTCAAAGCTCACCAAAATCGTACAAAACATGTCATTTATTGCCATTGTTTCAATCAGAGTTTTCAGTATGAACGTTGTGTCCGAGCACTGATTTATTTTGAACACTTTGAAAGAGGATATGAATTTCCCTGTTGTTTATTAACCAGTTTATCTTTTTTTTAATTGTGTGTTCTTTAGGTGAAGGAACCGCCACCACCATTCTGCCTTCACAAACCAATGAAACTCCAATGATGAATCACCTGCTCCTGGGCAAGAAACTGCAAGTCACCAACCGGATCACAAGGAATGCTGTCCTTCACGTGGCCGGATCAAGGGCCCCACACGATGACACAAAGTCTAAGCTGAACTCGCCGTGGCGCACGCACATTCGTGTTCACCGCAAGAACCTGGCAAGGAGCAGGAACCAGCTAAGCTACAGTGACACCATCGGGCTGATGGAAGAACAAGGGCAAGTCACGAAAGGAAGAAATACAAAAGCAGTGGAAGAGTCTTCCCTTAGCTCTGGCGAGTGTGTAGAAGCCGGCACTGAACGTGTTGAGGAGCGCGTACAAGCACAAGGAGATGGGGAGTCCTCCTCGCCAGTTTACAAGGACGCCAATGACAACGTGACTGAGATTCAGCACCAGCTAAAGCTGTTGGATTTAACCCAAACCGACACAACTACAGCGGAGCCTCCCAGCCCGTCACCAAGCCTACGGCGTTCCTCTGATTCTTCGGATTCTGATAAAGGAATCCCAGACCTCGGCCACAGGATTAGCGCGGTGAAGTCTCAGACATTTTGCCCATTTCCTAGCATTAAGCCTCCCAGAAAATCAGCAGCAGCGAGAAATTTGGGTTTATATGGCCCAACTGAGAACACTCCGACTGTCCATTTTCCCCACATGAGAAAAGGTTCACACAGTTCTGGAAGCAGCAAAGTAAACATGACCAGGAAGGAGTGAGGCAGCCAGGGACGTTTGGTGATGACCACTTTGATATAATTTATTCTTAAATTAAGATGTTTAAAAACACTTTCTATCATGTGCAATGTTACAAAACCTACAGTATGGAAACAACACTTTAAAAATTAACCATGGTCAAATTTTGAGGTATTGTTGGATTAAAACCGTTTATTGAAATTACGGACCAATATTAGAAGCGCTGTCATCTAAAATTAATGGATGATTTATGGCAAACCAAAAATTAATGGTGGTAATTCTTAATCTTGTCACAATTATTGCCCTATCTATAGCTATTGTATGAAGTGACAATAAACGCTACTGTTTACAATTTTAACAACAGATTCTTTTTCACTATTCACTTAAGGGAAAGATTAAAATCTCACAATAATTATGGTTTCATACCCGTTACCAAATGTACCCAATTGCAGTTGCATGAGAAATTATGATTCCTAGAGAAAATGTGGAACTATTTTAAGAACCCTGTACAGCCTGTACACAATTGGATATTTATGCTGTCTCCAGAGGCATTACCTTCTGAACCTTCTGAATTTTGTAGTCGGCAGGGCAGTACTCTGCATATCGCCAACTTGGACAATTTAACGTTTTTATCAAGCCATTTCAGCAAGCCAATTTTACTTCTGGGTCATGTGAGTGACTACGTGAAGACCCCGCCAGCATGCATGCGCGACATACTGGATAAATTAACCTATAAAATGGTCATGTTAATGGCACTTGTACAGCACAACGGGTCCAGTCCTTACATAAACTAAGTATGGACGCCATGTATATCACTAATGGCAAGATAACCTTCCTTATACAGGGGTTACTTAAACAGGATAGACCCAGATCCACTGGCCAAAAATTAGAATTTCTGGCCCATCCTGCAGATTGTCGGCTCTGCATCGTGACATATATATTGTGATATATAGAGGTCACCAAGAGTCTCAGGGGGACGGAGAGGGCTTTACTCATTAGCCACAAACGCCCTCACCATAAGGTCACAGTACAAACCATTTCCAGATGGTTAAGGGTGGTATTGGGTGCAGCGGGGGTGGACACTAATATTTTTAAATCTCACTCCACCAGGGCTGCATCCACATCGGCGGCTAGGATGATGGAAGTTCCAATGGACAACATCCTTGCAACAGCGGGTTGGAGTAATGAACAGACTTTTCAGCGCTTCTATAATAAACCCGTGGCCGCTCCCGAGGCATTTGCGGGAAAAATTTTAAGTTCTGTTTCATGATTTACCCCAATGTAGGGACATTATTATTTTAGGTGTGAAATAAATACCTTTTTGTTTTTCAGCACAGTTCATGTCTGAAATAGTTACATCCTCCATTTCCTAGCATGGCAGTGTGTGAGCATGGACTCGTTCCAGGGCATGAAATCACAGAGCTTTGAAATCTTCATGTAGTCACTCACGTGACTCCAAAGTAAAATAGTAAGATTAAATGAGAATTTACCAGTTTGAAGTTTGATCTTTATTTTATAAGGAGTTACGATGAGGGATTATGTGCCCTCCGCTCCCAAACCCTCTATTATAAAGGTCAACTGGTTTATAAAGTTCTCTCTTATTTTACTATGTTAGTCAACTTTGGTATCTGTGATTTCACACCACTGCTTTGAAGAATGTCGCGCATGCGTGCTGGTGGGGTCTTCACGTAATCCCTCATCGTAACTCCTCATAAAATAAAGATCAAACTTCAAACTGGTAAGTTCTCATTTAATCTTGCTATTAACCTGCACACCTGTACGTCTTTGGACTGTCGGAGATCTCAGAGAAAACCCACACAGACCACGGGGAGAACGTACAAACTCCATACAGACAGCACCCGTAGTCAGGATCGAACCCGGATCTCTGGCACTGCATTTTGCTGTAAGGCAGCAACTCTACCACTGTGCCACCTGTGTTTCTCAACATAGATAGCCTCCCAGTTGCATAGGAAGGAACTACAGATGCTGGTTTACACCGGAGAGTCTGAACAAGGGTCTCGACCTGAAACGTCACTCATTCCTTCTATCCAAAGATGCTGCCAGTCCTGTTGAGGTACTCCAGCATTTTGTGTCTAGCCTCCGAGCTCAACAGGTGTTTCTTTTGAATGTTCTCATTCATGTTTAAACATCACTTCATTGTCTCAGTCTTCATTATCTCTGTTCTCTCCAGCCTCTTGAGTCATGCACTTGGCCTTGTGCACGTTCCTGATTTTGCCTATTCAAAGTTAAGATTCCAAGGACCTTTGTTTTGGAGTTCTTTCCCTAAACCTCTCTCCTGTTCCTCACCATCTTCTGTTCATTAAAAGTTCATTCAATACTTCCTCTTATGCCAAAAATATGGTAATCATTTTTTAATATATTTAAATCCGTGTCAAAACGTGTTTGCTATATCACCTGTGAATCACCACTCCTAATGATATAACTCAAGTACAAATTTTGGATATGTTCACTTATCAGGCTGTTGTGTGAAAGTTTATTGAGGTATTCAAAGAGAGATTTGTCCAATTGCACAAGTGCTAATTGTGCAACCTAGTAGTGATAGTGCATTCTGTTCCAACTATTGTTCTATTGTCCATTGTCTATTGTCTAACTCTCAAATTCGATTCCATTGACTTCAATATTGTAGCAACTTTACAGCATGTTCAGTGATTATGAAAAATAATAATTTATTGACAACTGAGTTTTATAGGGCAAGAAAGTTCCAGGTTAATTCTCTTCTTTCCGGAATTGAGCGACCCAGTGGTAGGTCCACTGCTGAATTGGTACATCATTGGTGATAAAGCAGGACTAAGAGACTCTAAAGGCAGCGAATCCTATGTGATCACTCTTCAATTTATTTTATTGCAATGCACTGCAACATTTACAGATTCTGGCAAAAGAAAGCTGATTATTTTTATTATTATAATACATTTTATTTCAAGAACATACACCATTTTCTGCCTGGCTACAGTTTTGATATGTGGGACATTTCAGGTGAAAGAGAAAGTGTTAGGCTTATTTCCTGATCTAACAACTTAATAATGACATTCTACATGTTGGTTGAAAGTGTTAAGCCAGCCCTCATAATGCATCCATGTAAAGTATTCCTGCCAGTATAACCGTGTCAACCATATCAGATGGCCATGAAGCAACAATTATGCATGTTAAGCCAACCGCAATGAAGGAGATCAATCTGAATAACAGAATGAGCTGGATCTTACTAACCCAGTCTTCCCATGTAGTCTTCCAGCCTATGGTCATCCCACTATGGGACTTGCCTGATCCAAATGAGACTTCAGAATCTTGAACAAACCAACAAAGTGCTGGATGAATGAAACGGGCTGGACAGGTGCTGCCTACCTGCTGAGTACCTCCAATTGAAAAAGACTTAAGGGCCTGTCCTACAAGCATGCGATGAGTGCGACCTAACGTGGTCGCTTGAGCCATCCGGCGTCGCGGGGCTGGTCCCACTTCGATCGCTGGAGCCGTGCGGAATTGTGTGGAGTTCGTCCCAACATCGCGCGGGGCTCCGAAAAACTGACTATGTTCAAAAATTCCGCGCGGCAACGGCTTGTCGACTCGCAGTCGCCTCGACGCATTACACACCGCCTCGACATCGTGCCTCCGTGAACCTATCTGTAGGTGCCTCCGTGACACTCTATATGTGTGGCTCCATGGCCCTCTGTGTGTGTGCCTCTGTGCCCCTCTCTGTGTGCCCCTCTCCGTCCTGGCGAACTTACCTTAAGACATCGCTCCAAGTTCGCCTCACTTTGCGCCGCGTTGCGCCGCTCACCCGACCTCCGCGCGGCCCTCGCTGCCGGTTTGGTCGCGCTTTCCCGCATGCAGGCGCATGCTGTTGGGAACGGCCCTGTACAGGGGATCACCCGACCTCCGTGCGACCCCCGCTTCTAGTTTGATCACGTTCATCGCATGGAGTCGGATGCTGGTAGGACAGGCCCTTTATTGTGTTTGTGCAGATATCTGCAACATCTGGACACCAACAGGGACGGTGGTGCAGCAGTGGAGTTGCTGCCTTACAGCGCCAGAGACTACAGGTGCTGTCTGTACGGAGTTTGTACATTCTCCCCATGACCTGTGTGGGTTTTCATCGGGAGCTCCGGTTCCTCCCACACTCCAAAGATATTCAGGTTTGTAGGTTAATTGGCTTGCTATAATTGTAAGTTGTCCCAAGTGTGTGTAGCATAGTGTTAATGTGCGAGGATCACTGGTTGGCATAGACTCAGTGGGCCGAAGGGCCTGTTTCCGTGCTGTGTCTCTGAACTAAACTAAACCAAATCAGCAGGGACTTTGACCGGCTTTGTCAACTTTAAAGCTACAAAGATAATGAAGGTTGTTAAATATCCCAGATATTGATGGAAGTCTCGAGCAGGGCAAACAGAAAGATTTGGCGTTCTCCCAAGTATGCCTGGGGCTTCCATGTTTGGCAGCGTGCATGCAACTCTCAGACTTGTTGCCACTTGGAGCCAACATCACAGCAATTCCCTTTAGAACCACCAGCTTCATTCACTAGGCTTGGATAGAGTAGATATGGAGAGGATGTTTCCACTAGTGGGAGAGTCTAGGACTAGAGGCCATAGCCTCAGAATTTAAGGACGTTCTTTTAAGAAGGAGATAAGGAGGAATTTCTTTAGTCAGAGGATGGTGAATCTGCGTAATTCTTTGACACAGAAGGCGTTGAAGGCCAAGTCAGTGGATATACTTAAGGCAGAGATAGATTGATTCTTGATTAGTACGGTTGTCAGAGGTTATGGGGAGAAGGCAGGAGAATGGGGTTAGAAGGGAGAGATAGATCAGCCATGAATGAATGGCAGAGGAGACTTGAATGGCCTAATTCTGCTCCTATCACTTATGATCTTATGATTTAGGAATAAGGAGTAAGCCATTTAGAACGGAGACAAGGAAACACATTTTCTCACAGACAGTGGTGAGTCTGTGGAATTCTCTGCCTCAGAGGGCGGTGGAGGCAGGTTCTCTGGATGCTTTCAAGAGAGAGCTAGGTAGGGCTCTTAAAAATAGTGGAGTCAGAGGATATGGGGAGAAGGCAGGAAAGGGGTACTGATTGGGGATGATCAGCCATGATCACATTGAATGGCGGTGCTGGCTCGAAGGGCCAAATGGCCTACTCCTGCACCTATTGTCTATTGTCTATCTTATGAACAAGATCCAGCCCAGGTGTTTTGTTGTCATTGTACTTACCCTTTCTTCAAATGTCCTCATTGCCTTGCTCACGCCTACCTTGGGTAATCAAGATATTGTTTTCTGTTTATAGACCCAAAAAGCTGGAGTAACTCAGCGGGGCAGGCAGCATCTCTGGAGAAAAGGAATAGGTGACATTTCAAGTAAAAATCCTGCTTTACATCTTGTACTTTGCACAATTTTTGGATTCTCTTCCAAAATGTTTCAATTTCTCTATTTTTAAGACACATCTTAAAATCTCTCATTTATTAGGCTTTTGATCTTTTTGTGCTGATAATGCGATTTTGGGCCATTTAGCAAGGTTCTGATGTGCAATTTCATGGGGCACCCTACTCCAATGCTGTTTGTCCTGCATGATATCAATGCTCCCATTCATGCAGAGAACCACATAAATCTATAAAACAACTGCTTTGTGTGTTCACCGAGTGTTCAATGAGATAAAAATTAATTACCATTGTAGGAGTCATATTTATTCCCCAAAATATTGCTTGATATTTTTTCTTTTGTATCCAGGGAATTCTTGTTTCCCTAAGTTGCATTGACAGGAAAATGAGGCTAAACATGTTCCGTGAAGCCTACCCCTCATTTGCATTGTTCACAATTCCCGACACAGCCAGATCTGCGTGAGGACGGACATGGGCATTGTAGATGTAGAAATAAATTGCAGGACTGCTCACTTTATTTTCACCTGCCTGCATCAAGGAGGTCACATTTCATGAGAGTTCAAAGTTTGTGTACGAGTCTGCCTCAGATCAGTCCAAGGAAGATAAGGAAAATAAGAGTGCCCATGCAATAAACATATTAATTAATGTGGCCTACAATTTATTAATTAAATCTATGACAACCATGCTGTTTCAATAACACTAAAGACATCCTAATGGACTGGCCCACTATGTATTGGGAGCACTCTAATGGTTGGTACGAATGGAGAGATGGAAAAATTCTAGATCTATAAATCTAAGGTGGCTCTCAGTTTTATTTTAGAAAACTAGAATTATTTAAGATGCAGGACAGTGTATTGATTTTTAAACTGCATGTTAATAATTTATTGGCTGTGAAGCAAAGCATGAGAATTTTCATTGTTATTCCTTTCCATTCCCAACCATTACTTATGAAAGGAGAAGGTTAATTTCTTCCTGATTCAAAAGAGAATGCAATTATGTAGTTATATAAGCTAGCTGTTTGAAAGCTCATTATTAATATCTATGATCTTCAATCTCTCTTATTGTGACTGCATAAATGGAACCTCTCCACTGCCATGAAAGCTCTAATTTTGTAACAGTAACTTGGAAAATGATCCGTTAATGACCCATTAAATATTAAATCATTCTGGAAACTGGTACAAACAGCGACATTCAAGCAAATGAGAAACACTGAAAGATCCCGACACTAAAGGTCACCAAACTATTCCCTTCACAGATGCTGCCTGACTGCCAGTGTACTCCAGCACTTTCTGTTTTACTCAAGATTCCAGCATCTGCAGTTCCTAGTGTCTATACTCCAGTCATTCTTTAATAACAAATTAATAATGAAGAGCAGTCATGGTTTACCTAAATGCTAAAACAAGGTAGAGAAGCAGGAAAACAGATATGGAAATAGCACACTTAACAGGGTTTTAATTCTGTTTGGGTGCTACTTCTGTGGTGAGTGCACAGATTTCAAGTCAAGTCTATTTGTCACATACACATACGGGATGTGCAGTGAAATGAAAAGTGGCAATGCTCGCGGACTTTGTGCAAAAAACAAACAAACAAACAACAAACAGAATGGAATAGAATCACATATTCACATATTACACATTGTGGGAGGAAGGAAAAAGGACAAAAAAACAGCAATTTTGAAAAAACTGTAGAGTGGTTCAGTAAAGTTAGTCCCTGGTGAGATAGGAGTTTACAGTCCTAATGGCCTCTGGGAAGTAACTCCTTCTCAACCTCTCCGTTCTCACAGCATGGCAACGGAGGCGTTTGCCAGACCATAGCAGCTGGAACAGTCTGTTGCAGGGGTGGAAGGGGTCTCCCATGATCTTATTGGCTCTGGAGTTGCACCTTCTGATGTATAGTTCCTGCAGAGGAGCGAGTGAAGCTCCCATAGTGCATTTAGCCGAACGCACTACTCTCTGCAGAGCCTTCTTGATTTTCAATCTCCTTTAGCAGATGTGGAGAATGAGATCAGTTTACAACTAGTTTTAAATTTCCAAATTTGTGAAGTCACCCAACTTCACTTGCTTGAGAATACATTGCAAGCAAAAATCCGTCAGCAAATAAACTGTAAGGAAAACGTTTATTAATCACACTGAAATAAACGGAATTTATTTGCAATGTTTTAGGAATTAACTGATGTTAAGATGTTTAACAAATCAAAAAAATGTTTGTCCTGTAACTCTAAAGCCTAGCAGCTATGTTAATTGAAAATAACAACTATACTGCTGACCTAAAGAAAGACAATGGTGAACATTCACAGTAAGTGTCTGAAAGGTATAAACATACCACTGTTTTAGGCTTACACTCAAACCATAGACCAACAATGAGTTAGGACCAGGGACGTGCAGTCAGGGAAGGCAGAGCCTCACCTGTCGTACTCCCAATGAAAATAGCTGTTAAAAAAAGTAAATAAAAATTAAAATAAAATAAAATAAATATAAAGATTTTTCCACTGATCTGTGTTATAAATGTCAATTTTACTTCGGAGTCATGTGAGTGACTATGTGAAGAAGCCCCGCCTGGCGCACGATCGGCATTACGTCGACGCTGTCGGTAGGGAAAGAGCTGCAGAGCGCAGCTCCACCAGCGGTAAGGAACAGGCCCGCAGGTAAGTGGATTAAATTACTTTCAGGGCATTTTTCAAACTCCGTGACGCTGGCGTGCAAAGCCAGGAGGAGTTTGAAAGTAAAATGGAGAAAACTCCGAAAAAATCAGTGCGGGTTAAACGTGCGTCCCAGGTAGAAGCACAGCGATCAGGACGGCAGATTAGTGCGGAGCTGGTTCCGATACCGGTGGCCGTTGAATTACCCGTTAGTGAGCCTTTAGTCGCTCCACAACCAGAAGCCACGGAAGAATCTCCAGTGGGGAGAAAAGTAAAGAGAGTCTGAGAGGCCCGTGGTTTCCAATGATTATAATAATGAAAGTCCTCCAGACAGGAAAGCCATGTGGCTGAAAATGGATTAAATGGAGAAATGCTCCAGATTATTATCAACCAAGGGTCTAAAGAACCCAAAATATTCCCAGGCAGGCCCTGAGGGGTTTCCATATCAAGAATATGGTGCCTTACCAATGTGGGAATATGAACCTCCAGAGCCTCGGATTGGGCTGGAGGTAGTCTCCTTGAGCAAGTCTCAGGAGTATCAGGGTAGCAGGAGACTGACCCTGAAAGTGGTGATTTTGGTCATGAGTACCCACCACAGCACAAGAATATAAATCCAGGTGTACTGGATGTGGCACAAAGTGCTATACCTGAAGGAAGCGGTGAGGCCATGGAAGGTAACCTTGGCGGCCAACATTAATTGGTTTCTCACCAGCTTCAGGAGGCTGTTATGGTTGAAACAGCAGAATTATATGAAACACCTGTGAATTGTGCTTCACTAAGGGTGCCAAAGGTGAATCCGACTATTTGGGCACCCATGTCTTCAATAGTGCAGGAAATACGATTCCAAAGAATTTCAAGCTTATTGCGGGTGGCATCACTGCTTTTGGGGAGCAAGTGGAAGGATGTACAATGACCAAAATTCAAAAAGATATGTTGGCATTGTTTTGTAACTCATACTTTGAGTCAATTGTATGAGAATAATCGCCATTCTGCCCATACTGCACTCTAGATTTGCAGGTCTGTGCAGATCAAGCAATGTTCAAACTCCTGGGTATTTATTCGAAGAAAACTTGCCTAAACAAATCACAGAAATTGATGAAGAGGCGAAGATTATCAGACCTTTCATATTTGGTCAAAGAAGGTCTGGTTCAATGAGAAGGGGATTTGATTATGAAGCAGAGGCAGGAGTATGGTGAGGAGGTATTATTACCCATCACAGCCTAATGTAAACCCATATGTTGGGAAAAGGAAACCATCACGTGCATTTGGAGGTACAAAACTTCATTCTATCACAGAGGAATTTTTTGGTGAACCTCCGATTGGTGGTAGATTACAATTGTTTTATGATGAATGGTGCTGCATAACATCTGATCGGTTTATATTAGATACTGTGTCAGGACCTACAATAGAATTTGTAGAAGAAATTGATCCACCTGTACAGAATAAACCTAATCGTATTTTGGTGTTTTCTGCACCTGAAAACTCTCAGATAAAAATTTTATTTGAAAAAGGAGTAATTGAAAATATGATTAATAATCCACAACAATGTGTGTCAAATATTTTCCCCAGGCAAAGAAAGATGGGGGTGGTAGAGTCATTCTGGACCTCACACACTTTAATACATTTGTCCAGTATAAGCATTTCAAAATGGATACCTTCAACACTGCAAGGCAGTTGTTATCAACAGGTTGTCACATGGTCTACTATAGAATTGAAAGATGCGTACTATTCAGTACCAATTCATCATCATTTTCGCAGGTATTTGAAGTTTAATTGGGTAGGTCAGCTGTGGCAATATAAGGCATTACCTAATGGGTAAGCTTCGTTCTCTATTTCCCTCACTCCCTTCTCTCCTTCCTCCCTTCTCTCCCTCCCTCCATTCTCTCCTCCCCTCCCACACACGCACACGTGCACACACACATAACGCACAGACAATGTACACACACACACACACACCCCAAGTTAGGATGGGGTAGCAGCCCAAAGGGTAGGATGGGGCTGAAGCTCACAATTTAATCTGCCGGAAATAGCAGGGGACTGGGGGTCAAATAAGATGGAGGAACTGAGTGAAATGCAGGTTAGCCGGGAAGTGGTGTTGGGTAAATTGAATGGATTAAAGGCCGATAAATCCCCAGGGCCAGATAGGCTGCATCCCTGAGTACTCAAGGAAATAGTGGATTTACAATATATTAACAATATTTACAGCTATTTACAATATATATTAATGATTTGGACGAGGGAATTGAATGCAACATCTCTAAGTTTGCGGATGACACGAAGCTGGGGGGCAGTGTTAGGTGTGAGGAGGATGCTCAGAGGCTGCAAGGTGACTTGGATAGGCTGGGTGAGTGGGCAAATGCATGGCAGATGCAGTATAATGCGGATAAATGTGAGGTTACACAAAACAGGAGGGTAGACTATTATCTGAATGGTGGCCGATTAGGAAAAGGGGAGATGCAACGAGACCAGGAGCAGCAGGCAGCGAAGAAAGCATGTTAGCATTCATAGCAAAAGGATTTGAGTATAGGAGCAGGGAGGTTCTACTGCAGTTGTACAGGGTCTTGGTGAGACCACACCTGGAATATTGCGTACAGTTTTTGTCTCCAAATCTGAAGAAAGACATTCTTGCCATAGAGGGGGTACAGAGAAGGTTCACCAGACTGATTCCTGGGATGTCAGGACTTCCATATGAGGAAAGATTGGATAGACGCGGCTTGTACTCGCTAGAATTTAGAAGATTGAGGGGGGATCTTATAGAAACTTACAAGATTCTTAAGGGGTTGGACAGGCTAGATGCAGGAAGATTGTTCCTGATGTTGGGGAGGTCCAGGACAAGGGGTCACAGTTTAAGGATAAGGGGGAATTCCTTTAGGACTGAGATGAGGAAAACATTTTTCACTGAGTCTGTGGAATTCTCTGCCACAGAAGGTAGTTGAGGCCAGTTCATTGGCTATATTTAAGAGGGAGTTAGATGTGGCCCTGGTGGCTAAAGGGATCAGGGGGTATGGAGAGAAGGCAAGTACAGGATACTGAGTTGAATGATCAGCCACGATCATATTGAATGGCGGTGCAGGCTCGAAGGGTCGAATGGCCTACTCCTGCACCTATTTTCTATGTTTCTATGTTAAAGCCTGGATTGGTTTTTCGCCAGTTGTTATTGGTTTGCCAAAATCTAGTTAATTAAGTCACTTTTTTCATTTCACTGTCACTAAAACAAGTGGTATTGTAACTATGTACTTTTCAGAGGTGATCTACACATTTTGTTTGTTACTTGTAGGCTTACATGTATGGAATTTTATATTAAAATGTAGCTTAGATCTGTTTGGTCCATTAAGTCGCATGCACTTTTTAATCGCACATTTTGATTACTTTCCATTCTACCATAGAGATATAAAGTCTATAATAGACTTTATTTGTATTTCTATGATTCTACAGACCTTGGCTGGGAACCTGGGGCTCACCAAAATTGTTCCCAATTGGGCCCCGCACCTCCTAAGGCCGGCCCTGGATATTAGCCAGTGCCTCCCTAGCCATTGACCTCGCCGCACATCACTGATTAGGACATATCAACAAAATTGTAATTTGGTGGATTGTCGTATTCTCTCTAATTACTTCTGAATAAAAAGAGACCAAATCATGCCGATTTTACAGTGTAAGGTTTCGAGTCATTCGTTGTTAGTGATCAGGTTGCATTGATGAGCAGGATTCATTCCTAGATTAAATGGACAAGTTAAATGAAAATAATTTTCTTCTTGACAGGAGATTTGTACATCCTGCAGTTTTGCGCTCTTTCTCCTGCATGCCTGCCAATCTGCCACCATAATTATAGCTGGGAGCAGCTCCAAGGAAATTCTATCTCTACCTGATACATTTGAGTCAAACAGGATTAATTGTCTTATTAAGCTCACTATGAACCTGCAACTGACAGAAAAACGTGACTGCATATTTGTGATGTTAATCGTGCCTAATAGTGGTCTGAATGGTCTCAATAAAGGGATTCAGTGTCTGAAATTTGCCTGAATGGTGATGTTAGCAGGGAATTAATAATAAAATTCCTGGATATCCATGTTTTTTGGGATGACATTGCGGCTGATAGCAAAGCCTGGGAAATAAAGCAAGACTGGACAGTTTTTGACTAGTCGACAGCTTAAGATTCAGACCCTGACAGTGTAGACAAAATGATCTATGTTAAAATAGCTTTTGTTGTGATTCTACGAATGTGACTGGACAAAGTTTCAGTATTGGGATTTTTGAGGGTATATTACTCATCTACCCGACTGAACAGTGATTAGTCACAGAAGCGGGCCGTTTACTCCTTTCCTAGACAGTATTCCAGTCATAATCACTGTTCAGGCAGACAGATGAGTAATATAATAAGATGGGATCACTGCCAATGCCTAGACAGGTGCCAGTGTGAGTCTACCTATGAGACGAGTGGTAAAATTGTACATCTTAATCAGCACAATCGCCAGTGAATGGAAATGTAGTATTTGTTATATGATAAATAAATATTTTAAACCAATCTCCCAAAATAAGTTTGTAATAAATTTATTTTGAGATTCCTAGTAGTTTGATAAAGTTCAGTTTGCGGATAAGATGTTAGAGTAACATTTAGACAACCATGCAAATCACCCTGATAATTCCAAAGGGGACTAGGATCAAAGTGCAGATCTGTTGCCAGAGACGTTATGAATTGTGGCTGTGAGTCCAGTGTCAATCCTATTGACAAAGTCGGATTAAAAGTAAGATTCATCTTCGATTCATCCAGCTAATAATGATCTATAATACATTTTCTCTTGATCTCCATCCCCTTTGAACTCTCGTTTTCACACCTTAGCCTTCCATATCTCCGTGCCTCCCTCTCCCCTGACTCAGTCTGAAGAAGGGTCTTGACCTGAAACATCACCCATTCCTTCTATCCAGAAATGCTACCTGTACCACTCAGTTACTCCAGCATGTTGTGTCTATCTTCGGTGTAAACCAACATCTGCAGTTCCCTGCTACACACTAAGATTCATCTACATCGCTGGGTGTGGAGTCAAGTATAAGGCAGACCAGGTAGGAATAGCTCATTTACTCTCCTGAGAAACAAGGATTCTTTCCAACAATCATATTAGTTTTGTGGCCATCTTTACATATAAATGTTGTGATAACGCAGACTGTTTCCAGCATTTTCTGTTTCAACTGTCCTTTTGCAGCTTTTTTGAATTTGATTTACTAATGATTATTCAACACAATTGTATAATGAAGATGGTTGTGAACAATTGCAGCAGGTTCTGGATCGATTGGCCAGGTGGGCGGAGGAATGGTTGATGGAATTTAATACAGAGAAGTGTGAGGTGTTGCATTTTGGGATGTCGAACAAGGCAGGACCTACACAGTGAATGGTAGACCTCTGGGTAGTGTTGTACAGCAGAGGGATCTAGGAGTACAGGCGCATGGTTTCTTGAAGGTCAAGTCGCAGGTGGTTAAAACTACTTTTGGTACTTTGGCCTTCATCAGTCAGAGTATTGAGCATAGAAGTTGGGAGGTCATGTTGCAGTTGTATAAGACGTTGGTGAGACCGCATTTAGAATATTGTGTTCAGTTCTGGGCATCATGTTATCCGAAAGATGTTGTCAAGCTTGAAAAACAGTTCAGAAAAGATTTACGAGGATGTTGCCAGGACAAGAGGGTGTGAGCTATAGGGAGAGGTTGAGTAGGCTGGGTCTCCATTCCATGGAGCGCAGGAGGATGAGGGAAGATCTTATACAGGTGTACAAAATCATGAGAGGAATAGATCGGGTAGATGCACAGTGTCTTTTGCCTAGAGTAGGGGAATCGAGGACCAGAGGACATAGGTTAAAGGTGAAGGGGAAAATATTTCATAGGAATCCGAGGGGTAACGTTTTCACACAAAGGGTGTTGAGTGCAAGGAACAAGCTGCCAGAGGAGGTAGTTGAGGCTGGGACTATCCCATCATTTAAGAAACAGTTGGTACATGGATAGGACAGGTTTGGAAGGATATGGACCAAGCGCAGGCAAGTTGGACTAGTGTAGCTGGGACATTGTTGGCCGGTGTGGGCTAGTTGGGCCGAAGGGCCTGTTTCCATACTGTGTCACTCTATGACAATTAGTGATTTATTATTGCTAGTACATAGTCATGGGGAGATGGAGCACATCCTTTGGTCCAATGAGAGTACGCTGACCATCAAACACCCATTACACCAATCTTACACTAATCTTCTTTAATTCTCCCCACATCGACCCTTCTGGATTTTACCACTCACCACAGTAGGGGCAATTTACAGTAGCCAATTAACCTGCTAACCTGCACATCTTTGTGATGTGGAAGGCAGCTAGAGCACCCAGAAGAAAACAGAGAGAATGTGCATAGTCCACACAGACTGTTGTGGAGGTCAGGGTTGAGCGGGGTTGCTGAACTGTGAGGCAACAGGTACACGAGCTGCACAACGGTGCCACCTACAGGCCTTTGTCTATTATAAACTATCCTATGCTCAGAGACTCAGAGACTCAGAGGCTGTTTCAAGATTCAAGAGAGTTTATTGTCATGTGTCCCAGATAGGACAATGAAATTCTTGCATTGCTTCAGCACAACCACAATAGTAAGTGTGAAGTCATGTATAAGCCAAACCAGGTAAGAATGGGTGATGCATTAAATACTGGTCTTTAATTTTTTGGCTGCTAAAACAAACCTGGAAAGTGATAGAGATTTGTGAGGGGAAAGGAATAAGGTGTCATGCAATGTAAATTATGGAAGCTGCACCTTTCACTATTCACAACTCTTGTTCAGCTTATTGATGAGGCAGGCAATTAGCTATTGATCATATTCTGCTGGCTTTCCTCATGAGCAGTTTAACTTAAACGTCTCGAATGTTTTGGATCACTCAATGAACAATGTATACTAAAAGCAATGAGACATTGGCACTGATGTTGCCGACAATAACTGGGAGGAAATTATGTTGTGAGCATCAGATGTTTTCATTTAAAAATTGGTAATCATTTAATAAACTCAGTGGGGAAAAAAAAATGTTTTTAGATGGATGTGACTATATTTATAAGTGGAGGTAGATGCCAACAAAATGCTGGAGTAACTCAGCGGGATCAGCATCATCTCTGGAGAGAAGAAATAGATGGTGTTTTGGGTCGAGACCCTTCTGAGGATTATTTGGGTTAGAAATCCAGGGGCAGAGTAAAGAGAATTATTGTTCAGAATGGTTTTTAAAAAGTAGCTGGAGGTACTGACTGCCTTCTCAGTGTTGCTTTTAGGTTTGTGTAGCTGTTTTGTCCTTTGGGACAGGCAGTATCTCTGGAGAGAATGTCCTGGTGAGCCTGTCCTGCTGAGCTACTCCAGCATTTTGTATCTACCTTCGATTGAAATCAGCATCTGTAGTTCATTCCTGCACATGTTTTGTCCTTTGTTCTCTAATGGAATTAAATCCCAACTCCTTTCAAGAGTCATCATAGCTCAGCAGATAATTTATAATTGTGAAATAAATTGTACACCTCCAGCAGTAGCAGGTACTTTGGAAACTGCAGGGCGGTTCGTGAAGGTGCCGGTGACACTGGTCTGGTGTGGGGAAGGCCACATATTTTCGGTCAAAAAATCTGCTAGTATGAATTCATCAGTAGTGCTCGATTTTAGAGAAAATTCTCAATTCCTTGTCGGCAGTCCAGCATTTTGAAGGATGCAACTGTTGTTGGGAGATTGGCCTGTTGCTCATAGATCTTCGACAGGCAGGAGAGCAGGAAGAGATTCACTGTCGTAGGATGTGTGTGTATCGGATTGTGTGTGATTGTGGGAGAAAGTTTAACATGGGGAGGGTGAAATGGGTGGCGAGGTAAGGCAAGGACAGGGCAGATGCAGAGGTGTTTGCAAGTAACAATAACCTCTCTTAGACAAGAAGCAGTACTGTAAATATATTTATTGATCAATACTACTCTCATGCCCACTTCCATCCTCCAGGTGGTAAAGTGAAAAGGCACAGCCTGTTTTAAAGATCAGCCCGTCTTTTGCCAGTGAGTTGGTTTTCAATTATTGACCCAGATGTACAAGTAGAAGGTTCTCAGTTGAGCAGCATTCATAGAGAGGGAAACACAACGGATGACACGGTAAATAGCATTTTCTCCTTTTATTGTTATGCTGTGAGTTAGGATTGGGTCACCCCTTTTCTTAACCAGTCCACCAGCTGAGGTTTAGGGATTAAAATGCTTTCAATGTCCTCTTTCCGGATTTTGCTTTTGTGAACCACAATATTGTAGCACCTGTAGGTTGGATGATGCTGACTGCGTCAAAATTAATTCATTCTCAGTCTGAAGAAGGATCTCGACCCGAAATGTCACCCATTCCTTCTGTCCAGAGATGCTGCCTGACCTGCTGAGTTACTCCAGCATTTCGAGTCTATCTCCTGCTTTTAAGGAATTTTCTTCCAAGTTCTATCTGGAGATAGTCTCTCCACTATTATTGATGACATTCTAGGGGTGCATTTGTACACTTATTTCCAGCTTTTTTGTGCACCTTCTTAATGTAGGAATTAGTTACACACGTGGCCAGTGCTTGTCCCCTTTCCCATGTGCCTGACCTGTTGCGGGATACAAGCAAGCAAGTAAAAGCTGAGCCCAGTGCTGCTTTAATCTAACGTTCACACATCTGATAAGCTGCAACCGGAGGAGATGGTGTTCCTTTCCATGCCTGCAAGCATTAGTCCACATAGTTTCCCACTAGACTTATTTCAGTTGCATCCATGAAATTTTAAAGGGATGACAACAAATGCAAGAATCACTGCGATTCAAAGCCTGTGACCAATTGATATGCTGGGACCCTTTCTGTTTGTTAGATATGAAGGTGGGAGGAATGATTGATATGTTGCACATGACATAAAAATCAGTATTGCAGTTTTGTGGATATTGAGAAGGATGTGAGCTTTGGGAGGACCAATAAGGTAAATGGTATGGTGTTAGAGAATATCGAAGAACAGAGAGAACTGTGCAAAGATCCCTGAAGGTGGCAGCACAGATAAATAAAGCGGTGGAGAAGGCATATGGGATACTTGCCTTAATTATACCAAGAATAGTTTTAGCTTTAGATTTAGAGAGTCAGTGCGGTAACAGGCCCTTCGGCCCATCGAGTCTGCACTGACCAGTGATCCCAGTATATTAACACTCTCGTACACACACTAGGGACAATTTACATTTACACTAAGCCAATTAACCTACAAACCTGAGATAGACAAAAAAACTGGAGTAACTGAGCGGGACAGGTAGCATCTCTGGAGAGAAGGAATGGGTGACGTTTTGGGTCGAGACCCTTCTTCAGACTGACCAGAAATGTCACCCATTCCTTCTCTCCAGAGATGCTGCCTGACCCACTGAGTTTTTCCAGCTTTTTTTGTCTATCTGTGGTTTTAAACCAGCATCTGCAGTTCCTTCTTACACAACCTACACATCTGTACGTCTTTGGAGTGTGGGAGGAAACTGAAGATCTCAGAGTAAACCAATGTATGTCACGGGGAGAATGTACAAACTCCGTACAGACAGAACCCACAGTCGGGATCGAACCCGGGTCACCGACGTTGTAAGCACTATAAGGCAGCAACTTTACTGCTGTCCATCGAATATTAGAGCAGGGAGTATATGTGATTAACTTTATAAAATATTGGTTAGATCACTGCAGGGGTACCATGTACCGTGCTGGTGACCACCCTATAGAAAGCATGTACTATAGAAGCAACAGGGGAGATTCATCAGGATGTTTAGGATGGAGAATTTGACTTGCAAGGAGAAACTGGGTAGGCTGGCTGAGTTTGGTTTCCTCGGAGCAGTGGAGTTTGTGGGCAGGGGTATGTGATAGAGGCTTACAAAATTATGAGGGGCATAGATAAGGTAGATAGTAGGAAGACTTTCCCCATAGCACAGATATCTAAAACAAGATAGCATCTGTATCAGGTAAGGGGAAATGGTTTTACATGGGATCTGTGGAAGAGGATGGTTGGAATCTGAAATAGTGCCGGTGTGGCTGGTGGCATTAGATACTTGGAGCAGAATCAGTTGGGAGAAACGTTGACAATTTGCACACGTCTAGATTAGCACTTGAACCATCAAGGCGCAAAAGACTAGAGGCAAAATGGTGATAAATGGGATACTACAGATACTTGAGAATCAGCATGGACATGGTGGGCCCAAAGCCTTGTTTCTGTTCTGTATGACTCCATAACGGTATTAGTATAATTGTTCTCGACCTGGGCTTGTGAGCCAATTTAGTCTTATAATTTTTTTCAAATGGTGTTTTGTAAAATATTTGACATTGGAATTTTACTTTGATATTTTTCCATTAACCCGTGGCATCTTTTGAGCTTGAAGAAAATATAACATTTTATGGTTATGCTCAGGAAAGGGTTGAGAAGAGGTGGAATATTGTGTAAATAACGCCGAGGTTGTGTGGTTGGGTCAGTTATTTCTGCCTATAGATGGCGCTGTTTTAGCTGTGTATCGCCATAGATCAGACAATTGAGCACCAGATCAGACAATTCTCACCCAGAATATCGCAGTAAAGTAATCTCTTTTATCTCTAAGCTTACCAACTGACGAAAACTGAGTTTTATGGCACTTTCTGTTATTAATTGTGAGTCGTTCAATAACACGGTGATGTGGTGAGATCCAAATTGCCCTGTGTATTTGTTGGTGCAGCAGCCAATGAACATGTCAGTAAGAAGATAGGACAAGCTATCATCTTAAATGAAAAACAAACTGCTGGATGAACTCAATAGGCCAGGCAGCATCTGTGAAAGGAAAAGGACAAATGATGTTTCAGGCCAGGATCCTTCTTCTGTCTGTGTAACTAATTAAAAAAATATTTTTATATTCTCATGATTGTAAAAGAAGCCTTTTGGTCCATTGAGCCCATGCAATCCCATCAATCCCATTCCTCCATTTATTTCCCTGTGACCAGAGGAACAGCCTCAATCCAAAGCCTCGACTGTCCATTTCCTTCCTCAGATGCTGCCTGACCTGCTGAGTTCCCCCATCAGTTTGCTTCCAGTATCTACCAGTTGCTTCAAGATTCCTTTATCTGCAGCCCCTTGTGTCTCCCTGGCACATGATTCTCCCAGAATCTCCTGCCACCCACCTTCATTGGATGACCAGTTATTTAACCAACCGGCACATCTGTGGGATGTGGGAGGAAATTGGAGAAACTGAAGAAAATGCATGGTCACAAAGAGATATGCTAACTCCACACAGAGGTCAGGGTAGACCCCAGGTCATTGGAAGCGCTGGGTCATTGGATTTGCAACAAGCAGGCACATTGCATTAACAGTTCTAGGCAAAGCCTGATTCATTGAGTTGCTCCAGCATGTTGTTTTTTTTTGTTGCAGGAATGTTTGTGCCTTTGAAAAGGACACAGCCGTTAACCAGGATGCTCATCAATGCTTAAGCTCAGCTGCCCAATAGGGTGCAGTCCGATATATTATTATAAAAATAAAAATAATAACGAGTAGCGCATACCTTGGGAATCTCTTGACGTCAGCACATTCCTCTTGCATCCGAGCGTGGGTGGGGCAGCACCTTCCCATTGATCTGTGTCCTCTGGTGTTTTGGGTTGTGCTAAACGGCACCAAAGAATTTGCCATTATCTTCATTACTTCTTCCTGCCTCATCACCAAGGCTGTTTAAAAAACTCTTCTGCCCTTCAGCAGGAATGAGCTAGTATGAAGGAAATGTTACAGAAACCTAACTTGGTGCACTTTATGCACTGTACAGCTACCAGCCTCAAGTTACATGCAAATAAGTGACTTTACATGAGGTGAACCATCTCTGACTTTTGAAGGATATCACTAACTGTTGAACCATAATTCTGATGCATTCCCCCTGCACTGCCATTTGTCATTTGACAATCTGTATCTGTACTTTAAAAGGATAATATTATGATGCTGGAAATCTGTAATAACACAAACAGTAAATGTTGGAAAGCCTCTGCTACTCTGGCAGCATCAGTGGAGAAAGAAATAAGAAGTAGTAATTCATTTTGTTTCTCTTGTCGGTTATGCCTTACCTGCTGAGTATGTCCAACATTTTTAGTGCCTTTAAAATGGTTGAGCTGCCTCACATCACCAGAGAGCCGGGTTTGATCCTGACCTGATCAGTACAATGACCGTACACTGGCATCTGGGAAAGGGAGAGGAGGGGGCGTCTGCCTCATGGTCAACTCTGCGTGGTGCTCAGACATGGCAGTCCTGTCCAACTCCTGCTCTCCACACATCGAACGTCTGGCAGTGAAGTGCCGTCCCTTCTACCTTCCAAGGGAATTTACCTCCATCATCCTGACTGCTGTCTACATCCCACCCCAGGCAGACGTCCGTCTGGCACTGGAGGAGCTGCACGCCGTGGTCAACAAACACCAGACGTTTTACCCAGAGGCATTTACCACTATTGCTGGGGACTTCAATAAGGCAAACCTAAAGAAATCCAACTTGCACCAACATGTCTCCTGCTGCACCAGAGGACCAAACACCCACGACCACTGCTACACCACCATCAAGAATGCCTACCGCTCTATCTCTCACCCTCACTTCGGTAAATCCGACCATACCGCGGTGCTGCTTCATCCTGCCTACAGGCAGCAATTAAAGAGCGCACCCCCCAGAGGTGAGGACAGTACAGAGCTGGTCGGGGGGGTTGAGGAACAACTACAGGACTGTTTGGAGTCTGTAGACTGGGCAATGTTCAAGGCCTTGGCAACAGAACGAATACGCCACAGTCGTTACAGACTTCATTAAGAAGTGTGTGGAGGACCGCATTCCCACAAAAACCTTCCGAGTGTTTCCCAATCAAAAAAAACCTTGGATGAACTTTGAGATCTGCACTCTTCTGAAGACCAGACACCGGGCATTCATGTCTGATGATAGTGGTCTACAAGAAGTCCAGATACGACCTTGGTAAGTCCATCAAAAAGGCCAAAAGGGACTTCTGCTCCAAGCTGGAGGATGAGACAGATGTTCGGCAGCGGTGGCGGGGCCTGAATGCAATCACCTCCTACAAGGCGAAACCAGGAGTCAGCTCGAATGTCGGCGAAACATCACTCCCTGATGAGCTCAATGCGTTTTACGCACGCTTTGATAGGGAGAACACCGATGTGCCTTCCCGAGCCCCTATTCGTTGTGATGGTATTTCAGTCTCAGTCACAGAGGCCGATGTCAAGAAATCCTTCAGAGGGGTGAACCCTCGAAAAGCGCCTGGACCTGATGGTATACCTGGTCGTGTCCTAAAAACCTGTGCGGACCAACTGGCTGGAGTTTTTACTGACATTTTCAACCTCTCACTTCTGAGGTCTGAGGTTCCCACCTGCTTCAAAAGGGCATCAATTATACCAGTACCCAAGAAGAGCAAGGTGAAATGCCTCAATGACTATCAACCTGTGGCACTAACGCCTGTGGTGATGAAGTGCTTTGAGAGCTTGATCATGGGGCAAATCAACTCCTACCTCGTCAAAAACCTGGACCCACTGCAGTTCGCTTACCGCCACAACAGATGTGATCATGGATGTGATCTCGCTGGCTCTCCACTCCGCTCTGGACCACTTGGACAACAAAAACTCATATGTCAGGCTGTTATTCATCGTTTACAGTTCAGCATTTAACACAATCATCCCCTCCAAGGTGGTTACTAAACTCGCAGAACTGGGTCTCTGCGCATCCCTCTGCAATTGGATCCTCGACTTCCTCATTCACAGACCACAGTCTGTTTGTATTGGTGGAAATGTGTCAGACTTGATAACAATCAGCATGGGAGCACCTCAAGGCTGCGTGCTCAGCCCCTTGGTGTACTCACTCTATACTCATGACAGTGTAGCCGGTCACCGTGTGAACTCCATCATCAGGTTTGCTGACGACACCACTGTTGTGGGACGTATCAATGATGGGGGTGAGTCGGAGTACAGAAGAGAGATCGAGCAACTGTCCATATGGTGCCAGCACAATAACCTGGCCCTCAACACCAGCTAAAAACCCAGGAACTGATTGTGGACTTTGGAAGGAGTAGGATGGGGACCCACAGTCCCGTTTATATCAACGGATCGATGGTTGAAAGGGTCAAGAGCTTCAAATTCCTGGGCGTGCACATCTCTGAAGATCTTTCCTGGTCCGAGAACACTGATGCAATTATCAAGAAAGCACATCTGCGCTTCTACTTCCTGAGAAGATTACGGAGAGTCAGTTTGTCAAGGAGGACTCTCTCTAACTTCTACAGGTGCACAGTAGAGAGCTTGTTGACCGGTTGCATCGTGGCTTGGTTCGGCAAGTTGAGCACCCTGGCGAGGAAAAGACTACAAAAAGTAGTAAGCACTGCCCAGTCCATCATCGGCTCTGACCTTCCTTCCACCTAGGGGATTTACAGCAGTGGCTGCCTCAAAAAGGCTGGCAGCATCATCAAGGACCCACACCATCCTGGCCACACACTCATCTCCCTGCTACCTTCAGGTAGAAGGTACAGGAGCCTGAAGACTGCAACGACCAGGTTCAGGAATAGCTACTTCCCCACAGCCATCAGGCTATTAAACCTGGCTCGGACAAAACTCTGAACATTAATACCCATTATCTGTTATTTGCACTTTATCAGTTTATTTATTCATGTGTGTATATATTTATATAATGGTATATGGACACACTGATCTGTTTTTGTAGTCAATGCCTGCTATGTTCTGTTATGCTGAAGTAAAGGAAGAATTTCATTGTCCTATCAGGGACACATGACAATAAACTCACTTGAACCTCGGGTGCTGTCTGTGTGGAGTTCACACGGTTCTTCCCAGTGGATGCATGGGTTTCTTCCGGATGCTCCATTTTCCTCCTGCATCCCAAAGACATGCGGGCTTGGAGATCAATTGGTCGCCATAAAATTACCCCTAATGTGTAGAGAGAGTGGTTGAGAAAGTGGGATAGCATGGAACTGTGAGCAGATGATCAATGGTGGGTTCGATGGGCCAAAGGACCTGTTTCCATGCTGTATCTCTCAACAGAACCAGACTAAAGCCATGGCAGGCATACAACTCAATGTCAATCAATGTATAAGATTTTTATTTTCTGCGTGTTTATTAAAAGCAGAAATAAAAACCGCCAAGGCGTGGTCAATTTTGTAATTATATTCTGCATTCAGAGGTCAAGATAAGGCAAGGAAACAGAATCTTGTGTGTACATTACCTTTTCCTTCCAACGTTTAAAAGGCCTGCACCATGTCCTATCTGAATCCTATTGAAACCTCAGAAAACAACTGTTATCATGTCAGTTTATCCTCAGGAATCTTTTAGGGATTCTGGTACCACGATTATCCTTTTGTTATTTAAAATCTCAGCAATGATCATTGGAAGACAATCAGTTAAAAATTAATTTTCCAGGTGAAAAAGAATGTGCAGTGGCATCCAATTTGGTTTCTGAAGGCAACACTTGCCATCTCAGTACAAAGCCTCATATTGAATTGCATATCCAGGCCACACGTCAGAACTATTTAAAATCATGATTAGTCAATTTAAATAAGGCCCTGTGCTCATGATAGGACATTTGTTATAGTATTTGCCAGTGTCACATGACAGAACCGACCAACCTACATTGTGCCAACAAGCAGGAAGAATTTTCAAAAATCAAAAATATCGTGTGCTGACCATCGTAATTACTTCAAGCAGTGAGGGTGCGGTGAATAACAAGTTGAACCTTGGGCAGTGCAGGTGAATTCTGGAGCTGTCTTATTAGTTTAGTTTAGAGATACTGTGTGGAAACAGGCCCTTTAGCCCATCGAGTCCGCGCCGACTAGCAATCATCCAAACATTAGTTCTATCCTACACACTAGGATCAATTTCCAGAAGCCAATTAAACTACAAACCTGCACATCTTTGGAGTACAGGAGGACCCGGGGAAAACCCACACGGTCTCTTGGTGAACGTTCAAACTCGGTGCAGACATCGCCTGTAGTCAGGATCGAACCCGGTCTCTGACACTGCAAGGCAGCAACTGTACCGCTGCACCACTGTGCTGCCCAATGGTCTTGTATCATTCAATCAGTCCATGGAGAATTAAATCTAGTTATTCAACCCGTGTGGTGAGCCATCAGCACCTGCTGACTGACAGACATCTTCTCAACATTTACCGCCCGACTTTCATTCAGATGGATGCCAACCGATTGTGTTATTTTATGTTCCTTATCTCCAGACATGCTGCCTGTCCCGCTGAATTACCCCTGCACTTTTTTGTCTAATATAGGTAGTGAGAGGAGAGTAGAGGTTGGGGCAATTAGTGAAAACAAAGAAGGCACCTATGTGGACGACAGCAGATATTCTTCAAAAGGGTCTTGACCCGAAACGTCAGCCATACCTTCTCTCCAGAGATGCTGCCTGTCCCGCTGAGTTACACTAGCATTCTGTGTCACAATATGCTGATTTGTACTATGCTCTTACTCTGTTAGGCTCAACCACCACATGAGACAAAATGACAGACGCATGTCGTGCTGATGTAACCCAGTGAAACAGAACTACACTATCTTAAATTGTGTTTGATTCTAATTTGCAGCAAAGTTGCATGATTGAGGCAACCGATGCTGTAGAGTCTTGATATGAATATATATGATTTCATTCATTGAGACGGCCAGCAGGGGGAGCACCAGTCTTCCCCTGGAGAAAAGGAATAGCTGACGTCTTCAGACTGAAAAAGGGTCTTGACCTGTAACGTCACCTATTCCTTTCCTTCAGAGATGCTATCTGGCTCGCTGAGTTACTCCAGCATCTTTGTGTCTATCTTTGGTGTAAACCAGCATCTGGAGTTCCTTCTCTGAGAGGGTTAAGGGCCTGTCCCACTTTCCCGAGTTACTCATGAATTCTCCCCAGTTTTCCCCTTGATTAAAACTAGGAGAATGTCCGTAGCGAGTCCGTAGGCGTCCGTAGATATAACATGGCGGCTCGTTATGCCAGCCATAGGTACTCGGGGCATCAGGCAAGTCGGGACGTTTTTTCCAGCATGACAAAAAAGTCCACGAGTAAAAAGATAGTCGGCAGGAGAGGTTCATAGATCACAAAAATCTTGATTTTTTTTTGAGGTCCTTTCAACTCGGCAGAGGACTCGGGAAAGTGGGACAGGCCCTTTAGGCTGGAGAAACGGAGGCTTTTCTCCTATGAGCAGAAAAGATTGGGAGAAACTTTGTCAAAGGTGCACAAGGTCATAACTAGTTTAGAAATGGTCAATAGAAGGAAGCTTCTATTGGAATAATGGAATAGTTTCCATTAATCAGTCGTTCAAAGCCCATGAGGTGCAAGTAACATTTTGAAGGAAATTCATGAGGGGGATGCAAGCAATAAATGTTGGTACACAGAGGGGAGTTATGACCTGAAGCTCACTGCTTTTAGGGATGATGGAGACAGAAGCAATCAGGACGATTAAGGTACTTAATGGAAAATAATTTGCAGGGATACGGGGAAAAGAATGAATCTTATAGAATTGTTCTCCAAGAAACTGACATATTTGTTAGGCCATAACCTGCATGGGATCTCCAATGTGCCCTTTTAGCATCAGTAACGGGTTTGTAGGTGTCTAAGGAAATTGATGACAGCTCTGTGGGCAGCACGGTGGCGAGGCGGTACAGTTGCTGCCTTACCGCGCTTACCCGCCACCGGGTTCAATCTTGCTTACGGGGTGCTGTCTGTACGGAGTTTGTACGTTCTCCCCGTGACCTGCGTGGGTTTTCTCTGAGATCTTCGATTTCCTCCCACACTCCAAAGACATACACATTTGTAGGTTAATTGGCTTGGTATAAGTGTAAATTGTCCCTGGTGTGTGTAGGTTAGTGTTAATGCATGGGGATTGCTGGTCGGTGCGGACTCGATGGGCCGAAGGGCTGTATCTCTAA
The DNA here is from genome assembly GCA_963514005.1 of Raja brachyura. Next base: position 10,626,374 of record OY740800.1, on the reverse strand, counting down.
ACTAAAACTAAACCACAAATGTTATGATAAATGGTAGATCAGTTTTGCCAAGGGAATGTCAAACAACTGTCGTGGCATTATTTTCTTGGGCAAAAGGTTGAATATCTGTTTCATGAATGCAACCCAGGAAGGTGTTGCAGGAACTTTCACCAGTATGGCAGGCGGCCTGCTCCACATATAGAATGAGCATCCACATGCTACCCTCACGTTGGCTCCTAAAGAAGGATGGACTCGTGCAGAGGTCTGAAGGGCCTGGGCCCAGCACCCAGCACCCAGGGCCCAGCACCCAGCATCTAGCACCCAGGGCCCAGCACCCAGCACCTAGCTCCCAGGGCCCTGCACCCAGCACCCAGGGCCCAGCACCCAGCATCTAGCACCCAGCACCTAGCACTCAGGGCCCAGCACCCAGCACCCAGCACCCAGGGCCCTGCACCCAGCACCTAGCACCCAGGGCCCAGCACCAGCACCCAGCACCTAGCACCCAGGACCCTGCACCCAGCACCTAGCACCCAGCACCGAACACCCAGGGCCCAGCACCCAGCATCTAGCACCCAATACCCAGCATCTAGCACCCAGGGCCCAGCGCCCAACTCCCAGAACACAGCACCGAACGCCCAGGGCCCTGCACCCAGCACCGAACGCCCAGCACCCGGCACCCAGCGCCCAACACCCAGGGCCCAGCACCCAGCATCTAGCACCCAATACCCAGCATCTAGCACCCAGCACCAAAGCCCAGGGCCCAGCGCCCAACTCCCAACTCCCAACTCCCAGCACCCAGTGCCCAGAGCCCAACACCCAGTACCCAGCGCCCAACTCCCAGCACCCAGCACCCAGCACCTAGCACCCAGCACCCAGGGCCCAGCACCCAATGCCCAACTCCCAGCACCCAGCACCCAGGGCCCAGCACCCAGGGCCCAGCACCCAGGGCCCAGCACCCAACGCCCAACTCCCAGCACCCAGCACCCAACACCTAGCACCCAGCACCCAGCACCCAGGGCCCAGCACCCAATGCCCAGGGCCCAGCACCCAGGACCCAGCACCCAATGCCCAACTCCCAGCACCCAGCACCCAGCACCCAGCACCCAATGCCCAACTCCCAGCACCCAGCACCCAGGTCCCAGCACCCAGGTCCCAGCACCCAACTCCCAGCACCCAGCGCCCCTGCCAATCAAGAGCCCAATGGGAGACACAAAATGCTGCAGCAACTCAGCGGGTCAGGCAGCGTCTCTGGAGAACATGGTTTAGTTTAGTTTAGATGTACAGCGCAGAAACAGGCCCTTTGCCCCACTGAGTCCGCACCAACCAGCGATTTCCGCACACTAACACTATCACACACCAGGGACAATTTACAATTTTACTAAAGCTGGTTAGCCAACAAACCTGTACGCATTTGGAGTGTTGATGGAAACCGGAGCACCCGGGGAAATCCACATGGTCACGGCGAGAATGTACAAACTCCGTTCAGACAGCACCCATAGACAGGATTGAACCGTGTCTCCGGCACTATAAGGCAGCAACTCTACCGCTGCCCTAAAGGAACATAGATAGTTGACGTTTTGGGTCAGTTGGGGAGCTGCTGGGGATGTGGTTTTGCTCCCAGGTATGTCCGACATGGAAGTAAAATTGTTTGTCAATTCTAACTTTGGTGCATAACTAATTTCCCCACATCAACAATAAAGACAAAGGCACAAGGTAATCAACCTTCCATTTAATGAGATAACTGTTGTCATTTTGCACTTAGTTATGTGTTGAAGCTGCCAATGAGGTCTAGAGGTGACAGATTACTATCCCAGTGGGCACAAGACTCTAACTGGCATTTATTGCATTTCAAAACCTCTTACAAACGTCTGAATATACAATGATTCTTTAAATGACTCTCCCTCCCCCAGCCTCCCTCCCAGATCTAACCCTTATTATTAGAGACCGGGACAGGTCTCGACCCGAAACGTCACCCATTCTTTCTCTCCACAGATGCTGCCTGTCCCGCTGAGTTACTCCAGCATTTTGTGTCTATCTTCGGTTGAAACCAACATCTGAAGTTCCTTCATACACATGTAAGTGAACAATGGTTATTGAGGGGAGGGGGCAGGGGGGAAGTGTGGCCAAATTCCGGACTTGAGGGAATGGGAAATGTTTCTCACCTTGAGAGGAAATAGGAAGATATGAACACTAACTTTTCAAAAACTCTCAGCTTTTATGCATTTGTTTCTGAATGGCCTCAGGTGTTGCCTTTAGAGTTTCTATCAAATGTAACTTTGAGAATTATGGGGTTGTCAATGAAAGGTAAAATTTCAGGAATGGGCAAACTGATGAATTCAGGATTATTGCTTCTTTTCGCTCTTTCATTGATATCATTTCATACAAAGTTTTAGCCAGATCAAATGGACATTGGAGACTTAGACCACCTCATTTTATTGTGAAGTTGAACATCTCTGCCCTGCCACTGCAGGTACAAAAATGAAGCAGTAATTCACTCTGGATTCATTGCAGTTGCAGATTTAATCTTCCAATTTAAGTGCACATCCCACCAAGAGAATATAGGGTACATTTGGGAGGACAATCATGAGTTTTCAATCAGTATTTTAAATTGGATACCGTGAATTATGGTCTGGTGTATGCTTGGGTGAGTAAAACGATCTGCCAAAGGCAAAATTGGTAAGTGATTTATTAAAATACCACCAATCTATCTGTTGTTCAAGGGGAGATGAAAATCATTCCCATCTGATATGATTATATATTTGGAGTATGGTCAAGATAATCTAGCACAGTTTTGAAGCTTTTTTTCTCAATTACCCAGGCAATGGATGGAATTTCTTTTCCATTTCATGAACTGACTGAGATCATCCATTTGAGCACAATTCCAGATTATGGCAAGATTTTCCTGGAGAACACTTTGTGCTGAATCCATATAGGATAGAAATCAATTCAATTCAATTCAATTCAATTCAATTCAATTCAATTGCCCTTTATTGTCATTCAAACATTATTTGAACAAAATTTTGTTCCTGTAGTCATAACAGCAAAAAAAAAGACCACAACACAATTAACACAATTCAACATAAACATCCATCACAGTGAATCTCCAAACACCTCCTCACTGTGATGGAAGGCAAAAGTCTTATCTCTTCCCTGTCCTTTGTTCTTCTGCAAACTGCAACGTCGAGACGACCAGGGCCCCCGGCGAGCGATGGTAAGTCCCGCGACCATTTAAGCCACGCGGGGCAATGTAAAGCCCTGCTCCGGGCTGGTTCAAACCCTCGATTCGGGCGGAAGAAGTTGCAAGGACACTTAGATGGTGACAATGACTCAGGAAACACCTCTTATTCAAACATATCGTCCAGCGTGCTTCCAATCTGTGATCAGCTGAGGCAAATTTTCCCCTGAATCACCAGCAATAATTTTGGATAATCCCTGGAATAGGTTCAAGGGCAGCTGCTGCAAAGTTTCAAATGTTTCATTCATCCCAACTTGGTACTGAATCCATTCGTACAAACCTCGTGGATTTGAACATGTAAACAGAATGGTGATGTTCATTTGTACAAGTTATGTTTGGACAAGGAGAAAGTGTGGATGCCAACAAAGCAACAGACCACAATGGTTCAAGTCTTCTTGTATTGCAAGGACATTGTGATTAGCATCTTTGAATAAATGCACCAAATTAAATACCACCAAAGTTGCTCCACTGCTTCAATATCCACAAAATACATTAATATCTTATGTTGGCAAAGTTTTAATCAACTTTTCTTTAAAACAAAAAAAATATCAAATAACAAAAGACATTATGTGTAGGAAGGAAATACAGATGCTGGTTTAAATTGAAGATAGACACAAAATGCTGGAGTAACTCAGCGGGACAGGCAGCACCTCGGGAGAAAATGAATCTCTCCAAAGGTTCTGCATGTCCCGCTGAGTTACTCCAGCATTTTGTGTCTAACAAAATACATTTATTTGATGGAGTGAAGCTTTTAATTGGTCGAGCATAATTTGGATGGGCATAGATTTGAACACATTACTTACCCAACCTATTTGTAAAAGGACGGAAAAACGGATAAAACTTCCAATATTTCTCAACAATCAAGAAATGATCAAGAAGATTTCATGATTTAAATTATTCCAACCTGGGCTGTTACTCACATGGTGTCAGTAGTACAGATATAATCCCAAGAGTCAAGATGCACTGAAACGGAACAATTAAATTATTACATACAGCATCGTAACATTTCATTCGTAAAACAGTACTCAATAGAAAACATTATTAATAATAAAAAGTTTAATAAATAAATTAAAAGTTTAATAAACCATAGTGCAACAAACATGTTTGTAGTTCAAAGTTTAGTTGGAGTTTGTAGTGTTCAATACAGTGCTTCTTAAACTGGTGAATGGTTCACCCAAGGGTGAATTAAATTATTTTAGGTGAATGTTAATTTATGTTTTTTGATCATGTGACAAAATTAATTGTACATAAAATTATAGACGAAAATTGCCAAAAAACATAAGAACATTTAGTCGAAGGTGAATGAAATTTTGAAACTCGAGTGTGAATGACACTGAAATAGTTTAAGGTATGATATGTGCTGAAAAGAAGCTGTTCCTGAACCTGGATGTCACGGTTTACAGACTCCTATACTTGACTGCTCCTGATGGAAGCAAAGAAATGAGAATGTGGCTAGTGTGGTGTGGGTCCTTGATAATGCTGGCTGTGTTTATGAGGCAGTAGCTCTTATAGATCCCTTTGATAGTAGGGATGTCAGTACCCATGATGGAGAGGGAAGTGTCCAACGCTTTTTGCAATCTCCTTCATTCCTGGGCATTCAAGTTAAACCTCCAACATTTTCGCCACCTCTAAGGGGATCTCACTACTGGCCACATCTTTTCATCTCCACCCCTTTCCGCTTTTCTGCATAGACCGTTCCCTCCGCAACTCCCTGGTCAACTTGTCCTTTCCCACCCCCTCCCCAGGTACTTTCCCCTGCAACTGCAGGGGGTGCAACACCTGTCCCTTTACCTGCCCCCTCAACTCCATCCAAGGACACCAACAGTCTTTTCAAGTGAGGCAGAGGTTCACTTGCACCTCCTCCAACCTCATCTAATGTATCCGCTGTTCCAGGTGTCAACTCCTGTATATCGGTGAGACCAAGCGCAGGCTCGGCGATCGTTTCGCTGAACGCCTCCACTCAGTCCACCTTGACCTACCTGATCTCCCAGTTGCTCAGCACTTTAACTGCCCCTCCCATTCCCAATCTGACCTTTCTGTCCTGGGCCTCCTCCATTGTTAGAGTGAGGCCCAACGCAAATTGGAGGCTCAGCAGCTCATATTTCGCTTGGGTAACTTATACTCCAGTGGTATGAACATTGACTTCCCTAACTCCAGATAGCCCATGTTTTCCCTCTCTCTGCATCCCTTCCCCCTTTCCAGTTCTCCCATCAGTCTTACTGTCTCCAACTACATTCTATTTCTGTCCCGCCCACTCCCCTGACATCAGTCTCCACCCGAAACGTTACCCACTCCTTCTCTCCAGAGACGCTGCCTGTCCTGCTGACTTACTCCAGCATTTTGTGTCTACCTTCGATTTAAACCAGCATCTGCAGTTCTTTCCAACACATTCAAGTCAAACCCTTTGATGTTTTTGTATAAAATTGTGTTGATAATCTACAACCCTGATCCTAACCATATTAATTTCCATTTACTTTAATTGTCACACCACTAACTGCTTTTCCTAACTGTCTGAATTAAAAATATGGTTCATGTGTATAGTTTCTTGTAAGGAAAATACCTCCTCTGCAGTGTTACTGAAGGTTTGCCAGGGTACTCCTATCCTCCAGCACACTTCAAAAAACATTTTGACTGCAAGCAGATGAAGGCAAGCATAGGAATCAGCTCTGTTACACAATGGACAGCTGGATACAAAACAACAAAAAGGATAAGAATGTCCAGATGCTGTTTCTTTTCAGACTAATTGTTTGGTTTTGAATAGAAAATGTCACACACACACATGCATGCACACACACACACACACACACAAAATGGAATTCCTGGTACATTTTAAAAGATTCACACAGCCTAGTGCATATCATTTCACATTATGCACAATAATTCCACATTATTTCTCAACATGTTTTGAATCCAAAATGTCAGATGAATTGATGATGAAGAGGTATAAAACGGACAAATATGAATTTTGCTTGCTATAGCACTATCCTTAGTAATGGAAATTCTTTGAGAGAAATCAGGTAAATATCAATCAACAAGTTAAACCTATAATTTTGTCGTGCACATAATACTTTGGCAGTATTTTAATATTGCTTCATGATATCAATTGTACTAATATGAACATTTATATTATTTAATAGGATTGAACATCAGACTGGTTCCACAAAAGTTGTTCTTTTGTTTAATGGGACACAAATCAATTTTGAATTGAAATTTTAACTCAATCCATTTAATTTGAAAAAGCCAAGCATTCGGTAATGAGAAAAATCATTACTGTTTACTACTGTATGCAGACTATGGAAGCAAACAACTGCACAACCTGAAGACAGCCAACTGAGAGAACTTGCAGCTTTCTAAACCAACATTGAGGAGCTCAGAGTGAGACCTTTAAGAAGCGGACAGGAGCTTGACTTACAATGCTTCAACTATTGCACTGTAAGAAAACAATGGTTGTGTCGCTTGGTAACGCGCAGAATTTGGTGAATGCTGAGTGAACTGATTGGGAAAGGTCGAGATAGGATTTGGTAACAAATGGAGATTGGCTGTTCAAAGAAGGAGCTTTCGAGAATGTGTGAAATACGAAAACATTCTGAGATAGGAAATATATAAGGGATCAATGAGCACTAAACCAAAAAAAAATTTTTTTGGAAATAAATGGTTGGGAGGTTTGGAAAGGAGCAGGATTTTAAGAAGTAAAACAAAGAAAGCAGAAAATAGGTACAGGAGCAGGCCATAAGGCCCTTCGAGCCAGCACCGCCATTCAATATGATCATGTCTGATCATCCAAAACCAGTACCCCATTCCTGCTTTCTCCCCATATCCCCTGATTTTGTTAGCTCTAAGATCTATATCGAACTCTCTTTAGAAGGAAAGAGGGGGAAAAAACATTGAGGAAGGTTAAGGATAGAATTCCAAGACTAAGGGCGGAGGCAATTGAAGGCAGAGCTATCTATATATTACACTGGGAGGAAGAGTGGACAATGGCTAAAGGGTAAAAGTCATGAAGATGGTTACAGAAGGGAAAGGAAAGGACGAGCTAGCAACACAACTTGGAAATTGTTGATCTGCGGCACCAATAGATCAGGGACAATAGAAGTAATTTAAAAGTAAAGTAAAGTATCCTTTATTGTCATTCAGACCTTTCGGTCTGAACGAAATTTCGTTCCTTGCAGTCATACATTTAATAAAATAACAAAACACACAATAAACACAAATTAACATCCACCACAGTGAATTCACCAAGTCTTAAGTCTTTGTGTCTTCCCTCCTTGCTCTCCCTCTGCGCTGAGGCTATCCAGACCTCTGATGTTGTGACCCCGCCGGGTGTTGGTAAGTCCCGCGGCTGAATCCGAGTTTCATCAACGGGCCGGTTCAAACTCAGCGGCCCGGGGTTGTTGAAGCTGCCGAAGCTACCGCCCTCCAGTCCAGCAGACGCAGGTTTTGCCGCGGGAGCTCTGAAAAAACAGGTCACCAACCTGTGACCTGCGAGCTCCCAACAATGTCATCTGCTGGGCCCGCGGCCGAACCACCGAGGTCGGGCCGCCGTACCGCCGGCACACCTCCTCAGCCCCGAGTCAAGTCGTCACCGCAGTCGGAGCCCGCCACAGCCACGAAGTCGGCCAGCCTCGCGCTGGTAAGTCCTGGCTGGCTCTGCCTCCGGAGCCTCGGGTCGGCCGCAGTTGGAGGCTGCCAGCTCCGCCATTAGGCCTCAGCGCAGATGGAGACGGGGGATACAGCATTAAAAAAAGTCGCATCCCCCCCGAAGGAGGGGATGTCAGCAGCTCACTGCATAAGTGCTGCCTCATTCAGGATTCCCGTGCACATACAGAAGTTCCGAATCATAGAAACATATATATATATATAGAAACATAGAAAAATAGGTGTCTTCGAGCCAAATCCATTCAATATGATCATGACTGATCATCTAAAGTCTTACTCCATTCCTGCTTTTCTCCCATATCCCTTGATTCCTTTAGCCGTAAGAGCTAAATCTAACTCTCTCTTGAAAACATCCAGTGAATTGACCTCCACTACCTTCTGTGGCAGAGAATTCCACAGATTCACAACTCTCTGGGTGAAAAAGTTTTTCCTCATCTCAGTCTTAAATGGCCTACCCCTTATTCTTAAACTGTGACCCCTAGTTCTGGACTCCCAACATCGGGAACATTTTTCCTGCATCTAGCCTGTCCAATCCTTTAAGAATTTTATATGTTTCTATAAAATTCCCTCTCACCCTTCTGAATTCCAGTGAATTCCAGTGAATTCTTCTGAATTCCAGTCGACCCATTCTTTAATCATGTGTCAGTCCCGCCATCCCGGAAATTAACCTGATGAACCTACGCTGCACTCCCTCAATAGCATCACCATTCATTTAATAGTGAGCAACACTGGAAGATAATTAAAGTGGGCATTGCATAACTAATATATTTTCATATTGATGTAGCTTTATTTCTTGTTTTATATATTTAAGACATTTTAAAGTGGTTTTTTTTTTCATTTTTTAATACTTATTAATTGTTTGTTTTGAAAATCCTTTGAATATATCTGAATGCCAGAAACCTGTTCTGCCCCTCTCCTGATCACAATGATATTTATTATATCACACAAGGCCACAAAATGGCTTTGATGAGTCGGATTAAAGCAAATCCAAAGTGTTTTATGCCTATATTAAGAACAAGATAACCAAGGACAGGGTAGAGCAATTTCCCTCCTGGGATAAATAAAGTTCTATCGTACCGTATTGCATCGTATTGTATCATATCGAGAAGGTAGGACCGCTCAAGGTTAAAAGAAGGAATTTATGCTTGAGTCGTGGATGAAGGCAATCTAGACAAGTACATTATGTCTGTTTTCACCAAGGAGAAGGACATGGAGGACAGTGAGGTCAATGTGGTGAATATTACAATCAGAATCAGAATGACACTTTCTTCCCCAAGTATGTTTTACAACATACGAGGAATTTCATTGGCCAGGTCAGCCATACAATTAAAAGCAACAAATCACTCAAAAACACATTTTAACATGAATATCCACCACAGTGACTCCTACACATTCCTCACTGTGATGGAAGGCGAAATAAAGTTAAAGTCCTTCCTTATGTTCTTCCTCGGTCGAGGGCCTCAAGCCTCCGTTGACGGGATGATCTTGACTCCCGTAGCTGGTGGCATTCTGGCCCTCCACATCGAGGCGTTCAGCTCCTGCATCAGAGGAATGTCAGCTGAGCAGTTTGAGATCAAGATGAAGGAGGTGTTGAGCTCTTCAGGAGCATTAAGGTGAATAAATCCCCCAGGACCTGATGGCATTTACCCCAGGTTATTGAGAGAGACAACAGAGGAGATTGCAGGAGCCTTGACGGAGATGTTTGTGTCTTCTCTAGCCGGAGGCTAGGTCTCGGAGGACTGGAGATTAACTAACATTGTTCCTTTATGGAAGAAGGCAACTAGAGAGAATCTAGGGAATTATAGACGGGTGATCCTCTTATTAGTGATAGGAAGCTATTGGAGAGGATTCTTTGGGATGGAATTTACTCCGATTTGAAAGAGAATGGGTTTATTATGGACGGTCAACATGGCTTTGTGCATGGCAATGCGTCTTACTAAATTGATCGAGTCTTTTGAGGAGGTGACAGAGGTGATAAATGAGGGTGGAACAATAATGTTATCTACATGGATTTTAGTAAGGCATGTGATATAGTTCCTCATGGTGGGCTCAGCCAAATTAAGAGGCAGATTAAAATGGGATTAACTGATTTGGTCACATGGATTCATAACTGGCTCACAAATAGAAGAAAGAGTGTTCAGGAGGAAGGATAATATTCAAACTGGAGATCTGTGTCCAGCGAAGTTCTGAAGAGATCTGTTCAGGGACCTCGGCTCTTTGTGATATATATATATATATCTATTACTATGCTAAAAGTTTCATCTTGGCCACTTCCTGTCTACGTTGTAGATATATTTTAGAACATTTTATTGCTGTGATTTTTTTGCCATCTTACTCACAGTCTTCTTCCGCTCCAGCCACCCCAAGTTTTTTTCCGATAGCTGAAAAATAAAAAACTTATGAATGTTTAAAAAATCGTGAGATCAGCTGATTGGTCCTCTAGCCTGTCAATCACCATGATTAAGGTAACACCCTTTGTGGGGGGAGAGGGGGAGCAGGAGTATGAAACTCTGGAGGCAGGACGTGAGTCAGTCACTCTGGAAGACCGTGAGTAAGTCCACAACTATGATTCTTCGCTGTTAGTCAACTGAACTGTGAGTCTACTGAACAGTGCCTACAATGTGCTTGCAATAAATGATTTGTTAGCACTTAATAAAATGAAATTAGTTGCTTGGCCTGCCCTGTACTTGAAATTGAAATGGAAATGGAAATGAAATGGAATGAAATTAGTTGTTTGGCCTGTCCTGTGCTTGAAATGGAAATGGAAATGGAAATAAAATGAAATGAAATTAGTTGTTTGGCATGCCCTGTGCTTGAAATTGAAATGGAAATGGAAATGGAAATGAAATGATATGAGTTGTTTGGCCTGCCCTGTGCTTGAAATTGAAATGGAAATGAAATGAAGTGAGTTGTTCGGCCTTCCCTGTAATTGAAATTGAAATGGAAATGGAAATGAAATGAGATTAAACTAGTTGTTTGGCCTGCCCTGTGCTTGAAATGGGAATGGAAATGAAATAAAATGAGTTGTCTTGCCTGCCCTGTCTTTGAAATGGAAATGGAAATGAAATGAAATTGGTTGTTTGGCTTGCCTGAAACCACTCATTTCGGCCCACAAGGCCCCTGTTAGCCAGGAAACCAGTCCCTTTCCCCCAAAAATGTTCGTATTAGCCCAGGAGGAGCATTTTGGCCCAAAAGGCCCATGCCAGGCCAGGAAAAGTGCCTTTCACTGAGATTTCACTAAGATTTTTTTTAAGAGTCCCTTTGGCCCATCAGTCCTGTACTTGCCCAGGAGGAGTCCCTGTGGCCCATCAGTAAGTATTCCCCTTGCAAGTATTAAACCTCACCCCAGTTTTCGCTCCCTTCATTGGCTCCCTGTGAGACCCAGGCCGGGATAGACTTTCTTCCTTCATTGCTGTGATCTGCAGAAAAATATGAAAAATGTCTAATATTGATTCTCCACCCTCTCCCCCTTCTCTCTCTCACAGTCGCTCACCTGTTTTGGGCAGAATTTCTGGCTGTTTCTGAGCTGCCCGCCTATCAGACCTGAGTGACTGAGCTGCCAGCCAACCAGGCCTGAGTGACTGAGCTGCCAGTCCACCAGGCCTGAGTGACTTAGCTGTCAGCCCACCAGGCCTGAGTGACTGAGCTGCCAGCCCAGCAGGCCTGAGTAACTAAACTGCTAGCCCACCAGGCCCGAGTGACTGGGCCACCAACCCACCAGGCCTGAGTGACTGAGCTGCCAGGCCTGAGTGACTGAGCTGCCAGCCCACCAGGCCTGAGTGACTGAGCTGCCAGCCCAAAAATCTATTTGGCCCACAATGTCCATACTAGCCCTCTGGAAACCATCCCTTCGGCCCACAACACCCATACTAGCGCTCCAGAAAGCCCCCCCCATTGACCACCAATATTGGAATTTGGAGAGGTGGAATATTGCGTTGGGGGACCAGCCTTCCTGTGTGAACATGGGATCCAACGGGTCCCACTTAGTCTAGTACATATGTAAATAACTTAAGCGTAAGCATAGATGGGTTAGTTAGTAAATTTGCATATGACACCAAGCTTACTAGGGTCGCGGACTGTGAGGGAAGCTGTCAAATGTACAGTGGGATATAGATCACCTACAAAAATTGATGGAGAACTGGTAGATGCAGATTAATCTGAGCCCCTGTATTGTACTTTGGGAGGTCAAATCTAAGGGGAAAATATACAATTAATGGAATAACTATAACAGCATTGATCCCATAGGGATCTTGGGGTCCAAGTCCATAACTCTCTGACAGTGGCAACGATAGAGTCGATAGAGTGGTAAAGAAGTCAACAGAATATGCTTTTCTTCACAATTTTAGGGCTTTGAATATAAGAGTCAGGAAGTCATGATGCAGCTTTATAGGACTTTGGTTTGGCAGCATTTGGAGTCTTACGTGCAGTTCTGGAAAGACGTGAAGGCTTTGGAAAGCATGCAGAGGAGGTTTAGCAGAATGATGCCTGGATTAGGGGGTATTAGCTCCAGGGAGAGGTTAGACAGACTTGGATTGTTCATTCTGGAATGCCGCAGGTTGTGGGAAGACCTGATAGAAAAATGTACATTTTTGAGAGGCTGGGGTAGCATGGACAGAACCCTTTTCCCAGGATGGAAAAATCATTTAAAAAAAGGGCACAGCTTTAAGGTGAGGGGGGCAAAGTTTAAAGGGGATGTGCGGGCAATATTTTTATACAGAGGGTGGTGAGTGCCTAGAATATGCTGCTGTCGGTGGTGGTTGATACAGATACAATAGTGGCATTTAGTAAGAGACTTTTGGATAGGTGTATGGACATGGAGGGATATGAATTATGTGTAAACAGATAAGATATGGTCTTGGCATCATGTTCGGCACAGACATTGGGCCAAAGTTAGACACAAAAAGCTGGAGTAACTCAGAGGGTCAGAGCCAGGGCCGAAGGGCCTGTTCCAGTGCTGTACTATTCAATGTGCTACGTGAGGGCGTTGCTGCTTGTGGGGGCTGTGATATTAAGGATCAGGTTTGGGATTGCAAGTGGAAAATAGTGGAGCCATGCGAGCAAATAGCAAGAATAGGCAGCGCACTGTCAGCTAGAAATGATGTGTCAATATGTATCAACGAGAACAAGGCCAATGATTCAGTGGCTCTTGACATCGTTTGGCCTCACAGTTATGGCCTTGAGTGGAAAACCCAAGACTAGCCAGAGACCTAATATTAATGGTGAGACCCTGAGTCATCAACTATAATACAGATCGTTAAATACTGAGACGACCATCTTCTCCATCATTCCTTGATATGCAGATCTTGATCTTTGCAAGCAATGTTGCATCTTCTCTGAGTTGTCTTTGTGGTGGGTTGTCCTATCCAACGTGACCAGGCCAGTGGTTTTGTTTTAGTTTAGAGATACAGACCATTCGGCCCACTGAGTCCATGCTGACCATCGATCACCCGTACACAACTTCTATTAACCTCCATACATTTGCAGAAGCCAATTAACAGTTTTGTAACAAATATTTAAGATGAACAGCAAACTGATGAGTTATTTAAACATGAAATTTTTCGGAATCCATCCAAGTCACCTCAATGAATTATTTTAAATTTAAAATCCGTGCCTCTAAAATGCTTGTACAATGACAAGTACCTCGAGAAAACCCATGCGGTCACAGGGAGAACATACAAACTCCACACAGACAGCACCCATAGTCACGATCGAACCCAGGTGCCTGGCGCTGTGAGGCAGCTGTTCTAATGCTGCGCAACTGTGCCTTAATAGAATCCCAGCTTGTTGCTGAATGATGCCATTATGTCACCCCTCTCGTAACTGATACGTGACACTGCGTAGCGACTGTATATGTGGCCTGTAACAGAGAAAATATGAAAAGGTAGAAAATAGAGTAATATATGAAGCATAACTGGCAATGGTGGTGCAGAGGTAGAGCTACTGCTTTACAGGGCCAGAGGCCCTGGTTCAATCCTGTCTACAGGTTCTGTCTGTACGGAGTTTGTACGTTCTCCCCGTGACGTGCGTGAGTTTTCTCCGAGCTCTTCGGTTTCCTCCCACACTCCAAAGGCGTACAGGTTTGTAGGTTAATTGGCTGTGCTACTAATGCGCAGTACAATGTAATGGGTGGCATGCATATATGTGTAGAGGAGATTATAAAAGGCATGGATTAATAAAGGTTCATCTACAGCTTGGTACAAATGTTTTAAAAAATTGTCTCTAGTGCGTGTAGTGTAGGGTTAATGTGCAGGGATCACTGGTCGGTGCAGACTCGGTGGGCCAAAGGGCCTGTTTGCGCGCTGTTTCTCTAAACAATAAAACATAAACGATAAGCAGTGGAGTTCTGAAAGGCAAATGCTTTTCACTGTTTACATTTTTATTTGCGGCACGGCAGTTTCGTGGAAGCGTAGAGTGGGGGTGATTTCATAAACCACTTTTCTCCTTAATTTTCGCTGTTCCCTTACTCTTCAATTGGAATGTTATTTTCCAACTCATTAGGACCTCTCCTGCAACACATGGCGAGGGAAGGGGAGGGTAGGTGTGTGTGAGAGTGTGAGTGACATACACCAGAGTGACTCCTAAAGCAGAATTAACAATGCCAGAGGTCAGGGTTAAACAATATTCCCCTAATCCAATGTCTTCCCTGGCACATGAATTCCTTTCAGTTCACAGTGTCTTGTATTCACCAGCCAGCATTCCTCCAGCAGCACAATTCCCCTTAAATCCACTGAAAATATTTAAATTTTCTATGTGTTTTTGCCAAATGACAAGTGCCACACGCGGGGCAAATTTGAGACAAAATATTCAGAGTTCTGATATATTCTTATATTCTTACATTCCTATATGTCCTTCTGTTTCTGATTTCATTTTCCCTTTCTCCTTATGAAGTATTTGTGCTCTCTGAAGTTGTTTGGTTCCATGGTGTTTCTTTCTTCCCCTGGGTGCCCACAAATTCTCTTGAGCTTTTTTTCCCCCCAGCTTCTATCTATGATGTTCAGCTCTCTCTCCCCTTTGATGCCTCTTGTTCGTTTGCCAAGGCCTGGATCTGCCTTACGCATGAAGCCCTCAGTTCATGCAGAGGAATTCTGTTTTAATGCAATCCTCGCCTCTGGCTCTCCCGTCACCCGACTGCAGCGAAATGAACGCGGCTGCCACTCGCTTTTCATGTTTTACTCATTACTCCCTGCTCTCCCGACGACGTGCCTTGCACAGCACACGTTTAAGGGGTCGTTGCGGTGAGAAGCTCAGGAAATATGGGAATGCACGTTGTAGATGGGAGCTCAGCATTCAGGGCCTCCCCCACTGAGATCATTTCCCTCCCGCTGTGTATGAAGCGGAAGTATTTACTTGTTCAAATTGCCATGTGTTTGTCTTAATAAACCACTGGATTTCAGCTACAAAGGGCTCATGCAATCTAACTGCAGCTTGGGGAGCGAGAATTGTGGTCAGTAGTAGAACTGGGGATGCGAGGGAGGCGTTTCATATTGAGCAAAATGACTTTCATTAAATAGCTTTCTTCTCCTGGAGCTTCCTGCTTTCTCTTATTACCAATGCCCCACAATAATATCCGATCTGTAATGGTGTGACAGTGTGCAAGTTGTTTTATTGTTAAAACGTGACAAAGAAACAGTTCCGACGCAAACTCTTGACCTCTTCTCCCTCATCTGGGAAGAGGCGAGCATGCCAGGGGATCTCAGAGACAGCATAATTGTGACCATCCTCACCACAGGAGACAGCTCCAATTACAGTATTTACACAGTGGTTTCTTTGCTGTTGGCCGCAGGATAGTCAACGCAAGAAATATTTTGCAATCCTCTCCCTATCCTTCCAATGTGCATAGATCCTCCCACAGCCACAATAAATACATTGTCCTATTAAGAACAGAATCCTCCCCGTGCGAAGAATCCAAGAAAAACGAAGAGAGCGGCATCAATTTTTTGTTTTGTGTATTAAACTCTTTGAATTACAATGAGCACCTTTTTCCTCAAATCTCCACAGCAGGAAGCAAGGAAGAGGCTAGGGTGAAACAGTGGAAGGAGGACACACCAGGCCAACCTACCAACCCACCTAGCCCATCACACAGCTCCCTAGCACAGATCCCACAGGGTAGACACAGTGCTGGAGTAACTTAGCGGGACAGGCAGCATCCCTGGAGAAAAGGAATAGGTGACGTTTCGGGTCGAGACCTCAGTCTGCAGAAGGGTGTCGACCCGAAACGTCGCCCATTCCTTCTCTCCGGATATGCTGCCTGACCCACTGAGTTACTCCAGCACTTTGTGTCTAGCTTCGGTTTAAACCAGCATCTGCAGTTTCTTCCTACAAACCCCACTGGGTACTCGTCAGGCACCTTAGAACCCACGGAACTGGCGTGGGAGGAAGCAGTCCTTATCCTCGCGTTTTTACCCAAGAAAGGTGTTCAACATAATTCAGGGAGCTTGATGCACAGAACAGAAATCTAACATAAAATGGCTGTCTTTTTGGTTCCACCTTTGAAGCAATGAGATTGAAACGTTGTAAATACCCAGGTAGCATTGTTTTTTTTCCATAGCTTACTTTGGGGTCGTTAGGGGAACCTGAACAATAGCGGGTGAAAGGTTATTGGGGGAAGGTGGGAATGTGGAGATGAGGTTACAATCAGGTCACCCGTGACCTTTTTAAAAGGTAGAACGGTTGAAGGAATTGAAAGGCCTGCTCCTAATTCATGCATTTAATACCAATGGCAATGAAAATTTAACCTTGCAATTTACCGTCAGACGCATATATTCTTCACAACACCCAGGGAAACGGACTATCCTTGGCATAACAATTCTGTAAATTTTGTCAGAGTTATATTTTAATCATTTTAAACATAACCATGTGAGAGGTAAGATTATATAGTTTTAGTGAGGGAAGTACGGTGAAGGTGCTCAAGTTAAAGTTATGGATTCAGTTTCTTTGCTTTGCTGAAGCACGCCACACAGAAGGAAAGTAAATCAATTGAGTTCTCCTTTCATTGCCTAGCCGTGCGTTAGTGTTTGAAGTTCTCCTCCTGAGCGATAAGCTCACACTCAATAAACGTACCAACCGTGCGTAAAAGAACCTCCACCACAACCTGGACATCTCAGCTGGAAGAGAAGAGACCTAAAATTCCTTTTAAAATTCCAGCAGAGTTTTAGAAATCTTTGCCAGCTTTGAGAAATTCCAGATGGATTATCCTAAGCCTTGATCTTTGTGAAATTTTCCCCTCAGATCTTCGTACTTGTTTATACAGTAGATGGAGGGAGGGGCAGGTGGCTTTAGTCACCTGCTATGTGGAAACTCTTGATAGCAGATTTCTTAACAAAGACATTGCAAAAATTTGTCACTGACTGGAAATGTTTGATATCGAGTAGCGCTTTTCACAAAGAAAGACACCACCTTTTTTGTTGAAGCTGTTGCTTTGACTAGTCCGAGGCAAGTTTAAATTCTTTAGTGTCCTCAGGAAATGACCCTCACCTGCTGATTGAAACCTCTCCAAAGTCACTCGAGTTCTTCCGAGAGTGCTTGTAAACACATCCTTCAATCAACTTAATGGATGAACAGTTTTGCCTTCTTGACACTGAAAGCAACTGATGGAAAAGCTGAAAGAAGAACGTGCATCGAATAGCAGCCCTGAACAATGTGGGGGGGGAATCTCCATTCTAAAGATTCGGCTGCTTTTATAAGCTTTGTATTCATCAATTAAACAAAGCATTAAATGTATATCACTAAGCTTGAAGTATACTTTTTTGTAACAAATATTGAAGATGAACAGCAAGCAGCTGTGTTATTTGAACATAATACCTTGCGGAACCCATTCAAGACACATCAGTGAAATTTTTATGATCTAAAATCTGTGTCTCTGAAATGCTCGTACAATTACAAGTAAATATGATAATCAAAACCAGAAATGTTGCAGTTTCTGTTTTAAATACTAAAAAGTAATGGTACAGATGCTTGTCAAAACATATAAATATCATTTCATTTTAATATATTTTTGAAGTATATTTAAACAAGGTGGGCATGTGATGGCCTTACTTAAGGCGACGGCTTCTGTGATCAGGTTTTATATTTTCCTTCCTTTCTTCAACGTTCACTCCTGTTGCGGTGAGAACATGCTGGGGTGCAGCAGTGTGGATGGTAACTGCTAATGACCCATCACCCATGTGAAAGCTGTGCAAGCGCTGGTCTCAACAATCACGTTTAGCAGGTTATTCCATTGTGGCAGTAAGTGTTTTTGCAGCTGACTCCAGTACCCCTCACACACAGAGGAAGTGAGAATGCGGGGTGATTTATTTTTGTTCTCGTCCCTTACCCCCCCCCCCCCCCTAAACTGTGGTCAATTGCAGGGCCCCTGCTGTGACCCCAGCTGAAAGCAGTTAACTCTTACAGGTCAAAATTGGACCCCAAATACACTGAGCCTGCAATGTTCACAAACAAACCAGACAGCATATTTATCAAACTCAGCTATCAGAGAGAAATCTTTAATCATTTTACAATAACAACATGAAGATGTAATTAGGTTCTGCGGCTTCGTTGCTGCGCAGAGTTGAAAGGACAATGTGCCAAGTGTCAAGAAAGAGATCTCTAACCTCCGACCTGATTATGCTGAGAGTATTATAATGTTGTTGGAAATATCAACTGTACTTATTCCATAACTGCTTCAGTTTAGCATTAAAAATGGGTTTAATTAGTGCAGGTTTTCACTCCTGGCAGCAGCCATCCTTCTACATTCACTCCATACAATCTTGGTGAAATCCCAGTTTGAAATTGTACCCCAGCACATAAGGTGCGAATTGCACCAATTAATGATATCACCCAGACAGAGCACAGAAAGATTAGTGTGCAAAATAGAGCAGTGTCAATGGAAATGGATGGGACAGAGCAGAAGGAATCTTATTTTGGATCAGAAACTCTTAACCTGGGATGCTGGATGTCTAATAATCATGAATTAATAACATAGATATGTAAAAAGATCTCAGGTTTGGGGCATCTTTGCTTGGGATTAGTTTGCTGGGGATATGGGAACGACTTAAAGAACATAGAACATAGATTGGTACAATAGAAACAAGGAACTGCAGGTGCTAGTTTACATAAAAGGACACAGTGCTGGAGATAAGGGCCTGTCCCACCAGCATCCGACTCCATGCGATGAACGCGATCAAACTAGAAGCGGGGGCCGCGCGGAGGTCGGGTGACCCCTGTACAGGGCCGTTCCCACCAGCATGCGCCTGCATGCGGCAAGCGCAACCAAACCGGCAGTAGGGGCCGCGCGGAGGTCGGGTGAGTGGCGCAAAGCGGCGCAAAGTGAGGCGAACTTGGAGCGAAGTCTAAGGTAAGTTCGCCAGGACAGAAAGGGGCACACAGAGAGGGGCACAGAGGCACACACACACAGAGGGCCACGGAGCCACACACATAGAGGGTCCCGGAGGCACCTACAGAGAGGTTCATGGAGGCACGATGTCGGGGCGGTGTGTAATGCGTCGAGGCGGCTGTGAGCCGACAAGCTGTTGCCGCGCGGAATTTTTGGACATAGTCAGTTTTTCGGAGCCCCGCGCGATGTCGGGACGAACTCCGCACAATTCCGCACGGCTCCGGCGATCGAAGTGGGACCGGCCCCGCGACGCCGGACGGCTCAAGCGACCACGTTAGGTCGCGCTCATTGCATAGAGTTGCATGCTTGTAGGCCAGGTCCTTTACTCAACAGGTCAGGTAGGATCTCAGGAGATAATGGAAAGATGATGTTTCGGGTCGGGTGTGAAGCAGGGTCATGACCCGAAACGTCACCCATTCTTTCGCTCCAGAGATGCCGCCTGTCCCATTGAGTTACTCCATCTTTTTGTGTCTATCTTCGGTTTAAACCAGCATCTGCAGTTCCTTCCTACATATAACATTCCTTTTGATGTTTATTTGCTAAAAATGAATTTCAAGTAACTTTTTCATGGTGGAATCATAAAGTAATGGGTAATTTCCATATTAGCTGCATCCCAGGATGGTGATCACAAAGTTAATGACAATAAAGAAACTATTGACCATTGAAATAACCACAAGGCAGTAACAGATAGTGGAGCTGGTGGAGTTGCTGCCTCACTGCTCCAGCATCCTGGGTTCAATCTGTTTCCAGGACCCACTGCATTGTTTACTCCATGAACAAGTAGATTTTCTCCAGGTGCTTTAGATTCTTCCTAGATCCCAAACACATGCATCTTAATTGTCCATTGTAAATTGTCCCTAATGTGTAGATGAGTGGTTGTATCTGGGGGGAATTGATGGTAATGTGGGGAGAATCAAATGAGATTAGTGCAGGATTAGTGCAAATTAGATCAACACAGACTCTACGGGCCAATTGACCATTTGACTCCATGGTACAGTTCACGGCCGGGAGGATCTCGGGAACCAAGGATGTTTCGTCCATTTGAATGTAGACGTGGATTATAGCCTTAATGTAATTCATTGGCAGGTTCTCTCTGCAAGAAACACTGGGCGATGTTTTAATTCTCGCTGATGGGCCGGAAGGGAGGGGGCAAACAGCTGAACTTTGATTCGTCACATTTCCAGCTAGTCTCTAATAATTATGCTGTCGATTTTGACAGATGCAAATGGGAGCCTCATTCGTAAAAGATGATCAGATCGTTATCGCATCACGTGGCTTCCCATGACTTCATTAACGGGGCCTGTTGGGGGGGAAGTCACTGTTTAGTCATCAAGGCTAAATCAGCTTTACAGCTAGTGAGAAGTATCTGAGGATACTCAATGAAAGGGAATGGATTCATTTGAGAGACCAGGAGAACATGAATGCTTCTCAATCATTTCTCAATGCTACAGACATTTTTGAAGAGAATGTAAATGGAGGCAAAGAGTTAAAATTTCACTTTTTAAAAATATTTCAAAATAGACTTTATTCAGGTAATATATATATACAATACATGAACCTTGCAAAAAAAAAATCCATCCGACATTTTCGGAGGCTGTACCAATTATTCAATACATTCTACATACATTGCTCAAATTTTACAAATGTATCCCCCACCCTTACCACTCATGTGGCCCACTAAGTGGAATCCCTTCCCTTAGTTTGAGGGGTGTCTCCATCACACCCTGCCCCTCATATCCAGCAGTGGAAGGACCCTAGACTGTGGCCCTCCCCCACCAAGCCTTGGCGTTGGCTGCACCGAGCTTCAGTGCGTCCCTCAGCACGTACTCCTGCAGTCTGCAACGGGCCAGTCGGCAACATTTCTCGACGGACATCTCGCTCTGCTGGGTGGTGAACAACGCTCGGGCAGACCGAAGAGCGTCTTTCACCGCATTGATGACCTTCCAGCAGCACTCAATGTCAGTCTCTGAATGCTTCCCTGGGAACAGTCCGTAAATCACAGAGTCCTCTGTGACAGAGCTGTTCGGAATAAACCGTGACAGGGACCCTTGCAGACCTCTCCAGACTCTCTTTGCGAATCCACACTCTACAAAGAGGTGGGCAACTGTCTCCTCTCCATAGCAGCCGTCCCGAGGGCAGTGTGCGCTGGTAGTGAGGTTCTGACGGTGCAGGAAGGATCTGACTGCGAGGGCTCCCCTCACCGCCAGCCAAGCCAGGTCTTGGTGCTTGTTGGTGAGTTCTGGTGATGAGGCATTTTGCCAGACAAGCTGGGCAGTCTGGCTTCCCATGACTTCATTAGCAGGGGGCCTTTTCGGGGGAAGTCACTGTTTAGTCATCAAGGCTAAATCAGCTTTGCAGCTTGTGAGAAGTATCTGAGGATACTCTAGGAAAGGGAATGGATTCATTTGAGAGACCAGGAGGACATGAATGCTTCTCAATCATTTCTCAACTCTCTTGACATTTTTGAAGAGAATGTAAATGTAGGCAAAGCGTTAAAATTTCACACTTAAACCCCTGTCTCACGGTGCGAGTTGGCCCACGAGTGACCCCGAGTTTTCACTCGTGGTGATCACGTACAGCCAACGTAGCGGGAACGTCGGAACTCGCGCGATCAACTTGTCCACTCGTGGCGCTAACGGCAGGTACCCGTGAAACTTGTGAACTCGTGAAAAAAGTCAAACATGTTTGACTTTTTCCACGAGTCAAATTTCGTGGTCAAGTTTAAAATTGAAACATTTAAACTCGTTGTAATATCGTAGTGGCCCGTGCGTTAACTTTAGTGATCCGTGCGTCTACCGTGGGAACTCTTTAACAGACACAAAATGCTGGAGTAACTCAGCGGACCAGGCAGCATCTCTGGAGAGAAGGAATGGAGTCGAGACCCTTCTTCAGACTTACCCAAAACGCCACCCATTCCTTCTCTCCAGAGATGCGGCCTGTCCCGCTGAGTTACTCCAGCATTTTGTGTCTATCTATACTTTAGTTTCGGATATGATCAAGTGTAAGAAACGCAAACCAGACTACCTTCACATCAGAGAATCCTAATGTTCCTAATTTGGCCGAGGCACTTCACTGTCCGTGTGTAGGAAGGAACTGCAGATGCTGGTTTACACAGACGATAGACACAAACATGCTGGAGTAACTCAGCGGGACAGGCATCGCCTCTGGAGAGAAGGAATGGGTGATGTTTCGGGTCGGGGCCCTTCTTCAGACTCCCCGCTCATTCTTCCCTCATCGATGTGAACTTGTGGGGGTGCGAGGAATCGGGCGTCGCTGGGTAAGGGGAAGAGAGGTTTTACTGCTGAATTATGCGCAACAGAAACATGAAGTGGGGGTAAGGTCCGTTTAAACTATCTTATCGTCCCCCCCCCCCCCCCCCCAATGTTGGGAGAGAGAGGGAAGAGAGTTGTGCAAACAAACCACGGGAGACTGCATCTTTGGAGGGAAATCATAAAATGTATAGGGATGTTTCGGGCCGGGACCCTAAAGGTTGACTACCCGTTTCGCAGATGCCGTTCCTAGCCCCCCTCTCACTCCTCCCCACCCATAGTCTTTGCCTTCTCCCATTTCCACCATTCCTCGTCCCCCCCCCCACCCCCCCAAACCTGTCCTCGCCTGAACTGCTGAAGATAACCGAGTGCTTTAAATGCGAATCCCGGACTGCAGCAACAACACACGCCCTGAGCGGGAGAGGAACTTGGTAACTCAAGAGCAAACGGGAGGGGAACTTGGTAACTCTGGAGACGATCTCGGAACATCGCAGATTACCATACCCGTGGGAACTCGCCACAAACACTTGCACATCAACTTGGAATATCGTACACAACCACGAGTCTGTCACTCTGGGTCACTCGTGTGTCAACTCGCACCGTGAGACAGGGCCTTTACATAAATAAGGTCCATCTTCCCAAAAGGCACTCGGGTTTAAAATTGCTCCACCGTCTTAACACTGATATTCAGGCACACACTTCAGCGCACGGCTGAGCGGGTATGATGGTTTTATTTGGGTGGCAAACACAATCATCATACCCATTTAATCTCATCATTATCGCATTGTTGGCCAGGGACACACTGGTGCACAAATTGTCTGCCACTCCGCTCAGAAGATTATAATGACTGGACTTTAAAGGGAAAACACTGATTTGCAAGTCAACCATTTGAACACCCTGAGACCATGAAAGAAGTTCTATAAATGCAAGTCTTCTGTTTCGTACAGCAGGTTTATTCTGCATTTGATTACATTTGTGCTGGCAATCACCTCTGGTGCAGAGGCCAACTGGCAGTGTGCTCTAGCTCTTTGATGTCCAAACACATTCAAGCTTATTGGGAAATAAAGTTTATCATCAGGATTGATATCCTTTACGTATGCTTTGAACCTACAATTATTGGATCACTTATGTATCATTCTGTCCAGAATGCATGATTTTTATAGGTACAACCGAACTTTTTAATATATATTGGAATAATTCCATTTATTTTAAAAAGTGCATTCCAGAGTTACTGCCATTTTGTCTTGTTAATTTAAGAGTACTATTCCTTTAATTAAAATTGTGGGACACAGCTAAGAAGAATCTACAACACTTTAATTAGTGCCTGGCCTATTCTTGTCTGCATGTTATTTATTTCTCAGTTATAAGTTATATTTACACTTCATGGCAATGATTCTAAATGTTGCTTGATGCGGTTTAGCCACAAGGGATGATACACATTACTAGTCTAAAGATTTCTTGAATAATATTAACAGATCATTGAAATTTATGGTGCAGAAGTTGGGGCCGCAGACTGTTTATCTCCTTTCCTATTAGATCATGGTCTAAGCAAAACCTTACAAATAACAGTGAGGGGATGAAACCTGACAATAATATACATCCAGGCTGTTTTGCTTGTTTTGAGCCAACAAACATGGCAAATGTCGCCAATAGACTTTGTTATCATCTGGTCTGGAGAAGGGTCTCGATCCGAAACATCACCTATTCCTTTTCTCCAGGGATGCTGTGTGACCCGCTAAGTTACTCCAACTTTTTGTGTCTATCGAATGTCATCCCTGTTGTCTCCAGGACTTTACTCGTATATCAGTTTCAGTTTAGTTCATTGTTATGTGTACCAAGGTACAGTGAAAGGCTTTTTATTGCGTGCTATCCAGTCAGCAGAAAGACAATACATGATTACAATCAAGCCATTTACTGTGTATAGGTACATAATAAGGGAATAAGGTTAATGCAAAGTAAAGCAAGCAAGTTCCGATCAAGGATAGTCCGAGGGTCATCAATGAGGTAGATAGTAGTTCAGCACTGCCCTCTGGTTGTGGTAGGATGATTCAGTTGCCTGATAACTGCTGGGAAGAAACTGTCCCCGAATCTGGTGTTGTGTGTTTTCACACTTCTATACCTTTTCCTGACTGATTCCTGGGATGTCAGGACTGTCTTATGAAGAAAAACTGGATAGACTCGGTTTATACGCTCTAGAATTTAGGAGATTGAGAGGGGATCTTATAGAAACTTACAAAATTCTTAAGGGGTTGGACAAGCTAGATGCAGGAAGATTGTTCCCGATGTTGGGGAGGTCCAGGACAAGGGGTCACAGCTTAAAGGGCCTGTCCCACCAGCATGCAACTCTATGCGATGAACGCGATCAAACTGGAAGCGGGGGCCGTGCGGAGGTTGGGTGATCACCTGTACAGGGCCGTTCCCACCAGCATGCGCCTGCATGTGGCAAGCACAACCAAACCGGCAGTAGGGGCCGCGCGGAGGTCGGGTGAGTGGCGCCACGCAGCGCAAAGTGAGGCGAACCTGGAGCGAAGTCTAAGTTAAGGTCGCCAGGACAGAGAGGGGCACACAGAGAGGGGCACCGAGGCACACACACACACAGGGCCATGGAGCCACCCACATAGAGGGTCACGGAGTCACCTACAGATAGGTTCAAGGAGGCACGATGTCGGGGCGGTGTGTAAATGTCGAGGCGACTGCGAGCCGACAAGCCATTGCCACGTGGAATTTTCAGACATTGTCAGTTTTTCGGAGCCCCGCGTGGTGTCGGGACAAACTCGGGACGAACTCTGCACAATTCCGCACGGCTCCGGCGATAGAAGTGGGACCGGCCCCGCGACGCCAGACGGCTCAAACGACCACGTTAGTTCGCGCTAATCGCATAGAGTTGCATGCTGGTGGGACAGGCCCTTAAGGATAAGGGGCAAATCCTTTAAGACCGAGATGAGAAATACTTTTTTCACACAGAGAGTGGTGAGTCTCTGGAACTCTCGGCCACAGAGGGTAGTTGAGGCCAGTTCATTGGCTATATTTAAGAGGGAGTTAGATGTGGCCCTTGTGGCTAAGGGGATCAGAGGGTATGGAGCGAAGGCAGGTACGGGATACTGAGTTGGATGATCAGCCATGATCATATTGAATGGCGGTGCAGGCTCGGAGGGCCGAATGGCCTACTCCTGCTCCTAATTTCTATGTTTCTATGTTTTGCCTGATGGGAGAGGGGAGAAGAGGGAGTGGCCAGGGTGCGACTTGTCCTTTTTCTCATTTCCATGCTTACGGTGGCTGAGGGTGAAGCTTATCGTTCATAAACTCTTTTGCTGATATTCGATCACCAGCCTGTGCTTTAATCCCTTCATGCCCACCTGATTACAGTCGCCAATGTCTTTCCCCTGGTGCCCGTATATGTAGTGACTTACATTTGAAATGAAATTTGTTTGCAGTCATCATCATTAACATCGTTATTTTATCTCTTTTCCTTTTCATTTCTTCACAAAATAGAACATAAACTGTTCATGAGAAAAGTTGTGGTAAATCAGATAATGTATCTTTTTGGATGGTCCTGGAGTCTATATAATTAAAAAACCAGACTGTCACAAAGTGCTGGAGTAACTCAGCAGGTCAGGCAGCTTCTCTGGAGGACATGGACCGGTGACATTTCAGGTTGGAGCCCTTTTACAAGGACTTTGTTCTCCAGAGATGCTGCCTGATGTGCTGAGTTACTCCAGCACTCTGTTTCTTTTTTTCTAAACCAGCACCTGCAGTTTCTTGTTTCTACAAGAACGAGACTGTCTTTTGACTGGAAGTTTTCTTCTATTAGAATCTGGTAAACCAGCTAGAAAATAACAAGTATAACGTTAAAAAAAGACACAAAATGATGGAGTAACTCAGCAGGACAGGCAGCATCTCTGGAGAACCTGGATAGGTGATGATTCGGGTCAACATATTTCTTCAAACTGTTTCTAAACTTGCGCCTATTTTGCATGTCATATTACTAAATTAGATTGCCTCTCGTTAATTGAAATTGCTGTAAAGTGACGTCAATTGCAGACAATATTTTTTTTTCTTTGACAAATAAATGATGTTGCCTCCATACTTTTCTTTTTACTTGGTTAAATGTTAATGGGTTTTTCAACCCTTCATCTCTTGGGTCTTGCGCTCACTTCATACTTTCATTACAGCACCATCAACATTACAGCCTTCCTTTGAGGTTGGTGGAGGACTGATGTATTATTAATATTTGAACGATCCAACTGACAACAAAGCATTCCAAGTACTTTTCTCCCCGATTTGCAGGCTTTTGATCATTGAACCACTTTGTTATCTTCTGGTCGATAAATCACAACTTTAAATCATAGAACTGGCTGTTCTACCCAAAGAAACTGCAGATGTGAAAAGCAGTCACAAGGTCTTATTCTTCAGTATGAATTGCGTGTGTTTGATTTATTTTATCACTCTTTAGTAAGCAACGAAGAACTGTGGTAGAAACTGATGTAAAATTAGTTTGGTAAATATCGTCACAGAAGGGTGGTACTAATGTCGCTTAATTAACCAGGGCCATCCAATATTACACATCCATAAATGCGGATAAATCCAACATCATGGTGCCTGCTACAAATATCAGGGAGGGTCACAGTTAACGAATCAACACCAATGCAGTCAATCACGTCTGTATCCCATATCCCACATCTACTCCATTCTGGAGAGAACTCTGTGTCCCGCCGTTCTCTTCTATGGGAATGGAATCAAAGAAATTGAACAGTGCAATGTGTTCTTCTGCTGTGTTCCCTTAGAAGGGAGAATGAGAGCGTACTTGGAGAGGTGTGCCTCACAGCTCCGGCGATCTGTCTCGTGGCTCCACACCATCTCCAGCTTGGCTGTGGAATCTGTCAGCGTGGAATTTTCACATTCACCCCAATGTAGCAGGAGTTTCCCAAGAGTGCTCTCGTTTCCTCCCACTTCCCAGACATATTAATCATCAGTGAATTACCTAAGGGAAGGTTGGTGGCAGGAGAATTAAGTACGGGGGGTGGGGGGAGCACTTAGAGTCATAGAGTCAGAGCTATATAGCGTGAAAACTGGCCCATCGGCCCAACTTGCCCACATCAGCCAACATGTCCCATCTACACTAGTTGCACTAGTCCGAGGGTCATCAAAGAGGTGGATAGTAGTTCAGCACAGCTCTCTGGTTGTGATAGGATGATTCCGTTGACTGATTACAGCCGGGAAGATACCGAGGGCAGATGCAAAATGTAAGGCTGCTGTACATTACGTACACAGTGTGCACAGTGGCAGAGACAGGGTTACTGGGATAATCTGATGATTGGGGAAAAGCACCACAGACGTGTTACTGAATTGATTGCCCATGAGACATATTTTCCACATTTCCTTTCAATAGACCAGACTCTTGGACCTTGTAAACCTATGTCAGTTCGTTAATCCTCTGACAGTTTTAATACATGGCTCCGCAAAATACTGACTCCAGGAGAAAAAAAAATCTTACATACTTGTTCAGAAAAAAGATGTTTGACAGGCCATTCGATGACATAACGACAAGCGGTTTGAAATCGATGCCACATTAGTATGGAACTTAGCCGATTCCTTCAAAATCTCCCCGCCCGCTTTCATCCTACCCATCAAGACGGATAACATTCAAAAACGGTCAGAATGCTAAAAGCTCTTAAGCTCTGAGCAGATGATATGGAAGGGCACCTGTCTGCAGTGGTGCTGAATGCTTTGGAGTGGGGTGAACTACAGCAGAAAGTAAACCAGCATCCCGTCGTACAATTATGTCCAACCGACAGCTGTGGGGCTTAATGTCCCCACAGCTGGTTTGCTGATTGCTGCTCTCTGCCACCTGTTCTTCATTTCCCACATTTCATTTCGGAGTCGCTTTTCGAAGCCAATTAGTGGATATTACTTTGACTTTAAAAATCCCGTGGCAAAGGGCTGGGATTCCAGCTGGGCACTTGCCTGCGAGGAGGGACAAGGCTTGCTTTGGAACGGTACATTTCCGACCTGGAGCAGGGCAGCTGCTGCCTCCCTTCACCCACTCGTGGAGTTGGAGCTGTGACCAGTGTCAGCTTACTCCTGCCCCATGAACAAGGTACAAGCCAGCCAGCAAGGCTGAGCTCAACAGGACAAATTCAGAACCACTGCCTATATTTTATGTCAAATTATTTCCACATTGACCATTCGAATCTCAACTAAAGGCATCTTCAGTGCGGGGATTGAATACTTCTCCTGTTTGGGAACTCTCTATTTAAAAGCTCAGGAATTGCCCAGGAGAAAGTAATTTATTGGGTAAGAAGCACTCTGGTACATCCTACGGTTGTGAAAGGTGTTGTCTAATGTGCTTTACTGTTACTTTTCTAATTGGATACAGAATAAAGATCTGATTGCCGCTCCAAACCAAACTGTCAGGCTCCTGCCTTAGACGAGTACAATAGCTACTGTTTGAACTAAAATCTCCTTTGACTTAGAGAGTCATAGAGTAATGCAGTGTAGAAACAGGCTCTTTGGTCCAACTTGCCCACACCGGCTAACATATTCCATCTACTCTAGTCCCACCTGCCTATGTTTGGTCCATATCCCTCCAAACTTGTCCTATCCATTTATCTGTCTAACTGTTTCTTAAACCTTGGGACAGTCCCTGCCTCAACTACCTCCTCTGTCAGCTTGTTCCATACATCCACCACCCTTGCATGACTTGCCAATGAATTTCATAGGAATCTTATCACCATGAGATAGCCTGATTTAAACATGACTCTAGTTCCATGATACATTTTGACAACTCATGGTCCCAGAACATTAGAAACACTATCATCACACACAGTGTGCCTTGCCAGTGCTGTATGCAGGCTGGGTATAAAATCTAAAAAATATATATTGGATATCAAAAGTTACCAGAACTAACTAAGAGTAAGTATCTGATAAAATAGTCAAAGAACTATACACCTTGTCTATGCTGACCAAGTTGTCTAACTGAGCTAGTCTCAATTGTCTCTACCTGACCCATATCCCTCCAAACTTTTTCCATCCGCATACTTTTCCAAGTGTCTCTTAAATATTGTAATTGTTCTTAACTCCACCAATTTAGTGTCATTCACAAACATACTAACTGTAACACCTATATTCTCATCAAAATTGTAAATAAATGTAACAAGCAGCAGTGGATTGAGTACATAGCCGTGTGGCACACCACACATGAGAGGCCTATATATTCTGAAAGGCATCCCTCTATTATCACCCTCTGACTCCTATCTTCGTCAATTGTATTCAGTGGCTAGTTCGCCCAGGATCACAAGTGATTTAACCTCCTAGACTAGCCTTACCATGCTTGGCAAAGAGTCCATGGAGACAATGTCCTTGGACTTTAGACTTTAAATGGCCCTTTGGCCCACCGTGTCCGTGCCGACCAGCGATCCCCGTACACAAGCACGATCCTACACACCAGGGACAATTTACAATTTTACCGAAGCCAATTAACCTACAAACCTGTTTGTCTTTTGAGTGTGGGAGGAAACTGATGCACCCGGAGAAAACCCACGCTGTCACTGGGAAAATGTACAAACTCCGTACAGACAGCACCCATAGTCAGGATCAAACTTGGGGTCTCTGGCTCTGTAAGGCAGCAACTCTACTGCTGCACCGCTGTGTGCCACTTCTTGGGCACCTTGCTAAAGAAAAACATATCCACGACTTCACATAAAATAGAAGTAATGCCAGGTAAACAAGGGAGATCTGAGGTAATATCCCTGTTCAATATTAAGAATGCTTTTTGTAGTCCAACTCGCGGATATGTACTCAATCCACTGTTGCTTGTTACATTTATTTACAGTTTTGATAAGACAGGAATAAAAGTTTATACTTCCCTCAAGATGGGTAGGATAAACAATCAAGTGGGTTTTCATATCCTGATTCCTAAAAAATGTAATCTGATTGAAAGAGTGACTACGTAGACTGATCTATGGTCCCACATATGCCTGTATATGGACTTGCTGGATGCCATTAAGCTCAACGGGATTTGGAGTTCTGAATACCATTTTTCTATTATAAAATATGTCCATCCAGTAAAAAAAATATTTAATTAAGTCATTTCTTGATTTGCAATACCACCTCCTTTTCTTTGAAGCTATGAGCATTCCGAATATAGCCTTACTAACATTAATCACTTGCAAGCTTAGTTTTTTAAGAACTGTTTGATTAGCTAAGTAGCAAAACTATTTGTACTAAGAAGTTAGCCTAATGTAGACCAAAGCCAAAACAAACTAGTATTAATATAATGATAAGGACCTATTTTTTTTCACAGTTTTTACTCATCTCAACAATATCTGTTCATGTTGAGAAAATTGAGAACCAGTCATTTTAAACTTTGTTTGTCATCTTAACCACACAATCCCAAAATGTCACTCACAGCTAGATCTTTCAGCAAAGTTCTTTAATCTCTCATTGTTTGAAGTGGTTCCAGCATCTTCAAACATTCGGGCAGTTCAAACTCCCTAATACTTAAAAGGAAATAGTTCAGAGTCAGATAAAGTGATCATGTTGTAATCAATTATCACAACAAAGAGGGTTTGCCGGGTAAATAGGTTATTGGATTCACATTTGGAATGCTTGCTGGTGACCAGTATCCTTTCCATGGTGAAACACCAAAAAGGTGCTACTTACAAATATTATGTATTTATAAAGGGACTAGAGAATGAATGTAATAAAAATCTAATTATGATTTAGTTTTATTAAATGATCTTCAGTAGAAATATGATCCGTCTTCATCTCAAATTTAACATGGGTTCCGGATATAGATGATTCTATGTCATAGTGTCATACAGCCATAGGGTCATACAGCATGGAAATAGGCTCTTCGGCCCAACTTACCCATGCTGACCAAGATGCTCATCTAAACTTATCCTTTTTACCCTCATTTGACCATATCTCTCTTTTTGTTTCCGATCCATGCACCTATTCAAATGTGTTTAAATGTTGTTATTGTAACTGCGTCAACCACTTCCTTTGGCAGCTTGTTCCATATACCCAAAGATATCCCTCGGGCGTGTTTAAATCTTTTCCATCTCAACTTAAACCTATGCCCTCTATTTCTTAATCCCCCAACCCTGAGGCAATAACTGTGTGCATACACTATATCTATGCCCGCCATGATTTTATACCTCTAAAAGATCATCCCTAATTTTTCTGTGCTCCAAGGAATAAAATCCAGCCACTTGCTATAACTCAGTCCCTCGAGCCCTTGCAACATTCTCATAAATCTTCGCTGCACTCTTTCCAGTTCAATGGCAAAATTGTGACCAAAACTGAACACAATAGTCCAAGTGTGACCTCACCAACATCTTGCAAAACTACAACGTTTTAACACTTACGGGCAAAACCAATTTACGTTGATGAGATTTGCTAAGGCCAGAAGTCAAAAATACAGAGAAAAATATCCCAAAGACATTAAATGCTGGAGTAACTCAGCGGGACAGGCAGCATCTTTGGAGAGAAGGAATGGGTGACGTTTCTGGACGAGATCCTTCTTCAGACTGATAGAAAAGTATCTCTGTCAGTTCACTGTCCATAGCGAAGCTAGCAAGTTAACATTGGATTTGATACAGATTGAGCAGTGGGAGCTGATATTGGCGATGTAGAAATTTAGGAGCATAAAAACCCTGATGTTTTGTGAAGCTTTCAACTTTTCGTTTTGAATGTCCATTCCTTCTGAATGCAACATCGTCATGCTGGATTATGGTGGAGCCCAAATCCTTACCCTCATGGCCACTGTTTGAGCTGGTTCCAAACTGCACCATGGCAACATTTGTTCTGTCCTCACCTGCGTACCTTTGAGCAAAGATCACTGCCAAGTGAACGGTGGCAGGAACTAAGCCAGATTTCTATCCGCTGCTTAGTTCGGGGCCTTCAAAGTCATTTTTTGATTAAATCAGGACTTTCCTGGACACAGGTGGTCCATTCGTCAGAGTAGCTGTTTGTGTTGGTTTGTGCAAATATACACGGCTCTCCGATATGACTAATTTCATAATCGCAGCATGATATCATTCTCAAGTATCCATACGAGGAGTTTTAAATTAACAAGTATATGTGGGTTATAATACTTAAATGATATTTATCTAATGCAAATCTAATGCAAATGTGCTTTAGTAAACATTGTTTCGTAAAGTCAAAACTTTACACAGAGCTGGATCAGCAGTTTAGCGACCATAAACTTTCAAAATTTTTTGTTTCTTTTCCCTAAAAATGGCTGGGAAGTATGATGGAAACCACTTGCCCTCTCAAGTTCTCTGTAATCTTGCCAACATGCTTCAAACACTGGCTATCCTCACCTCAATCTTTTTCAGATGGTTTGAACTGTGCAACGAAGAGTTTAGAAACTTCAACTCTGACAGGCACATGATTGTGCATTACCATCGGGTATGCTAAACCACACTATTGACTTCCCTCACTTCCAGGACTAAAGCTAAACAACATGGCAGTAATATGCTTTTCATCTCCAATATTATCATAATAAACAGTGTACGTCTGATGATTTCACCAAATAAAGAGAGCACTTGTGTGGGGGAGTTTAATTAAACAGCCTGCCTTTTCAGGCTGAATTGCAAGATTGCAACCCACATCCAGATTGTGATTATTTGTCTTCACATTCTTTAATTAACAGATAGGCAGGTCAAGCTTGCAATAGCAATAAGTTCGCAGGCAGGACTGTTTAAGTAAACATTGTAATGACGCCTGATGTTATTGGATCTCTTTTTCAAAAGCCTGAATTTTCATCTCGTTTAAGTTGTCACATTTGTCTAATGTACAATAGACACAGAATAGACATTTCTTTTGCAGTTATTGAAAAAAATATTTTAACATAAGTGTCAAAGTGTCTGATTCACATTTTTGAAGTGCTTTATTTTGAAAGGCGTTAATGCTCTCGTCCAAATTTATGAACTGGAAAAGTGAGTCCATTGGGAAAACGTATTTATTTTGAGAAGATTTTGGCTGTTGACAGATTGCAGAGCCTGCGGGTTTGTTTCATTCACACTTTTAAGTTATTTTCTTGCTTTTCGTTAGATGTCCCTTGACCACGTACTGTAAAATTGGCCAAAGGCACAAACAAGGCAGCTTTTTTGCCAAATCTTATAATGGCCAGTTTTTGAAGCAACCACAAGATGTTGCATAACACTGAATAACCTCTCATTTTGTCTTTTGGCCTTCACGCGATACTCCCCCTTGGTACAAGTATCGGAACTGGGAACGAACTATTAGAAATGTTTCCTCTGGTTTTCTTGTGTGGCGACCTTGTAAACATTTCCCTAAAGAACTGAGCGTAGGTTTGTCTTCGCCCTGCTCGGCAATTTCATTCAACAGAGTACCCAATGTTTTGGAACCTTCCCAAATTTCAATCTGAATTTTCCTACAGCACAATTATCACAAAACACCTTAGAATAGACTATAACACTGCTTCATCAAATAATTACCTACAATTTTAAGTGATGTTAACATTTTATTCCATTCCGTCTATCAAATAATTATCCTTGCATTGTCAAGAAGCAAAAATCTAACTACAGCATATAGCTGGGATAGAGAATCTTCTCTTTCAAATTGCACTACTTTCACAGCTGAGCACCAAGTAAATACAAAATATGATTATTTAAAATTAGTGCTAAATGTTCCATGTTTTATCGTATTTTAATTTAATCTATACTTCAAAAAAGGAGTTAAAGTAATCCCACATAAAAATCACTTGTTAATGGACATATTTATTTAAGACAAGGCTGCATTTTTGGTTTGGTAAGAAAAGATAGTTACATAATATTTCACAAATACGTAAGCAAATTGTGGATCGTCTGTCAAAGGAGGAAACAGACCAGCAGCATGTGCCAGCTATAAATGTTGGAATGAAATGCTAACATTGTTACTTCAATATTGTTAAAGCATTTAAATGTGTTTATTTAGTTGTCATATACAGCGGATGGAAATCAGAACAATGAAGGTCTGGCTTGCTGCGGCTTTACAGCCTCATTAGAAACAACAGCTACAAGAAATAAATGCACGATAATTCTCGTTATTCTATTCAAACCAGATCATGATCGTGAAAAATACTCCAATCTGTTGATGATAATATAGTATTATAAATAAGGTCACTTAGCAACAGAACAGTGGCTTCAGGAATTATCTGTGCATGGTGGTGCAATTCATCTTATCCAACAAAACAACAGACAATCCCTAAGACACACCTTCAGGGTACTGCTGACATTTTCCAAGCAACTTGTTGGCTGTTGCATCTCTCTGCACTTGATATATTTAATGTGACAGTCGATCTATGTTCTGCAAACAAATTAATAACAAGAATTGTCCCGTTTCACCACTTGAAGATTTTGGGAAGTCCATTAAAAATTGCGAAAAGCTGTGAAGCAACTTCATGGATACACTTAATACATTGGGTTTGATGTTGATATTGTTCAGTCGTGGCTTGTGTGCAGCTAAACAGAAAAGCAAACAGATTATGACATTTCTAACTTTCCATTTACTTCTGGCAGATGGCTGGGTCAGTTCTCTTTGTTAATGTCTGCTTAGATTGCCTTCTTATATACAATTATTTCACCCTACAGTGCTTATTATAGATGGCAGTAAGAATCTTGGTTGCTGTGTGGCAGATCCCTGGGACAAAGACTTCATTTTCTGCTCAGATGAATTCTGAGCCATTGCCATAAATGCAAGGACTTGTCAAGCAGTGGCAAGGTAGCACCCTATAAATGGGTGGGCTGGAACGAGAAGAGGGAACTGTTTGCTAGACTGCTTTCACAGGTTTCCTGGCACCTAACGAGGAATGAGTAAGGACCTGCCTGGGAGCAGACCACATGACCTGGCCATTAAACAACAGGAAATGTGTTTCCTGGGGAAGAACAAAACTGAATGAAATAAATAGGGCAATAAAATGATAAAAAGTATTTAAGAAATTATTAAAATTTAGGGCTAGCAACATAAATAAATCACATTGAAAGTTTAGGTGATCAATTACGGGCCTCAGATTTAACTCTTTGTGCTGTACAGCTGTAGTCCATTAACAACTTCTAATGGACCAGATGTTTTTTTAAGAATCTCCATGTTTGTTACAAGGTGAGATTCATATATTTTCTTTTGATGCTGTGCAATTATTTGGATCATGGAAGCTGCCTGGTTACAAAATAAAAGTGAACTATGCAAAGCTGATCCCAACCTCCTCAACCGATAAAAGCAAACAAAGCTCTCACACACACACATGCTTATGCGTCTACACAGACAGACATGGATGCAGACACACACACATGCAAACTCACGCACACATGCACAACCATAAATACACAAACTGGTGTGTGCGCACACATACAGACATGCACACATATAAACACCCATACATGCAAACTCATATACACACACACACACATCATATATACACACAAACTCATATGACCATTCATACATTGGCATACACACACTTAAACACGCTCGTACAAACTCACACACATGCACACACACACAGATGCACAAACCTTTTGGTATCATTGCTGTTTAGGTGTATCATTTCATTAGATCCTTTTTTGTTTTGTTTCTGATGATGTCTTTCTGCCTAAAATTGTACTAAATCAGTTTTATGTTTGCTATGGTATCTACTATCTAAATGCTATCTAGATCTAGATTAAGTTGGCTGAACAATAATATTTAATAAAGTGATGCAATTGAATGATGTAATTCACTATTTATTGGTAAATGTTTGCAGTTTTAGACAATAGACAATAGGTGCAGGAGTAGGCCATTCGGCCCTTCGAACCAGCACTGCCATTCATGGCTGATCATCCCATTTCAGTACCCCGTTCCTGCCTTCTCCCCATATCACTTGACTCCACTATCTTTAAGAGCCCTATCTAGCTCTCTTGAAAGTATTCCAGAGAACCGGCCTCCACAGCCCTCTGAGGCAGAGAATTCCACAGACTCCCAACTCTCTGTGTGAAAAAGTGTTTCCTCATCTCCATTCTAAATGGCTTACCCCTTATTCTTAAACTGTGGCCCCTGGTTCTGGGCTCCCCCAACATCGGGAACATGTTTCCTGCCTCTAGCGTGTCCAAACCCTTTATAATTTTATATGTTTCAATAAGATCCCCTTTCATCCTTCTAAATTCCAGAGTGTACAAGCGCAGCCGCTCTATTCTCTCAGCATATGACAGTCTCGCCATCCCGTGAATTAACCTTGTGAACCTTCGCTGGGCTCCCTCAGTAGCAAGAATGTCCTTCCTCAAATTAGGGGAGCAAAACTGCACACAATACTCCAGGTGTGGTCTCACTGGGGCCCTGTACAACTGCAGAAGGACCTCTTTGCTCCTATACTCAACTCCTTTTTGTTTCAATGAACAAATATGTTGTTCATTTCAGGGTTATTATGAAGTAAAGAATGGTGATTTCTTTTGTGGTTTTAATTTACCATTTCCATGTACGCAATGTACAGTGAAATGCTTTTTTATTGCGTGCTACCCAGTCAGCAAATCTTTTGAAATGTTCCCTGCTCTTTAGGAATTTAGGGATTATAAATTCAAGCTCCCATTTTGTGAAAAATACATAATTTAGTAATAACTAACAAATTTCTACCCCAAGGGAACAAGAGTTTCAGCTCATCTTGCCATTCGATGAGATAAAGGGTGATTTGTGCCCCAACCAGATATTCATAAAACATTCTACTCTGCCTTCATCTTTCCTCCCATACTCACCTGCAAGATCTTCGTTATCTCTTCTGCCCTTCCACTCTCATCCCTGATCAATCACTTCTTAGCAGTGGTCTTTCACACCCAAAGCAAGCATAAACAATAACAATTGCTTTAATTCTCCACCATATTCTGACCCCTCCATCTAGAGACCACTGAATCATTCCAATGAATCTTAATGTAACTCCTCAGGCCAGCACTCACATTACTTTCCTTTGGTGGAAACAGGTAACGATCCTCCTCCCAGCTACATCTCCCCCAGACTCATCTTACGCTTCATTATATTTTCCTATTAACACCCTCTTTTGCCTTGCACTCTCAACGATTTTTGTCATTTAATCTCCTTAACCTTGCATCCCATTTTATCGGTCCTCATCTCCTCTGTTCCTCTCAATAAGTCTATTCATTTTAAACATTTCCCATTTCTAATGAAAGGACTTTGAATCTCTCTCCCCAGATGTTGCCCAGCCAGCTAAGTATTTCAGATATCAAAGCTCCATGATCCATTGCTTCATTTGTTTCCCTCTTTGCAGCATTTGGTGCTGCGACAAATGATTAATGTCCATCTTCTTTGATGTCAAAGATCACAAACTTCAACTGGCTTTGAATTCCAATACTGCTCGGGATTTCTCTCCACAGTTCCAACCCCTGCTGTATTTTCAGTATCACGTCTGATCTCGCTTGCTCTGATCCCAAACAATCATTCCTCAGAGAGTGGCCTTAGCTTTCGCTTGCTCCTTGTATCCACGTCTCAATGATTTCCAAGCCTGACCTGATGTTGAACTCTTCTTCTGCCACCTCTGCTTTCATTTTGCCTCCTCCCCCGGCCTCATACCTTCACTGGATCTATTCATTGCGAAATGCTGACATGACATTGACCTTCTTGACCTGTCCACTCCCCTTATTCCCACCCACCGATCCCCTTTTTGGACTCACAGCACTCCATTCACTTAGTATCAGTCCTGATATCAAAGCTAGAATTGTACAACACAAGAATAGGCCCTTCAGGTCCCAATGCCTCTGACGAACAAGATGCCAGGACCAACTCTTATCTACCTGCACGCAATCCATTTACCTCCATTCCCTGCATATCCATGTGCCTATCCAAAAGTCTCTTAAAAGCCACTATTGTATCCACCTCAACTACCACCCCCAGCAATGCGTTCCAGGCACTCACCGCCCTCTGCGTAAATAAACCTGCCCTTTGTATCTTCTCTATTCTATGCCCTCTCATGTTAAAGCGATGCCCCCTAGTATTTTGATTTTTTCCACCCTGTGATAAAGGTTCTGACTGTCTATCCTATCTATGCCTCTCATAATTTTATATTCTTCTATCGGGTCTCCCCGCAAACTACGGCATTCCAGAGAAAACAACCAAGTCTGTCCAACCTGTCCCTGTAGCCATTACCCTCTAATCCACATATCACTCAGATAAATCTCTGGTACACACTTTCCAAAGCATCCACATCCTTCCTGTAATGGGCGTGCAATACTCCTAACCAAAGACCTATAAAGCTGCATCATGACTCCTGACTCTCATACTCGCTGCCGTGACTTATGAAAGCAAGCATACCATATGCCTTCTTTACCACTTTATCTACTTGTGTTGTACAGCGAGACACGTGTTGTGAAACAATGATCTTTATTGTGTTAAACAGAGAACAGCTTGCACGCCACTGGGGAGGGTTCTCCCAGAGTTCTACATCTATATTACTAAAAGTCTGATCATGACCACTTCCTGTTGTTCGGTATATTGATTTTAGAAAAAATGATGCCACTTACGGCTGTGATTTTTGGCCATCTTACCTTTATAGTCTTACTGGAGAGTCCCCCTCCGCTGCGCAGGACAAAAGGATTTTTCCCATTGATGAAAAATAAAAGAGTTATTAGTGTTTAAAAAATGTTGAGATTTGCTCTCCTGAAGGCCATGTCCCTTCCAGAGGGATGGTAAAACCCGGAAATGTTGAGCTCCTCTGCCAGTCTCTGCAAGATGGGGGAGCGAGAGGGTCATGTCTCTCAGTCTGAACTGTGAATAACACTGAACACATGTCTACTAAACTGTGAGCGGTTTTACTGACCTGTCAGTGCCCTTAATGTGGTTTGAAAATATAGTTTGGAAATGCAAAAGCTGTGTTGCCTTTGGTTTGGAAATGCTAAAGTTGTGTTGCCTTTGGTTTGGAAAAACTAAAGCTGTGTTGCCTTTGGTTTGGAAATGCTAAAGCTGTGTTGCCTAATTCAAGTTGCCTTGCCTAATTAAAGTTGCCTTGCCTTCTATATAATTAAAAGTCTAATCTTGACCACTTCCTGTTTGCGCTTTCTATTGATTTTAGAAATAAACACTACCGCGTATGGCTGTGATGTTTGGCCATCTTACTCAGAGTCCCCCTCCACTCATCAGATGCCAAAGATTTTTCCCATCGATGAAAAATAAAAGAGTTATTAGTTTTTAAAAAATGTTGAGATTCTCTCTCCTGTCAATCATGCCATGAAGGCCATGCCCCTTCTCGTGGGAGGGGAGAGGGACTATAAAACCAGAAGTGTGGGCGTAGCTCAGTCTCTGCAAGATGGAGGAGGGAGAGGTCACGACTCACTGTCTTTAGTGGCCTTGCACCCTGCTTGAAATTGTATGAAACTGCACTTGAATTTGGTGGCCTTGCACCCTGCTTGAAATGGAATTTCAAGGAATAGCCGTGAGTCAACTGCCAGCTCACCAGCCATGAGTGAGTGAGCTGCCAGCACAACAGGCTTGAGTGACTGACACGCCAGCCCAATAATCCATTTGGCCCACAATGTCCATATTAGCCCATTAGAAACCAGTCCCTTCAGCCCACAACACCCATACTAGCACTCCAGAAAGATATATATATATATATATCTATATCAGGGCACACCCCTAAGCCACATGATGACTTCTTCCCTCCAAACACAGTCACGTGTCCCTGCCAGTCCTAGGGCCAAGGGTTCGCCCAGTAAGTGGCCTTACCTCCAGGTGGTGCCACAGGAACCCCCCCCCCCCCCCCCCCCAGAAGCAGAGGCTCGAAAACAAAATGGCAGATGAATGAGGCACTGCCCCCTCACATCCACCAACAGGGATTGAGCCCGGAGGAAATCAGTATGGGAGATGTCGCAAACCATGAACGGCCAGGTAAAATGGCAGGAGCCAAAGATAAGTGGGACCATGCGAACCCCATACGTCCGTATGGAGCTGCCATTTACTGCAGTTCCTTCTTGAACATAGGAATGGACTTTACAGATTTCAGGGCATAAAAGTCTGGGAGCTATGAAAAGAAAGATATCTCAAAGAAATGAGATCCACGACTGTCTGGGATGGGCTGATGTCCAATTGCAGAGGTAGAAATAAGGAAGGGCCTGAGAGCTGATATTTGGTTCTTGCTTGCCAGACTGTGTATGTGAGTTTGATGACGATCGCAGATGAGATTGCTGGGATTGTCATCTTTGAGGAAGGCTGTCAATGTATTCGGCGGGACATAGATCAGCTCCAGATATGAGCAGAGAAATGATAGATGGAATTTATTCTGAGCAAGTGTGAGGTGTTGCACTTTGGGAGGTCAAATGTAAGGGGAAAATATACAATTAATGGCATGCCCCTTGCAAACATTGATATTCAGAGGGATCTTGGTGTCCAAGTCCATTACTCCCTGAAAGTGGTAACTGTGGCGCCACCTGGAGGTTAGGTCATTTACTGGGTGAATCCTCGGCTCTAGAACTGGCAGGGTCACGTGTTTGGTGGGAAGAACTCATCACGTGGCTTAGGGGTGTGCCTTGATATATACATATAGAACTCTGTGAGAACCCTCCCCAGTCGCATGTGAGCGT
This sequence comes from Raja brachyura, assembly GCA_963514005.1. The sequence goes on along the minus strand of OY740800.1, from coordinate 10,585,304 downwards.
TCTCTGTTTAACACAATAAAGATCACTTTGTTTCACAACACATGTCTCACTATATTGGTGACCCCGACAATCCAAAACGGTTATTTTGGAGTTGAATAATGGATGCAGCAATGCTCAACCCGAAGTTGCCGTGGAACCGACCCAGCAGAATGCTGTCGCTCTTAAGCTGCCCGTGTTCCGGACATCGCAGCCCCAAGTGTGGTTTCAGCAGGCCGAGGCCCAGTTCTACATTCTGCAGATGCTGGAAAATCAAAGGTAGACAAAAATGCTGGAGAAACTCAGTGGGTGCGGCAGCATCTATGGAGCGAAGGAAATATGCAATACCCTTCGTCAGACCATTTCTATCTTGTCATCCAGAGCAAAGCAGACAAGATATGTTAATTTCTGAACGTGCTGATGCCCGACTGACATTATTTCTCCTACACCTCCGCTCAGTCTACCTAAACCTACCTGATCTCCCGGTTGGTCAATGCTTTAACATCCCCTCCCAATCCCATACTGACCTTTCTGTCCAGGGCCTCCACCACTGTCAGAGTGCGGCCCAGCGCAAATTGGAGGAACAGCACTTTTCACTTGGGCAACTTACACCTCAGTGGTATGAATATTGACTTCTTTAACTTCAAGTAGCCCTGGCTTTCCCTCTCTCTCCATCCCTCCCCCTTCCCAGTTCCCCGACCAGTCAGACTGTCCCCTTGATTTAATTTTATCTCTGTTTGCTTCGTTGTCACCCTCTTCTAGCTAACGATGATCTATTCCACATTTTCCTTGACCCTCATCCCCTTTGATGTCTCGTTTTTACACCTAACACTTCCTTATCTCTGTGTCTCCCTCTCCCCTGACTCTAAGTCTGAAGTAGGCTCTTGACCCAAAACAGTCTGTTACATCTGCTGTTATGATGAGTGTTTCACAGCAAGGCTAAGTGTTAACTTGAGGAATATCACCTCATTATATGTTTGGCCACATTACAGCCTTTTAGAAGAGGAGAGAAAGAATGCAGAACAAGATTGGAAGGAATCATTTAAGTAGGGCAAGAACAGGTTGAAACATTCAATAATTTCAGGCAACTTTCGTTCTCCATTTCTACCAGAAGCGACCAGTTCTACAGTAGGTCCATCTGCAAAATGGACGCTCTGTTAACAAGAACCAAGCTGCTCCCCACCATTTTACATTCATTTTTTGATGTTCCATCTCTGCAACGGCATTCATTTCATAGCTCATTTCATAACTTGTTATTTTATTCGTGTCCACTGTCCCCAACTCCTCCCACCCCCTTAACCCAACAATCATCTATAGTTATTACCCCAGACAACCTCAACTCACCTTATCAGAGATATTCCCTTTCTTTTATCCACCCCTCTCCCATCAGCTCTGCTTAAATCTCATTCTATTTATTTCCCAGTTCTGAGGGAGGGTCTTGAAGCGGAAACATTAGCCGTTTCTCTTTCCTCAGCTGCTGGCTGCCCCACTGAGTGCATCCAATGTTTTCTGTTTTCATTTCCAATTTGCAGCATCACCAGTTTGTATCTTTGATTCTCATGTCCAACATTTACACATTTTATTTCAAAATGTCATTAGCCACGTATTTCCCCTCCTATCTTTGGTCAATACAAAAATCTTTCAAAAGTGCCCAGAAGTGATTGCTATACCTTGCCTAATGGTAAAATGAGCTCAACCTCCCTACCCACCAGTCCCATAATGGCCAGCATTCTGCTAGACTTTGATTAACGTTGTACTTGTCCATGCCACTTACTGACCATAATATTTTTGAGCACACATTGGTTCTGAATTTTCACCATATACAAAGATCTCTGACCCATTTTTTTCCAACCCAAAACATATGCCTTCCTTCTTCGATACGCAGATATTCATTGGTCTGTGGCCTTCGCATTCAGTGTATTTGTAAATCTATGCTTTCATCCACATAATTTGCACTCTCAGTAAGCTTGTGACCATGACTTTCCACTCAGCCATCTAAGTTGTTGATCAAATTGATTAATTGAAAGATGCAGCATGGATACAGCCCTATGCCCCACCTAGGCCACAGCGATCATCGATCACCCGTCATTTTCTCATCTATTCCCAACCCAGTGGAAGTAATTTACAGAGGCACATTAACCAACAAATCCAGACGTCATTGGGATGTGCGAGGAAAGCAGAGCACCCATAGGAAATGTACGCAGTCACAGGAAGAACGTGGAAACTCCACACAGACAGTAGCCAAGGTCAGGATCAAACCTGGGTCTTTGGTGCTGGGAGATAGCAGCTCTACCTCCTCTGCCACTGTGCCGCCCACAATACAGATCTCAGTGGGACACCACTAGCCATCCCCAGCCAATTTGAACCCCTTCCCATTATCCCAATTTCCTTGTCCGACATTATTCCCATGCATCCGCTGCCCTTGCTCTGTGAGGAGCTTGTGGGATTGAGAAGTTTTGACAAGTTGTTATAGTGCAAACGACAGCTGGTCACATAGGACCCATCTTTACGGCAGTGGTGGAACGGTTAGATTTTTAAGCTGGGTGGGTGAAGGAGTTATCAAACAAATGGCTCCGACCTACCTCGATCAATCCTTTTGAATGTTGTTGCAGCTGCTTTGATGTAATGAACATTTAATCAGACTCTTGACTCAAATTCGCATTTGCACGAACATAGGAATGAATATACATCTGGAACTGGTCTGCTTTTCAATTAGATAATGGGTGATTAGTATCTCTGTGCCAGTTACCTAACCCTTATTCCTTGTTATCCTCAAGTAACACAAATCTATCAATCTTAGTCTTAAATATTTCCATTAAGTCAGCAGTCAAAAGCTTTGAGGAAGTGAATTACATTTTTTCCAATGGAAAGATTGCTTCCTGATTTCAGTGCAAATGGCCTAACTTTAATCTTAAGTAATCACAAGTACCTCTGTTCAATCACCTCAAAACCTTTTACACTCGAGTACACATAAGCCAGATACAACTCTGTACAGTTCAGGTGAACCTGCTCCCTAATGGTAATATCTATTACCCAAGTTATTGGGGTTTTCAAAGCAGGGATTAGCTAATAGGTTCTTGATTAGCAAGGGTGTCAAAGGTTACAAGGAGAAGACAGGAGAATGGAGTTGAGAGGGAAAAATAGATCAGCCATGATCAATACAGAAGTTAGACACAAAATGGTTGAGTAACTCAGTGGGATTGGCAGCATCTCTGGAGAGAAGCTCCAGGCTCTCCAGGTCCAGGTTCTCTCCAGGCTCCGATTTAGGGTCGAGACCCTTCGTCAGTGATCAATACAGACTAGATTGGCCGAATAGCCTAATTCTGCACCTAGGTCTTATGATCTTATAATTACCTCTTGCATTCTGTAGATGGCACCACGATTCTGGAAAGCTATGCAAAGATTGCAGAATATAGAAACATCCTATTCGAAAAATGGATCAAAATAATTAATGGCCTTTCAAATTACGTTAGTAAATTGAGATAATTGGGCAGATGAAATTTAACCTGAGCAAATGTGAGGTATTGCACTTTGGGAGGTTGAATGTATGCAGAGAGTATACAGTTAATGGCAAGACTTGGAACAGCATTGAAATAAAGAGGGATCTTGGAGCTCACTGAAGGTGGCAGCACAAATAGATAGGGTGGTAAAGAAGGCAAATGGTATGCTTGCCTTCATTGCTAGGGGCATTGAATATAAGAGTCAGGAAGTTATGATGCAGCTCTATAGGTCACGTTTACACTTACATTGGCCCGATTACAGCAAAGAAGTGGAGGCTTGGGAGAGGATGCAGAGGTGGTTTAGTAGAAAGCTGCCTGGATTAGAGGGGTTCAGCTACAGGGAAAGGGTGGATAGACCTGGATACCACTGGGGTGTAAGCTGCCCAAGCAAAGTATGAGGTGTTGTTCCTCCAACTTGCGTTGGGCCTCACTCTGTCAATGGAGGCTGCTCAGGACTGTCGGAGATTGATGGGGGACTAGATAGAAGTATACAAAACTATGAGAGGCATAGATAGGATAGACAGTCAAAGCCTTTCTCCCTGTGTGGAAATACCCAACACTGGAGGACACAGCTGTAAGGTGAGAGGGGAAAGGTTTAATGGACATGTGCGGGGCAAGTTTAAACCGAGAGTGATGGGGGCCTGGAACACATTGGCAGGGGGGGTGGTGGTGGAGGAGGCAGATACAATTGAGGCATTTGGGAGGCTTTTAGACGCCACATGGCAGCGCAGGGAATAGAGGGATATGGATCATGTACAGTTTAACAAAACATCATATTCGGCACAAACATTGTGGGCCGAAGGGCCCATTCCTGAGCTGTACTGATCCATGTTCCATATCAGAATAGAGCAGGACAGAGAATTAATTAACAGGTGACAGGAGGTTCAGGCCCAAGCTCCTGGACGTGCTCCATAAATACACATATGAATGGAATAATGCATTTAATGTTTTTAATAACCTGATCAAAAATGCTGACATCATTAAAGATATGATTATGCAATCATCAGGGTCTTTCTGTTCATCTATAGTTTAAAAAAAAATTACATCTTCTATAGTGTAAAATGGCCAGGAATTTAGATTATGTGGCAGCCAAAAACAAATTGCTGGAGGCAATCCCAAACTCAGTGGGTCAAGCAGCATCTCCAGTACGTTGCTGGGATCTTGAGCAAAAAACAAACTGCAGTCTCTCGCATCGCCATCGTAGATTATGTGGTGTTGTACAGGAAGACGAGATCAGCTTAACTGGGCATCATGTTCAGCGCAAGGGCCCCTTCCTGTGCTGTTCCATATAAAGCAAAACAAATTATCACAACTCCCTTCACATAGGGATCAGTTAAACTAAAACTTTAATCTCCAGAAATGTTTTCACTATAAACATTTTGAATCCAAAATGTCAGAGAAGTGTTAATAAATCCACATGGGTGATAAGGTAGTCACAAAATGCTGGAGTAACTCAGCGGGACAGGCAGCATCTCTGGCTCGAAAGAATGGGTGTTGCTTCAGGTCGAGGCACTTCAGATTGAGAGTCAAGGGAGAGGGAGACAGGAGACAGAGATATGGAAGGGCAAGGTGTGAAAACGAGACATCAAAGGGGATAAGTCAAAGATAATATAGAACAGATCATTGTTAGCTAGGAGAAGGTGAAAACGAAGATAAAATGTAATCAGGAAGGCAGCCAGACACTTCGGAGAACTAGATGTGGGAAGGAAGGAGCGAGAGGGAAAGCAAGGGTTACTTGAAGTTAGAGAAGGCAATGTTCATACCGCTGGGGTGTAAGCTACCCAAGCAAAATATGAGGTGTTGTTCCTCCAACTTGCATTGGGCCTCACTCTGATAATGGAGGCAGCGCAGGAGAGAAATGTCAGTGCGGGAATGGATGGGGGAGTTAAAGTGTTTATCAACTGGAAGATCATGTAGGTTTAGGCGGACTGAGTGGAGGTGTTTTGCGAAACAATCGCCGAGCCTGTGCTTGGTCTCACCAATGTTTAGGAGTCCACACCTGGAACAGCGGATACAGTAGATGAGGTTGGAGGAGGTGCAAGTGAACCTCTGCCTCACCTGAAAGGACTATCGTGGTCCTTGGACGGATTCGAGGAAGGAGGTATAGGGACAAATATTGCATCTCCTGTGGCTGCAGGCGAAAGTATCTGGGGAGACGGTGTTTTGGGTGGGCACAAACCAAGACCATGAATTCCTGTCAGTTGCATCTGTCCTGCTCTTGCACTTACAATGTTGCAAAGGATACATTCAATCACATTTTCACCAGAGGAGCAGTTCTGAAGAAATTCGGTACCCTTTTGTTATAGAGAAATGGCTAGAATTATCTAGAGACAATGAGCCAATTAAAAACAATACAACATGAAAATAACATGATCCTTATTTCATACAGATTAGAATGTAGGTTACAATGCTCTGAAAATAATCACAGATGCAAGATATTATTCTATATGTCCAACATCATTGCTCATCCCCGACTTCTGAAAGGTTTCAGCCGAGAAGTTGCCGATTTCCTTCGCTCCATAGATGCTGCTGCACCCGCTGAGTTTCTCCAGCACTTTTGTCTACCTAACTCATTTGTGACTTTGTCTTTACACTCAATCCCTCCCTATTCCATGTTTCTTTAAATGTGCCACATACCTGCATGGGATCTCTGCTCACTCGTCCTCCCACGCTGTTTATCTTAGTTTTTAATGCGACACTGCTATTTATCACCATCCAAGTTAATTTTCTGCAGTTGGATCTATATTCAGGGGTGCAGGATTCCTACGTTATGTTCTATTTGTGTTCAGTTCTGCAAACTTTTTTTTCTATTTGCTTCTCGATTCGGTGCCTCCTGTGAGATCACTCACTCTCTGTTTTGTTCCACCCTTATCCCAGATATTCTGTCATGTGTGATCATCATCTGACCAGTGTCCCTCTGGTGTTCATTTGCCAATTCTTCCTTTCTCCAACCTGGGAGGTTTTTTTTGTGGCCAGTCGAACGTGAAAATGAGCAGTTTGCCTTTTCGTCGAAGTTAGTCAAATGTTCAAGTTGACAAAGAGAAGGATAAAGGCACATTCAGGTGCATTTCAAGTGGTTATGTCTGCAGTGTTTGTCAACTTGAGACTAACATTAGAACCGTATGAAGCTGGAGTTTTGTTGATTCCTAACTGCATCCTCACTTCAGGAGCAATGAGGGTTGAATAATAAATGCTGGTACTGTGAATGAATAAATAACATTGATGCCTCAAGTGGCTGGTATCTGTAAGGAAACTCCAAGTATCTGAGTATTTAAATACATTCCCTTTGGATTAAGCTATCCAAAAAAAAAAAATCAAATGTGACCAAATTGTTTCAGGAAATAAAGGCAATACTCACTATATACAAGTAAAAAAATCATGCTTCTCACCCATGCTTCCTTTATAGGCCATTTTATATTTGATGTCTTAATTTGCAGTGTTAAAATATCATTCATCTCCTTGCCAAACACTAGATGGCAATGTAATGAAAGTTCCAATGGTAGAAGTTGTATCAAAAATGGGTGATTATTGCCTTACAAGGTTGAGATGACTGCCTTCTCTCCACTAATCACAATGTATCCGGAAAATGATTTGTGTATCTTCCTCTTAGTAATTGTCAATTAAAAGATGGCTTACATTTTTTTTTAATCAATTACCAATTTGCTTATCTATTGAATATTTTTGAAAGCCTTCAATTACATTTTCTGGTATTTTTGAAGGGAAGTGTTGGCAAAGTACTTTTCACACAGGTCACTAGTCCTGCAGTTCCAATTTGCAAGAATCACTGTAATTATCCCTGGCCCTGTGGTGGCCCAATGTTAGGATGCTTTTATGAATTGGGAGACAACATTTGCAGTCTTCCTCCTTGTTTTCCTCAATGCATTCTATGCTTTTCCTAAATAACTAGGCATTTAAAAAATAAGACTCCAAAGCAAGATAATCCACACCAAAAGGCGTAAAAACAGAATGCAGCTAACAATGGCCAACTTTCTTTATCATTGTCACTTTTTTGCGTATCTTTCATTCACTGTTCTTTATCTCTCTGTATCATCGTCTATATCCCTCGTTTCCCATATCCCTAACGTTTGGGTCGAGATCCTGTATCAGAACTCTGCTTACAACCTCAGTGCCAAGTGGGGGAATTTAAGAACCTTTGATTGTAACATAGAAATGGAGATTAAGCATCTGAAGTATGTATGTGTGAGTTCAGCTCACTGTCACGGATATATGATTGCAGCTGAACAGTCTTGTAAGTTGCAAACAAGGACATTTATGAAAAAGATCACATTGCATCACGTTATTTAATACTTTTGCTGAATCCGCATTTTAAAAACACAATTCCATGAATTACAAAGCCTTTATTTTTATGTAGTTGTATATAGCATTCTTAAAAATTGCCATGAAAATTAAACTTCCAGCATTTGCAAATGAAAAACATTAAGCATATAATAAAATTTAAAGAATTTGTTTTTAAGATGGACTGTCAATAACGTTACTCAGAAAAAAATGCACTAATGCCAATGCATTCACTCCAACATCAATAGAATCATTTTGGGGCTGTTTTTCTATAACTATTCAGACAAAGAATATGTGTTATATTTTCATGTGATGGCTTTAAACTAAGAGATTTCAGTACACATATCAGTCTATTATTACTTCAAACAAATTGCAAAATTATTTGCAGGAATTATATCAGAATGTGAACAGCATAGACATGGGATTTTGTTTGTTTGCATTGAACCCGGCATAATTGTAAAATAGGTCATTTTATTTGAAGATTTACAGCAAAGCAACTAACACAGCCCCACTATAACCTGCAATTTAATCTGCAGCTGAGGGTTCAATGCTGATGTAAATCTAGGAATTTCTGTCTACAGTATTTAAATCATTCAATATGTATTTTGCTTTCATGTGTATATACATATTTAAATATAATAAACTGACTTCCCTTGTTGGCTGGCATGCCTTTCCTCCAACAAGTAGTAGATGCTGTGTATAAATAATTCTTCTTTGATATTTATCGTTGCATGAAATATAACTATTGTGTAAAAAAGGTTTATTAATTTAAATTCATGATGCATACATATTAAAAAATAACTGGGCTAAAATTACTTAATAACTCTGCTATAATGCAAAAGGTAAAAAGGATATTCTCAAGTAGTTAGAGGGCTACTCCAACACTATCGTTGTTCCCAAGATAACATGGCAAAGCAGACAAGTGGTTTTTCCATTACAGACTTTGTTTTTGAACTTGGTACACAGCTGGGTTAGTGGAGTTGTAAACTGTATATACAGTAAAAGGTTTCAGATGTTACCCTTTACCAAATGTAATTAGAGTCGGGTGGTATGTGACTCTCAACATTCTCCTTGGGTAAAATCGAATGCTGCCTGTGCTTGAAGCCCGCTGACCTCAGGGTCTTCATTAGACTGGCTCCATATCCTTTAAAAAAAACAAGAAATATTGCAAACAACTGATTGATACATCTCCAGCATCTGTACAGCTTGTGATTTTGGAATAGTTGCAAGACAGAGCTGGTGAAAGAATTCTCTTACAGTAAACAGCAGGAATATGTCAACAATCTATACTAAACTGTCAGGATTTCAAAAGATCTGTTCTGCATTCAATTTACAGCAATTAACCACACTCTGCATTTAAATGATTAATTGATGTTCCGCTGAAATTAGGTTTGTAAGGGAAACCGAATACAGCATGAACTTCATTCTGCTGGTGATTTATTGACTGGATACATCTCTGTTAAATGCAGACAAAGAACTACAGTAGGACTTCAGAGAAACTGTCTCAGGGGACTCTCCACCTCAGAGGCTTGTGGATGCTCCCGCATCAAGTATATTTGACAGATTGATATGTTTTATGATACTTAGGAGATATGGGAATAGGGTGGGAAAATAAACAAGGAGCAAGATTGGTCTTGATTCGGTGGAATGGCAGAGCCAGCACAAAGGGCTCTATTGTCTGCTGCTGTCTCCATTTCTTTTGTAATAATTAGTTAAAAGATATCAAATTGCCTTGGATTTAATACACTCTTAAGATCAAATACATTGCCTGGATTATTTGGCCAAAAATAAGGCTGTGAAAAAGATCAGAACTGCTGCATACCCTTCTGTTCCCACTTACTCTTGTTACAATGTCGTCCGTGCCAGCCTTCCCTGCATTCACATTTGTTGGGCTCAATGCAGGATCCATGTGCTCCACAGTGAGGTTCACAAACAGCTGCAAAGTAGTAAAGCATGAAATTATAATGTTTCTCTTTTTCACAGGATTTAAAATACACTCAAGTCTCTCCAAATATATTGAGCCTTTTAAAGTTGTGGATAATATGGTTATAAACCTTTGGTCTGGCAAATGCATACATTTAAAAAATTCAAAACAAAGAATCCACTCATCTTCACCTCTCTAATTAACATTAAATTAGCTTTTTAGGCAGAAGTTAAGATACCAATATTTTACTTCGCTTATAACAGGCGCACTTTTTAAAAAAGTAATCTGTGGCAAATTATCATTTGGACTTGAATGTTTTTATATTTGCAATATTAATGCATCAATTAATACATCATTCATTCTTATTTAGATTAGAGCCATAGTTCCTGTTAATTTTGCCCTCTCTCCTTCTCCCTTCTTGAATAGTTTGGCTCCTTGCTCCTTGCAAAATGACTTCAGTAACACAGTTATGATGCGTGCCTGAGATCACATGAGACCGGTTATTTACTCCATTAATTTGTTTTGTTTTCTAAAAGATACAGATATTTTGATGAAGTGATTCAGGCAAAAGACAGTAGTTGCACCAGTACAATAGAGCAAAACTGCAATAAATTAATTCTCATCTTTCACAAGTTCCAGGTCTGCTCTTCTGGCCCGATGCGTTTACTCGGCACAGAAGCATTAAGCACACCAGACATTGGAAATTAAAGAGAGAAGCAGGAAATGCTGGAAACACTCAGCAGGTCAGGCAGCATCTGCAATAAGAGAAGCAATCAACGTTTCATTTCATTAACAAAGGGCCTGCTGAGTGTTAACAGCATTTTCAATATTTATTGATCCAAACAAGATATTGTTTCACAATGACAGCAAACCCTTCAGAATCGCTAGTATCCTTCCTATTCATGCTATCCTGGCAATATTATTTGAATGGAATGAAACTCTGGCTGGTTAGTAACAGAATGGGAAACTACTTGACCATCTTTCCTCGCAAGCAATAAATGTGACTATCTAAAAATATGGGACAAAGGAATTGTATCCAGCTAGCACCATTTATTTAATCACTTAGTCAATATCAACGTGGCCAAACGAATTCTTCATCCGGAGAGCACAATATTAAATGACCCTTTCACACTGCAATTACTTCTCTTTTCCACTGGCTTTAATTCGCTGATTAATCCCTCTGCTCCAAATTAGTTCAGAAACCCAAAAAGTATTTGTGTGAGTTTCAACAATGAGGTCGGTTATTTCCACCATATCTTTAAATTCTCTTTTCTAAAGATACTGCATTTGTTGGAAGCCCCAGAATGTGTTGTAAGTGCAACATATTTCACAATTCAGTGCTATGTGAAATCAATTCCAGGTTCACCTCTGATGTCAAGGAATTCTTAACCTTGATCTGTGTGGCCACGATGCAATTTTCAGATACCAATGTATTCCAAAAACAAATATGGGTTATTCATGCTGAAACTATTGGAGAATTAAAAACCAAAATGTTCAGAAAGTTAAATTTCACTTTGACAATAAAATGTGCTAAATGCTGGGAAGCTTGTAACCAAATAGTTTATTTGCTTTTGCGAATTCATTCAATAAAACCGAGCACATGGCAATCATGGCCCTCTATTTAAATTTAGGAGGAAGATACTTACGCTTAGAACACAGGTCACCTTGGTAACCTTTAATACATTTGCATTTGTTTCTCCCAGTACATTTCCCTCCGTTTCTGCAGGGCTGTCGACATTTACCTGAAACAGAAATTCCCACACGAGTTCATACTCCTAATGAACCAGCAGTCTTCAGTCACTCCACAGACAAGCGTTACACCAAGGTATAGATAGCTAAACATAAATCAGTTTGAAAAATATTTTCAATACAGGCTGCTATGTTGAATGTTGCAGAATTTGAAATATATTTCACACAATAGCCTCAGGATGAAGCAATTAATAGGTATGAATGACTTAAGGACTTGCTCAAAAATGCATCAAAGACTATTTTGTTATTTTAACCCAGCATCAATCAGTGGATCTGTTCAGTGGATTTACTGTCTAGAGTAGTGGCAACTCTTCGAAAAATCAATCACAGAACAAGGCTAACACATTGGCAATGCTAATTTATTGCCCACCGCTGGCGAAGGACAGCAGATCTATTAATTTGAAGAACTTTAGTGAAACAAATTGATTTTCATGACTACCCATGGTGACTGTCACAAATATAATTTTTGTCATTCCAGATCAATGTAATAGTTTAAATTCCCCAGCTGCCAACTTAGGCCTCCGTGTCAAAGTTATAAAGCTCACCACCTTTAACACGGCAGAACAAGGTGCAAATTACTTCAACAAAAAAACAAATCAGGCAGTTCATATTTCTGGCAATTTGAGCATTGGAAAGGTCAAAGTCATGGTTAAGGTACATTAAGAGGGGGAAACTTTAGTCTCCAAGGTCGTGAAGGGAACCGAGACAGTTCCCTGCATTCAAAGGAGGTGACAATAAGCGTTCAGTAGCTTATTAAGGGAGGGTACAGCAACAACTTACTAGAAATGTGTAAACAGGAGAGAATATTGAAACTGGTGCAATGGGTTTGGGTGCAAGACCGGGTGGTGTTGTGGGTTATTGCTGGATGTCATTGCGTTAATGGGAAAGCAGATCGATTATGCATGGGAGATGAAGTGTAGCATGAGGAAAGGTGCTGCCTGCTTTATGAATTTCAGTCGTGAAAACATCGATTGAATCCATGTCCATAACATTATTGTGGGAGGTTGGCGATTTCCACTGCCTTTTTTGTGATATTCTTGCCTTCAGTTGGAAGCAGCTTGGTCTCGTCCAAGGCAAGAAGACAGGCAATCAGACAGCCCTGCAATTGTTATATAATGTGAGCCAACCGGTGCAGAGAGCTAAACTGTGTGCCGCTCATCCACTGCACATTCCACAAAGGCGCAGCATGTAAATGAGGAATAAGAGAGCGAGAGCGGGCTTACACAGGTGGAGGTTGAAAGACATTGTTGTAGAGTAATCATCTATGGTTGGCTGAGGATTCCCAAGAGCAAAGGTTTATGGTGCAATGAATTAGCATGTAGCAAGAGCTTAATTGTGAACCAGAGAATTACATTGTTGAATTATTGGTTGGAAAATGTCAGTGTACATGAACTTATTTCAAACAAGAGTCGACTCAAAAGATAGAAAGAAATAAGGAACTGCTGGCAGGTTAGAAGGCAGGGAAAGGGGACATGGCAAGTGCTGTAGAGATGGGAGGGTGGACGTCCGTGGGCTAACTGTGCAATAGAGTTAGCATGCACAAATCTATTAGGAAATTGACTGCAATGAACATGTACAGTGCATATGACAGATAATGTATTTTATCTTCTGATGCTGAACAAGCTGATGTATGAAGAGACCACATTATGGGGTATGGAAGGTAGAACCACTCTAATATGATGAATAGTCAGCAGATGATGCAACTGCCAATGTCTAAAAGGAGGCACCAAGGTTCAGACATGTTCATGGGTTCATTGAATATAAACCCATAGGTGGGAAATGGACATTGCAAACAATTTTGATGGAATGGAGGATCCTTAGGCTGGAGAAGGGAAGGAATGAAAACTTCCAGTAGAAAATTCAGGTGCAGGGAGATTCCAAAACAAATTAGCAGAGTAACAGCTACAAACCTGGAGAAAACCTTGTGAGATTGTGCACTCTGCCTTGGAATGACTGGGCAATGTTAAAATTAAAAACAATCAGAACAAAAATGGGTGAAGATTTTAAAAGGCTGTAAAGTCTTGATCTGGAGGCACAGTATACAAAGTAAATAAATGCTTGTTTAAACTTAAAGGTTGTTTAATGAAACATTTTATCCTGGTAAATTCTACATAAAACGCACTAGTTTCTTAAATTGTCTTGAACTTCAAGATATTGATTAATGACACTTCAAAGTTTCAATCAAATGATTGTTAATTACTGAAAGATGAAAAAAATACAATATTGCTAAGAGATACCACATTTCTATACAATCTATTAAGTATGTAGAGATAAGGGGGGAGCAGAGAGTCTATGCAGAGATTTTTTTTTAAACTAAGTGTTTTTAAATGTAAGGCATTGATTTGCTCAGGAGGCAGTGTGGGTTCTGCAGTAATGGAGAACAAATTTAATGGGACTTTGTGAGTTAGAAGCCAGTCAAAAGAGCTTTGGATAATATCAAGTTAAAAAGGGGCCTGTCGGAAATGTGTTGGAATAGCGATCTCGGGAGGTAATGAAGGGGCGGAATTAAGAAGGGAGCTGTTGTGCTAAACATAGCCTTGGTTAGACCGTTTTATAAAAAGGACAGAAAGCAATTAGAGAGGGTGAAAAAATTACAAGTATGGTACCAGAAATAGGCTCGGGTGCCCTTTGCATGATGGGAAAAGCCTATGATGCATGCAGCTAAACGTTCTATGAAAGATTTGGGAAGAGTATAGATTATTTGTGCTTCAGGTGAAGAGCTGCACTAGGGGCAGGCAGTCTACAATCATCGCCCAGAAATTGATTATGGAATTGAAAAGCCATTTATCCATTGAAAGAATGAGAACAATTTGAAACTCGCTACAATGCAAAGTGACTGCCACACCTGGTGTGCATGCATTTAAACAGAGGATGAATAAGTACATGGGGGAGAAGGGAACAGAGGAATAAAGGTTGATACTAACTGTTTTCACACAGATTCCCTTCAAATCCTGGAGGGCAGATGCATTTGTTTGGATGAAAACAGGTTCCACCATTGTAACAGGTTGAGGTACAGTTCGCTGAAATAAAATCATATTAAGAGTAAGATACCATTGACTGTAATACTAATTAAATCATCTGACCTAGATAATATACTGAGCCACACCAAATTCAGCCGCAACATGCTTCCAAGTGAACTACCGATTGAACCAGAGCCCTACATGTGCAGATGGGTGCCATTTGGTTGGGTTGGACACTTTGGTTCTAGATTAATGAACAGAGGAAAAGTCTCAACTCGAAACATTGACTGTCCATTCCCTCCACAATGCTGTTTGACCCACTGAGTTCCTCCAGCGCTGTTTTTTCTTCTTCTCCAGATTTCAGTGTCAGCAGCCTTTTGTGTCTCTTATTTGTGTCTCTTATAAAACAAAGGTTCAGCTCTTCAATGCATGAAAAGTATTCCCAATAGCTTTGATATAACTAATGGGCTATGGTAAGGAAAAGCAAAAAGCACGTTCAACGCTCCAAAACTTATTCTTCTCTGCCCAAGTATGAGCATGTTCTCAAATATCTCTTTTGGGCTGCCAATTGTAAAATGTATTGTTCACTTGCTTTTTGGCGTAATTTGGAGAACACTCTTTTACATTCACTGAAATTCCATTTTGCACAAATTTGTGCTCTTAATTGTTTATAATGCCACTTTAGATACTTGGTTTCTATTCCCTCTCCCTAGTGCAATGGCACTGGACATATTTCAAGTTCAAGTGAGTTTATTGTCATGTGTCCCTGATAGGACAATGAAATTCTTGCTTTGCATCAGCACACAGAACATAGAAGGCATTTACTACAAAACAGATCAGTGTGTCCATATACCATATATAAATATATACACACATGAATAAATAAACAAATAAAGTGCAAATAACAGATAATGGGTTATTAGTTACCAGAGTTTTGTCCGAGCCAGGTTTAATAGCCTGACGGCTGTGGGGAAGTAGCTATTCCTGAACCTGGTCGTTGCAGTCTTCAGGCTCCTGTACCTTCTACCTGAAGGAACCATTGAGATGAGTGTGTGGCCAGGATGGTGTGGGTCTTTGACACTGCCAGCGTTTTTGAGGCAGTGACTGCGGTAAATGGAAGGAAGGTCAGAGCCGATGATGGACTGGGCAGTGCTTACTACTTTTTGTAGTCTTTTCCTCTCCAGGGCGTTCAAGTTGCCGAATCAAGCCACGATGCAACTGGTCAGCAAGCTCTCTACTGTGCACCTGCAGAAGTTAGAGAGAGTCCTCCTTGACAAACCGACTCTCCGTATTTGCCAATTATTCCAACAGAAGTTAGACACAAAAGCTCAGTCTGAAGAAGGGTCTCGACCCAAAACGTTTCCTTCTCTCCAGAGTTACTGCAGCTTTTTTTTGTTTATCTTCGGTTTAAACCTGCATCTGCAGTTCCTTCCTATGCTATTGTTCCAACATTCTGTCTCCCGTTGCACGGTCAATTTCTGAACCAGATCAACGAACACCCTTTAATATCAAGAATTTCAAACTTAGCCTTTTGATGGACTTCACCAAATATCTCCCGGAGATACATATATATAATAACATTGGACATTGCTCTGCGCAGCCCTTTAACAATCCCTCGAATAGTCGGGGTTGTGGGAATTACCCATTCTATTATCCATGTTGGCTCTCTTTGATCAACTGAAACAATTCTAAGTATTTTGGTCACTATCCTTGATCAAAGGTGAGTAATCACTGATGACAGATGCAGGTTTCTTTCCATGTTCCTTTTTTGCAGTTTTTGTAGAACTGTTTGCGTTTTTTGTAGTACTCTTCCCATATCAGGACGTCTAGTAGTATTTCTATCGGTCTACAGTTTCTCTTTTGGTGTCTTCTTGATCTTTAATCTGCAAGGTTGCTTTTTAGCATCTGGAGTTATTGCCGCTGGGAGTTATAAACTGTTGTTTATCATTGTAAATACCTAAAGACATGCACTGCAGAAATAATCTCCAAGAAGATTTGACCATTTGGCTCGGTCTTGGCATTGAAGTCGGCCTCATTCGCATGGAGAATTTTTGCGGCCATATGTGCTCACATTTTCACTGCTATTAGATTAATGTATGTACATGGCGAGTCCGTTAAATAAATCTGCCTCATTGCTCAATTCCAAATTTTACGCACGTCGTACTTCCTCAGAAGTTCTAGGAAATATTGTTGCAGTAAACAGCGCAGACACAATCCAAGAATGTGCTACTTTCCAGCCAACAACTGCTTCCCTTATCCCAGTCTATATGAAAGTTGATATTCCCATGTTAAAACTATTTTAATTGGACTACATGTTTGTCTACAAACTTAATAAAATGAGGAAATATGATAAGCAACACGTTTTACTTTTAACAAACTCCAAAAAGTATAGAGTACCATCTTAATTGAAACTTGCTGGGCTTCTCCAGCACATAAATCTTATGCCAAGTCCTCTCTCTGACTCTAATCCAGGCCGGCGCTACTGACTTTAAATCTCCGCTCCCTGCATCAGCTCTGTTGCAGCAGCTGCCAACTTTAAATTGGGAGTCACGACTGCAACTGGGAGCAGGAAGGAAGGTTGGTACGCAAGTGTCAGAGTGCTGGAAGAACTGAGTAACTGTTGGAATGCAATGTCTTCTCAAATAGATGCAAGTGTCACTTTTCCTCCGGAGACTATTCACCAGATTGTCTGTGCATGACATTAGTGTTAGAACTCGACCTGGTGGTGTTCACTGATTGCTTGACAGAAGTGTTCTGCTCTCCAGCAGAACAGCCATAGCGGTGTAATGGATAAGGCACTGGTTTCGTAAGCCAGAGATTGTGGGTTCAAGTCCCACCTAGGGGGGTAAAGAACTTTCCTTCTGGGTCATGTAGCGGATGCCAGAGTGAGAAGGAAGGTTGAGCAGTTTTCCTTCAACCAGCTGAATGGCTCCTTCTTTACCAGGTGGCATTGTGGCGCAGTGGTAGAGTTGCTGCCCTTACAGTGACAGAGACTCGGGCTCAATCCTGACTACAGGTGCTTGTCTGTACGGAGTTTGTACGTTCTCCCCATCTCCGGGATCTCCAGTTTCTTCCCACACTCCAAAGGTTAATTGGCTTGGCATAAATGTAAAGTGGCCTTAATGTGTGTAGGGTAGTGTTAAGGTGCGGGTATCACTGGTCAGTGTGGACTCGGTGGGCCGAAAGGCCTGTTTCCACGCTGTATATCTAAACTAAAAGCTAATTATGAGTATGCGTACACACAAAAATAGCACCCAACTAAAGGTGGATGTCCATCTATTACCTTTATCGCAATTGATACCAAAGTATCCGGGAGGACAGATGCACAATCCTGGACTGACACACAGTCCTCCATTCAGACATCTAGGGACGCACAGAGCTAACAGAGTGAAGCAGATAGGAAGGTTAAATGTATTTATGCAAGTATACAGAGTTGGAGACCAGCATGCGCTCAAGCCCTTTCATTACTTGATATGTTCTTCTCAAAAACTTTATTTTAAAGCCATATACATCCCCCCACATCTTGTGCCCCCCCAACATAATTCTGAAATCATTTAAGCGATGTTAAACCATGGTCCCATCTGTTCTTTCAGCTGAGACACAAAGATTCCATGCCTCTGTTGTCCAGGCCAGAGAGCTATCACCAGCGTTCTGGACAATATTTATCCTCGCCCAATCTTACTCAAACTGATTACAACATTGCTCTTCGTTGGAGTTTGATGTGTGAAAATTGGCCGCTCCATTCCTTCCATTGCAAGAGTATCCACTTTTCAAAAAAACACTTAATTGATTATAAAGGCCCTTAGGTTATTCCAAATGATGAAAGATTCCATACAAATACCCATTATTTTACTAACTGAGGCAGCAGGTAAATTGTTCCCCGGATCTTGCCAACACTAAGTGGGCTGCAGAGCCAAAAGTGTCTTGAATAATGGACTTGATGTGATACCTTCTGAAAGAACCTGTGGCAGCCATAATATGCCTGACCTTTAGCTGTCTGGGCACCTTCTTGCCAAGTGAGTGGAAGCCAACTCCACATGGAATTGTTCACATTAAAGCAGGAAATTTGTCAATTGTGTTCACCCGAATCATATTTGGTCTCCCCATGTTTATCTAGCTCACAAAGCCAGACAAGTAGAACAGTTTCTGTTAATCCTCTTCCTTGATCTAACGCATGCACATCAGGTTGAATCTCCATTTTATTTCTCGTCCCCCCCCCTCCCTGCCCAGCCTCTGACAACCACCAACCACCACCCTTCGCCCGCAGAAGTTAAACAGCAGTGTTCCCGATTTATAATGTCCAGATCTAGGATCTGTAAAATGAAGCCCGGTCTGTTTTCAATCTGTACATCTAAAAGTAAACATTGAAAGGATTGCTATTTCATATACTTGCACAATGTTCCCTGCTGCATAAGACCGAAACCCATGACAGAAAACAAAAGAAACTGGAAAGAGCATATTAGTTGTTAGTGTTTGCTCCAGCATTCAGTGAAATCGCGGCTGGCGTTTTACTCACTTTACCTGCACAAACACCCTGCATTCCCCTAACATCTACTGCTCTTTTTCCATGGGACTGTGAAACTTCCAGAGCCTTGTTGGGTTGTGATGATTCACTGCTCTGAGGGTGAAGACATTTCTTATCTGCTGTGAACCCCATCACTGAATGGCGTTGCAGGTGATGGTGGTATCAGATTTCACTGTTGTGCTTAAGAGACATTTAGACAGACCTTAAACAGGCAAGGCTTATAAGGAACTTGTTTGAATAGAGGCAAGTGGGATTAGTGTCAACAAAAAGGATGACATTGACATGGTAGACCAAAGGGACAATTTGTGTAGTATATGACTTTATATTTTGTGATTAGAACCTATGGTTCAAGATGCCGGTCAGGGAATTATCAACTCCACTTCTGAGCCATGTGGCAATTTTGACCTTAAAGCTGATCAGAGGTTTGAAAAGTCAGGTGCTTTAAAATTTGTGCAGGATTTGGTGGGGTTCTACCTGCGGCTCCAGAAGCACATGTTTGACATGGATGAGTTAGTACTTCACCTTGCCATTTTACACTCCAATGTGCTCGTAAGCTGGATCGAGCAGACATGTCTCAAGAACATGGATGGTCCTTCATATGCCACCCAGGCTTGAAAAGATCCCATGACTAGTCCTCCGTTTTCATCAGTTCAAGATGCTGCCTGGGGTTAGGTCGCTGGAAGGAGCTGAACATTTTACACATCTTATATCTAGACCAACATTTTCTATCAGAAGCACTGCCATCACAGTATGGATGGGGAATGGCAATGGGAGGCAAGCAAGGGAAGGGATATTTAATCTGAAATGCCCACATTATTACAAATGAGTGAATTAATGCAAAATATTCCATTATTGGGCTTTGTGCATTAATACCGAAAATGATAGAGAATTAAATATGATGATCAAAGTGAATATGTGACAAAATTAATCCTATGCATTAATTCAAATTATCAGAATTTCAATATTAAATTTGCACGACATTCAAACTTTGCTAATCTTAGAATTTTTCTTTGAGTGAATGTCTTTTTTTAAGGAATATGGATGAGAACAAAACCTATCAAAGTAATCAATATTGTTTCCTCGAGGACAGCTGTATATATCTGTGAATTGTTCCAATCTGAAAGAACTGGTTAAGTGCATAAGGCTACCAAGACAGTCTTCCAGTTGCCCACTGTTCATTCAAGGTAGTAGGGCTGCTTATTTTCCCTTACAGGATATTGCTGGAATTGAAATATTTTCTTAACATAATATTACATTTTAATCCCGTCTTTTGGCTTACAACATAGCTGAAATAGTTTCAGTTTAATTTGTTTATTTCTTTCCCCCAGTTTATTCTCCACCTCCTTTAATCTTCTCACTTCTGGAGGCATTCTACATCATGTCCTTGCCAAGAGGCCAAACAATACAGCTCTGTGACGGCTGCTAGAAAGTGTGCAAAGGCTGCCAGGTGATCTTGCTTGCCAACTTTGCCTGCCTTCCCTGGGTAGCTTGAAGCAACAACTCAAAGGGGAAAAAAGCTCACTGTCTCAGTGAACAGAAAGCAGCGTATTAGCCGCGGAACCGATCAATCTTTGACAGGTACAAAAAAAACCCCCATCTTTATTCATCTTTTACAGAGTTTAGGAAAACAGTTCAATGACAGGCCGTTAGCTTGTTGGTTCTCAACGTTACCTTTTTCACAATGCGGTCCATAGAATCCATCAGGGCACTCACAAACCTGCCTCTCTGTGCAGTAGCCTCCATTGCGACATCCCCCTGGGCATTTGGCTTTGATCAAAATAAGGTTGCAAATATTAAATGCCATGCTGATATGATTTTTCGTATCATTTTTATGTTATATTTATACAACATTTCTGAGCAATCATTCAATAATCTGTCTATACAGATTTAATTAGGCTGCATTTTCCCCAAAACGTACAGCCAGACAAGGTAGCCCTCTGCGCTTAAAACACAGTTTCATCATTAGCAGTTCTTTCTATTCCACCCTGTGTATTTGGGCTGCATTACAGGAGGTTTAATTTTTAATTTGTAGCACCAGCTTATTATTAACATATGCAGACGGTCTTTAACAATTCCCTGTTCAAAACATCCCTAATTAACACAAATTCCAATTCAGTAAGAATGCCAACCATCCCATAACGGGAATGCTTTACATTTCCTAGGGACATTCAGCGACAGAGTTGTGGGGAACGATAATCAGGAAAAGCCAGATTCAATTTATCCACTGTTATCTAATACTGTAAAGGTAAAGACACGGCACTTTGGATAAGCATATTTAAAGAGGGGCCTCACATTCTTCTTGCGGCTGTCCTACAAGCATGCTCAAGGAAGTGGGTTAAATCAGGATATTGGGGAACCGCAATGGGGTCCGATGGGTGGAGTAACAGGTCCCATTTTAATTACTCATCTCACCTCCAACTATCTGCGTGGTGGAGTTTGGATTAGACCCCAAGTTTCAGTGAGAATCCTCAATTTATAGTAAATATAAACCCATCATTCAAAACTACAAAGGTCGACATAAATACAGGAGAAACTCAGCTGGTGAGGCAGCATCTATGGAGCGAAGGAATAGGAGACGTTTCGGGTCGAGACCCTTCTTGAGACTTCAAAAGTACAATGTTATCAAAATCAGGTCATTAATTGTTAAAACAGATGCCAGTGTAATGATGCTCAAGTTAAGGGCCTGTCCCACTTGGGCGTCATTTACGCGTCACGCAGATGGCGTGCGAAGATTTTGTACCTGGGGCGCCGTGTGCGACCGCACATCACTGCCTACGTCACCACGCACCATGCGCACGTAATGTGCACCAAGCGCGTCACAACGTGTGCGACGTGCATCGTGACGCGTGAATGACGTTGTGTAAATGACGCGCAAATGACACCCAAGTGGGACAGGCCCTTTACATTCCACTTTGAAGAACTTAGAGCCAATGATGAATGATTTTTTTACAACTTTCATCAAGTGGTATATTTTTATGTAGACAAAATTCTAGCAAGATTCTAGCAACAAGGAACTGTAGATGCTGGTTTACAACTAAAGGACACAAAAAGTGCTAGAGTAACTCAGCGGGTCAGGCGGCATCTCTGGAGAAAATAGATAGGTGTTGTTTCAGATTGGGATCCTTCTTCAGACTGATTAAGACTTAAATCTACTTGTTTTGGTTTGTCAATGATATGGGCACAGGAAGACAAAAACAGCATGATAGGAAAAGATCTGCTTACCTCTTTGGCAAGTTTTGAAGAATATTGCATTGTGAGGGGTTCGAAGTACCACATTTCCTTCAGCATCCATAATAACCACAGTGACTTCAAAGGCTGCTACCCCATCCTGGCCACCAAGACAAGGAAATCCAATCTGCACAACTAAATTACCACAACGGCAAAATAAGAAGAAATTAAAAAACAATTCAGCATGTGAAAATCTTAACATTACTTGATATTCAAATATTTAGAATATGAGGATGCAATGTGTAGGAAGGTATTGCAGATGCTGGTTTACACTGAAGATAGACACAAAACTCAGCGGGACAGGCAGCATCTCTGGAGGGAGGGACTCACCCATTCCTTCTCTCCAGAGACGCTGTCTGTCTTGCTGAGTTACTCAAGCATTTAACGAGGATACAAACTCATCAGTCCTCATACCTTCGTTAATACAGTACACTCACACACTACAATGGTTACATTCTTAGAAAAGAATCTGTATCACTATTTTCTGTAACAAAAGTTGACAACATTTGTTGCTTCTCTTACATTTGTGCTTATTTAGTTAATACTTCTCACATAGAATTTGCAAGAGCATTTTTTTAAATTCTGCAACGCATTTATTTTGGTGGGGGATTTGTGAATTCTGTAAGGGCGAATATCTATTAGCCAAACTGTGGGAAGATGTATGTACAAACAATTTACCAGAAACTATGCTGGGTTTCAGACTTGTTCAAGGTCCACTCCTCATCTATAAGACTTTGGGGCTATATCTTGTCAAAGGTCTGTAAACACTGAGGTGATCTTATAATCGATTTCCATCTCAACTACCATCACCCCATGAGAATAAAGGTTTTGGTTCTGGGATGTAGACTGGGGAAAAAAGGCTGGTTGCCAGACAATGGTGGTGAGGGCTGGAGGAGGGTCCCTCCGCCACCTGGTTGACACAAGGTGCTTTCAAAAGAGTGAGAGAAACTGCTGCATTTTTAGTAAGTAACCATCCATACCTCAGTAAAAAAAAGCTAAGCTGCTCCTCTGCAAAAACAAGCTGCTACTCAAGAAAGAAATATGCAGAATGGCCTTTCAATACACTTTAGATCTCCATTCATGGATTTCACAGTTATTTGCTTGCCACGCTTAAGAAATCATGGCCAGAAAACTAGCAATGAATTCATTAAGGAAATGCAACATTCCTACCGACTCTTAGAAATTCCTTAACCACACAAAGTGGAGAAGGAGCATTTGGGATGGTTTTGAGATTCTTGATCCATGCATCAGGAGCACACCGATGCCCTGCATAAGCAGCTGAAGGAGCCCACCGGCTTATAAACCACCAACCCATTCTGGGGCAATGTCTGTGATTAGCACTTTGACCTCGATCAGTTGCCTCAGAACCCATAAAATCACAATGGAGACAAGTTATCCTTGATTGCAGGGAGGACAGGCTATTCTACTGAAAAATAAACAGAATAGGGCAACACGGTGGCGCAGCGGTAGAGTTGCTGCCTTACAGCGCCAGAGACCCGGGTTCGATCCCGACTACGGGTGCTGTCTGTACAGAGTTTATACATTCTCCCCGTGACCATGTGGGTTTTCTCTGATATCTTGGGTTTCCTCCCACACTCCAAAGACGTTCAGGTTTGTAGGTTTAAGAAAGAACCGCAGATGCTGGAAAAATCAAAGGTACACAAAAGTGCTGGAGAAACTCAGCGGGTGAGGTAGCATCTATGGAGCGAAGGAATAGGTGACGTTTCGGGTGGAGACCCTTCTTCAGCCTCACCCGCTGAGTTTCTCCAGGACCTTTGTCTACCTTCAGGTTTGTAGGTTAATTGGCTTGGTATAAGTGTAAATAAAATTGGCCCTAACGTGTGTAGGATAGTGTTGGTGTGCAGGGATCACTGGGCGGCAAGGACTCGGTGGGCCGTTTCTGCACTCTGTCTCTAAACTAAACTAAGCCTGCCCTCACAGCAGAAGGGGAATCAGGCTGTTCTGGCCATGATCACACCTTGCTTTGGCAGCTGATGTTAATTTGCTTATCACTTCAGCTACCTTGCTAAAGAAACTCCATGGCATTAGCAAAACAAATTATTAAATGAATTCAGCCGATATACAGCAATCAGACTTACAAAAGGTACAATATTTTAAATGTATAATGTTCTTGGATATTATTGCCTCTTAACGGCTATACCCACTGCAAATATTCAGAAATAAGCCTGACTTTATTACCAAAGAATCCTGTAAAGCTAATATCTATTTCTGCATTGCATTATACCCAACCCGATTGGTGTTTAACTCTGGATATTATTTAACTACTCCTTGATATTTCAGAAATAAAAATTCAAATTGAAATTCGGTCGTCACATCATTGAAAAAAGAATGAGATGCTGTGATTAGGACTGGATGAATCACAGAATATGGGGTGAAAACTGGAACAAAAGGCACAACATTTGGATGGCATTGAACTGTAGAGCAGGTCCATGGGTTCAATTGGCCGACTGGCTTTCATTTTCTATCCTTGCATGTTTACCAGTGGCCCAAACCTACACAATATAGTGGCCCAAACCTACACAATATAGTGGCCCAAACCTACACAATTATACAAATGCACGTCACGCTAGTAAACCAATCTTATTATAAATGTGAGTTTGCCAGTTTAAAAATGAGGAAGTATCACTTAATTACTGGTTGCTTTGAAGAGCTCCATTTCAATTGCTTGGGGCTTAATTTCATAAGCATAGTAAATGTATTGGGATATATTAATTTAGTACTACTAAATTTAAACAAATGTCATCTCATTGAAACGCACATTTTAAAAACTGGAACAGAAAAAAAAATTAAGTAAACATTTAATAAAAAATGCCAGGAGTTAATTGTTTTGTTTGTAGCAACAAACCAACACAAAACTTCCCCCCACCCCCCCACCCATCTTGCAATGCCAAATAACACAATCCTGCAGGACTTTGCATGTCTACGTGTGTGAATCAGAGCCCAGGTTGGATTGGCAGTGGGATCGTTATATGGAATCCAGGACTAGAAGCAATGGCGCAGTTATACCCTCTCATCAGCTGGGGCCAAGACAGGTGCTCAGCTGCTAAGCAAATCAAATTCATTGCAAACTATGGGATCAAGCAGTCAGTGTCTTTAACATCCTCCATTTAAACCTTTGCACACAAAAACACAATAAAGCACCTTATCACATAAATGAGTGGTATCAAAAGCCCAGAATACTAACAAGAAAGGACAATTACTAAAAGTGAAGAGAGAGAATCGTAGAAAGACAGAGTCATAGAGGCATAGTGATACAGTGTGGAAACAGGCCCTTTGGCCCAACTTGCCCACACCAGCTAACATGTCACAGCTACACTGGTCCCAACTGCCCGCGTTTCGTCCATATCCCTCCTAACCTGTCCGATCCATGTATGTACATCAGACTTTTCAATGTAAGGCTATTATGAGAGTCTGTATACAGGAATATCTGTAAGTGAGGCATTTGTAACTCTGGCACGGTCTGCACTGGTTTCACTGTTAATCGTGTTCACAACTGATGACATTTGTACACATAAAGCACAATAAGAACTGCCTCCCAGAAGGGTTCTTCATTGTGCAAGTGGGCAGGTGGCAGTTCAAAAGTTCAGACATTTAAAAATAATCTGTTCAACGTGGAAAGGAAGTGAGGGACACAAGGTTTACTGACCTGTGGCCTTGTGTGAGATGGTTGCCCGCAATGGAATGTTCACAGTTGGGTCTCCCATCACATCTTTATCCAGTGACCGAAGAGATTGAAATTCATAAAAATACACAGCCTGTAAGGGGCAGTTATAGAAATTGCATTAATCTTCCAACATTTAAATTTACGTGAACTTCCACAAAATAATTTCTGCAAAACAATTCGCTGGAGAGCTTGCCTGCAATTTTCAAATCCATGAAAGGATCAGAATTGAGTGTTTAAAATATGTAATGATGCTTGTGAAATTTCAGCTTGTGAATGCCACCTGTTTCTTCATCTAGTTTTGTGATAATATGTACGTTTGGATCGCAGAGAACCAATCAAGAGACTGTCGTGCTTGACAGCATACTGGCTGAGCTTGAAATACCGACATGTTTATCTCAGCATTATTAATATTACAGCTAAAAAACGAAAAAACCGTTGCGTCTCACCTTTGATTGCTATCGCGGCAACTCTTGCCAGACTATTACGTGCATACGCGAAAACCATCATGCGTAGGAAGGAACTGCTGATGCTGGTTTACACCAAAGTTAGGCACAACATGCTGGAGTAACTCAGCGGGACAGGCAGCATCTCTGGAGGAAATATATAAGTGACGTTTCGTCGGGAGAAAATTAGTAGGTGATGTCACTGGCGAAAAGGAGTAACAGCAACTCTTATTTTGCTTGGGCAGCTTACAAACAAACCAGCACTACAGATACCGCTGGGTTGCAAGCTGCCCAAACAAAATGCAAGGTGCTGTTACTCCTTCTCTCCAGTAACGTCACTATCCATTTTCTCCAGATTGAAACATCACCCATTTCTTGTCTCCAGAGATGCTGCCTGACCCGCTGAGTTACTCCACCATTTTGTGTCTTACTATAATCACCAAGCAGTTTACCACAATGCACTGTCACTGCTCACATATAACTGTGGTATTTGGTACTGTATCTAAAGCAAGCACGTCAAAGCACTGGACAGGTTCCATCAACACTGTCTCCACAGAACCCTTCAAATCCACCGATAGGATAAGTAGAACCCCAGCATTCTCTTCAAGGCCAACCCAGGCGCTGGCCACACTCCCAAAACTGCATTCAAAGTTCCATTATGGAACGAGTTGACAAGTGGGTAACAAAACTACACCAGGGCTATTCTTCAAACCTCCTTGGAAAAGCATGCAACATACTCATAAGCTCATGGACTTCCAAAACTAGGCTGATGAGAATGATGGAACAACATCCAGGAAGGCAATGAGAAGCTCAGTTCTTTGTTGGAAGCACACAGAGAGGTCTGCAGAAATGGTGGAAGCAGCACATTCTCCATCCACCATCCCTCATACACCCAGCTCCACCAGAGGTTGTGTCTGCAGACCAAACAGGTTTAGGTTTGAGGATGATACAATCCCAAAACAATGAATTCTTAAACTTATAACCAAAATAATAATACTGTGAAAAGAGTGAAAATAAATCTAATTAAAAGTTGGTTAATCCAATATTATAAAATTAATAAGACAGATTAATTTTAAACCATTAACAAGAGTTATTGTTCACGGTTTATTACCTTCCACAATGTTTATATTAATGCTAATGCAACTTCAACAATTAATTTCAATATGCATTCTAAACATAAAACTAGATTGTCCTTTTTAAGAAAAGTAAAAAGATGTTACCAGATATCTGCCATCACCCGTTTTGTGAGGAACATGATTTTCAATTAAAGTCTATTAATAGCAATTATAGATCATATTTAAGGCAAAAAAAAAACCTGCATTGTTCTGTGCTGCCGCACACTGGCCATCTCAGAGAATGCACTTTAATTTGCATGGAAAAATTAAACAAGATTTGGACAAAGAGTTTAATCACCTTTCACTTCCCCAAAATGGGAATGTCTAATTCTGGGTGGACGCAGGTCTTGGAAGCACTAAAAACAATTCCATTCTCACCCTCAACTCTTCCACTGAGGGAAGGTAGTTTTAAGTCATATGTGCAGTTTTGATCTCTTAATTTGAGGAAGGCCATACTTGCTATTGAGGGAGTGTAGCGTAGGTTCACAAGGTTAATTCCCGGGATGGCGGGACTGTCATATGATGAAAGAATGGAGCGACTGGGCTTGTACACTCTGGAGTTTAGAAGAATAAGAGGGGATGTTACAGAAACATCTACAATTAAGGGATTGGACACACTAAATGCAGGAACCATGTTCCTGATGTTGGGGGAGTCCAGAACCAGGGGCCACAGTTTAAGAATGAGGGGCTGGTCATTTAGAACTGAAATGGGGAAAAACTTGTTCACACAGAGTTGTGAATTTGTGGCAGTGGAGGCCGATTCACTGGATGCATTCAAAAGAGGTGGTTAGATAGAGCTCTTAGGGGTAGCAGAATCAAGGGGTTTGGGGAGCAGGCAGGAACGGGGTATGAATTGTGGATGATCAGTCATGATCACATTGAATAGCTGTGCTGTCTTGAAGGGCCAAATGGCTTAAACCTGCGTCTATTGTCTATGTATCAATGGAGCTCTGGTCTCGACCTCCATCATTGCTGTATTACATCAGAAAATGGTTCAACGCAGAGAAAACACCCAATGGAAGCAAAGATAGACTCATTAAAATGAAGCAGACAGAATAGGTGAAGAAGCAAAGGAATCTTGGAGAGGTTGTGGGAGCATGTGCACAGAAACGATCCAAGGTTGGTGATTGAAATGTCCTGTTAGCCCGATGGCACAAAACATTTGTTTAATTTGTTGCGGATGAACACGAAACTGGACAGTCACCTACAGCCCTTTCCCTAAATCTACACTGGATTGCTGTCCGGCACTCCAGTGTCAGATTGAAGTCAAGTGTAGACTACACATCTGTGAACCAACTGTGTTTTGCAGACAAACCAGCAGCCTCTGATGTTCATTTCCTCTGATCCCAGCCAACAAATTACTAGATCTATCAATTTCACAGTTTGGTGTGGTAGGATCTTTGGGCGTTTAACAAACCAAGATGGTAATCCCAAGATCATAATGGCAGGTCGAGAGACAGAGGGATGGATGGATGGATAGGGTGGGTGTAGAGTTATAGAGCGATGTAGAGACAGATATTGTGGGTCAGAAGGAACAGAGGAAGAGATTGCAAACTAACATTTAAAAAAAAACATCATCACAACTTAAAAGGTTGAAGAAAAAATATAGATAAATAACCTACAATTTTAGTGTATGAGGTTCTGAAGAAGGGTCTCGATCCGAAATGTCACCCATTCCTTCTGTCCAAAGATGCTGCCTGTCCTGCTGAGTTACTCCAGCTTTGTGTGTCTATCTAAGTGATTAGGAAAGCCAGCTCTCCAGGAATTACATGAATTTAGATCAATCTCCCACACCGGGAAGACACATGACACCAGAATTAATGAAAATGTGTGTGAGCTCCCCCCCCCCCCCCCCCCACCAACCAACCCCACATTTGGATTAATCTCCATTAGTAAGTATAAAAACATTAGAAATGGAGAAAAATGCACCTTTATTAAAGTGAAGAACCACAAATAAGACATTGGTAGTTGCTTCAGCAAGTGGTGTTGGAAGTGCAAGGGTGGCTGGACAATGTGGTCAAGTGATGCGATTGTCCAAAATAGATCCGGGATTGGAAACCATGACAAGGACCGCAAGAAGGCAATCACACTAGATGCTAAAATATTTGAAGAATCGGACCACCTTCAAAAACGGGAAAAAAGGACAAATGGCTCAAAGCAAAGTTGCAATGGACTTGGGTGTGAAAACGTAACATAAAATTAATATTTATTGGATATCTTGCTGTGTTTTTATTTTTAACAGTGTTGGTCTTTGATATCATAGCAAATACAGATACATGTACAAGTAAGCCATGTGGCCCTTAGTCTCGGCACCCCCAATCTAGATCATGTAAGATCCTATTCCTCATCTACCTCAATGCCCAGTCCTTACTTTCCTTGATTCCCTTCTTCACCAAACATCGTTTGAACTCTTCATGATCTTCCATTTCCTCCCACACTCCAAAGATGTACAGGTTTGTAGGTTAATTGGCTTGATATAAATGTAAATTATCCCTAGTGCGTGTAGGATAGTGTTAATGTGCAGGGATCGCTGGTCGGTGTGGACTCGGTGAGCCGAAGAGCCTGTTTCTGCAATGTATCTCTAAATTAAACTAAGCCTCATGGACAAGAGGAGCAATGAATGATTAGTAGCAGCATCACTGCAGGCTTTATCAAATAACAAATACCATTACTTTGTTCATGAGTAGATTTATACAATTGTGCGGGTGAAATTATGAGATCTATGAAACGTATCAAACCTTTCACCCAAATGTATGCTATCTGCTACAGATGGGCGGCACAATGGCACTGCCTCACAGATCCAGCAACCCTAGTTTAACACAGACCCCTGATGCTTTCTGTGGAGTTAGCACGTTTTCTTTGCAAACCCCACCCCCCCAACCACCTCCCTCCCCAGAGATGTGCATGTATGTAGAATAATTAAAATTTGCAACTATCATTTGCTCCCAGCATAGGTGGGTGGTGGGATAATCACGGAGAGTTGTGCCAGATGGAAGTATGAGATAGAGGTTTCAGGGAAATACATGAGAAAATTGTATTGAGGCCGTTCTGAGAGCTGGCACTGACTCAATGATTCAAATGAAAAGAAAAAGAACTCCAATCTTCTCCATGTAGAAAACATCAAGGAATAATCGCCATGCATCAGTCATTTAGATAGCAAAGCAGACCATTTGAACCCTTATTAATGAGAATATCTTCTGGAAAATAACTTCATACACTTCTTTAAAAAATCATGCACTTTGTAAAGCTGAAATAGGCCATTTTTCATATCTGAAAGTCTCTGATCTTCTGCCCCAAAAGATAGCTTTGAAGTTCAGGATGAAATTTTGTTAATAAGCCAAGTAGCTTTTTTTTAAAAAACTCTCTGATTATAATCATATGGAACAATGATCCATCACTATATTTTTTTGGCTGGAAGAGAAACGATACTTTCGGCACAAGTCTTCAGATATTTAAAGTTTACATTTGCAGCAGAATGTAACACACACTACCTGCATTTTATTACAATTATAAAAGACACCAATGTCAGTATGTAACCTGGGAGTGGATGAATGCGATGCTCACAGATGGCAATAACCCAGCTTGAAACCAGGACCATCGTCCTTCACTAATGTACTAATCTAATCAAAAGGGTGAAGGTTATAGGTTACTTCTTTTTGCTGTTGGAATTAATAACTCTGAATACTTGCACCAGAAACCATTTCTTGAACAAAGCCAAGAACTCTTAAATTCCAGGCAGAAACAGAAAAGTAGTCATTGGATGCAACTACTTAGGTTACGACACTGGACACCTGAAAGGAATGTGTGAAAGTTAAAGAAACAACATTTCTCTTGATAGGTGGTTTTGAGGTTTTTTTTTAAAATCTGAAAGCAGTACTTTCTGTAACTTCTGCTACAGTAGACATTATATGGAATACAGTAATTATTTCAAGACTGGCAGTTTAACGCTATTCATTTCACACCCAGTAGTTGCAAAATTGACCTTTAAAAAGTTCACCAATTATTGTCTGATGTTGAATGACCTCTTTAGTTTTGGGGGTCATTTGACTGTTTTGTTAATTTCCTGACCCATTTTCTTCATATTACAACCATGTTAATATTTTGCAAACATCCTTAATCCATTGGGAAGGCAGGTGGCAGACAAGACTATAGAGTTTTTTAAACAGATGGTAATGAATACTTGTGAGTAATGACAAAAAGCAACACCACCAAGGAATTTATGACCACATGAATCCTAAAAATACATGATGCCCTTTAAACATGCATATGGGTGTAATTGCAGTGATTTGACTGTCGCCAATCCTCTTATTTCCAATAGGACTATTTTGACTAATGCCAAAGATCACCACTTTCCCTGTTTTTATGGCATGATGCTCTCTACACTGAAGAAATAATGATTTCTTTGCAATTACTGAGATTTTGCCAAGTGCTAAGTAGGTGCTAAGTAATTGTGTATTATTTTGAGTTTAAGTCCAATACTAAAACCCACAATGCCATTCTTTGATCACCCTTAAACTGAAGACAGTCATAAAAGCTTGACTGCCATATAAACAGTAGCATGCTTAATTGGAATTGTTATTCTTTGCTATTTTATTTTCCTTTTAGCGTGCTTGTTTTGCCTGTTTTGATACCCTACAATGCAGCTACAATGTTTGACACATAAACACCAGGTTTGTGTCTGAATGATGTACAATCGCAGTTAAACCAGATGTAGACCACAAGATAACTATCAAATCTTCTTCTGTAGGCAATAAAGTCAAGTTTGGCAGAAGTCTGAGAAGTTTATCACTTATTTTCTGTTAATAGATGGAACAGATGGTTGCCACGTGCATATTGTACAAAATAAAGTGGCATCTCCTGGTCCCAATGCTTTAATCTTGGCTGGCATGCACAACACTGGGATGCAAAATACCACATTGGAACATGATAAAAATATTAAGACTTCAAAGCAGCTCATTTTCAACAAGAGCCACTTTCTGCAAAACAAAGCTTACAAGCTACAGGCAAAATTCACATCCACCTTCAAGCTCCGCTGGATATATGCCACAAACAAGAGATTTCTTATGTATGTTGAAACCATAGCTGAAAGAGCTAAGTAGTATTGGGATGGGGAAGTTAAAATGATAAAGTTAAATGACAGGCTAAATTACCACCAAGTATGAAACACAAGGCAATATGAATACGTTTTTAAAAAAATCACATACTGATTTATATAAATAACACCATTAAGCAATCTTGCCATTTTTAATTGCACGAAGATAAATAATTTCACAGGTGATGCTCATACTTTGAAATAAACTCTTTATTTGAAGCATCAAATTGTTAGGAATTTTATTTTTGAAGGATTGTCATTATCTATAACAATATGATGAAATCTGTAAATACCTGCACCACCAAATATGCAAGAGAAACATTAGAGTCACCACTGAGAATAAACCTCCCATAAAGGTCATGAAAAACTGAAGGGAAAACTTTACTGGGGTTTCAAGACTGTCGCTGTACAACTCAACATTAATAATGCATTCGGTCCATTTCATATAAAGAATGCTTTGACATTTGGTGCATAACAAAGTCTAATTCTTTTCACAGCAACTGACAGCTTAAATTAAGACATAAATTTCCTGCCATTGAAAATGCAATGTTTGCAGGCAAAGCTTTCAGGCATAATGAAGCATTTAATTGAACATCTGTTATGAAATCACGTTGGCTCGGATCCTTACCTGTCCCGTAGCCTGCCAGGTGAAATTGATGGCCTGGATATTGACTGGAATAGCTGGCATTCTCTGCTGTGCTTTCCTGAAATCGTGAGTGAACGGAGCCATTTTACCGTCGGAAACGATAAGAATATCCTCTTCAAAACCTGTAAGGTGGTCAGTTCGAGATGATAAAGGCCCTGTGGCTTCAGTTTGATGAGTTCGTCCCCCCCCCCCCCCATCATTAAGTCACATGAAACACCAACATCGTGAAACGTACGCGTCAGTTCAATATATTCTCACTCACTGTCAATGTGGTCGTTCTTTCGATAATTGAACAGTAAAAATTCTCGAATTCTTTACTGCCACGGAAAATGTGTTTGATCTGACGTTATCAAGCCGTCATCCCCTTCACTTCTATTAAACAATCGGGTGCATAAATCTCTCGCAGAAAATTTCATCAAAGTTGCCTAGTCCCAGATGCCCCACATGCATTTATTTTAACCTTCAGTCTGTTACTGTATATTCAAATAATCTCAAGTGGGAGTTGGTGGATTTGATGAAGGAACGGGGATAGATGTTGCGAACAACGTGCTGCACACGAATAGTGGACGAGAAGATATTTACCAAATAGCCAGTGGAAGGTTGCGCTTGGATAAGCGCCGGAGAGGGTTTGACGCGTAAACCCCTCACTGTCCATTCATTTAGTATTTGTTCCCTGGGCATTTTAGTGGAGTTGAGTGGTTCCATTCTTAAACCCAGTCTAACCTGCTTCCCAGGACTGCTCGCACCAAAAACAACCACATTCCTCGTGTATTTTTGTTTTTTGAGGGGGGGGGGGGGGGGGTTATGATGAAAATGTTTCCAATCAATGTACATTCATCTAATAACCTTTAAAACGCAGCCATGCAACTTCCACAGAAGGGAGGGAGAAGCCTGCACTGGTCAATGTGGTGCTCACTCACCTATGAGGACTCTGGCTTGTTGAGCATCTATCCACATGTTGAGGCTGCCTTCAGCAGGGCTGACTTCGCTCAGCAAGATGAGAAGTTTCACCGAAAGGCACAGGTTCACCACCCGCGCCAGTGCCCGGGAGTGCCCCATTCTCACGCCTTGCAACCCCCCGCTTCTCCTTCCCTCCGCGCTGCGGTGCGGTGCGGAGCTGGCGATGTGTTGAGATGAGGTGCGTTGGTGCAATCCTTGTCCCGCTTGCCCCAGCTCTGTACTCCGCGGCCACCAGACTCAACGTGACTAAGCGAGGACGAGCGCCCGGCGCGCCCCCGCCTGGCGACCGGGGCAGCGCAGCAGCAGCAGCCGCCTCTCGCCTCCCCGCCTGTCCCAGTCACAAGTCCCGAAACCAACTGGTAGCACAACTCCAGCTTCAATCTGAGTATCTGGGTCAAAATCTCCTGCAACAAGCTGTCATTAAAAAAAAAAAAGTACATTTTCAATGCGGAAAAAGCCACGACAAGGTTCAAAGCTGCTGGAAATACTCAGCATGTTAGGCAGCAGGAGCATGTTACATTCAGGTAACTCAGCAGCCTTTGCAGGTGAAACGGGTTCAATTGCACCTCTTCAAAGCTCGTCTATGCTCCCAATATGGCCTGTACATCAGCAAGACTAAGCCATCATTTCGCTGAATACTGACACTCTGTATGTCTAGACCTGATGGATCTCCTGGTTGCTAACCATTTAACTCCTAATAATTCATAACTCCTCTAATTCTTTATTAGTCCGGGTGTCAGGGGTTATGGGGGGGGGGGGGGGGGGAAGGCAGGAGAATGGGGTTCTGAGGGGGAGATAGATCAACCATGATTGAATGGCGAAGACTTAATGGGCCAAATGGTTATTGATGGAGGTTCACGAGGTTAATTGTTTAAGAAGGAACTGCAGATGCTGGAAAATCGAAGGTAAACAAAAGTGCTGGAGAAACTCAGCGGGTGAGGCAGCAACTATGGAGTGAAGCAAATAGGTAGCGTTTTGGGCCGAACCCCTTCTTCAGACTGATGTTGGGGGGAGAGAAGAAAGGAGAAAGGAAAAGAAGAAAGGAAGAGGAGGAGCCAGAGGGCTGAGGGAAAGCTGAGAAGGGGAGGAGACCGCAAGGGCTACTGGAAATTGGAGAAGTCAATGTTCATACCGCTGGGGTGCAAACTTCCCAAGCAGAATATGAGGAGCTGCTCCTCCAATTTTCAGTGTTGCTCACTCTGGCCATGGAGGAGGCCCAGGACAGAAAGGTCGGATTCGGAATGGGAGGGGGAGTTGAAGTGCTGAGCCACAGGGAGATCAGGTTGGTTAATGCGGACCGAGTGGAGGTGTTCGGCGAAACGATTGCCAAGCCTACGTTTGGTCTCACCGATGTAGATCAGCTGACATCTAGAGCAACGGTTGCAATAGATGAGGTTGGATGAGGTGCAGGTGAACTTCTGTTGCACCTGGAATGTCTGTTTGGGTCCTTGGGGGAGTCAAGGGGGGAGGTAAAGCGACAAGTGTAGCATCTCCTGTGGTTGCAAGGGAAAGTGCCCGGGGAGGGGGTGATACGGGAGGGAAGGGAAGAATTGACCAAGGAGTTACGGAGGTCTTTGCAGAAAGCAGACGGGGGGGGAGATGGGAAGATGTGGC
This sequence comes from Raja brachyura, assembly GCA_963514005.1. The sequence goes on along the minus strand of OY740800.1, from coordinate 10,549,591 downwards.
GAGTGGTCGGGTCACGTTGGAGTTGGCGAAAATGACGGAGGACTATTTGTTGTATGTGATGGCTAGTGGGGTGGAAGGTGAGGACTAGGGGAACTCTGTCCTTGTTATGAGTGGGGGGGTTGGGGAGAGAGAGCAGTGTTACGGGATATTGAAGAGACCTTGGTGAGAGCCTCATCTATAGTAGGGGAGGGGAACCCCCGTTCCCTGAAGAATTAGGACATTTCCGATGCCCTGGTTTGGAACACCTCATCCTGGGAGCAGATGCGACGTAGACGGAGGAATTGGGAGTAGGGGATGGTCCTTACAGGAAGCAGGGTGGGAAGAAGTGTAGTCTAGATAGCCATGGGAGTCAGTGGGTTGATAGTGGATGTCGGTCAGAAGTCTATCACCTGTGATGGAGATGGTGAGGTCATGAAATGGAAGGGAAGTGGAGTGGTTGTGGGGGGGTGTGGGCAGTGGTGTGTGGGGGTGGGTATGGGGGGGGTGGGTATGGGGGGGGTGGGTGTGGGGTGGTGGGTGTGGGGGTTTTGGGGGGAGGGTGGGTTGTGGGGGGAGGGTGTGTGTGTGTGTATGGCGGGGTGTATTTGGGGGTGTGCGTGTGGCCGGGAGGGGTGTGTGTGGGCAGGGGGGCTTGTGGGGGGGAGGGGTGTGTGGGTGGAAGGAGTTGTGGGGGGAGAGGGGTGTGTGGGCGGGGTGGGTGTGCGCTTGGAGAAAAGACGGGGAAGAGCCATGGGGGAGGGGGGCATCATGGGGGAGGGGGAGGAGCCAACGAGGGGGACCAGAGAGGTGGTGGCTGGAATTGGCGGTGCAATGGGGACTCACAGCGGGCGCTGGTTACTGGTTGTTCTCCGCCGGGATCAATGTCTCCGCTTTCCGTTTGACGACATCCCCGACTCCAGGCTGGGCTGGGTCTCCCACACTGGGCTGGGCTGGGTCGGGTCTCCGACGCTAGGCTGCTGCTTGGGGCGGGGCTGCTTGGGGTCCCGCCGAACGTCAGGTTGGAACATCTCCGCCGGCTACTCTCAGCTCCAGTAAAGACGCGATGGCGCATGAAGGGGCGGACCATCCCGGGGACTGACGGGGAAGAGACTAATCCGCGCGGCGCTGACTGGCAGGAGAAGAGATCGATCTGCACATGCGCGGTTTTAAAGATTTTTATCCCTCGCTAACTTTTACGACATTCAACCGATTGAACGAAACTTGGTGCACTCGCAGCGCAGGAGAACGGTGAGTGAACTGGTGACAAATCGTAGCGCTATCGTGAACTGTTTTTGCGCAAATAGAATGACCGCCAAACTGGAAGATAACAGGATCAGAGTTTTAGTTATGTATAGATAGATTTAGCAGCTACAACTTAGCTGGCCCAGCTGGAATGTAGGGGAATGGGTGAGTGGTGGAACATGGCATTGGGGAACAGGTTGCATTGGGGGAAACTGGTGAGTGGTGGAATATTGCATTGGGGAACAGTTGCATTGGGGGACCAGATCTGTTAGTGGTGGAATTTTGCGTTGGGGAACGGGTTGCGTTGGGGGACCAGGCCTCCCAAGTGACAGGGACCCAACGTGTCCCAGTTGGTCTAGTATATTACTGAAACTCTTGTCTTGTTTCTATCTTTCTACCTATGCGTGTGATTTCATGTGATCCTGAAATCACACCAAAACGATACACGATAACACTAAAAAATGTTCAACAAAGTTGCAACAAAGTTGCAATCAAGGAACACTCTGTTCCTCCAGTTAGTTTTTAGCTGAACAGGAGGGGAAGGGGGAAGGGGCAATTGCATCTATCTATATATTACTAAAACTCCTCTTGTTTCTATATTTGCCGGTTTGTTTGCAGCTATATTTCCACAAAAACGGTACACAAAAGCACTACAATGTTTGCACCACCTTACTCACCATTATCCTGTGATGTCAATTAAACAAGTTTCATTCAGACTGATGGTATATTTTACGTTATTGATATTTTAAACTTTACAAAAAAACATTTTAAAAAAGCTCTTATCCACTTGCCCTGCTGGTCAGCAGTATTCCACTCCAGCGTTCCACCTCACAATTACATCACAATGGGATCCCGAATTTCACTTACGTTAAAAAAAAACTCTGTTTAAAAAAATGTGATCACGCTTGATACATTCTGCTTACTCTTCTGTATCCGCATTACCCTTAATTCCTTAATCTTTCACAAAAATGATCTAATTCTGCCTTAAATATGTCTCATAGTCTAGCTGTAAGTATGTACAGTATGACTATGTACAAATATTGACGTTCAAATGCGTCTCATAGTCTTTCAGTTAAAAGTTGTGGTCAGTTTACATAACTACAAGGAACCTTTTGCCCTCTTCACTTTCCTTAAATTTGAAAACTGAATATTGTGCAGAATTTGTTGATTTCCTTAACTTTACCACTAACTTCCACCCTTCTCATATTGACTTGGACGATGTCTAACAGTTCTCTACCCTTTCTTGATCTTTCTGTCACCATCACAGAGGACAAACTATGGACTGACATACTTCACAAACCTACCGACACCCACATTTATCTGGCCTACACTTCCTACCACTGTATCTCTTGCCAAGACGCTATCCCCTATTCTCAATTTCTCAGGATCCACCACATCTGCTCCCAATATGAGGCTTTTCATTCTTGGATGTCCAAGATGTCCTTGTTTTTTAGTAAACATGGATCCCCCCTGTTGTCATACCTGGATCCCTCACTTGTATCTCTTGTTTCCCATAGTTCTGGTCTCATTCCCTCTCCCCTCTGACGGAACATGGATGGAGTTCCCTTGGTCCTCACCTTTCACCCCTCCAGCCTCCGCATCCAACACATCATCCTCCAACATTTCCATCACTTACAACGTGATCCCACTGCCAGTCACATCTTCACTTCCCCACCCCTTTGTATCTTCCTCAGAGACTACTCCCTTCACAACTCATTGGTTCACTCATGCCTTCCTACCCAACCATCCCCTCTCCAGATACATTTCCCTGCAACCGCAACCGATGTAACACTTGTCCCTGTACTTCCTCCCTCATGTCCATCCCGGGACCCCAGCAGATGTAACAGCTGCCCCTATATCTCCTCCCTCACATCCACCCAGGGACCTCAAGAGTCCTTTCATGTGAGACAGCAGTTCACATGCATATCCTCTAATCTCATCTACAGCATCCAGTGTTCCTGATGTGGTCTCCTGTACATCAGTGAGACCGTGTAGACTCAGCGACCATTTTGCTGAACAGTTGCGCTCGGTCTGCCAAGGCCTAAAGGATCTCCCGGTTAAATAACCGACTGGAGATTGTGATTACTCAGCACATAGAAGGGACCGATATTATCTGCAAGTATGGATCATCGCTCTCTAATAACAATTTCTGTTTCTAGAAATCTACTTGCTATTTTAAAATCGTATCAGTGAACATTAAAATGAGAAATTATGGGTAAATATCCCTTGATAGTCTGATCAAATGAATGGTTTAGTAATGTGCAATAGACCATTTAAGTAATGATATACCTGTGAACAATAAAATTGCGCCAAAAAATTAATAATAGTATATTGTCATGTCTTTTTATTAGGTTTTTCCATTATAAATTATTGTCCAGGTTTGTATTTAAATTACCTTTAGAAATCTTTCGTTTTGTAATTTTAACCTCTTATTAGTCTGGCGAGGTGCTTCAGTATCAGCTCCTCAATCTGTAATGAAGGGAATCACTTACGTTTTGTAGGTTAACTAGGTATAATCGTAAATAAATTGAAGTATTATTGAAAATGCCAGTTTATTTGAGTTAAAATTGGAAGTGACGGATCTACATTGCTGTGTAATGACTGATTATCCTATATCCCCACGGAATAATATATATGGCCTGAATAATATATATGGCATTGTATCTACACATGAAATGATACAGTCAAGCAATTATCCCAAATTAAGTATGATGAATAGTGGATCATATGTCAATATTGTCTTTAATGGTAACATCAAGTCTTTGATTTATTTAATATTATTTTTAAAGATGTGGTTAGAAATGATATCCCTTAAAATATTCCATGACCAACTTCTGTTGATTTTACAATGTGCCTTTATCTTCTTTCTGAGAAACATTGAACTGTGGCCCCATCTGCTCTTTCAAGTGCATGTATCAGTTGTCACAGTGTTACTAACAGAGTACTCGACTTACCAGGGATGGGTTGCAATGGGGAATGTGGAGGCAAGAAAGCATGCAACCTTGTCTTCAGTCAGCATGCATTGTTTCCAGCAGTAGTCATAGAATAGCAGCTGGCACTTGGAACCCTGAATCTTGCACATCCATGGCCAAGGATAATCATAGCCACCTACCAATACTGCACCCGGTAACAGCAAACTAAGTATGGGTCATAATTGAATGTGGGTGATTCCTAGTTTATGACCTCCTAACACACTCAATGTTGGATTGCAAAAGGAGAGATTGGCACCTCTTTTGACTGATGGAATGTGAATGAAATCAAAGAGATGCTATCTGCCCCACTGAGTTACTCCAGCATTTTGTGTCTATCTTTCAAATTGGAGTCACAGAGTGATACAGTGTGGAAACAGGCCCTTCGGTCCAATTTGCCCACACTGGCCAATATGACCCAGCTACACCTGCCAGCATTTGGTTCATATCCCTCTAAACCTGTCCTATCCATGTACCTGCCTAACTGCTTCTTAAATGTTTGGATAATCCCTGCCTCAACTACCTCCTCTGGCAACTTGTTACATACACCCACCACCCTTTGTGTGATAAAGATTTAATTCACATTAAAATCTTTTCCCCTCACCTTAAACCTACGTTTCCCTTTCACCTTAAACCTATGTAAATTATATTATATTGTAAATATACAATTTGTTCAATGTCTCCTTGCCAAATATGTGATCTCTACATTCCATATAATATACCTTGCCCAAAATGTTGCCAATCTCTTTACTAGGCTTAGTCCTATTTGCCACTATTCACACCTTTGCTAATCCCCAGCAGAATGAATTGAATATTCTCATCATGTGCAAATATCCCCATGGCCTCCTGCTCTCCTTAAACATTCGGCAGCCTTTTGCTCAGTAGTTGCTGCATTCCTATGCTTCTCCCAACCCTCTCTACTCTGTTCAATCTTTCAGTAATGTTAGTTCATTGTGCCTTCATTTCCTAAATACCACTTCTTCCGTTCCACCACTCTGCACCCCTTTCTTTCAACCTTCAGAAAATCCATTCTTTCATTCAATTTCTAATTGGATTTGTCACGTCCTGATTTGTTCTCTTCTGCAAACAGAAAATTAATGTTTATACTCACCCAATCAAACCCTTTCATAAGCCTGTAAATGCCCGGAGCTAAAGAAATAGTAAGGCCCAGACTGTTTAATCTTTCCTATTATTTAAAACCTCACAGTTCGAATATAATTCAAACATTTTTTTGCACATTTCCCCATTGCCTGTTTCATTTCAATCACATGGGAATCAGATCCAATTGCAATAATCCAGAATCTTGTGTCAATGTTCACAGGTTTGTTTAGGACAGTAGCATTCTGCTCCTGAGATTGAAGGTGTTAAGGGCCTGTCCCACCAGCATGCGATTGCATGCGTCTAGCGCTACCAAACGTGGTCACTTGAGGCGTGCGGCCACGCGGGCCGGTCCCACTTCGGTCACCGGAGGTGCATGTTGTACGGGGATGGTCCCGACATCGCGCGGGGCTCCGAAAATCCTGCACTGTTCAAAAATTCCGTGTGGCAACGGCCTGTTGGCCCACAGGTACATTGAGGGCATACGCAGCGTCTTGACGGCGTACACCTAGCGTGTGGCGTTGTGCGATGACGTCACCGCCCGGCGTGCCGTTGCGTGATGATGTCACCGCCCAACGCCGTGCGACTTCCAAATTCACTCGTCCCGCCTCCTGCCCAGCTGATTGGTGAGTATGATGTCAGGACCAGCCCCGCACAACCCATCCGCCGCCGCGGTTCGAATTGGGACCGGCCCCGCGCGGCCGTACGCCTCAAGCGACCACGTTTGGTCGCGCTAGACGCATGTAATCGCATTCTGGTGGAACAGGTCCTTAAGGTTCGATTCCATTCTAGAACCCCAGATTCTTGATTTTAATGCATTATTGAGGTTGCATTGGCAGAGGTGCTATCGTTTGGATTATACACTAAATTCTCAGCTGGTACTATTCTGAAATAGGAAAATAGTATTGCTGTAACTGATTGAATTGAACCATTAATTTAGAATTAAACTATCCTTGACTCTTTGCATTAATGGGCAAAATAGTCTGCATGGATGGAAGCAAATGTCTGCAGGTTTATTCATTAGATCCGCCTCAACGTTTTAAACAGATTGCTTTCTGAGAAAATTGACAATTTTAGCAATATTATTTGCTGTAAGCCTTGTCCTGACTTAGTGTTGTCATAATATATGCTGTAGAAAGGACTGTTGGAAGGAGTATTTTCACACAGGAGCAATGTGAAAAGATTAAATTACCTCAAATAACACAACGCAAAACAGACCACTGCATTTAATCAGCATCCAGTAACCAAATGTTTTATATGGACTTTGTTCAAACCACAATGGGAATATTCAGCTTACCAAATAACTGTGAGCATAATTTATTCATAATATACTGACAAATTACACAAACATCAATAAATTTACATTATTATAAAAATCAATTGAGTTTTTACTGATAAAGTTAATTGTCTAGCTTAATGTTAGATTTAAAGAGCGTAGATCAGAGGAAATCTTTCAAAGTAAAAATAGCCTTTGAATCCCATTGCCAGGGAGCAGATCCAATGTGAATATGCCTCTGGTGTGAGGGAGCCCTCTGCAGGGCATCAATGTTTTCAGAATATAGACACAAAATGCTGGAGTAGCTCAGTGGGACGCTGCATCGCTGGATAGAAAGAATGAAATGAAGAGTGAAAAAAGGGTCTCGACCCAAAATGTCACCTATCACTTCTCTCCAGAGATGCTGCCTGTCCCGCTGAGTTACTCCAGTATTTTGTGTCTATCTTCCGTGTAAACCAGCATCTTATTTAATGAGGTTAAAGTAATCAAAATGCATTATCTTTCAATTAATATTTTTTGCGGTTGCTCAAGTAGTTGACGCATGTCAGCATTTTGAATCCAAACAGAATATCAATGGATAAATTCTGAGGTTTGGTAGTCAGACACGCTGGTTCAGGCAAACATTTTCAAATTTGCTAAGCGGAAAACCATATGGAAATATGTAAGCAAACACAAACTGCTGGAGGGCTCATTGGGTCAGGCAGAATTTGTTAAAGGAAATGGACAGTCGACGTTTCGGGTCGGGATCCTCCTGCAGATGCCGAATACTGTCTGATCTGCTGAGTTCCTCCAGCAGTTTGCTGTTTCCATTCAAGATTCAAGATCTGCAGGCTCTTGGGTCTCCATGGAAATATGTGAGATGGAATAACTAACACCGTTCATGCTCATTTAATGAAAGTATCCCACATATCACGTGGTCCTCTGCACATTATAAGTAGTTGGGGATGAGTCAATGGCTGAACCTGTCTTGCCTTGGCTAGCAAACTGAAGGATAATATGTTATGGAATTAACACATCTAACAATCTAATTAAGACACAAGGAAGTGCAGGTGCCTAATTACAAAAAAGGTGCTGGAGTAACTCAACGGGTCAGGCAGCATTTCTGGAGAGCATGGGTGGAACATGGAAGGTGACATTTTGGGTCGAAACATTTTTCCAGACATTATTATGGGGAATAAAGCTGCAAGAGGGGTGGGGGCAGGACGACCTCTCCCACCCAAACCACCCCATTCCCAGATGCTTTCCCCAGCAACCGCAGGAGATGTAACAACTGACCCTATACCTCCTCCCTCACATCCATCCAGGGACCCCAGAGAGGTTCATGTGCATCTCCTCCAACCTTATCTACTGTTTTGGGTGCTCCCATTTTGGCCTCCTGTACATCGTCAAGACTAAGTGTAGACTAGGCGCACACTTGCCCTCGTTCTGCCAAAGCCTGTTAGATCTCCCGATTGCTTATCATTTGCTAACCACGTTAACTCCCCTTCCCATTCCCTTACCAACCTTTCTGCCCTTGTCCTCCTCCATTGCCAGACTGAGACCACAGACTGGGGGAGGAACTCAGTGTGTCAGGTAGCATCTGTGGAGGGAATGGACAATGTAGGAAGAAACTGGCAGACGCTGGTTTAAATGAAGATAGACACAAAAAGCTGGAGTAACTCAGTGGGACAGGCAGCATCTCTGGAAAGAAGGAATAGGTGACGTTTCAGATCGAGACCCTTCTTCAGACTGCTTTTTGTGTCTATCTTCACGGGAATGGACTGTTGACATTTCAGGTTGGGACCATTCTACAGACTTAAGAAGAGTCTTCATCCTAAATGTCATCCTTCTGTTCCCTCCATAGCTAATGCCTGACTTGCTGAGGTCTTCCTGCACTTTGTTGCTTGTTTAAGATTCCAGCATCTGCAGTTCTTTTGTCTCCTTTAGTATTTCTGCACGCATCTGTTTTGTTTCCCTGGTTCCATACTTAATCTGTTCAAAGTTAACATTGATATTACCCAACAGTGTGACAAGATTGCTTCAGAAAAATGTGGACTTAGATATAATAAGTTTTGGTCCCATTCTGTTGTTACGGAGAAGATTACGGAGAGTTGGTCTGTCAAGGAGGACTCTCTCTAACTTCTACAGGTGCACAGTAGAGAGCTTGCTGACCGGTTGCATCGTGGCTTGGTTCGGCAACTTGAGTGCCCTGGAGAGGAAAAGTCTACAAAAAGTAGTAAACACTGCCCAATCCATCATCGGCTCTGACCTTCCTTCCATCATGGGGATTTATCGCAGTCGCTGCCTCAAAAAGGCTGGCAGCATCATCAAGGACCCACACCACCCTGGCCACACACTCAGCTCCCTGCTACCTTTGGGTAGAAGGTACAGGAGCCTGAAGACTGCATCAACCCGGTTTAGGAATAGCTACTTCCCGACAGCCATCAGGCTATTAAACCTGGCTCGGAACTCTGAACATTAATATCCCTCCATCTGTTATTTGCACTTTATTAATTTATTAATTGATGTGTGTATTTACGTATATAATTGTAGTCAATGCCTTCTATGTTCTGTTGTGCTATGCAAAGAAAGATTTTCATTGTCCTGTCAGGGACACATGACAATAAACTCTTTTGACTTTGACTTTGACTTTGTTGAATATCACTGCCATTGATCCAAGCAGCATCAAGATCACTGGAGGTTTCCCTTTTGTTACTCATAAAGCCTCCCATAGTTACATATTCAGGAATCTAGCAAGGTACAAAAACAACGGCATCTACAGTTTTTGAAGATACATTTGTACAGTTAGACTCAGTATACTGATTGTTGGACTCCATGAACACACCCACCCCCTTAAAATCCCTTGAGAAATCTCCCAATTGTTTTAATGACAAGAAAAGAGGCCAGTATTGAAACAGGAAGCCCTGAGGAGAGAACATTTCTATCACCACTGTCCCTTTCAAGTAATGTTCTGGTCCCTTGCTGGACTGCGGCAAAGGAATCTCCTGACCACGGAATAATTTAAACCACCTCTTGGTCATATAGTCCTCTCCAGTCTCAAAAAGACTACCAAACAGAAACAGCATCCACTCATTTTAATTTTAAGGCCATGTAAACAGGAGCAAGTTCTCTGTGACATGGTACATTGACATTGTAAGATGTATGATGGTTAAATGGAATGAGGTCAAAACAGGTTTCGTGCCTTTATTTCTTGAGTGTATTTAATGCTGCATGGCATATTGATAGCCATTGTCACTTCCTCCCATTCACTAAATGTACTTTGGCTTTTTCCCATTTAGGGCCCTAGCTTGGACTCGCTTGAAGCACTAAATATCTACATTTTCATTTCTGAAACAAGACATTATTGGACATACAGCTTTTCATCCGGCCATATTTTGCTTCACAAATGCCTTTACAATGACATATGACTCCGCAATGAGTACTCTTTACACTGATGTGGGCTTTCAACTTGTGCAGTGGAGCAGGGATTCTACGCCACACAACAATGATCTGTCAATAACAGATGTTATTCAGACCTGGAAATTACAGAGGGTATTATAAATTACTTCATAAGTTCTGGTGGAATGAGCCCACCCGTATTTAAGAGCATTACAATGCAGCCCAATTCTGGTTTATATCTGACCGAGAAATCCTATCCCATCGCATATTCTTCCTCCCTGAAGTGAGGTAATTTTGTGTGACAAATTATGGAATGTTTTCTGCTCTCATCCACCTCCAAGAACGAATTTTCATCTAAATCAGTTAACCAAAACGGAGTTAATGACTTGCAGTTTAAAGTGCAAGTTTTTCAAAACCATAATTTACATGACAAGATACGTTCTTGCCTGGGTCGGTGGCACGGTGGCACAGCGGTGGAGTTGCTGCCTTACAGTGCTTGCAGCGCTGGGGACCTGAGTTCGATCTGTTATGAAATGCTGTTTTGTACGGAGTTTGTACATTCTCCACATGGCCGTGTGCGTTTTCTCCAAGGTCTTCGGATTCCTCCCACAATCCAAATCGCACAGGTTTGTAGGTTAATTGGATTGGTATAATTGTAAATTGTCCCTCATGTGTGCAGGGATCGCTGGTCGTTGAGGACTCGGTGGGCCGAAGGGGCTGTTTCTGCATTGTATCTGTAAACTAAACTAAACTAAAGGTGATGAATTGTAAGAATTAGTCAGGATTAAAAATCCCTCAACTCATTCCACTTTAGAGTAAACAACATTGAAAGGTGAAGAAATCTTTCAGAAACTTCTTGAAAAATTAAGATATCATATTCCAATCAATGTACCAATATCACATTGTTTCCATGTCATTAATGCACACCTGAACCTTGCTGTTGTACATTCTTCAGATTTCATTATTAGGTTTGATTCTGCAGCTTTTCTATTGTGCTTCCAAGAAGAATCAGTAATATAAAATGCTAGATGTTCATGCAATTTATTGAAAGGATTTGGAAAAAGTTTGTTCGAAGACAGTTCATAAATAGTGAAATGACTATTAATGCCACAGGACAAAAAATACTGTGGTCAATTTGTTCATTTCTTGCTGCACAATCAGAATGTATCCCCTGCACCTTCCAAAGGCGTCAAAACTACGAGACCCAAGAAACGCAAGGCTTGGGAAAAGATTAAACTAATTTGCATTTTTCATTCATATTAACAACATTTGCAGCAGATATTATCTCAAGAACTCCAGGGCAGCACAGTGGAGCAGCTGGTAGAGGTGCTGCCAGAGACCTGGGTTTTAATACTGACCTTGGGTGCCAACTGTATAGATTGCACGTTAGTTTGGGTTAGAGATACAGCATGGGAACATAGTTCACACCATTGATCACCATTCACACTTGTTCCATGTTATCCCACTTTTTCATCCACTCCCTACACACTAGGGACAACTTACAGAGGCCAATTGACCTACGAACCCATGTGTCTTTGGGATGCGAGTTAAAGGTATGTGGTTCTAACATAGTATTAAAAATTTAACTAATATAAAATGAACGCAATACATGATGCGTGTTTATATATCCTTGTATGGAAACGGGAGCAAATTTCAAATTATGCGGCCAATGAAAACCTTGCAGTTAAAATCGAACAAGTGATTAATCCATCGACATACAGCTTGAATTCAAATAACTTTAATTTTAACATGCTGTTGCGACCGGCCAGAAGGTCATAGAGCAAGATCAGGAATTTCTATTCATATGTGTATTTCTGTATAGGGTTAAAGCCTGTAACTTAATTGGCTGAGGAAAAGCATCCTCAGCAGGTGCAGGCTTTTCTTTTGAATATTCCTCTTTTTATGTTTTTATTAAGTTACATCCGAGAAATAGTCGTAGACTCTTTGGCCTGTTTTTCAAGGGGGAGGGGGAGGGGGGGTGGAGACAGGCAGTCATTGAGGTGCAGCGTTGAGATGTGTAACAGCCGCAGGGAAGAAGCTGTTCTTGAGCCTGCTGGTCCGGCAGCGGAGGGACCTGTAGCGTCTCCCGGATGGGAGGAGGGTAAACAGTCTATGGTTGGGGTGTGAGCTGTCCCTGGCGATGCTGTGCGCCCTGCGCAGGCATCGTTTACTATGGACTGACTCAATAGAGGGGAGTGAGGAGCCTGTGATGCGTTGGGCGATCTTCACCACTGCCTCTGCAGAGCCTTCCGGTCGGCATTTCCGTGCTGCATAGCTCTGTGTCGCTATGTGTCTCACTTTTTAGCCAATGGAAAAAAAGCAAGTGGTAGCTGAAGTGGGAGGTAACCGTGGGCGGCACGGTGGCGCAGTGGCAGATTCCCGGGTCCTGGGTTCGATCCTGACTACGGGTGCTGTCTGTACAGAGTTTGTACGTTCTCCCCGTGACCTGTGTGGGTTTTCTCCGAGGTCTTCGGTTTCCTCCCACACTCCAAAGACATCCAGGTTTGTAAGTTAATTGGCTTGGTATAAATGTATTGTCCCTAGTGTGTGGGGTTGCTCGGACACAGTGCGGACTCGATGGGCCGAAGGGCCTGTTTCCATGCTATATCTCTAAACTAAACTAAAAAAGCGAAATTAAAAATTAAAAATTTGTTGCGAGCAATTTCCCGAGCAGTTGCTGATGATTTCCTTTATGCACTGCTGATCTTTGGTAATTTTCACATTCACTGACATGGCATTGATAGGTGCCTGTTTATTTCTGAAAAATTGCTATTTACGAGTGTGAAATTTCAGCCATTTGGTAGTAAGTGTGACTCATAAAAATAAATAAATAAACTTTATTTCGGACTCCAGGTCCAGGCAACATTACATAAAAATACATTGCATATAAAAACATCATGAAATACATATATTTTATTTCCTAGTCCCTACCTGGTCGGAAATGCGGCTTCCCTCCGAGCTGCTTCTTCGCCCCCTTCTCGCGGCCTACCATCGGACTGGAGCTGTGTTTCCTTTCGGCATCGGCCAGGACTACAGCTTCGGCGGCGGCACAGCGCAGGGACACCATCACGGAGCGGGCGATGCCTTACCCGGGTCGCCGTGCGGTAAGCTCCGGAGCGCTGTGACCGCTGACTCCACCATCCGAGGAGCTGTGGCTGCAGGCATCCAGCCGCAGGCGGCACTGGATTTGGAACACCGCAGCGCCTGGGATCCGAGATCGCCAGGGTCGGAGCTCTAACCAGCGCAGCCTGAGGGCTTCGGGAGCCGCGGTCTCCGGGGAGGAAGCGGCTGCTCCAGACATTCCAAGCCGCTGAGGAGTGTTCACCCGACGCCGGAGTTCCATCTTCCCGGCAAGAGGGCCTGAAGCATCGGGCTGCCGTAGAGGCGACGGCAGAGGCACAGTAGGCCCGACTATGGGTGAACAGGGGATGGGACTGGACTTTGCAGCCTTCCCCAAAGTAGGAACCATTGTGGGGGGATGTTTTTATGTTTATTGTTCAATTCTTTAATGTTGTGTCTTATCTTTATTCGTGTGCTGCAATGGCAAGTCAAATTTCACTACACCAATTGGTGTATGTGATAATAAATGTCCTTTGTATCTTTGTATCTTTGTATAAAATTCACATAAAAGCATCATAAATTATATATTAACAAAAAACAATACATGATTTAAAATCCAGGAAAAAAAGAAACATCAGTGTCCTACAACGAGACAGTGATACCAGTATCTCCACAACTGGGATTCGTAGCGTGTAGCACGGAACCTTATGTTTGACAAGGCTATGATAATTACATTTTTAGAGTCATTTATTCTGCAAATGAATTTATACATATGATTTCTTAGGATTGCTTCTAAAGTACTGACTCCTGCAGCCACAAACATGTTGCTAGCACAACACCATCTAGGTTTCCTTAGCAGTGTTCTCATGGCATCATTATGGACCACCTTTAGTCTCTGCAAACTTGTTTGACCACAGGTGCACAGTATAGAGTGGTGTGCAATATGCTCTAAACAGCGACATCTTCACCACATCTGTACATGCACCAAACTTACATACAAACAAAGAAAAATAGGTGCAGGAGTAGGCCATTCGGCCCTTCGAGCCTGCACCGCCATTCAATATGATCATGGCCTATCATCCAACTCAGTATCCCGTACCTGCCTTCTCTCCATACCCCCTGATCCCTTTAGCCACAAGAGCCACATCCAACTCCCTCTTGAATATAGCCAATGAACTGGCCTCAATGACCTTCTGTGGCAGAGAATTCCAGAGACTCATCACTCTCTGTGTAAAGAATGTTTTCCTCATCTCGGTCCTAAAGGAATTCCCCCTTATCCTTAGACTGTGACCCCTTGTTCTGGACTCCCCCAACATCGGGAACAATCTTCCTGCATCTAGCTTGTCCAACCCCTTAAGAATTTAGTAAGTTTCTATAAGATCCCCCCTCAATCTTCTAAATTCCAGTGAGTACAAGCCGAGTCTATCCAGTCTTTCTTCATATGAAAGTCCCGACATCCCAGGAATCAGTCTGGTGAACCTTCTCTAAACCCCCTCTATGGCAAGAATGTCTTTCCTCAGATTTGGAGACCAAAACTGTAGGCAATACTCCAGGTGTGGTCTCACCAAAACCCTGTACAACTGCAGAAGAACCTCCCTGCTCCTATACTCAAATCCTTTTGCTATGAATGCTAACATACCATTTGCTTTCTTCACTGCCTGCTGCACCTGCATGCCTACTTTCAATGACTGGTGTACCATGACACCCAGGTCTCGTTGCATCTCCCCTTTTCCTAATCTGCCACCATTCAGATAATCGTCTACCCTCATGTTTTTGCCACCAAAGTGGATAACCTTACATTTATCCACTTTACTGCATCTGCCATGCATCTGCCCATTCACTCAGCCTATCCAAATCACCCTGCAGCCTCCTAGCATCCTCCTCACACCTAACTGCACCCCCCAGCTTGGTGTCATCTGCAAATTTGGAGATGTTGCATTCAATTCCCTTGTCCAAATCATTAATATATATTGTAAATAGCTGGGGTCCCAGCACTGAGCCTTGCGGTACCCCACTACTCACTGCCTGCCATTCTGAAAAGGACCCATTTACTCCTACCCTTTGCTTCCTGTCTGCTAGCCAGTTCTCTATCCACATCAATATTGAACCACCAATACCGTGTGCTTTAAGTTTATATACTAATCTCTTATGTGGGACCTTGCCGAAAGCTTTCTGAAAGTCCAAATATAACACATCCACTGGTTCTCCCTTATCCACTCTACTAGTTACATCCTCGAAAAATTCTTTAAGATTCGTCAGACATGATTTACCTTTCATAAATCCATGCTGACTTTGTCCAATGATTTTACCAAATGTGCTGCTATCCCATCTTTAATAACTGACTCTAGCAGTTTCCCCACTACCGATGTTAGACTAACTGGTCTGTAATTCCCCGCTTTCTCTCTCCCTCCTTTTTTTAAAAAGTGGGGTTATATTAGCTATCCTCCAATCCTCAGGAACTCCTCCCGAATCTAAGGAGTTTTGAAAAATTATCACTAATGCATCCACTATTTCCGTGGCTACCTCCTTGAGCATTCTAGGATGCAGACCATCTGGCCTTGGGGATTTATCGGCCTTTAATCCGTTCAATTTACCCAACACCACTTCCCGGCTAACGTGGATTTCACTCAGTTCCGCCATCTTATTTGACCTCCGGTCCACTGTTATTTCTGGCAGATTATTTCCGGCAGATTATTAGTGAAGACAGAACCAAAGTAGTTATTCAATTGGTCTGCCATGTCCTTGTTCCCCATGATCAATTCACCTGCTTCTGACTGCAAGGGACCAACATTTGTTCTAACTAGTCTCTTTCTCTTCACATATCTATAAAAGCTTTTGCAGTCAGTTTTTATGATCCCTGCCAGTTTCCTTTCATAATCTATTTCCCATTTCCTAATTAAGCCCTTTGTCCTCCTCTGCTGGATTCTGAATTTCTCCCAGTCCTCTGGTAGGCTGCTTTTTTTGGCCAATTTGTATGCCCCATCTTTAGTTTTTATACTATCCCTGATTTCCCTCGTTATCCATGGATGCGCCACCTTCCCTGATTTATTCTTTTGCCAAACAGGTATGAACAATTTTTGTACTTCATCCATGCAGTCTTTAAATACCTTCCATTGCACATCCACTGTCAACCCTTTAAGAATCACCTGCCAGTCTATCTTGGCCAATTCACGGCTCATACCTTCAAAGTTACCTTTGTTTAAGTTCAGAACCCTTGTTTCTGACTTAATTTTGTCACTCTCCATCCTAATGAAGAACTCAATCATATTATGGTCACTCTTGCCCAAGGGGCCACGCACAACAAGACTGCTAACTAACCCTTCTTCATTACTCAATACCCAGTCTAGAATATCCTGCTCTCTCGTTGGTTCCTCCAAATGCTGGTTTAGAAAACTATCCCGCATAAATTCCAAGAAATCGTCTTCCTCGGCACCCCTGCCAATTTGATTCACCCAATCTATATGCAGATTGAAGTCACCATTATAACTGTGTTACCCTTGTTGCACACACTACTAATTTCCTGTTTGATGCCATCCCCAACTCCACTACTACTGTTAGGTACACAACTTCCACTAGCGTTTTCTGCCCCTTAGAGTTTCGCAGCTCTACCCATATCGATTCCACATCCTCCATGCTAATGTCCTTCCTTTCTATTGCATTAATCTCCTCTCTCACCAGCAACGCTACCCCACCTCCTTTTCCTTTCTGTCTATCCCTCCTGAATATTGTATATCCCTGGATGTTCAGCTCCCAGCCTTGGTCACCCTGGAGCCATGTCTCCGTGATCCCAACTATAGCATAGTCATTAATAGCTATCTGCACCTTCAACTCATCCACCTCATTACGAATGCTCCTCGCATTGAGACACAAAGCCTTCAGGCTTGTTTTTACAACACTTTTACCCTTTATATAATTAAGTTGACAAGTGGCCCTTTTGATTTTTTTCCTGGATTTGTCTGCCAGCTACTATTAATTTTCACCTTGCTACCACTTGCTTCTATTGTCATTTTATACCGCTCTTTCTCTCTGCTCACACCTTTAAGACACCCACCACCTCTTATTCTCTGTTTATTCTTTTTTTCTTCTTCCCCCCGTACATGTTGGGTCTGAGTGCTTCCCTTCTCTGCCTCCTGCCTCAGACACCGTCTCCTAGCTATCTCTATTTGAGTCCCCCCCCCCCCCACCCCAACCCCCCCCCAACCTATCTAGTTTAAAGTCCCCCCAGTAGCCTTTGCAAATTTCCCTGCCAAGATACTGGTCCCCCTTGGGTTCAAGTGCAACCCGTCCTTTTTATACAGGTGACTCCTTGTTACGCAAGAGAACATTCGCCTGTACATACACCATACGCCGTTGCCTATAAATATCCTCATCATCTGTCATTTGTTCTGTAATAAAATGCCCTAGATATTTTACCTTATTACAGACACTAAGATTATTGTCAGACAATTTAAAATCAGGAAATTTTAGACATTTATCCTCTTTGGTTCTACAGATCATAACAGCACTCTTACAAGCAGTATATTTAATATTATGTTCCACACCATACACAGAACATATAGTAAGGAGCTGCTGTAGACTAGCGCTAGATGGACTAAAGACCACAAGATCATCTGCATACATAATATGGTTCACTAAAATATTGCCAATCATGCACCCAATATTACAGGCTTTCAATTGTTTGGACGGATCATCAAGATAAAGATTAAAAAGGACTGGGGACAAAATCCCCCCTTGTCTAACACCATTACTAACCTCAAATGGGGCTGAGACCCTATTGCCCCATTTTATTTGCATAGTCTGGTGGGCATACCAGCAGGCCAGAATTCTCACAATGTATTTAGCCACCCCTCTTTGACTCATTTTAACAAACAGCTTTCTGTGATTAACACAATCAAAGGCTTTGGAAGCATCAATAAAGCACATAAGAATTGAAGAGTTTTTGCCTCTATATTTGTTTACAATTTCTTTTAGGGCATATATGCATAAGTCAGTGCCATGTTTAGCTTTAAAACCAAACTGGTTATCTGTGGAGTTAACAAACTCATTTACTCTATGCAGCAGAACTCTTTCTAAGACTTTTGACAATATGCTGGCTAAAGCTATGGGCCTGTAATTATTTAGGCTGCCTACTTTACCAGCTTTGTCCTTAATGACCGGCACTAACAGAACAGACAACACTGAGTCTGGTAACAAGCCGGGGTGGGAGATTGCAACCTTCACGTGGTCCTCCCAGTTTCGACGAATGCAATCAACCTGGCGTGCACAAGCAGAAAATCAAATAGATCATGTTGGCCGACAACTTTAGGCTGCGCACGCCATACGCAAGAAGAAGAAGACGAAGTAACAAGCCATGAATCATAAAGCCAGTAAAACAAATAGCAAGGAGAGGAGCTATCCTCATACTCGCATACTCAGCAGAAATATGATCCAAGCCACTTGCTTTGTTGTTGGACAGCTTGTTCATGGCATGATACACCTCGTGTGACATAATCACCATCGAGTCATTACTCTCAATATTGTCCACCCTATACCAGTCACCTTGGACACAGTTGAATAAAGTGCTATAATGTTGCCGCCATAACTCCGTGATATTAGCTGTTCCGGAGATTCCATCTACAGTGCATGGTAGACATGTTTTGCAACTGCTAAGAGCTCTCACTTTTTTCCAAAAATCTGTAGCATCGTTACTTAGCAGCTTCTTAGCCATGGAATCAGCCCACATAGCTCGCTCATTTTTACAAATGACGCAAATAGCACACTTATATCTTGCATTAGTGAGCTTCTTGTACTCATAAACTGTATATTTTTCAAACAAGGCAGAACATATCAAAACTTCAACTGTTAAGGAAATGAATCCATGAAGGAACCAATGTTACACGCTTGACATCATCTGGAAATTGCACTGAAAATACATTGATATATTTAAAACAAACTATGATGTACTTTCATAACTTGCTTGTTTAATTGTAACATTTTCAGTTTGAATTATGGAAGTAGTAAGGCTTGCAGACAACAAACTATTTTGAAGTTATTATAAAATTGCCAAATATGGTAGTAATGTTCTAGATTACTTTTTTGGAAACGTGAATTTGAAACCCACCAAAGTAACTGGAGAATAAAAATTCCTGTAATTAAACAAAAGAAAAGCCGCTGTGAGTAATTCATATCGTCGTACAACTTGATCGCTATCTTGTCTGGCCTATATGTTACACAGGTTCCATCAATGTGGTTGACTCTTAACTCCATCTGTTCAAGACATATCCGGATGGGCAATAAATTCTGACATTATCAGCAATTATCGCATTTCAGAAACAAATATACAATTAAGAAAAGAGATCTGGTAAATCTCCAATGACAACCTCGCCCCCAATGACAGCAAAGTGAAGGAGCTAGTTATATGTTCAGGAGGCGAGGTGGTGTACATGTTCCAGTCAGCATCGATGGTGTCAAAGTACAAATAGTCAAGCGCTTCAACGTACCAACATCACCAACAATTTGTTCTTGGCCAATCACATTGTAATTGTAACTGCAATTGATTTTATAAGCCAAGTATGAAAACAGAACAAGTATGTAAATCATACGAGGAATTTGATTTGCCACACAGTCACACCAAAAAAGCAACAAAACGCACACCCACATAAAAAATGAACATAAACACCCATCACAGAGGCTCCTCCATGTTCCTCAGTGTGATGGAAGGCAATAAAGTCTTATCTTCTTTCCTCCTTTTTCTCCCGTGGTCGGAGGAGTCAAACCATCTGCAGTGGGGGCGATTGAAACTCTCGCAGCTGGCGATCAAAGCTCCTGCATCGGGCTGATCGAAGCTCCCGTGATCTGGGCGGTAGAAGCTCCTGCGGCTTGAAGCTCCCGAAGCCGGTCCCTGACAAAGGGATCGCGAGCTCCACGATGTTAAAGTCCGCAGGCTCCCATGGTTGGAGCTTCCGAGGTCGATCCCCGGCCAGAGGCCGCCTGCTCCACGATGTCTGGCCGCAGTGCGGACGGAGATACGATAAGGAAAAAGTTGCGTCTCCGTCCAGAAAATAGATAAAATAAGTTTCCGCCCCCCCCCCCCTCCTCCACCTCCCACATAATACAAAACCAAAGATACACAAAAACAACATTTAACTACAGAGTAAAAAACAACAGAGAGAAAGGGACAAGACAGACTGTTGGAGAGGAAGCCATTGTGCGGTGCCACCCATTGAAGCTATAGCCAAGAAAGCACACTGATGGCTCTACTTCCTCGGAAGACTTTGATAGTTCACATTTCCCCAACGACTCTCACCAACCTCTACATTTGCACTGTAGAAAGCATCCTTTCAGATGCATCAAGACTTGATTTGACAACAGCTTTGCTCAAGACCACAAGAAATTGCAGAGAGTTGTGGATGTAGCCCAGCCCATCACGCAAATCAGTCTCCCATCCATCGACCACATCTACACTGCACATTGCCTCAAAAGAGCTGCCAACATACTCAAGGACTTTTTGTAGCCCGGTTATTCCCTGTTCTCCCCTCCCCCTCGGCTAGAAGACACAAAGCTTGAAAGCATATATAACCAGATTCAGGAACAGATTCTTCCCCCCCTATTATCATACTACTGAATGGGACTCTAATGAGATGTAGCCTCAGATTCCCAACCTACCTTATTGCGGCCCTTGAACTTTGTATCTGCACTTTCTCTGTAGCTGTAGCACTATCAAGCTGTTAAACGATATAACAAATATTTTTCTCTTTGCACTTCCTGTTTCACTTGTGCATGACTTGATTTCGTTTAGTTTTGATCAGAGACACAGCACGGAAACAGTCCCATCAGCCCACCGAGTCCGCGTCGACCAGTGGTCCCCACACATTAACACTATCCTACACACACTAGGGAAAAATGTACACTTATACCAAGCCAATTAACCTACAAACCTGCATGTCTTTGGAGTGTGGGAGGAAACAAAGATCTCGGAGAAAACCCACGCGGTTAGGGGGAGAATGTACAAACTCCGTACAGACAGCATCCTTAGTCAGGATCAAACCCGGGTCTCTGGCGCTGTACGGCAGCAACTCTACCGCTGTGCTGCTGAATTGCTCTTCTCGTATACAGTATGAGTTGACTGGATAGAACACGAAGGTTTCAATATATCTCCACACACGTGACAATAATTCAGTAACAACAAAAACCAATACCAAAAATCACCATAACGAGTGCACACACAAAGATAGCTAAAATAAACACAAGTGAGTGATTCTTGTATTATTCTCATTCCTATAGTAAATGCCACTTTTTTTAATATTAGACGATGGTATCTGGCAAACGCCTCCGTTGCCATACCGTGAGAACGGAGAGGATGAGAAGAAGTTTCTTCTCAGAGGCCATTCGGACTGTAAACTCCTATCTCACCAGGGACTAACTCTACTAGAGTTACTGTACCACAATATTTCATTATGGAAAAGAACATGTGATTCTGTTTGTAGTATGTTGGTTGTTTGTTTGTGTGTCTGTTTGTTTTTTGCACAAAGTCCGCAGGCACTGCCACTTTTCATTTCACTGCACATCCCGTATGTGTATGTAGGTATGTTACAAAACTTACCTTGAGCAGCGCTGCAGTTCTGCCACTCCCTGTGTGCGTAACTTTGGCGCCTTTCAGAGGGGGGGCGGGCTTAAAGTGCTGTTTTTCTTCAGACTGGGCAAATCGATCCATGTCGGGCGATTTCGTTCCGGAAGAAAAATCGCTCCAACATTTCATTAATGAAGGTATTTTTAAATTACGCTAGATTATTTATTATCTAGAGTAATTTAAAAATCACCTTCAAAAGCCGTGAGCGCCGACAACGGGAAGGATTTTGCGTAGGGGAGAAAAAAAGGTACACAGTTTATTTTTATATTAAAAGTTGGTTTTTATGGAGGCTTTAATCATATTTTCATGTTGCGAAATGGGGTCCAAAAAAATGTATGAATCAACAGTATTTTTCCTCCCGACTTCACCGCAAACCGCAACGTTCCAATCCACCGCATTCCACTAAAACCCACTCACTAGTTGATTTAAATGACCATTAATTTACAGGCATTAAACACTAAATTCCTTCCATTTGGCCCAGAAATTCATGAAAATGAGATTTAAAAATTATGTTATATTGTGGATTATTGTGTGAATGTTATTTGGACACTTAGGCAATTTAAAAAAAGTTTATCTTTTCTTAAGAAATGGATAAATGTTTAGATCTACTCATTGAATTTTGTAATTAGCTACAATTAGATAACTAACTAATTATATGCTTTAATTTCAGGTCATCCAAGTAAGATTGTTTCATATTTGTTTCAGAATGCTTCAATCTATAATAACTGAAAATTTCATTGAGTTCTCTTAATTTTTAAGAAAGTTATGGGCTTTTAACGGTTCCAGATCACAGCTTTTGAGTTAAGTAAATTGAAAGGCAATGGGGAACAAGATGCTAATTTCCGAGTATGAAAATGGTCATAACTTTCTTAATACTGAAGATATGAAAGTGAATTAGTTGTCAAATTAAACTTCTTTTTATGCTTTATCTGATGGGATAAATTGCAGACTTGATTTTTAAAATCTCAAAATTTTGTAACATTGCTAGTGTATGTGACGAATAAACTTGACTTGAACAAAGATTTTTGCTCATTAGTTGGTAAATGTAGTCTGTATCAGGAAAAAAAAACTTAGGGTCATAAAAGGTTGTGTATTCATAATACTATAAATGTGGTCATGTAGTAATGCTCAGGAACTAATGGTCTACTTCTGGTAGAAGTTAGGCAAATAGGAAATTGAAATGAACAAAGTAACTTGTCCAAAGTAATTGGATCTTGCCTTCTTAATTTTATCTTGCTCTTCTAAGAAACAGAAAGGGCAACCCCATACGGCTGGCAGGTCGTTTTTAAAATGTGTGGATGTTATTTTGGAATGTCACTATTTTTAGATTGACATACGTGCGGAAGTTATTGTGACTTTCCCACCATTGAGACAAAAAGTGGAAGAGGTCAGGGAAAATTAGGCTCGTAAGTAAGTGTTTCACTTACCTTTTGAGACCAGTGAAAATGAGAAACAATGTCAGCATGTGGCCTTCGGAAAGTAAAAAGTGCACCATCAGGCTCTTGAATTCACTCTGGTAAAATTACACAATAAATCTCGAAAGCGGGTCATGAAACTGACGCTTAACCATGTGAAGTGAATAGGAATATAAACAAAAAATGCTGGAAACACTCAACAAGTCGGGAGGTATTCGCATTTTTTTTTAAATTTTCATTTGATGTGAATAGAATTAAGCTCTGTACTGTGAAAAAGCAGAGGAACCAGAGGATGTGGGTTCATAAAACATTAAAGCTAGTTCCTGAGGCTGGTTAAAAAAACACTTATGGAATGGTGGGTTTTATCACAGATGCAACAAAAACAAATCCAAATAATGATCCTATTTAAAAATTTTAAAAGGCCTACATTATTATGCTTGTGTAATATAAGGCTTTAAATCATAGGAAGTGTATTACAGCTTTAGTGAGAGTGCAACAGAAATTCACAAAGATTCTTCGTTTTTTTAGAGGTACAACGCAGAAACAGGCTGCTTGGACCACCAAGTCCACACCGACCAGTGATCCCCGCACATTAACACTATCCTACACACGTTAGGGACAATTTACACATGCACCAAGCCGATTAACCAACAAACCTGTACGTCTTTGGAGTGTGGGAGGAAACCGGAGATCCAGGTGAAAACCCACGCTGTTATGGGGAGAACGTACAAACTCCGTACAGACAAGCACCCGTGGTCAGAATTGAACCCGGGTCTCTGGTGCTGTGTGGCAGCAACTCTACCGCTGCACCACCATGCCGTCCTATTCTGCCTAAGGAAATGTGACCACAAGTACTTGGAAGAAAGGTTCCTTTTGGCGAATAATAATTAATTTGATGTGAGACTGATCACTTTTGTCAAGAGGCTTGCTTGTTCCATTTTGAGAAGACACTTATTTTTTGTGCCACTTATACCAGTATCTCGGTGCCAATCCATCTTGTTGCAGAGGTCAAGAGAAGCTCCGCAAGTGTGCAGTCCTCTGGTGTGAATTAGAAACTGTGGTCATGCAGGCAATCCTATCTCCTGGATTTGGGGCAAGTCTCCTATCTGGATCTACAATGGGATTTTCATTGGGATGGGATTTCAATTGCAAAATAACTGTAATAGTGGACTAAATCTCTAGGTATTTGAGGGTGTTTATGATTATTAACTGAGGTAAAGAACCTCCATAGTACTAAAATAATATTTGTTAAATTTTGTCACGAATACCACGGACATTCTTCCCATCCGAGTTGGCAAATGTCAGGTAAGTATGCAATGGAATACTTCTCCATTCCAAGGTAGAGCTTTCATATCTGCTTCAGTGACCAGTGGCTCTGAGGTACCTGTTATTGTAGCTGCAGGTTAGTTCCGCTTGGAGGATTCCCCATGCAAATAAGCAGAATTCCTCCTCAAATAATGCATCCTGCGGTTCATGAATGAAGAGAGAAATTCTGAATCCCGGCCCAAGAAACATTGCATTTCATCTATGGCACTCGGGCAGGCCACCAGTAAAGTAAAGCAGTCCCTCAAAACTATGATATTGTTTACCACATTGTCTTATGAGTTATGCAAAAAGTATATGAACTTAAATCTGAATGGCAACTGCAAATGGCAACTCCAGCCCAGCATGTAGAATGGAACATCTGTCTTGTAGCACCAGGCATACCCTACTGTCCGAAGGGTTGAAGGTTTTCTCTTGCATTGCTAAAAAAGACCCTTTTAACTGGACTGCTGATGGGGAAGCCAGCACCGAGGCAGCAACGTGATATATGTTGGCCCACAATATATGCTCTCTGTGGACTCCTTCATCCAACAAAATCTGTTTTGCAAATGTGTAGACTGTCACACAAGTGAGAAAGAGCTCAGACAGTGCAGGAGTAACTCAGCGGGTAAGGCAGCATCTCTGGAAAACGTGGATAGGTGACATTTTGGGTAGGGAAACTGCTTCAGGTTGATTGTGGTGGGGGTGAGGGGGGGATAGAAAATTGCAATAGGGAAGAGGCAGGACAAAGCCTAGAGTGTATCGCTCACATCTTCACAATACCACCTTTTGCGCCTTCTGTAGAGACCACTCCCTCCACAACTTGGTTTACTCATCCTTTCCCGCCCAACCAACTCCCTCCAGAGGAACTTCCCCTGCAAACACAGGTGATGTAACACCTTTACCTCCTCCCTCACATCCATCCGGGGACCACATGAGTCCGTCCAACTGAGACAGAGGTTCATGTGCACCTCCACTAACTTCATCTACTGCATCCGGTCTTCCTGATGTGGCCTCCTTTACATTAGCAAGATCAAGTAGAGACCATTTCACTGACCACTTTCGCTCGGTCCGCCAAGGCCAACTGGATCGCCCAGGTGATAACCATTTTATTGAATGAATGTATGAATGAATGCATGAATGAATGCTTTATTGTCACGTGACAAGTCACAGTGATGTTCTTTGTTTTGCATACCCAAGGTATGAAAAGAGTCCCCACATAAAGGGCACCAACAAAGCACCCCATGCCAGATCCTCCTTTGTTCTCGGTGATGCGTCCTCCGGCTCGGCTCCCACGTGACTCGTCCTTGACCACCGGCACCATCCTCGACCTCAGCCGCTGGCCCGACCACGCCAATCGGTGTCCTGGGTGACCATTTTAACTCTCCTTCCCGTTCGCATGTTGGCCTTTTTGCCCTGAGCCCCCTGCGTTGCCAGAGTGAGGCCACACGCAAACTGCAGGAACAACAACTCATATATCAAAACTTGTGTAGCTTATAATGGTGTCAATAATGGTATCATTAAATTCCCCAATTGTAGGTAACCATCCTACAAACCCATCCCTCTTTCTCCCCACCTCCTCTCTTCCTTGTGCCCCATTCCCCTCTTCGTCCCCTTCAACCTCTATTCCAAACTTTGTTTCACAATTCATACTTCTATCCTTATCTCACACCGTTTGTCTTTTCATCTCTGGACTTTGTCCAACCATCTGCCTATCACCAGCCCCCCTCCGCCCCACCACCCACTCACTTGTATCTACCCATCACTCTCCGGGCTTTGTCCTGCCTCTCCTATCTTTAAGCTTATCCCATTTATATCAACGGTTCAATGGTGGTCAATCCCGTTTATATCTACGGGTCGATGGTGGAAAGGGTCAAGAACTTCAAATTCTTGGGCATGCATATTTCCGAAGATCTCTCCTGGTCCCAGCACACTGATGCAATTATAAAGAAAGCACATCAGCGCCTCTACTTCCTGAGAAGATTACGGAGAGTCGGTATGTCGAGGAGGACTCTCTCGAACTTCTACAGGTGCACAGTAGAGAGCATGCTGACCGGTTGCATCGTGGCTTGGTTCGGCAACTTGAGCGCACAGGAGCGGAAAAGACTGCAAAAAGTTGTAAACACTGCCCAGGCCATCACCGGCTCTGTCCTCCCTATCATCGAGGGGATCTATCGCAGTTGCTGCCTCAAAAAGGCTGCCAACATCATCAAGGACCCACACCATCCTGGCCGCATACTCATCTCTCCATTGCCACCAGGTAGAAGGTACAGGGGCCTGAAATCTGCAACACCCAGATTCAGGTGCTTCCCCACAGCCATCAGGCTATAAAACGCAACCAACCAAACTCTGAATTAAACAGCCTATTGCACTTTATCTGTTTATTTATGTGTATATATATGGTCTTTGGTATATAGACACACTGATCTGTTCTGTATTTATGCCTACAATATTGGGGTGGGAGATTGCAACCTTCACGTGGTCCACCATGTTTCAATGAATGCAATCAATTGAATGTCGTGCACAAACAGAAGATCAAACAGAACAAGTTGTCTCACAACTTTAGATTGTGCTCGCCATACTCAAGAAGAAGAAGAAGCCTGCAATATTCTGTTGTGTTGTTGCAAGCAAGAATTTCATTATCCTATCTGGGACACATGACAATAAACTCTCTTGGCCTGGCTTGACTTGAGCTTCAACCCCCCACAATCAGTCTGAAGAAGGGTCCCGACCTGATACGTTACCTATCCATACCTTCCAGAGATGCTGCCTGACCCACTGTTTTGTGCTTTGTCCAGCACCTTGTGTTTCTCTTTGGTTGTAAACCACGATCTGTTTCTCCATTAATATAAGAAGTGTCTTTTTTATTCAATAGACAATAGACAATAGGTGCAGGAGTAGGCCATTCGGCCCTTCAAGCCAGCACCGCCATTTAATGTGATCATGGCTGATCATCCCCAATCAGTACCCCGTTCCTGCCTTCTCCCCATATCCCCTGACTTAAGAGCTTAACATTCTGCAACTGCCTTATATTGTTACAGCCTGAAGACAATCGGTCAAAAGATATGGTACTTAAAGAAGTAACAGCATTAAACCATCTATTATTGGTCAAAACCAAGCTTGCACATATTAACTACAGCTGGATGATCCCAAAATTATTCCTATTGGATAATTTTTTTATTGATGGGGCCTCTGACCAGTTTTGGAAACTGTGGCTTTAAGAGCTCATGGCACGAGATTGCATGCCAGAATTTGCACCTCTTGTGAATTTGCTGCTAATGCACGCTTTATGTGTAATTATGCACAGAAGGTTGGGATTTGTGATGCTAACACATACAACGCATTGCATGCAATGCATCTTAAAATGTCACTCCCCTTTGCCCTCACACAAAATTGTTGCAGGTTCACTGCATAAAGTCCATTTTACATGTGCTTTTACATGCATAAGTATTTCTGGGCCTCTGCATTTTTATGAGGTGTTATACTTATGTCATCACAGCCAGCATGTGCTTTTACACATGTGAATTATTTGGCAAACACATTGGAATAATTTAAATTATGATGAGACACTCAGACTAAAGAAACGTACAGCTTAGTGCAAGGCCATTCAAATCATCATGCCCATACTGGCTTTATGTTTGAGCAATCTAGTACTAATGGCACAGTATTTCATTGCCACATAAAGCATTGCAATGCACGGTGCCCAAAGACAATTTTCCCAAGATTGTCGTGTCATTTATTATAAGTGCTCTGAATTTAATCCTTCCACTTAGAGCAACTAATGGCCATGGAATTTATAATGGCCATGAGCTTATAATGAAAACTCATAATCACATAGACTTCAGGATCTTTGGCAAAATAAATCTTGAATCGCACAATGCTTTTGTGCATATATAAGTGAATTTTAACCAAAATCAAAATGTAAAAGGCAATTTTGCACTTTGTATTCCAAACAAAACAGATGAACTAAGAGACACAAGGAACTGTAGATGATGGGATCTTGAACAAAACTCAGTGGGTCAGACAGCGTTCATGGAAGGAATGGACAGATGATGTTTCAGGATGGGACCCTTCTTCAGACTGATGAACTGAAATGAACAGAGCGTGTAACTGAAATAAATAAATATGATCTAATAGCCATTACATGGCTGCAGAGTGGTGTAGATTGGGAACGGAAATACTGAAGGGTATGTGGGAAATACAGGTTAGATAAACGGGGAAGAATAGCTGTTTTACTTCGGAGTCACGTTAGTGACTACGTGAAGAGGCATCACCAGGCGTATGCGCATCATTACGTCAACGCATGTCGCAAGGAACGGGCTGGAGAGCACAGCTCCACCAGCAGTGAGTAGAAACCTCACAGGTAAATGGTTTAAACTACTTTCCAGCGGGTATTTAAGCTCCATAACGCTGGATTGCGAGTCAGGAGGAGCTTGTGGAATGGAGAGCGGTGCGAAGAAATCGGTTCGTAGCAAGCGTGGGTCGCACAGAGATGCGGTCCCATCGCAGCGATCTGGAGTTAAGATAAGTGCGGTGCTGGTTCCGATACCGGTGGCCGTTATTCCCATTGTTAACGAGCCTCCAGCTGCTGCAGTGTCGCAGGGCACTGAGGCCACAACTATAGGCAGAAAAAGTAAGAGAAAGTCTGTCAGGCCCGTTTTGTCTGACGGGTCTGATGAAGAGGATTCTCCTCCAGGCAGGAAAACAATGTGGGGGAGAATGGAACAAATGGAGAGAATGCTCCAAACTTTGATCAGCCAAGGGTCCAAAGACCCAGAAAATTCCCAGGCAGCTTCCGAAGGAGTTCCATACTATGAATATGGTGCCTATACAAAATGGGAATCTGAGTCTCCAGTGCCTTGTTTAGGTCTGGATGAGGTCTCCTTAGAGCAAGACTAGGGAGTACCAGGGCAGGAGGAGACTGACCCTGAAGCTGATGTCCCTGCTCATGTGTGCACACCAGAGCACAAGAGCCACGCTCTGGGTGTACCCGATGTAGCGCAAAGTTGTGCTATATCGGAAGGGAGCGGTGAGGCCACGGAAGAGAACCTGGCTACCAACATTAACTACTTGGTTTCTCACCAGCTCCAAGACACTATTATGGCTGAAACAGCGGAGTTACATAAAACACCTGTCAATTGTGCTTCACTCAAGGTGCCAACAATGAATTCTGCAATTTGGGCACCCATGAGTGCAACGATGCGAGGGCAGGAAATGTGTTTCCAGTGTGTCCTCAAGCTAATATCAGCTGGCATCACTGCTTTTGGAAAACAGACACAAGGGTCGACTATGTCCAAGATTCACAAGGACACGCTGGCGTTATTTTGCAATGCTTATTTGGAAGTAAATTGCATGAGAAAAATCGCCATTCGGCCAACATTGCACCCTAAATTTGCAGGATTGTGCAGAGCAAGCAATACTCAGGCACCAGATTACTTATTTGGTGAAAACCTGCCAAAACAAATCAAAGACATTGTTGAAGAGGTGAAAACGATTGGCCTCATAAAACCTTTTATCCCTGCTCAGAGAAAACAAGCAGGCTGGATGCGAAGATGGTTTGATTCAGGGGCAGTGACGAGCAGAGGCAGGGCAATGGGTAGAAAGTACTATTACCCAGTACAGCCCAACATCAACCCTTATATTGGAAGAAGGAGACCTTCTCGGTTGTTTACTGAGGTACAGAAACTTAATTAGTGCAGTTCATTTTGATAGGTCCATGCGGTTACCAACTAAAGCTTTAGCTGAATTGCAATGGTGGATTCTCAATGTTGCACAAACTACTAAAAATATTTTGGTTCAGTAACCTTCAGTGGTATTACAGGCTGATGTGAGCGCTCTCGGATGGGTAGCTACGGACAGCGACACCAGCTGTGGTGGTAGATGGACTATCCAAGAGGATTTAATTCTCCAAACACATGGTATCAATTATTTGGAGTTATTGGGGGCGTTTTATGGATTGAAAGCTTATTGTTCTATAATGAATGATTTACATGTTCAATTACAGGTAGACAATACCACAGCTGTGGCATATATCAATCACATGGGGGGAGTAAGATCAGAATCATGTGATAATCTGGCCAACCTCATGTGGCACTGGTGTATCTCCAGGAATATCTGGCTTTCAGCTATCAATCTACCGTGGGGAAACAATGTGGTGGCAGACAACAGATCACGAAAGTTCAATGACAATACAGAATGGATGTTAAATCCAGAAGTTTTAAAAAAGATTGTCAGTTGGTATCGGTTACCAGATATTGATCTGTTTGCGTCCAGATTAAATCACCAGTTGCCTAAATATGTCTCATGGGAGCCAGACCCAGGAGCAGTAGCAGTGGATGCATTCTCGCTACATTGGGGAAGTATATTCTTCTATGCTTATCCCCCATTCTGCCTGATTAGGCAATGTCTCACCAAAATAGAGCAAGACTCCGCCACGGGCGTTTTGGTGGTTCCAAACTGGCCTACACTGCCATGGTTCCCATTGGTGCTCAGAATGATGACTCAGCCATTCATGACGATCCCCATCTACAGTAATTTGTTGGTACATCCAGTAACAGGAGAATGTCATCCATTACATGATCGTATTAATTTGTTAATCTGCAGGTTCTGACCAGACCATTACAAGGGCTTGGGCTGTCGGATAGGAGCATGGATATCATAACTGCAGCTTGGAGAGATAGCACTAAGAAACAATATATGTCTCTTATAAAGAAATGGGAAATGTTTTGTATAGTCAGATATCTCTTATCATACTGCAAACATATCGGATGTATTGGAGTTCCTTGCTATGTTGCATTTTGATCAGCACCTGAGTTATAGTGCCATTAATAGTGCTCGTAGTGCCCTCCGCTCCCAGCCCTCATAATCTAAAGGATCATCTAGTAATTCTTCTGTAAGCCTTACTTCAACTATCGGTTTCTGTGTTTTTCACACCGCTGCTTTGAAGTATGACGCGCATGCGCCTAGCGGGGCTTCTTCATATAATCACTCATCGTAACTCCTCATAAAATAAGGATCAAACTTCGAACAGGTAAGTTCTCATTTAATCTTACTATTAATTATTGATGGTTTTAGCACAATAGAGAGGGATGGCGTACACTCAAGAAATCAGGAAGCAGTAGAAGCAGTCTGAATAGAAATGAGAAATAATAAAGGAAAGGAGTCACTGGATGAAGTGGTGTGCAGCCTGCTAAACGTGACCAATGGTAGGTAAGAATATATAGCAAGAAATGTTGAGAGCTTCTCTTAAAGTATAGAGGATTTTAATCCGCCTCTAGACTGGAAAAATCAAATGAGCAAAGGCAATCTTGAGGAAATTATAGGGTGTTTTCAGAATATTTTCTTAGCTTAGTCAACTAGAGCATGCTATACTAACCCATTATTAAGCAATTACATCAAATTAATCCAGTCTGCTTCCATGAAGATCAAGGTATCCATCGATTTGCAGGTTGGTGTTCGTTTGTACTTTTCTTGCAAAATCTCAAGCCCCTCATTCAACCTGCTGCTAATATCCTCAGTGCCTTCTACTGGACCCCAACCCATTATTATGTGTCAATATCTTTACATTGACCCACAACACAATCCAATCATTGTTCATTTCCCAATGCCCCATATCCCAAATTGCAAAGCTAAGGTTAAATCAAAGCAGTTCAAAGTGAACATGATCTGCAAGTCTCATTCATATGGCCTTCTGGACGTAAGGAAGAGGTCAAATCAAGACAATAAGGAAAAAAAGTTGCATGGGACCACTTGCTCACTTTATGCTGCCTTTTCCCAGCACAAAATAATTTCTAGTCCATAACTTTCAAGAAACATATAATCATTACATCATGGCAAATTTGGTACTTTATTAAGAAGTATTTGATCCAAGTAATAAGGCTAAAGTCTAGATTATTTGACATTTCATACTAATTGCTGCTGTGGTTCTCAACATGTTTAACGTCCCAGAATCATCATGTAGTGACATGACCACCTTTGCGAATTTCACTTACTTTTGACCAGTTATGACAGCAGAGGTATGCACCTAAAGTTTACATTGTTGATCGCTTGTAAAATTCAACCCATTGAAAAAAACATTTTGTTTTATTCTTATCAATGTACATCATCTGCCACAAATCAAGACAATATTAGACTCAACAGATGTTATACGTGTGACATGCATTCCTAACAACAAATCTATGCGGTGTAAGGTTGAAGGATTACCCCAGACATTATGTTTAGACTGGTTTCCATAACATTAATTCTGCATGTAACAGATTAAAGGTGATACGAGAAGGATTCATCAGACATAAATATTCTACTTGCAAAGCTCATACTGATGACATGAGGAGCAATAAGAATCATCTGATGATCCTTGAAACAAATCATGAATAAGGATTAAGTTCCCAGAATGCTACTTCCTATCTGAATGGGAATGAAGTTCAATTAAATGTAAATTAATTTTACTCATGTAAGGTATTGTAAAGTATCAACGCAGTATCTCGGTAGTCAAAGTAAATAAAACCATTCACTGCAAAAATACATAAGACATCTACAAGTGTACAATATTGTTCTGAAACACCTGATTGCTGGCAAGGACACTACCAAAAATAATCATGGAATTCAAATAATATCATTTATCGGTGAATCATTGGAGAGTACAGATGGAGGCCCTTCATCTAAATGAATCTGCCCAGGCCCTTTCAAAAAAAAATCACATTTTCTGATTTTTCCTAATATTCCTGTAAATTTGTTTTTTTCTTCAGTTATGTTCCCAATCCCCTTTTAGATGCTAACATTGAATCTGTATCGATTATTCTATCAGTCAGTATATTCAAAACTGTAATCAGTTGTCGAATAGTTTTTAAAAAATCATGTTGCTAGTTCTTTTGCAAATCACTTTTGATTAATGCCCTTTTGTTTTTGTATTTCAAAAAATAAACTTTATTCAGAAATATGTCTGACTTGTCTTTACATTCAGAGTATCAGCAAACCACTATTTACATGGTGCCAGTGTGATTCATGTGGCGGTCTCTTTAACGAATACACCCATCAAGTATTTGAGAGGTTGTTATACAGAATGCTGGCAACAGGACATTAGGTTTCAGTTTTTCCCTTTATGTTGCTTAAAGCCTTTATTAGTTTAGTTTAGTTTAGTTTAGTTTAGAGATACAGCGCTGAAACAGGCCCTTTGGCCCACCGAGTCCGCGCTGACCAGTGATCCCCGCATACCTGCACTACCCGACACACTAGGGACAATTTACAATTATACCAAGCCAATTACCCTACAAACCTGTACGTCTTTGAGGTGTAGGAGGAAACCAGAGATCCTGGAGAAAACCCACGTAGGTGACAGGGAGAACGTACAAACTCCACACAGACAGTACCCATAGTCAGGATCGAACCCGGGTCTCTGGCGTTGTAAGGCAGCAACCATGCCGCTGCGCCACCGTGCTTTATGTTGGTTGCATCAAGCTACAATGCATCCCCTAGCATGTACTCCTGTAGCCCAGAAGGTGCCTGTTGTACTGGATGACCAACACATTTCAGACAGAGCAAAGTGAGTCTTTCACTAAGTTGATGATCTTCCAGTAGTGGCTGATGTTTGTCTCAGTATGTGCACTCAGATATTGTCATCAGAGCTAATTTATTAATTTACTACATTTAAACCCTTTCAACTCTATCAAATCTACTTGCAACATTAATGTTTATCCATCCACATAACTGGTTCCTCAGTTTGAATTCATTCTCCTGTAGGTTTGGTGCCCCAAATTGGAAACAATGCCCCAGATGAGTTTGAACCAGTAGCTCAAGTGACAGTGATGCATCACTCCTGGACAAACTCAAGGCTTTCTATGCTTGCTTCGAAAAGGTGAACAACAATGTACCGTCACAACCCCCTGGATCCCCCAATGACCTCTGATCAGTCTCTGAGATCAACGTCAGAAGATCCTTCATGAGAGTGAACCCTCGGAGAGAGCCCAGCTTTGATGGTGTATCTGGCTGCATTCTAAAAACCTCCATGGACTAACTGGCTAGTTTCCACAGACATCTCCAACCTCTTACCACTGTGGCCTGAGGTCCCCACCTATTTTAAAAGGACATCCATAATACCAGTGACCAAGAAAAGCCTCTATGACTACAGACTGGTGGCACTCGTGTCTGTTGTGATGAAGAGCTTCAAGAGTTGGTCATGAAGCACGTTAATTCATGCTTTAGTATTGATCTGGCCCCGTGTTTATTTGCCTATCATCACAGCAGATCGACAGTGGATGTGATCTCACCGGCTCTCCATTTTGCACTGATCCACTTGAACAGGAACACGTACATCAGGCTGCAGGTCATTTACTACAGCTCCGCGTTCCACACCAGCATCCCTTCCAAACGCATCATTAAACTCAGAGAACTGAGTCTCTGCTCGTTGCTAAGAAACTAATCCTTGGCTTCATCATCAAACCTTAATCAGTACGAATTGGCAGCAACATTCCTCCTCACTGACCATCAGCTCAGGGTCACCTCAAGGCTGTGTGCTCAGTCCCCTGCTCTACTCTCTCTACACCCAATGAACGTGGAGCCAGATTCAGCTCCTATGCCATCTTTAAATTTGTCGATGATATCACCATTGTTAGACAAATAATTGGTAACAATGGGTACAGATGGGAGATCGATAATCTAGCTGAGAGGTGCCAGAACAACAAACTTCCTATCAACTTCAGCGAGAACAAGGATATGAATGTTGATTTCAGGAATGAAAAATCCAGGATCCATTACAGTGGAGAGAGTAAATCGCTTCCAATCCTGGATGTGCATATCTTCGATGATCTGTCCTGTGCCCAGCACACTAAAACAATTACAAAGCAAACTCATCAATATATCTACTTCTTCAGCAGTTTGAGGAGATCCGGCATGTTCTATCGTACTCTATTGTACTTCGACAGGTGTACGGGAAGACAATTCACAGCAGGTTTGGTGATTTGAGCACTCAGGAGCCAAGAAGGCTGCAGAAATTGGTGGAATTTACCCTGTCCATCTGGGTATTGATCTCTGCACCATCAAAAATAATCTACTGAAAGCGTTGCACGCTGCCTCAAGAAGGTAGCTAATATAATTAAATAAACACACTATTCATGCTCTCATCTCACTGTCCGATCAAAAAGAAAGTACAGTAACCATTGTCTCCAGGTTCAAGACTAGCATTCTCATCAAACATTAGGAATCATCATGGACAACCCTAACCGCAACTTTACCTCAACACTGAACGACTATGGACTTTGTACAATTAAGGTTGGTTTGACTTGAACAATGTTTAAGAAGGAACTGCAGATGCTGGAAAATCGAAGGTAGACAAAAATGCTGGAGAAACTCAGTGGGTGACTTGCACAATTACGGTCTAGTTTATCCAGTATAACTGGTAATTTATTTTATATATATTTATTGAGTTATTGCATGACATACACTTGTAAAGCTGCAGCCAGCAAGAATGTCATTGTTCTGGGTCTGGTGTACATGATAATTAAAAACTCTTGACTCTCTGACTCGTACTCTATATAGGCTTAGCAATAATATCACAGTCTTTTAACTGTCCTTTTATTTACAAAAGAAAGCGACACTGGAAAATCATAAGTTGAGCACCATATTTTTTTCAGTGTTACACACATATGAAAATCAGCTATTTGCAAAGGCAACATGATTATGCTGATTTATGAGTGGAATTAGGCATTCCTGGGATTCAGACCATGGATTTCAGCTTGCAAATCACATTGGCACTGCTGATCTGATTTCTTTGTCATGGAATTCCCCTTTCAGCACTCCTTTATAACATTACACAGGAAACTACATCAGGCTGTTCTGAGGCGCACCTGTTATTGCACACTCTTAAGATAACAATGTTCTAATTGTAAAATTCCCTGAACAGATCCCAGCTGGAGACTGGAGTTGGGATTCCCTTACGCACCTCTTATTTTCACCAATACTTGTTCAGTCCTGATACATTCATCATCCCCTGATACTACTACCATCCCCCTCCCACCTGATCTCCCCAACCACTCCTTGAGTCTCAGTGTCAATTTTGGTA
Organism: Raja brachyura; assembly: GCA_963514005.1. The sequence goes on along the minus strand of OY740800.1, from coordinate 10,513,212 downwards.
TTGCATACATCTCAACCACCCTATCTCTTTACCTGATGTGGATCCAAGATCCTCATCCAGCTGTGGCCCTGATCGAATCTTTTCCAGACTCTGCTCTCAGTCTAGGACTTTGCCTCAGATTTTCCATTAGGTCCATAACATTGTGTAAGTGCCATATTCTAGTACACTATGTTATTGACTTCAGCCAATGCTGAATTTTGCTGCATGGATCCTTGCTTGTTATTATCATTCCACAAATAGCCCTTTAACACATCTCGAATTATTCTGTTTAATTCCTAGGCCTTTATCCCATTTGTTTTATTAATTGTTCCGTTAACCTGTGGGATCAAAGTTTTTGCTGAACATCCCAGGGTTCCCTGTTAAAGGTGATACTATTATTGTAGTCTTGCCTCCTTCTTCATTCTAATATTATCACCCTATGTTTTTTTTGTGTTGAATTTCAATTACTGTGTGTCTGCCCATAGTGTTTGGACATAAATAGGATTTAAAAAAAATAAAGGATATAAAGATGGGGCAAATTGAAAAGGGAATAGTTAATTCATCACTAACTGTGAGGGAACAAGAGGGAGACTGGAGAAAAATGGGGAGAGAAGGACAAGCGAGAGGGAAGGGGATGAGGAGATACACCTGGAGTATCGTGTGCAGTTTTGGTCCCCTAATTTGAGGAAGGACATTCTTGCTATTGAGGGAGTGCAGCGTAGGTTTACAAGGTTAATTCCCGGGATGGCGGGACTGTCATATGCTGAGAGAATGAAGCGGCTGGGCTTGTACACTCTGGAGTTTAGAAGGATGAGAGGGGATCTCATTGAACCATATAAGATTGTTAAGGGTTTGGACACGCTAGAGGCAGGAAACATGTTCCCGATGTTGGGGGAGTCCAGAACCAGGGGCCACAGTTTAAGAATAAGGAGTAAGCCATTTAGAACGGAGACGAGGAAACACTTTTTCTCACAGAGAGTTGTGAGTCTGCGGAATTCTCTGCCTCAGAGGGTAGTGGAGGTAGGTTCTCTGGATACTTTCAAGAGAGAGCCAGTCAGGGGATATGGGGAGAAGGCAGGAACTGGGTACAGATTGGGGATGATCAGCTATGATCACATTAAATGGCAGGTGCTGGCTCGAAGGGCCGAATGGGCTACTCTTGCACCTATTGTCTATTGTCTATTGAGGTACAAACTGATCATGGGGTAAGCTGGAGTTGAAGGTTTGGTGAGTGCGATCAGCTGAGCCAATGGGGAGAAGGGAGGTAGAAGGGAGGGGGAAGTTTGTTTGAGGAGCTGGACTGAATGCCTGTTCTCCTGTCTCATAATAAATTCGCCAAAAATAATTTAGTCTGCAAGAACCCCTTGTAGCTGGAACACCTGGCTGGCAACTAAGTTTTGGTTCCCATTTAGTTGCAAGGTACTGTCAGTTTAAGAGCAAAAACTTTAATAAAGTGCCTCTCTTTTCCAAGAAGGGAAGCAACTGCGTGTCACTATTGGAGACACAAGAGACTGCAAATGCTGATTCCTGGAGGCAAAAACCCAACTGACTGGAGGAGCTGAGTGGGTTAGGCAGGAAAATGGACAGTTGAGGAAAATGGACAGTTGCTGTTACAGGTCAAGACCCTTCATCTGAACAATTTGTCAGTTGGAACCATTAATATTAACCATTAACCATTAAGGAACCAGACTGATTCCTGGGATGTCAGGACTTTCATATGAGGAAAGATTGGATAGACTCGGTTTGTACTCGATGGAATTTAGAAGATTGAGGGGGGATCTTATAGAAACCTACAAAATTCTTAAGGGGTTGGACAAGCTAGATGCTGGAAGATTGTTCCCGATGTTGGGGGAGTCCAGAACAAGGGGTCACAGTCTAAGGATAAGGGGGAATTCCTTTAGGACCGAAATGAGGAAAACATTCTTTACACAGAGAGTGGTGAGTCTCTGGAATTCTCTGCCACAGAAGGTAGTAGAGGCCAGTTCATTGGCTATATTTAAGAGGGCGTTAGATGTGGCACTTGTGGCTAAAGGGATCAGGGGGTATGGAGAGAAGGCAGGTACGGGATACTGAGTTGGATGATCAGCCATGATCACATTGAATGGCGGTGCAGGCTCGAAGGGCCGAATGGCCTACTCCTGCACCTATTTTCTATGTTTCTATGTTTCTATGTTTCTATATCAGCAGCAGGAGCACACGTAGAGAGATACATTGTAATATTTTAATGTTTTAATCCACGCTTTCCTGTTGTTGGAGGAATGGGGCATGGAACTCCAATTGCTTATTTGTCTTAAAGGTTAGGCACTGAGGGTGTATATAATGTTAGACGAGCCCATTGTGAAATGCTGTGGTTCATTGTCTGCTTCAGATTGAGGCAATGAGACCTGATTGACTCATCCTTAATTTAGTAAGCCAGGACTGGGCTTATTCATTTTAAGCATTTCAATAGTCGGTTTTGTAAGACCCATACCTCCAGGGGAAGGAAAGGTAGCCACATCTATTGAATTCACATACAGCTTAATCACGACATACAGAGAAAAATCACAGGAACAGCCCTCTAACTCATTGCCTACGCAGACAGAACAGGAGAAAATAAGACACATGGGCAGTTAGCCAGCTCTTAAAACAGGAGACAGTTTGGTGCAGTCGTGGTTCTGGAGCTGCAAGATAAAGTGAAAGAGGTCACATTTTGAATATAACATTAAGATACAGCCAAAGATAATGTTAAAATTAAGCAGGCTGACCCATGAACAGGGTTAATATGTGGTTTATTACCTTTTTAAAAAAAATTCCATTGACAGAAGTCTGAAAATGTATTCATAACACCAAACAGCAGTAGGGAGGTTGGGGATAGCATCAAGCAGGAAATTAGGGATGCGTGTAGCAAAGGTACAGCAGTTATCATGGATGACTTTAATCTACATATACAGTAGATTGAGTCAACCAAATTGGTAACAGCGCTGAAAAGGAGGATTTCCTGGAATGTATACAGGATGGGTTTTTAAACCCATATATAAAGGAACCAACTAGAGGGCAGGCCATCCTAGACTGGGTATTGTGTAATGAGGAAGGATTAGTTAGCAATCTTGTTGTGCACGGCCCCTTGGGCAACAGTGATCATAATATGGTGCAATTCTGCATTAGGATGGAGAGTGACACGGTTAATTCAGAGACTAATGTCCTGAACTTGAATAAAGGAGACTTTGAACGTATGTGACGGGAATTGGCTAGGATAGACTGGCAAATTATACTTAAACGGTTGACAGTGGAGATGCAATGGCAAAGATTTAATGACCGCATGGATGAACTTCATCCCTGTCTGGCGAAAAAGCCGGAACGGGGTATTGATATTGTATGGACAGCCATGATCATATCAAATGGCGGTGCTGGCTCGAAGGGCTGAACAGCCTACTCCTGCACCTATTTTCTATGTTTCATATACTTATCTTAATATTTGTCATATCATTGAAAACAACATTTCCTCAATGGCAAATTGTATTTGTATTCACAAATAATGGTTGCAGAATGAGTCCTTTACTTATATTTTGGTTTTTATTCCTGTTCTCTTGACCTTTCCTGAGTCTTTCCTCCCCATTCATGTTGAATTTTATCATTCTCTGTGCAGTTCCCCTAGCTCCCATCCCCTGCTGTCATTATCTATCTATATATTACTTAAAACTCTGTCTGCGTACATGCATGTGAGTGAGTTCAAGGAACTACGCCAAAACAGTATACCCTAGCGCGACAATTTTTGTACCACCTTACTTGCCATTGTCCCGTGTTCGTTTGTATAAAGTTTCATTCAGATTGATGTCATATTTCACAAGTTATTGACATTTAAACATTTTAAAAAGCCCACTTTAAGAAGAATAACAGTGACTGTGCTGTGAGTTTTCAAGCAGTTGCAGCTATGACATCACAATGGCATCTCACAGTCCTCCAATCACAATGGCATCTCATTTACATCACAATGGGATCTCAGCGACCACCCACCTTACTCACCTTTGGCCCGTGGTCGTTCGTGTCAAGTGTCCTTCAGATTTTATTTCACAAGCTATTGATATTTAAAAGTTGGATCAGAGATTCTGGCAGTTAGAAGATGGGTTCCCACAGTTTTCCAATCACAATGGGATCTCATTTACATAAGCTGCCAATGACATCACAATGGGATAAGCATGTGATTAGTGTGTGTGAGGGGAGGGGGTTAGTGTGTGTGTGTGTGTGGGGGTGGTTAGTGTGTGTGGGGGGGGTGGGTTAATGGGGGGGTGGGGGGGTTAGTGTGTGTGGGGGGGTGGGTTAATGGGGGGGTGGGGGGGTTAGTGTGTGTGTGGGGGGGTTAGTGTGTGTGGGGGGGTTAGTGTGTGTGGGGGGGTGGGGGGGTTAGTGTGTGTGGGGGGGTTAGTGTGTGTGTGGGAGGGGTTAGTGTGTGTGGGGGGGGTAGTGTGTGTGGGGGGGGGTTAGTGTGTGTGGGGGGGTTAGTGTGTGTGGGGGCGTTAGTATGTGGGGGAGGGGTTAATGTGTGTGTGTGGGGGATTAGTGTGTGTGTGGGGGGGGTTAGTGTGTGTGTGTGAGGGGGGTTAGTATGTGTGTGTGGGGGAGGGGTTAGTGTGTGTGTGAGGGGGGGTTATTGTGTTTGGGTGGTTAGTGTTTGTGGGGTGGGGGGTTAGTGTGTTTGGGGGAGGGTAGTGTTTGTGGGAAGGATTTTCTGACTTCCCGCAGCATCCTCAGATATATTTGATCAGGCCCAGAGGTTTATCTACCTTCATGCACCCTAGGATGTGCAGCAACATTGCAGACTGTCCTCAAGATATTTCCATTAACTGTCCCATTCCCCAATCTTCATGTTTTTCATGTAAAAACAGAGAAGAAATATTCATTGAGCACCTTGCCCATCTCCTGCGGCTCCATACTGAGATGACCACTTTGGTTTCCGAGAGGCCCTATTCTCCCTCTAGTTATTCTCTTTTCCTTAATGTACTTATAAAATCTCTTTGGATTTTCCTTATTATTATTTGTCAGAGATATCCCCTTTTTGCCCTCCTGATGCTCCTCAGTTCCCAAAACTCCTCCAGGACTTATACACGATTCCAGCTGCCATGCACCCTTCTTTTGCCTGTCCAGAGCCTCAATTTAATTCTTCATCTAAGCATCCTAACTCCCAAATGCCTTGCCCCTCACGTTACAGGACCATGCTAGCCATGAACTCTCATCATCATACTTTTAAAAGCATTAACTTTCTAGACGTCCCAAACAACCTAATCCAATCAACATTAGCAATTTTCCGTCTAATACCATCAAAGTTGGCCTTGCTACAATTTAGAATTTTAACTTGTTGGCCCGTCCTGTCTTTATCTACAGTAAAACTATGTTGAAGCTAACAGAACTTCGATCGCTGGTTCCACTGACACTTCAGGCACTTGCCTTCCAAATTTTCTATGGCTAGATCAAGCTTTGTCCCCTCCATGTACGACCCTCTATATATCGCTAGAGGGAACTTCCATGAACACATTTGACAAATTCCGCCTTTCTTGGGACAGATGAGCAAGCACACTCCCTTTTGTGAGGAATTCCAGCACGTATACATCGGGACAGTTTATAAGTGGACCTGAAATGGTGACTTTTCTTAACTTGTTCCTATTTCAAATGCTCCTCCTTTCTGCAGCAATATACCAACCAGTGCATTAGCATCATTTCACCAAGATGATATGGTGAGAAGAAAGTATAGCAAAAAAAAACTGCTGGAGAAACTCAGCGACTCTGGCAGCGTCTATGGAGGCTAAAGGATAGTGAAAAAGAAATACTGGCTCATTTCACAAGCCCCCATCATACTCAGCATCAGCTTCAATCTCTGTGTCTGAAAAAGCACTTAACAAAGCACCTAAATATAAATAAAGCAGAATAAGTGGAGGTGACCACAGAGATGCAGGATCAAATTAAACTGAGGATTATGTTAGAAATCCTTTGAGATCTGTTGACCTCAACTGGGCTCCAATTCCTGATACGTGTTTCCGGTGAGCAGAGCAATTTTCCAAGTATGTGCATTTGTACATTATTCATGGGAGCAACAAGGCCTGGGATATAGTTATTGTTGATGTCGATCAGGACTTCCTGTTCCTGCTGCAGTTTTCCTCATTGTGGAATCCTGGAATAAGACGGATGAATTGGAAGTTCCTTTGTCTGTACCTGCTGTGCAAACAAAATATCCACTTGCAACTAAAGTTACCATCGAAACCTCCATTAAACTAAAATTTCTAATGTGATCCTGAATCCTTTTACTTGCATTTAATGTTTTATCCACATTTTTCTGTGCTCTTGTCTGGAATACTTCCTATTGGTTCCTTAATGCTCCAAACACTGAATACCCCAGTGGAATTACTTCTTTATGTCAAATCTAGCAATAAAGATGTTATCGCAAGCTATTATTAGTTATTAACTATGCTCTACTGTAAATATATTAATTGTTTTTAGATTCAGAGCTTCAATCCTATATTTTGATTTACATTATGCAAGAAATGTATTTAATACAACTTGTAAAATAAAATGTATGTTTTTTTTCTTCCCATTGTGTATTTATTCCAAGTTTAGCAAAATACCCAAAGAAATACAGTTTCAGTAAAGTAGAATGCATAGGATTCAAGATGCAATAATATTAAACCACTATATTCTAAATATTTAAATGCACAGCGAGGGCATTTCATCTAGAACGTGATCACTTGCTTTGTGCATTGGTTATGTACTTTTGAAAACATGTGTTAGGTCTTCCAGGTTTATGACACAGATGGCCACAGAGGAGATAGTACAAGCACATAAAATGTGCAGTGTTCAACCCATGCTCTTGCACATCTCTTTATGTAAAATCTTGCATTAAAAATGTTATCTCAAACTATTATTGGTGAAGCTGGAAACATTGCAGAGATGATTTACGAGGATGTTGCCAAGACTTGAGGGCCTGAACTATAGGGAGAGGTTGGGCAGGCTAGGACTGTATTCCTTGGAGTTCAGAAGGATGAGAGGCAGTCTAAGAGGGGTGGATAAGATCGTGAGGGGACTACAAGATAGAGTAGATTCACAGAGTCTTTTACCCAGAGTAGAGGAATCAAGAACCAGAGAACATAGGTTTAAGGTAGAAGGGGAAAGATTTAATAGGAATCTGAGGGGCAACTTTTTTACACAAAGGGTGGTAGGTATATGGAATGAGATGCCAAAGGAAGTAGTTGGGGCAGAAACTATAACAACATTTTTTTTTTTTTTTAAATAAATTTTATTTATTAGCGGTAAATACATCAATGTACACATATATACTGTTACAATCATTGTACCCCATAATTTTATAGCTTTTAAAGAAAAAGAATAGAGAGAAAGAGAGTGAAATGTGAAAAGAGTTGTGATAGTGAAAGAGCGTGCCAAAGGGGAGAAGAAACCCTTGGTCAGAGAATTAGAAAAGGGAGTTAAAAGATAGACCCTAAAAAAAGAAAAGGAAAAAGAAAAAAAAAGAAAAAAAGCCAGTTATTATGTTATATATATCACGTAAAAAGAATCCACCAACTCGATAGTTTTTCATCCCCCCCTACCAAGGCCCGAGGTACTCCTGCACCCTATCTTTGTAGTAATTCTATAAATGCAGACCACGTCTGATAGAAGCGTTCGGATTTTCCTTCCAGGCGGAGTCTCATATCTTCCAGATGTAGTGTTTCAAACATAGTTGAAATCCACATATTTAATGTTGGTATAGGAGCATTTTTCCAAAATTTTAAAAGGCATTTGGACAGGTACATGGATAGGAAAGGTTTAGAGGGATACGAGCAAAACATGAGCAGGTGGAACTTGAATAGATGGAGCACCTTAGTCAGCATGGGCAAGCTGGGCCAAAGGGCCTGCTTCCATGCTCTATGACTCTATGACACCGATAGTTTCCCTACCATTGACTGGTGGAAATCACGTCATATCTGTCTCTGCCCTTTGACTACTGACCAGTGAAGCTCAATGTAAAATACAAATTAATGGAGGAACTCATCAGATAGGCAGTGACCCTTCCTCTGGACTGAAAGAATGGAGGGGAGGTAGCCAGTATAAAGGGCTGAGGCGGTTGGAGCAAGAGCTGGTATGTGGTCAGTGGATCCAGGTGAGAAGCTCAGTGTAAGCTTGGAAACATGAGTTGACTGCAGTGTTTGTATTTGACACCACGTTCAGCAATTTTGGATAATGATGCTGCTATTCCCATGTAAACCTCTGACTTTGCATTGATTTACCTCTTCCATCACCACTCCTCTACTTTACAATTCTTGTTGTCACTCCCCTATTCTTTCCTGACCCCCCCCCCACTTCGGCATTTTGGATCTGAATTGCTGCTAATCTATTCCCATTGCCCTGAATAGTCATTGATTTTATGGGTTAATCCTCCAACATTGCTGGCAAGCCTGCTGAGTTGTTCCAGTGTGCTCTGATTTGTCTAATTCTTTGACGTAAATATAATATTGCATTATACGGGGCATAATTTTCAATTATTCCTAATTTAACAGATCTAATGCTAATATTTTAATTGTAACTAGACCAAGATGAGGGGGGGGGGGGGGGTGTTAAGTGGGATAGTCAAGGACGGAGTTAAAGGGAAAAGGATAGTTAATGACCCCAGAATTAACGGGAAAGAAAGCTCACAAAGGGATAGGAGAGTATGGCCAAGCTTAATAGGGGTTGATGTGAAAGGTGAGATGCATAATGAATTTAAAATATTGTATATGAATTCACGAAGTATAAGAAGTAAAGTAGATGAGCTTGAGGCTCAGTTAGAGGTTGGTAGATATGACATTGTGGGGATTACTGAGACGTGGCTGCAGGAGGATTGGGCATGGGAACTTAATATTCAGGGTTATACATCCTATAGAAAGGACAGGCAAGTGGGCAGAGGGGGTGGGGTAGCTCTGCTGGTGAGGGATGGAATTCAGACCCTTGCGATGTATAACACAGCAAATAGTAGCCGGAAGTCAGAGGATTGGGAAACTTTCATATGACAACAGAAGGAAACAAAACGGCCAATACAGGCTGAAAAGATGAAGTACGAAGGGAAGCCGGCCAGGAATATAAAGAAGGGCAATAAAAGGGAAAATATATAGCAAAGTCAAATATGGGTCCCTTGAAGGCAGACACGGGTGAAATTATTATGGGGAACAAGGAAATGGCAGAAGAGTTGAACAGGTACTTCGGATCTGTCTTCACTAACAAAGACACAAACAATCTCCCAGATGTACTAGAGGAGAGAGGATCTATGGGGGTAAAGGAACTGAAATAAATTTTCATTAGGCGAGAAATAGTATTGGGTAGGCTAATGGGACTGAACGATGATAAATCCCCTGGGCCTGATGGTCTGCATCCCAGGGTCCTCAGGGAGGTGGCTCTAGAAATAGTGGACGCATTGGTGATCTTTTTCCAATGTTCAATAGATTCAGGATCAGTTCCTGTGGATTGGAGGATAGCTAATGTTATACCACTTTTCAAGAAAGGAACGAGAGAGAAAACGGGGAATTACAGACCAGTTAGCCTGACTTCGGTGGTGGGAAAGATGCTGGAGTCAATTATTATAGAGGTAATAATGGGGCATTTGGATAGCAGTAAAAGGATTAGTCCAAGTCAGCATGGATTTATGAAAGGAAAATCATGCTTAACTAATCTTCTGGAATTTTTTGAGGACGTGACAAGTAAAATGGATGAAGGGGAGCCAGTGGATGTAGTGTATCCAGACAGGAAAGCCTTTGATAAGGTCCCGCACGGGAGACTGATGACTAAAATTAGACCACATGGTATTGGGGGTAGGGTGTTGACGTGGATAGAAAATTGGTTGGCAGACAGGAAGCAAAGAGTAGGAGTGAACAGTCCTTTGCAGAATAGCAGGCAGTGGCGAGTGGAGTGCCGCAAGGCTCGGTGTTGGGGCCGCAACTGTTTACCATATATATTAATGATTTGGAAGAGGGAATTAGGAGCAACACTAGCAAGTTTGCGGATGACACAAAGCTGGGTGGCAGTATGAAATGTGAAGAGGATGTTAGGAGGTTGCAGGGTGACCTGGACAGGTTGAGTGAGTGGGCAGATGCGTGATAGATGCAGTATAATACAATCAATACAATCAGTTTTATTCGTCACATTGCACATAAAGTGCAAGTGAAATGAATTTGCCAGCAGTGGTACAATGATAAAGAACACACAAAAACACACAAAAAAATTAACACAAACATCCACCACAGCATTCATCACTGTGGTGGAAGGCACAAAATTTGGCCAGTCCTCCTCCATTTTCCCCCGTGGTCGGGACCTCAACCCTCCGCAGCCGTCGCTGCGGGTGTCCAGATGTACAGAGAGGTAAAAGTCCAGGTAAGTCCAGAATCGGCTCGGCTCTTCCCCACCAGAGACCGCTGTTTCAGGTTGGTGTAGGTCGCAGGCTGGCAGCCGAAGATTTAAAATCCCCACCGCCAGAAGCACCACAGACCGCAGGGCCGGTGGTCGAAGCTCCCCTCCAGGGATGATGGTAAGTCCACTCGGGCCCGCGGTAGAAGTAGGCCGCGGGCTGACGGTCAGAGCTTCTTCTCCTCCCGGGTCCCCACGAGGGATCCCAGGCTGCGGACGCCGCCAGCTGGAGCTCTGCAGACCGCGGCTTCAGGCTGCCGCGGGCCAGCGAACGGAGCGCTCCCCTCCGGCGAGCCCCAGGAAGGGTTCGCCCGCTCCACGCCGAGATTCCGCGCTGCGCCCGCTGCTGAAGCCCCTGGCACGTCTCCGGGAAAGGCCGCCCGATCCTCGATGTTAGGCCACGGGGGAAGTGACGTGGAAAAAGTCGCCTTTCCGTGGGGGAGGCGACCGAAACGATTTCCCCCTTACCCCCCACACCACCCCCTACACAAGACCCACAAAGAAACATTAAAAACATACATTACAACACACTAAAAAAATAAAAAAAGTTGAAAAAACTAACATCTCAATGGGGTTAGGTTAGGTAAGGGGGAGGTACAGCGAGACCCGGGTGTCCTTGTACACCAGGCACAGCAGGCACTGAAGAAAGCTAATGGAATGTTGGCCTTCATAACAAGAGGATTTCAGTATAGGAGTAGAGAGGTTCTTCTGCAGTTGTATAGGGCTTAGGAAAGACCATATCTGGAGTATTGTGTACAGTTTTGATCTCCTAATTTGAGGAAGGACATCCTTGTGATTGAGGCAGTGTAGGTTCACGAGATTGATCCCTGGGATGGCAGGACTGTCATATGAGGAAAGATTGAAAAAACTAGGCTTGTATTCACTAGAGTTTAGAAGGATGAGGGGGGATCTTATAGAAACATATAAAATTAAAAAAGGACTGGACAAGTTAGATGCAGGAAAAATGTTCCCAATGTTGGGCGAGTCCAGAACCAGGGGCCACAGTCTTAGAATAAAGGGGAGGCCATTTAAGACTGAGGTGAGAAAAAACGTTTTCACCCAGAGAGTTGTGAGTTTGTGAAATTCCCTGCCACAGAGGGCAGTGGAGGCCAAATCACTTGATGGATTTAAGAGAGAGTTAGATAGAGCTCTAGGGGCTAGTGGAATCAGGGGATATGGGGAGAAGGCAGACACGGGTTATTGATTGGGGCCGATCAGCCATGATCACAATGAATGACGGTGCTGGCTCGAAGTGCCAAATGGCTTCTTCCTGCGCCTATTTTCTATGTTTCTAAGTGGGACCCGTTGGGTCCCTGTCACACGGGAGGCCTGCTCCCCCAACGCAATATTCCACCACCCACCCATTGCCCCAACATTACGGCTCATTTACCCTCATCCCCAGCATCCCCTCACTCCTCCTCTTCTTCACCCTCCCTTTTCTATCCCCTTTCATCCTCTCCTCCCCCACTCCCTCCCTCATCTCTCGCACTTCTTTCCCCTACCCTCAGTCAGCCTCCATAACCCCTCTCCCCTCCCCTCCTTCCCCCCATCCTCACCGTCTATCTGTTTAAATAACATTTAACAACAATTCTCTCCTCGTCCCCTCCCGCCGCCGCCCACTCCCTCCCTCTCCTTACAGCAATGTAACAAATCTCTCATTGCACTGGGAGTCCTGTCTTTGTTTGTGACATCATAGCTGCTAACTGCCACTGCAACTTTAAGTGATTTTTTTCTCAAACTGGATTCTATAAAGTTGAAAATGTGAATAACGGCGAGGGGGCGAGGCAGCGTGGCGACGGGGGGGCAAGCGGGCGCACAAGCAGGCGGGCGAGCGTCGACCAAAGGACAACGAGTTGGGCCGCCGTAGTGTTCAGCTATGATCTTTGGTCTTCAGTCCAGGGCCCGACTTCATCTCCGGCTGCGTCTTTTGAATAACGGGAGGGAGGAGCGAGGGGTGGGGGGGTGACGTCACTCGCAGCATGAGGAAGAACGGCACGCAGACCCATTGTGACGTTATCAGCGACAGGCAGTCGTTTTTAAATTCAAAGTTTTGTCAGATTTTTGAACATTTTCATTAATAACTCGAGAAATAAAGCATGACATTTTCAGATAAGGCGATTTTGGACTCCAGGGGAAAAATATCTACTGGAATATATAAAAATGTTACCATTACCATGTCATTTTTTCGAGAAGATGTGATTACACACACACAAATAAATACACATCCAAGATCAGAGTTTTATAAGTATAGAGATATACTAGACCAAGTGAGACCCATTGGTTCCCTGTCACATGGGAGGCCTGGTCCCCCAACGCAACCCATTCCCCCAAAGCAATATTCCACCACTCACCCATAGCCCCCAACTGCACAGGGGCGGCTCACTTCCCCTTATATCCCAGCACTTCCTCCCCCTCCTCTTCAGCCTCCCTGTTTTTAAGCTTTAAAAACTTGCTGGCAGGACTCAGTGTACTGTGATTGCAACATTGTTGCGGGGAGGGACAGCAAGGATTTGGATCTCATTGTGACATCATAGCTGTAACTGCTAGTGTGCAGATGGAAGAAATTTCAAACTGGATTTTGTAAAGTTAAAAATGTGAATAACTTGTAAAATATAACATCAATCTGAACGAAATGTATTGAAAACACACCACAGGACTATTATGAGTAAGGTGGTGGAAAAATTGTAGCGCTATCGTGTACCGTTTTGGTGAAATTTCAGGATCACACTCATTCAATCATTCACTCACACACTCACTCACTCACTCACACGCAGACATCCAAACAAACAAGATGAGAGTTTTAGTAATATATATAGATATATGTTGTTGTATGTCAATGTTCCACTGGTACATGCCTTAATTCATGTTATTTGGCTGTCAGATAAAATCTGATGAGAATGTTGGCTCAATGCCTTGTTAGGCTGTTTGTGACATTGTGTTTGTACTGTAGATTTAATCAGAATTAACCAAATTGAAACTGCTGTTAGATCAAAGAGAAATCCTGGGAATAAACATTTCAGAGCTGTCCCACCCTTGCTTCAGTAAAAGCCTGAATGAAGCACAGTGAATCAATTAAAATCTGTGCATTAGTGCTCAAATAATTCATGCATTGACTATGTCATGAAGAATAAGACTGTTATTTCTTTGGAGAGGTACTATATTAGCCAGTTCCGGACGGAAAAATATCTAGACACAAGGACTGCAAATGACGGCTTACAAAAGAAGACACAAAATGCTGGAGTGACTCAATTTGTTAGACTGCATCTCTGAAGGACATGAATAGTCAATGTTTTAAGTCAGTGCCTTTCTTCAGACTGACTGTAGTAGGAAGGAGAAGGCTGGGAGAGAGGTGGGACATCCAAAGCCAGGCAGGTTTTAGGTAGATACAGGTGTTCGAGGTTTGAATGGCAGATGGTTGGACAAAAGCCAAAGATGAAAAGACAAAAGACAGTGAGATAAGGAGTGCAGAGGTATGAAATGTGAAGCTAGAGGAAGGAACAGGTAGAAGGGAATGGTGGGGGGAGGGGGCTGGGTTGTGGGTGAAATCGGTGCACATCCAAGTGGTCCACAGGGAAGAGGGCAGGAAAAGGGGGGTGGGGTGGAGGGGTGTATGTTTGTTGTACCCAAAATTGGAGAATTCAATGTTCTTACCATTGGGTTGCGAGCCACCCAGATGGAATAAGAGGTGCTGTTCTTCCAGTTTACATGTGGCCTCACTCTGGAAATGGAGGCTTATAACAGAAAGGTCAGTAAGGAAATGAGGAGTTAAAATGCTTCACAACCAGGAGATCTAGCACACCGTGGCAGACTAAGTGCAAGGATTAGGCAAAATGGTTGTTGGATTCACCAATGTAAAGAATGCCACATTAGTAGCACCAGTAGACGGGGTTAGAGGAGGTGCATGTGAACCTCTGTCTCACCTGGGAGATCTGCTGAACACTCTGGATGGATGTGAAGGAGGAGATGTAGAGACAGGTGTTACATCTCCAATGGTTGCAGGGAAATTACCAGTGGAGGGTTTGGTTTGGGTAGAAAGGATAAGTGAACCAAAGAGTTGTGAAGGGAGTGGTCGCTGCGAAAAGTGGAAAGCATGGACTTTCCTTGCAGCTGGGATGGGGGGGGGGGGGGGGGGGCTGACTAGAATGTATATTTAATCCTTGTGAAAATGATTCCAGATTGATATATTTAACATGTTCTACATTTTGCTTTTGTTACTGGTTCTATCCACGTATAAACCCTGAAGATGCCAGATATACTCAGCAGATCAAGCTGCACCTATGAGAAGAGACAGAATTAATGTTTCAGGTCGAGGACTCTTCGTGAGAATTGAGAAAAGAGAAAATAAACGTATTAAGATGCAAGGTTAGTGGGGGAGGGGCTGTTCTGAAAGGGTAAAACCTATATGACCATGAGGATAAGCTGTAAACAATGTTACAGAATCATAGAGTTGCAGAAATATACATCATGGACACAGGCCTTTCGGCCCACCTTGTCCATGTTGACCAAGTTGCCATACTGGGCTAGTCCAATTTGCCTGCATTTGGCCCATATCTCCTCAAATCCTTCCTATTCATATATATGTCCAAATGTTTTTTAAAAGTTATAATTGTATCGCTAATCTCACTTCCTCCATATCTACAAGAATATGAATCCATATTTTAACTGCATTGGTTATTATAGATATTATAGTTAATTTCTAATCCCATACTTGCAAGAGCTGTGACATATGCACATGCAACAAGGTGAAATTGTTTCTTGGTGTGTTTAATGTTCAATTACATTTTGCAGGCTCCCCTTAAAGTATATATTGGCAAACAATCAAGAGTTCTTTTCAACATGTATCCCTTAGTACCATCAGATTAGTCCAGATTACCCATTTTTAAATGAAACATGTACTGACATGATTTACATTGATAAGATAGTGCAGTCCATAATTTAAAAACAAGCAGCAATTGGCTGTGCTGGAAGTTAAAATTTCTAGGACATTGGGGAGTTTTCAGCTATGATTACAGAATTTGTTTTAACGTGGCAAGATTTTAATGGCCATATGAAAATAGTTGTGTGATCAAAAACAAATCTATTCCAAATAAAATTTCCTAGACTATGTCTGACTCTGAATTGAGTCATATGAAAAATAACTAATGTGCAAACAAAATGCAATATTGAAACAACTTAACTGCTGTAGTTATGATACAGGAATGGTAAAATATGTGGCAGAGGGCAACAGTGCCATTTTTATTTCGCAACATTCATTATTTATAGATTACTAGCATGAGTCCTACTGCTAGACAGTTTCGGCCCGAAACGTTGCCTATTTATTTCGCTCCATAGATGCTGCTGCGCCCGCTGAGTTTCTCCAGCATTTTTGTCCACCTGTTCCTATACTGCACTTTTCTATGTTCTCTGATCTAAGAGAAAATATTTGAATGGAATTGAAAAATAGTTCATTAACACATTGCCATGCTAATTCATTCAGGGTTGTTTGTTTTTAATATTAATTAAATACTAAAAACGAACAACCCTGAATGAATTAGCATCGCAATAAAAATGAACAACAAATAGTGATTGATTTTGAAATAAAATAGACGTAACAATATGAATTTAACAGGTCTCTCAAAGTCAGCCAATGTGCCTGTCCAAATAACCTTAATGTGAAAACAATGAACCATGAAACTTTGCTCCTACTTTACTGGTTATACTGCCTCCATTCAACTTCTTCCATCCCTCCAACAAGCATCTACTTTAGGCTGCATTTCACATTGTTTCACGTGCAGCTGCCTAACTAGATCATCTAAAGACAAAATATTGATCGCTACACACACATTGAAAGTTCCCAATATAACCTCACCACTAACCTCTTCAACTGCTTTTAAATAGTTGCATCATTTATTTGTCTGACTTACAGGGTAAAGTATGAAGAAGTATATGCCTATCTAAAGCCACTGTTTATTATCCTAATGCAACTGTTTTTCCCTAACCAACGTCTTCACCTCCTGTCAGGTGTCAAAGAAACAAAATAAGGTCTCGCTTTTTAGAGTTGCTGGTATGCTAATAGAAGCACTGGAGTTGATTCAATATGCAGTCTGGAACAGAAGCTTTCACTCTAACCTCCGTAGAGAGCTCTGCAGGTCTCGTCCTAATCCGGATGCTGATCATCTTTCTGCTTGGTGATCTTAATTGGTTTCCTTACACAACAACATGATTTTAAAGACCGTTGTTTTTGAGTCCTTTCATGAAATCAGCCCCCCACCCTCATCTCTGTCTGTCCTCCAGTGTTGCAGTCTCACAGTATTTATTTTCTTCCAATTCTGATCACCCCCTGGTTTGCTGTATCAGTTGAAGCACTATGCCTTCAGCTGCCTAGGACCTCAAGCTCTGGCTCTCCGAAACTTATCCATCCACCTCCTTTAAGGCAACCTCTGACCAAACTTTAGGCCATCTATCCTATTTCCCCTTTATATGACTCGGTGTCAAATTCTGTTAGGTAGTGTTCATGGGAAATACCATGGGATGTTTTGGTAGATCAGAGATGTCATGTTGGTATAGGTTTTGTTGTATCAGTAGACTCATTTGCCCATCCTCAAATATTCCACAGATATCCTAAAATATGTCACTAAGTACCAAGGAACCAATGATAAATCTATAGAACTTTCTGGGAAACTCAGGGAAATGAAACAAAAATATTATTCTGCCATCACCAGTTAAACCTTCTCCTACAGTTTCAGCAATCCAAAGGAATCATTTCCTTAAGGAAGTTCTGAATCACTTTTCCATCACAGTCAGAACGTAAAGCAGACAATACATAAAATACGGACAATACATAAAAGCAACAAATACTTTAAAATAACCCAATAAATAACTATTAAAAGTGCAAAGCATCCCCATACAGCTTAACGGTCAGTATTATAAAATAGTAAGATTAAACGAGAACTTACCAGTTTGAGGTTTGATCTTTATTTTATGAGGAGTTGCGATGAGGGATTTCGTGAAGAACCCGCCAGCACGCATGCGCGACATACTTCAAAGCCGCGGTGTGGAATCACAGAAAAAACCAAGCCAAGAAATGACTTGTTATAGTAAGATTGAAGAGACTCTAGTTACCAGTTGACTTTATGATCGAGGGTTGGGAGCGGAGGGCACGAAATCCCTCATCGCAACTCCTCATAAAATAAAGATCAAACCTCAAACTGGTAAGTTCTCGTTTAATCTTACTATTTCATTTCGGAGTCACGTGAGTGACTTCGTGAAGACTTCAAAGCTTCTGTGATTTCACGCCCTGGACAACGTCCATGCTATCACACACGCTACTGAAAAGGTGGACAGCAGTAATCAATTTCCGTCACTGTTTCTCTGAAAAAATAATAATATTTATTAATAACAACAAGAAAGGACCCCTCACTGAGGGGTAACTGTATGTTCTCGGCCTGCATCCAGCACGGCTCCTGCGAACATTCCAGGTACGGTGACGGGTTTGTTGTAAAACCGTTGAAAAGTGGCTTCACTGGCCCATCCCGCTGTGGCAAGTATCTGGTCCATGGGCACCTCCATGGCCTTTGCCGCCGATGTTGATGCTGCCCTGGTGGAATGGGATTTAAAAACATTAGTGTCAATACCTGCCTTGTTTAAGACGATCCTGAGCCATCGGGATATCGTCTGTACCGTCACTCTATGGTGAGGTTTTCTGTGACTGATGAACAGGTATTGCTCCATTCCCCTTATTTTCCTCGTCACTTTGATATAGTGGCGGATATGGGTGGCTATGCATAGCCTAGCATCAGCGGGGTATGCTGGAAACTCCAGCTGCAGCCCTGTAAACCCAGGTCTATGCTGCTTGAGCAATTCATCAATGAAAAAAGTGACCCGTTCAGGGGTAGAGATCATTCTGTCGATCTTGGCCTTGTGAAGCGTTTGCACCCTTTGTGCTGAAGTAAGTGCCATCAACATCACCACCTTCAGGGTGAGTTTGTCCAGTTCGATCCCCGTCATGGGTGACCACGTTCTTAGTAGGGTCAGTACTTTACCAATATCCCATGTGACGTTGTAACGGGTAGGACGATATTGAGGTAGGACGATAGCGCACTCCTGGCGCTATTGATGGCACTATAGCTGAGATGTTGATCATGGTGTAGCCCCGCAAGAAATTCCAGCACATCTGTGATGGAGATGGAGTCATATGCAACGTCCATGCGGCCGCAATAGGATTCCCATTTCCTGATGTGCGATAAGTACTGCCGTCTTGAGGACTCCCTGCATGATGCTCCCATGGTATCCATTGTCCTTGAAGATAGACCATACTGAAGTAGTGGCCTGTTCAGATCCTGCAAGCCAATAGATTCAAGTGACTATAGCAGGGGTGTGGTTCCCCTGTGGCAGGGTTCGTCACCAATTGTGGGCAACCCTCTAAGAGGACCCATGGTTGACTTATCATTCCAAGGACCACCGGATACCATGATTGCGTAGGCCAGTCGGGTATAACGAGGATGCCCTTGGCAGCATCGAGCTGGATTTTCCGCAATACCCGACTGATGAGGCAGAATGGAGGAAAGGCATAGAAGAACCATTTCCCCCAGTCTAGCGAGAATGCGTCCATCGCCATTGCCCCAGGATCTGGCTCCCATGATACGTATGTTGGTACCTGATGGTTCAACCGTGACGCAAAAAGGTCAATATCCGGTTTACCAAATTTGGCTGTAATTTTGGTGAATATTTGGGGGTTCAACATCCACTCGATGTTGTCATTGAATTTCCGTGACCTGGTGTCCGCCACTGTATTGAGCTCACCTGGCAAGTAGGTAGCTGAGATCCAAATATTCCGTTGAATACACCAGAGCCAAATTATATTTGCCAATTCATCACATGAAATTGACCTGGTACCGCCCATATGATTCAGATAAGCCACCGCAGTGGTATTGTCTATTTGGAGACGGACATGAGTGTTAGTCATGTTTGAACAATAGGCTCTTAGTCCGTGGAATGCTCCTAGCATCTCCAAATAGTTTATCCCTTGTGCTGACAACAAAGTAGCTTCAAGTGAGTCCCATCTACCTCCACAACTGGTGTTGTTGTCCGTAGCTCCCCAGCCATGGGAGCTTGCATCTGTTTGCAAGTATACCATTGGACGAGGCACAATGATGGGTTTGAATGAGTTATGGATATTGCCAATCCACCATAGTAACTCAATTTTTGCCTTAACCGGCAACTGCATAGGTCTATCATAATGTCCAGCATTAAATTTTAATGCTGCTATTTTTGACCTTTGTAAATTCTGATAGTGTAAAGGTCCATATTGAGCAGCTGGAAATACTGCTACAATTTTGCCAATTACCCTGGCAGTTAATCTGATAGACGGTATACTGGCGCAGACCAGGTTCTTGCATGCTTGAAACACATCACCAACTTTGTTAGTTGGGATGGTGGTGATCATGCGATTGGAGTCTATCGTGAACCCCAAGTAGTCCATGATCTGTGCGGGGAGGAACTTTGATTTGTCTGGATGGATTATAAACCCCATTTTTTGAAAAATTTCCACTGTGGCTGAAACCGCCAATTCTGCTGATTCCAGAGTGTGCCCAATTATCAGAATGTCATCCAAATAGGCCATGACCGTATGATTTTATCTCCGCAGTGTAGATAACACTGGCTTGAGTAGTTTGGTGAACAGTCTGGGGGCTGTAGTAAGCCCATTGGGCAATGCTTTGTATTGCCAAAGCTGATCCATCCAGGTAAACTTCAAGAACTTCCTATGATGTTCCCGAATGGATACTGAATAGTATGCATCTTTTAAATCAATGCATGCCATGAAGCAGCCCTTCGAAATCAAAGATTTGGCTGTTTCAAATGTGTCCATTTTGAAATGGGTGTATTTTACAAAGGTATTCAAGTGAGTTAAATCTATAATGACCCGGCATCCACCGTCTTTTTTAGTTTTAATAAATATATTGGATACAAATTCAATTGGTTCATGTGTGGTTCTTTCTATCACACCTTTCTCTTGTAAACTCAAGATTTCAGCATAGCCTTCTGCCAATTCTTTTTTGGAAAGTGCAAATTTGCGATTCGGCATATGCTGGGGTGGAGGCAATTGGCCATGAACAAACTCAATCTCATAGCCCTGAATACTTTGCAAGATAAACTCATCTGAAGTGATGGTTTCCCAAGCCTCCTTAAATCCCCGTAATCTGCCCCCAACTCGTGAGGTTAGACATGCAAGTGCATGGAATCCAGACCCCCTTACCTTCATGGTTATCGGCGGTCCCTGGGATTTTTGGTGGGACGTGGAGGTGCTGGGTTGCGTGGTTGGTGCGGAATCCGCATCTTCCATGCTGGCCGCTGAGGGCCTAGCCCTAAAAAAGGCCTGGGTTGAGGAGGCTGTTGATATTGAGGAGGTGCCGGAATGTAGGTCCTTGTCGGCCTGTCGGTTTGACCTCGTGGCCTGAAGTAAGGTGTCTTCTTGGCCGAAGGTCTGGTCACAAAATGTGATCTCATCAGACCTATGGTTTTCGCATGGTCATCCAGATCTTTGACCTGCTTTGGGAGGTCTTCTCCGAACAGCTGTCTAGGTGGGGGGGTAGGAGGTGCTCTGCATAGTCCCGCAAATTTGGGATTCAATGAAGGTTTTATAATGCTTTTCCTGAAAGCGTTGATCTCGTACTGCGTATTGCAGAGCAGAGCTAGAGCATCCTCAAGTTCGGTGCTTAGATCAACCCCGTCTACCGACTTTGCAAAAGCGGTGATCCCAGACGTAAGTAGCTTTAGAATTCTCTGCAGTTTCACTTCCTGCGCTCTGATGCCCGGGCTGATATTACCCCAGATTGGCGTGTTCACAATTGGCACGTTGAGTGAATTGCAGTTCCCTGGAGCCTTGTGTCTCTCCATGGCCTTTGCAAGGACCTCCTCCTGCAGTTGATGGTTCGTGAGGTAATCTATGGTTGCGGCCAGTTTGATGTTGAGGGGTTGTCCTGATGATACGGGTAACCCGAATTTGGCTGCCACATCCAGCAGATCTTCCTGAGGGACCTCAGGTGCTGCTGGGGCATGTACCAGGATTTCCTCCTCATATGGTCTTATGCTGTCCATAGATGGTGACGGGGATATATCCATGAGTCCCCTGGAGCTATGTGTGTCCTGTTTCTGTTTAAGTAGAACTTGCTCCAATATCCTCTCCATACGATCCAAGCGCCCTTCATCGGGCGTGTGTGGGAGGTAAGAGACCTCGCGCCCGAAGGAACTTCTGAGGCTCCTATCAGCAGTCCGTACCTCGTCGAGGTAATATCGGTACTGTGACGATGTGTCGCTACCAGCCGCCTCGGCGAAGCTGAGCGATTCCCGCGCGGACCTGCTCAAGCGCCTCCTTTTCGCTGAGCTGGACCCGGCTGCCTCTAAGGGCATGGGTGGGGAGAGGTCGGCACCTAACGCCGCAGCGTGGTGACCCGACGTCCGCGCGGGCTTGCCGACTGTCCTTGATCTGGACCCAGACGGCGTACGGTCCCGACCTGCCCCCAGCGGGGGAAGCGGTGACCTAGGCGAGGCTCCACCCTTGTGACTCCTCCTGGTCCCCCTGGGTGGTGGGTCGACACTGGCCCTCCTTGGTCTGCCAGTGGACTCGGGCCTCCCTGATTCACCAGACCACTTCCTAGTGGCTCCTGGTGAGACCTCAGCCCGCGAAGGGCTAGGTAGTTGAACTGTATCCCTGCTTCCTTCGAGAGGGCTCAGGGAGAAGGGCCGTGCATCAGCACGCGAATCCCTCTTGCTCGTCTCTGCGAACGACCCAGTGGGTGAGAGAGAAATGGAGTCAGGATGCACCTGCTCCGGCGCTGTACCGGCTGATTGCTCTACAGGCACCCCGCTAGGGCATAGCTGCGTCGGTAAACCGGATCCTGTGAATACAGGGCTCCCCGGCTTGCGCGCCTTTTTCCCGGCCTGTCCTCCTGCCGTGGAGGAGGGCTCCGGGTTGGGTTGCCGACAACTCCTTGCAGAAGTTTTACGGCCTTTACTTTTCCTACTGTCCATGTCTCTGTGGAAGAAAACACAATTATTCACACAGAACAACCAACTCAAGGTTGTTTGTACTTACCTGAGTGGCCCTTATGAAGGGCTGGTGACGAGCCGCGCTCCTCTCCAGCCGTCGACTGCAATGCAAGCGACGATATGTCGCGCATGCGTGCTGGCGGGTTCTTCACGAAGTCACTCACGTGACTCCGAAATGAAATCTAATGTCTGCAGTGGTGAAGGATCTCCTGAACCGCTCTGTTCTACAACGCAGGGAGAGGAGCCGGTTGTTGTTCGGTGTGCTCCTCTGACCCTCCAGAGTTTCATGGAGGGGGTGCCCGGAGTTGTTGAGGATGACCTGCAACTTTTTCCTCATACATCTCTCAAGCACAGCCACCACAGAGGCCACTCTCCCCTCCAGCACTGAGCTAGCTCTTTTCACCAGTTTGTCCAGCTTCTTGCTGTTTTTATCAGTGATGTTGTTAAACCCAACAGACAACAGCGTAGAAGTTGACACTTACAACAACTGTATTGTAAAACAAGTACAGCATTTCATTGCACGCATTGAAGGTTTTGAGCCTTCTGAGGAAAAAGAGACTGCTCTGTCCTTTTTTGTAGAGGGCATCGGTGTTGACAGACCAGTCCAGTTTGTTATCAAGGTGCACTCCTAGATATTTATATGTCTGCACCACCTCAATGTCCACCCCTGCAGTGTTAACCAGCTGAAGGGGGAGCTTGGACCTGTCAAAGTTAATAACCACCTCTTTAGTCTTGGTTGTAGTCAGGATGAGACAGTTCTCTTTACTCCAGACACAGAAAGCACTGGTCAAGTCCCTGTATTCCCCCTCATGTCTGTTCCTTAAACATGCCACATTCGCTGTGACGTCAGAATATTTCTGTACGTGGCATGTGTCAGACTTATATTTAAAGTCTGCAGTATACAGGGTGAAGAGGAACGGGGCCAGAATCGTTCCCTGTGGGGCTCCAACATTGCACACCACTGTGCCAGAGACACAGTCCCCCGGCTTAACAAACTATGGTCGTCCCATCAGGTAGTTGTGTATCCAGGAGGTAAAGGTTGAATCCACCATCATCTTCGCAAGCTTGTCTTTCAAAATCAGGGGTTGGATGGTGTCATATCTCCAGCATTCACAGTATTTTTTCTCACACTTTTTCTGGCAGTTCAGATTTCACACCTCTCCTGTAATTATACCTCCTCCAGGCACACACTTATTCACAAGGCGTTATCACCCGCTTTCAACTGGCTCCAACTTTTCCAACCTGATCCTCCCCCTCACTTTCCTTCTCTTCAAACTTTCCGTTTTCTATTCCGGGCGGAAATCCTGGGGGACGGGAGGTGGGGGGATTGTCCTCCATGCTTTGAGAGGTGGGGGACAATCTCCCCCCATGTTTTGTAATCCGGACTTTATCAGGCGTTTTCTAAGAGCCGAATCGGCCCGTTAGCGGGGGGCTTTCAGCGCCTGGCGCGGCTTAACATCAAACTGCTGCATCGAGGCCTCGAGGCTCCCGGTGTTGAAGCCCCCACCGGCCGATGAAAGCCCCCGTGAATGGGCCGAATCAAGCCCCACCATTCGGGGCGTACGGAGCTCCTGTTGCTGGAGTTCGGAGTCGATCACCAACCTGGTCAGCTCCCGATGATACCGCCCACAGGGCCCATGGCCGAAGCCTCGCGTGTGTGGGCACTCGCGCGCACGGCTGCCAATAAATTGTGTCCCCCGCCCATGTTTTGATAGTGATTTCCCTGCCCGATTCCAATTAATTCCAATTTGGTCTCCAAATCTGAGGAACGACATTCTTGCCATAGAGGGCGTACAGAGAAGATTCACCAGACTGATTCCTGGGATGTCAGGACTTTCATATGAGGAAAGACTGGATAGACTCGGCTTGTACTCGCTGGAATTTAGAAGATTGAGGGGGGATCTTATAGAAACTTACAAAATTCTTAAGGGGTTGGACAAGCTAGATGCTGGAAGATTGTTCCCGATGTTGGGGGAGTCCAGAACAAGGCATCACAGTCTAAGGATAAGGGGGAATTCCTTTAGGACCGAGATGAGGAAAACATTCTTTACACAGAGAGTGGTGAGTCTCTGGAATTCTCTGCCACAGAAGGTAGTTGAGGCCAGTTCATTGGCTATATTTAAGAGGGCGTTAGATGTGGCACTTGTGGCTAAAGGGATCAGGGGGTATGGAGAGAAGGCAGGTACGGGATACTGAGTTGGATGATCAGCCATGATCACATTGAATGGCAGTGCAGGCTCGAAGGGCCAAATGGCCTACTCCTGCACCTATTTTTCTATGTTTCTATGTTTCTATGTTTCTATGTTAAAGCTTGCATAAGCTGTAAATGTTCCCTTGTCTAAATAACATTGTTTCTCCTTCTATCGATGTTGACTGACCCACTGAACATTTCAACATTTTTAATTCAATTTCTAGAGAAGAAAAAAAGGTTGGAGCATCGTATGAATTGTGAATTAATTATTTATCATTTGGTTATAAGATTCTGAGTTACATTTGTCTGTGTCATTTCTTCTTGTCACATCTGTAGGAATAATTGAATGTAGATTTGAAAGTATCAGGAGAAACCTTAAAAATAACATACTTTTCATAAAGCAAACACATTAGAGACAATAAAGTTAACTCAATTTGTTTTATCTGTGATTATGTTTACTAACATCAAGGGGGGCACTTGCAAAACAAAATGACGAGCAAAAACACACATATCAGAAGAAGGGTCCCAGCCTGACACATCATCTATCCATGTTCTCCAGAGATGCTGCCTGACTTGCTGAGCTACTCCAGCACTTTGTGTTTCTTGCTTAAGATTTCAGCATCTGCAGTTCCTTGTGACCACAGTCTAACAAAAATACTTGCATTTATACAATAGTTCCAAGTCGGCAAGACGTCAAATCAAGTCAGGTCGAATTTATTGCCATTTGCACTAGTACAGTAAGGTACAATGAAAATACTGCTTGCAGCAGCATTACAGATGCATAGACTGAGACAACACACAAAGCTGTATGGAAAAAAAATTGCAAAAAGCAACACATTCATGCAAAATACACAATTCGAAAACAAGTCTGTGGTAGTGTAAGAGGAGCGCAGCATTCCATTACTGATGTACAAGATCTTTTACTCTTTTTCCAGGAAAGAGGATTCTAAAACTAGAGGGAATAGGCTTAAAGTGAGAGCGGTTATTTACGAGAGACCATAGGGGCAATGTTTTCACTCGGATGGTGGTCCGCATCCGGAATGACCTGCCAGAGGAAACCACGGAAACGGATGCAACTATGACCATCAATAGACTTTTCAACAAACATATGGACAGGAAGAGTTTGGAGGGTATCTGGACCAATGTAGGAAAATGGGACTAGTCCAGAATGCTAACTTGGTCATCATGAATAGGATCGGCCAAAGAGCCTGTTTCCTTATTGTGTGACTCTATGGAACAGGAATAGGGTTTTCAGTTTAATAACGTGGTGGTTGTATCTGTTCCAGAACCTGGTGGCTTCTCTCTGTCTTGCCCAATGCTGGCAGTGAGAAGATGGCTTGACCCAGATGATGATAGATCGTAGACACAAAATGCTAGAGTAACTGAGTGGGTGAGGCAGCATCTCTGGAGAGAAGGAATGTGCGGTGTTCGAGTCGAGACCCTTCTTCAGACTGATGTCTGGGGAGGGGGCGGGACAGATGGAATGTAGTCGGAGACAGTAAGATAATTGGGAGAACTGGGAAGGGGATGGAGAGGGAAAACAAGGGGTATCTGAAGTTAGAGAAGTCAATGTTCATACCCGCTGGGGTGTAAACTACCCAAGCAAAATATGAGGTGCTGTTCCTCCAATTTGCGCTGGGCCTCACTCTGAAATGGAGGAGGCCCAGGACAGAAAGATCAGGTAGGTCAAGACGGACTGGGCGGAGGTGTTCAGTGAAACGATCGCAAGGCCTGCGCTTGGTCTCGCCAATGTAGAGGCTCTCACTAGGGTCTCCTTGATATCCTGCAGCTCTGCTTACTCCCCCTCTCCCCATTTTGTAACAAGGACAGAGCCCCCTTGTTCTCACCTTCCACCCCATCAGCTGTTGCATATAATCCTCCAACATTTTCGTCCAATGGGATCCCACTACTGGCCACATCTTCCCACCTCCACCCCTTTCTGCTTTCCGCAGAGACCGTTCCCTCTGAAACTCCATGGTCAACTCGTCCTTTCCCACCCAAATCACCCCCCACCATGGTACTTTTCCCTGCAACCGCAGGAGGTGCAACACCTGTCCCTTTACTTCCCCATTCAACTCCATCCAAGGACCAAAACAGTCTTTCCAGGTGAGGCAGAGGTTCATTTGCATCTCCTCCAACCTCATCTACTGTATCCGCTGTTCCAGGTGTTAACTTCTCTACATCGGCGAGACCAAGCGCAGGCTCGGCGATCATTTCACTGAACACCTCTGCTCAGTCCGTCTTAATCTACCTGATCTCCCGGTGGCTCAGCACTTCAACTCCACTTCCCATTCCCAATCTGACCTTTATGTCCTGGTCCTCCTCCATTGTCAGAGTGAACAAGTTGGAGGAACTGCACCTCATATTTTGCTTGGGTGGTTTACATCCCAGCGGTATAAACATTCACTTCTCTAACTCAGATAGCCCTTGCTTTCTCTCTCCATCCCCTTCCCTTTCCCAGTTCTCCCACTAGTCTTACTGTCTCCGACTACATTCTATCTTTGTCCCGCCCCCTCCGCTGACATCAGTCTGAAGAAGGGTCTCGACCCGAAACATCGTCTATTCCTCTCCAGAGATGCTACCTCACCCGCTGAGTTACTCCACATTTTGTGTCTACCTTCGACTTAAACCAGCATCTGCAGTTCTTTCTTACATATGATGATGATAGATGCTGCCTTCTTGAGGCAGTGCTAATGTAGGTGCTTTCGTTGGTGAGAAGGATTGTGGCCATGATAGACAAGGCTAAATCCACCACTCTCTGCAGTCTCTTGCATTCCTGTTGCTTGGAATTTTGTCATATCAGGCCATAGTGCAAGCAGTCAGAATACTTTTTACCTTGCATTTGTCGAACTTTGTTAGACATGATAAATTTCGTTAAACTTCTAAGAAGGTGGAGGGACTGGTGCGATTCCTTTATTATTACATCTTCGTGCTGGGTCCAACTCATCCAATATATTAAGTCCTGGAATTTTTAATCTGAACTACAGTCACTGGTTTAACCCATGAAATAATATAATCAATTTGTCCTCAGTAATTTTCACAGACTGCAGTGTGGTAATTATTTTGTGTTAGTGGTGTTAATTAAGTCTGTGAACCTTGAAATACACCCCTGTTCTTTGAAACGTTGCAATGTTGTGTTTTTCACATTCAACTAAGAAAATAGACAGGGCCTCCATTAATCAACTCATCTGAAAGATCACACTTCTGTCATTCATGAACTTCCTCAATTGGTGTATCAGACTAGATTTTAGTTGCTCAGATTTCCAGACTGGGATTTGAACCCACAACTTTCTGGCTCAGAGGCAAGGGTGTGAACAATGGAACCACAAGCAACACTTTAGTCATGAATACCCTCCAGATGTCTCACTTTGCTTGGATCCAAGCCCAATTCAGTCTTAATGTTCAATTTAATTTGTCTTTAGGCTTTAACTTGAAGTTCAGCTATAATGTGCCAATGTCCTTAGATAAAGGCCCAAAGCTGTCTAATAGATTAGGTAGACACAAAATTTTGGAGTAACTCTGCGGGACAGGCAGTATCTCTGGAGAGAAGGAATGGGTGACGTTTTGGGTGAAGACCCTTCTTCAGACTTTTATAGATTGGAATGTCCATCTTTTTACAATATGACTCGGGCAGAAATTGACTCAAGACGAGCACCCAGTTTGGCATGCTACTATTTGGAGATTCTTTGCAGAGCAGTATTTCAGTCGTTCTAAGTTGTTACAAATTTGATCTGTTCTGGTTGTGATTAAATTTAATTCAAATCCCTCATCTGGAGACCCTCTCATGAAAACACAGCTTGTGGTCACCTTTGTAAAGTGATCTGGAGTCTGGGAAACGGTTTGCAGTTGTGGGTGGCTAAGTATGTAACATTTTCCAAAGTCTTCTTTGAATTACTAAAGTGACCTGGAGTCTCACTTAGAGAAATGGATTGCAAAGCAGTTCCCCTCTCCCAACACTCTCGTCTAACTGGAGGAACTTGTCATCACCCTCAACAACTTCTCATTTGACTCCTCGAACATTTTTCAAATTAAAGGTGTAGCCAGGAGCAATCGCATGGGTCACAGTTATACCTGCCTTTTTTATTGGTTACATCGAACAGTCTTTGGTCCAAACGTGCACTAGCACCATCCTTCCAATCTTTTCTCTGCTACATCGATAACTGCATTGGGGCTATCTCGGCACCTGTGCAGAACTCATTGATTTCTAACACCTCTCTCGCCTTTCATGATTTCTGTCTCCATCACCAGCAACAGACTATCGACTGACATCTACTATAAACCCACTGACACACAGTTTTCTGGATTACACCTCCTCCCTCCCTGCCTCTTACAAATACACATCCACTACTATCAATTTCTCTGTTTCTGCTGCATCTGGTCCCAAATGGAGTTTTCCACTCTAGGACATCCAAGACATCTTCTTTTAGTGAACGTGACCCCCTCTGCTGTCGTAGATGGATCCTTCACCTGTGTTTTCTATGTCCCTTAATTCTAGTCTTGCTCCAGCTCTCTCCAGTTGGAACAAAGCTAGAGTTGCCCTGGTCCTTGCCTTTTACCCCACCAGCCTTGGCATTCAACACATCATTCTTCCAAATTCCCGCCATCTTCAATGGTACTTTGTCATGTGTCTCTAAGTACAGTGAAGTTCTTTTTTTGTATCAGTTCAGTGACACTTCAACTATACATCAGGCACAGTCAGACCAAGTGCAAGAGTGTTCGATAGTAGACCATAGTGGTAGTAGTACACAAGTTGCCACGTTTCAGATGCCATTTTGAACTCTTCAAGTCCAAAGTTTTAAAAATTGTTAAGAATCTTAACTTGGCCGTAAAGGTGTGTTGTCCTGGCAGCAGCACTGCGTCAGAGTTCAAAATATATTGATTTCCTCTATCAGTGCCCGACCACTGCAGGCCATATCCTTTCTGAGTGCTCGGCCACTTGGAGTGGCGCTTGATTTAATGGAGCCTCAGGCTGCACCAGGGCATTTAGAGGCACATTCTGTCGAGTCGACTACTCCTACGCCTCAACATAAACCCATGAATATGCCATCCCTCACCTCTGATGGGCTTTGCTCAGCCTCCATGTCCCAGAGTGCCTACGAGCACCTCTGAGGGCACCAGGGGCAAGTCCCCAACCCACTCACTAGCATCATTATTTTCCTCCGCTAACCACTACCATTCTGAAAGCATCAATGTGATTGTACCACCAGACACATCTTTGTAGCCACAGTCCTTTCTGCAGAGACCACTTTCTCCACAACTCCTTGGCTCACTAATCCCTTCCCACCTAAATCGCCCTCTGCCCAGGTACTTTCCACTGTAACATCTGTTCCTACATTTCCACAGTGACATCTAACTAGGAACCCCAATAGCCCTTTCAGATGAGAAAGTGGTTCACATGCAACTCCTGTAACCTCATCAGCTGCACCCAGTGATCCCGACCTGGCCCCTTGTACATCAGCAAGATGAAGGGTGTACAAGGCAGACATTTCACCAAATAGGCATTATTTCCGCCAAGGCCTGCTAGATCTCCCGGTTGCTAACCATTTTAACTCCCATTCACAGAGACCTTGTGTCCTGGGTCTCCTTCATTACCAGAGTGAGACCACACATAAACTGGAGGAACAGCACCTCACATTCCATTTGGGCAGCTTGCAACCCAACGGTATAATGGCATTCTCCAATTTTAAGTAACTAACCAACAAATCCGTCCCACCCCCCACCCCCCCCCCCCATATCCCCTTCCCATCTTCCATGGACCCCACCTCGATCTGCACCATTTCTCCCACTATCCTGCCTCTTTCCTCTTCCTTCACACATTTCACACCTCTTTTCTCCTTATCTCACAACCTTTTGTCTTTAGATTTTCGACTTTGGAGATAGTGTGGAAACACGGCCTTCAGCCCACCAAGTCCGCCGACCAACTATCACCCATATGCTAGCACTATCCTACACACAAGAGACAATTTACAGAAGCCAATCAACCCATAAATCCGCACATCTTTGGAATGTATGAGGAAACCGGAGAAAGCCATCACAGTCACAGTGAGAATGTGCAAATTCAATAGATAGCACCCATATTCAGGGGTCTGGCACTGTAAGGCAGCAACTCTACCCCTGCGCCACACCAAACGGTGCTGTCATCTTTTCAACGCTTGGCCTTTTTCACCCATCTGCCTATCAAACTCTCCTTACCTGAATCTATGCATCACCTTTGTGGCTTTGTGCCACCCCATCTCTTTTCCACAATATGTTTATAGAAACATATAGAATTCTTGGAGGATTGGACAGGGTAGATGCAGGAAAAATGTTCCCGATGTTGGGGGGAGTCCAGAACCAGGGGTCACAGTATAAGAATAAGGGGTAGGCCATTTAGGACTGAGTTGAAACGTTTTCACCCAGATTTGTGAATCTGTGGAATTTTCTGCCGCAGAAGGCAGTGGAGGCCAATTCACTGGATGGCTTCAAGAGAGAGTTAGATTTAGATCTGAGGTCTAAGGGAATCAAGGGGTATGGGGAGAAAGCTGGAACATGGTACTGATTCTGGATGGTAGACAAAATGCTGGACTAATTCAGCGGGAATGGCTCACTCCTGCACCTATGTTTCTCTTTCCCCCCCCCCCCCACCACAATCATTCTGAAAAAGGATCCCACCCCACAACATCACCTATTCATGTTCTCCAGAGATGCTGCCTGACCCCCCTGGGCTACTGCATCACTTTGTATCTATTTGATAAATTTTAATCATATGTTATGTTTAGCTGCATTCTTTATTTTAACCAGTCAATCTGTTTCCACTGATATGTATCACTGAGCTGTTGTACACTGTGACATTCCTGATATTTGCTTTCCCTCATTATGTTGGCATTCAAAACACCATTTAAAATATACAGGATAAAATAAAAAGATGTGGCTTTGCATTCACCAAATTCCTCAACAACAGTTGAACTGTTAGCGTGCAAGCTCCATACTGAAATACAAACCACTACAGTAAAGCCCCAAAATCATAACACAATGGAATGAAGAACAGATGGAAGACAATTGAAAAGAATCTCGGCAATGTTCAGACATCTGCTAAGACTTCTCAAAGAGTGCATCCAGAGGAAACAGGCATCCCTTACTAATTGTTCCAGTGTAATAGGACATGTCTGTGTTGCACGCAATTCTGGACAGTGTCAATGCTCAGATAAATGGTGTCCGAATACACTTCAGTGTTCTGATATCATATCCGTGGCAACTGTATGTACTTTTACTTTGCATTTGAAGTGTATTTGTGTTTTACAATGAAAACAGATAATGCTGAAAATAGCAGGGTAGGCAGCATCTGTAGAGTAAAGAATGCTTCAGGTCATTGACCTTTAAGTTTTCATTTCAGATTTATGTAAAGAAACTAAGTAAAGATGGACACAAAAAGCTGGAGTAACTCAGTGGGACAGGCAGCATCTCTGGAGAGAAGGTTTTACAAATATATATATTTCAAAATAGACTTTATTCAAGTAATAAATATATACAATACAGGAACCAAGCAAAAGATTCATCCGACATTCTCAGAGGCTGTAAATTCAATACTGTTTACACACATTGCACAAATTTCACAAGTTTATCCCCCACCCTTGCCACAGAAGGGAAATAATCCCTTCCCTTATTTTGAGGGTTGTCTCCACCACACCCTGCCCCCCATGTCCAGCAGCGGAAGGACCCTAGACTGTGGTCCTCTCCCACCGAGCTTTGGCGTTGGCTGTACCAAGCTTCAGTGCTTCCCGCAGCACGTACTCCTGCAGTCGGCAACATTCCCGGACGGACATCCCGCTCCGCTGGGAGGTCAACAAAGCTTGGGCAGACCAAAGAGCATCTTTCACCGAGTTGATGGCCTTCCAGCAGCACTCGATGTCAGTCTCTGAATACGTCCCTGGGAACACAGTCCGAAAATCACAGAGTCCTCTGTGACGGAACTGTTCAGAATAAATCGTGACAGGGACACTTGCAAACCTCTCCAGACTCGCTTTGCAAATCCACACTGTGCAAAGAGGTGGGCGACCATCTCCTCTCCATAGCAGCCGTCTCAAGGCGTGTGTGACATTTCGGGTCGAGACTCTTCTTGAGACTGGTTAGGGATAAGGGAAACAACAAATATAGATGGTGATGTGGAGAGTTAAAGAACAATTAATGAAATATATGCAAAAAAGTAACAATGATAGAGGCCATTGTAAGCTGTTTATAGGGTGAAAATGAGAAGCTAGTGTGACTTGGGTGGGGGAGGGGATAGAGAGGGAGTTCCAAGGCTACCTGAAGTGAGAGAAATCAATATTCATACCATTAGGCTGTAAGCTTCCCAAGCGAAAAATGAGATGCTGTTCCTCCAATATGCATTTAGCCTACTCTGATCATGGAGGAGACCTAGGACAGAAAGGTCTGTTGGAATGGGAAGGAGAATTAAAGTTTCTAGCAACAGGGAGATCAGGTTGGTTCACGAAGGTGTTCCGCGAAATGATCGCCCAGTCTGTGTTTGGTCTCGCCGATGTATAAGAGTCCACATCTTGAAAAACGAATACAGTCGATGAGGTGCAAGTGAACCTCAGCCTAACCTGAAAGGACTGTTGGGGTCCCTGGACAGAGTCGAGGGAGGAGGTATAGCAACAGGTGTTGCATCTTCTGCGGTTGCAGGGGAAGGTACCTGGGGAGGAGGTGGTTTGGGTGGGAATGGATGAGTTAACCAGGGACTTGCGGAGGGAACGGTCTCTGCGGAAGGCGGAAAGGGGTGGAGATGGGAATATATGGCTAGTGGTGGGATCCCGTTGGAGGTGGTGGAAATTTCGGAGGATTATGTGTTGTATGTGACAGCTGATGCGGTGGAAGGTAAGGACTAGGAGGACTCTGTCTCTGTTGCGACTAGGGGGAGGGGGAGCAAGGGTAGAGCTGCGGGGTACCGAGGAGACACGATTGTGATGAGAGAGGGGAACCCCCGTTCCCTAAAGAATGAGGACATCTTGGATGTTCTAGTATGGAACACATCATCTTGGGCAGATGTGGCGTACACGGAGGAATTGGGAGTAAGTGTAGAGTCTTTGCAGGAAGCAGGGTGGGAAGAAGTGTAGTCGAGATAGTTATGGGAGTCAGCGGGTTTGTAATAGATGTCAGTCAATAGTCTATTCTTGTGATAGAAACAAAGTTAGTTATAATGAGAAATAGAATGAAGGAAAGGAACTGGAGGGCAAGAAGCAGTAAGACTTTGAATGTATGCATTATATTCAAGACATGTAAACTGGTCTGGAGGATAGGATTACTGGCAGACTTTGTCTTGGTCCTCCTCTCTTCCAGCCTTCTCTCCCCACTCCTCCCAATCAGTCTGAAGAAGGGTCCCGACCCAAAACGTCACCCATCCGTGTGTCTGTGTGTGAGTGTGTGTGTGTGTATGTGTGTGTGTGTGTGTGTGTGTGTGTGTGTGTGTGTGGGGGGGGATCAGGAATGAACAGAATATACAAGAAACAATATAGACTTAATGGGCCAAAATGCCTCTTTTTATGTGGTTGACATGCATTTAATCAACCAGGGAAGACATAGTGTGATGGAGTAACTCAGCAGGTCATGTTCTCCAGAGATGCCACCTGACCTGCTGAGTTATTCCTCTCGTCCCTTCCCACCCAAACCTCCCCAGGTATTTACCCCTGCAATCACAGGATGCAACACCTCCCCTCTCGACTCCATCCAAAGAGCCCAACAGTCTTTTCAGGTGAGGCAGAGGTTCACTTGCACCTCCTCCAACCTCATGTGCTGTAACTGCTGTTCCATGTGTGGACTCCTGTATATCGGCGAGACCAAGCGCAGACTCGGCAATCGTTTCCCTGACACGTCCGCTCAGTCAGCCTAAACCTACCTGATCTCCCAATTGCTAACACTTTAACTTCCCCTCCCATTCCCACCCTCACCTTTCTGTCCTGGGCCTCCTCCAATGTCAGAGTGAATTAAGCCTAGCACAAATTGGAGGACCAGCACTTCATATGTCGCTTGGGCTGCTTACACCCCAGCGGTATGAACATGGACTTCTCTAACTTCATGTAACCCCTGCTTTCCCCCTCTCTCCATCCCTCTCCCCTCCCAGTTCTTCGACCAGTCTGACTGTGTCCGACTACATTATATCTCTGCTTTGTTGTTACCTTCTCCCAGCTAACAACGATCTATTTGACATTTTCCTTGAACCATATCCCCTTTGTCCTGTTTTCACACCTTATGCTTCCGTCTCCTTGTATCTCCCTCGTCCCCGACATCAGTCTGAAGAAGGATCTTGACCCGAAGCGTCACCCATTCCTTCTCTCCAGAGATGCTGCCTGTCTCGCTGAGATACTCTAGCATTTTATGTGTATTTAAGAATATAGATAGAAGGGCTGAGCCATCTAGAGCAAAATGCTCCAACCTCCCTGAAGACATCAATGTGATCAGTTTAAACCAGCATCTGCAGTTCCTTCTTACACGCTTATTCCATCACTCTACGTCTTCTCAAGTGTATTACATGCATTTTAACCACATATAAGAAGCCATTTGGCCCATTGAATCTATGACGTTGTTCCTATAATCCAATTCTCCACCCCCATCTGCCTACACTTTCCCCCTCGCCCAACTCAACTCCAACCCCCTCCACCACCACCACCCCCCAACCCAATTTATTGCGACCTATGTTCCCTCACATACCCACCATCTCCGTGGGTTCAGGGGGCTGCGGGCGGGCGTGTCCCCTTTAAGGCGTCCTTGGGCCAAGACCCCCCCCCCACCGCACAGATTGCGGCCTATTTTTCCCCTCACTTTGCCCCCCCCCTCCCAAGCTCCATGGGTGCAGATGGACGTTTTCCCTTTAAGAGACCCGCATCCCACATATACCTCACTTATTGCGACCTGTTTTCCCCTCACATACCGTCCAGCTCCACGCCAGCTGGCTGGCGGGCGGGCGGGCGGGCTGGTGGGTCGGACTGGGCTGGTCGCTGTGAGCAAAGAGTGAAGCGGCGTCGGGCCGGGTCGTCAACCCGCGGGGGGGGAGGGGGCGACCGGCCGACCGACCCGCTGACGTCACATCCGCCAGTCTCACGCCTCGCGCGGTAAGATGGCGGCGCAGTTAACGGACGCCGAACTCTGTTCGGAATTGAAAAAATTCGGTTTGGCGCCGGGCCCGGTGACCGAGAGCACCCGCCCCGTCTACCTGAAGAGACTCAAGAAGCTGCGGGAGGAGCGGGGAGCGCGGCCCAAGACCAGGAACGGTGGCGGGGCAAGCCCGGGATCGGGATCGGGATCGGGAGCAGCACCAGGCCTCGGCGCCGGCCTCACTCCTCCCCCCGTGCCTGCGGCCAAGCTGCTGGGCTTCAGCTCGGACGAGTCGGACGCCGAAGCTAACGGGAGGAGCGAGGGCGGCAGGAGGGCGGGCAGGACGGATAAAGTTTCTGGCGATTACCCCCGTCCTCGGCCTGGTAACAGCAAAGGGAGGAGCACGGCGCAGAGAATGGTGAACAGCAACAATAACGGCGGCGCCGGGGTCTCCGCCGGCAGAAGCAACTCCACCCCCTGGTGGGGGCCGAGGCCGAGGCCGAGCCCGAGCCGAGGCTCCCAGCCGGCGCCGGAGGAAGATGCTCAGCCACCGGGAACCGAGCTACACGCCAACAACAATAGTAGCGGTGGCAGCGCCAGCAGGGTATCCTACATCAGGGACGGCAATTACTCCGACTCCGAGGATGAACGAGAGGAGCGAAGCCGGAGGCCGAACTCAAGACGGAGCCAGTCTAAGAAATTCTTGGCCATGTCGGGCACGGTTAATAGCAGTGATTCGCCAGGGACGGCGGAGGACAGCGTCGCGGGCAGGAGAGGCGGCGCCAGGCGGACCCACGACGTCGCCGGCGGCCCTTACTGTCTAGACACAAGAAACCAGCTGGAGGTGGAGGATCAGAGGGAGAAGAACGCCACAGAAGAGCCCACCATGTTATTGCGGTTCCGTAATTCCTCTTCTAAGAAAATTAGCCCTGGTATTCTGGGAGCAGAGAGGGAGAGTCTTTATAACAGCACCAGAAACAACAATCACATCGGTCCGATTGGACCAACCATTCACAACAGCAATGTTGTCACCAGTAGAAGCGGGCCCTCGTCCTCCCTTCTACTCGATGCTAATCACGCGAACCATACAGGCATTAACCAAACTTACAGTACATTTAATCGTAAAAGCCCGAGGGAACCAGAGGAGGAACTATTACAGCAATTTAAACGGGAGGGCGGTTCGGCGAGCGCTGGATTCAGTGCACACTACCTTTCCATGTTTCTTTTGACTGCTGCTTGTTTATTTTTCCTTGTATTGGGACTAACATATATAAGAATGAGGGGCTCGGGAGGATCAGAGGAAGGAATTCTTAATGGTAAGTGTTTTGCTGCAAAAGTATTAATTTTCTCCTTATTAATTTGTGCCAGACGTCACCTGACTATGTTGAGCCGATATTAGTCGTTTCATGGTGATAATTACCATAATTATAACACTGTCTTGATCAGCACACAGTAAAGAGTAAAAAAAGATTGTAATGTTAGATCAAAATATTTAATTTGATGCACCAATTCGTCCTTTATTGCGTGTAATAATCCAAGAATTACATAACATACATTTGTGGGCCTAGAAACTTTAAATCTGTAATTCCTTTTGTGCTATTTGTACTATCTGAGTTCCAATGACATTCCCCATTTATCTCTGAATTCTTTGGTCTAATTTCAAATGAGTTTCATACATCTCAAGGACAAATGATTGCCACTTTCCCTATAACACTGTGTACCACAATTGCAGATAATTGCTCAGTTCATATTAAAATCGCAAGAAGAAACTACTTGGACAGTCTGAGAACATTAGGGAAATTTGTGGAAAAACGATCTTGATACAAATTGTTTGCAATGTGTCCTGTCTCTTTCTGTCATGCAGATTATTACAAATTGGCCCCATTGTGATTTACTCATTGGGTAGTTATTTTACCCCCCCCCCCAAAAAAAACCTTTTAATTTTGAGATTATTTCCACCCTATGGCAGTCGGACACAAATTAACTTTTTAAAAAGGCCACTGAGAACATTTTCATGATCAGATAGAAAGAAATTTCAAACTAGATCCATTTTAATAAAAGTGCTATGGGGGAAAAGATCAAATGTTGTCTCCATGCTCAACATTATTTGCAGGCGTGACAATTTTTTGTTGGTTTCTATCAGCATATTATAAAATTATGTCTACTTTATAATCAAGTTGCGTTTTAGCTGTGATATAGTTGTAGGTTTTATTATAGGGCAGATCAGAAATTCTCAGATCCATTGTCACCATTTCTGAACTTCTACAACTTCTAATACCACATCTACTTGTCTCATGCTGTCAATTACAGTACAAAGCTGTCAGAAGATATTATGGATCAGTATTTGGTGGAGGAACGCATGTTTCTTGATTTTAAAAAAAACTTTCCATGTCAACGTTGACCATGATCTTGGAGTAGAGGTACATTTTTCATTGAAAGTGGCATCACAGGTAAATAGGGTGTTCAAAAAGGCTTTTGGCACATTGGCCTTTATCAGTCAGAGCATTGAGTATAGAAGTTAGGAGGGTATGTTTTAGTTGTATAAGATGTTGGTGAGCTGGCATTTAGAATATTGTGTTCAGTTTTGGGCGTGATGTTATAGGAATGATGTTGTCGAGCTTGAAATGGTTCAGAAAAGATTTATGAGGATGTTGCCTGGACTAGAGGGTCTGATCTATAGGGAGAGGTTGAGTAGGCTGGGTCTCTATTCCTTGGAGTGCAGGAGGATGAGGGGGTGATCTTATAGAGGTGTAAAAAATCATGAAGGAATAGATCGGGTAGATGCACAGCATCTCTTGGCCAGAGTACGGGAATCAAGGACCAGAGGACATGGGTTCAAGGTGAAGGGGAAAAGATTTAATAGGAATCTGAGGGGTAACTTTTTCATACAAAGGGTGGTGGGTGTATGGAACAAACTGCCAGAGGAGGTAGTTGAGGCTGGGACTATCTCAACGTTTAAGAAACAGTTAAACAGGTACATGGATAGGACAAGTTTGGAGGGATATGGACCATGCGCAGGCAGGTGGGAGTAGTGTAGCTGGGACATGTTGGCCATTGTGGGCAAGTTGGGCCGAAAGGCCTGTTTCCACACTCTATGACTCTAAGCTGGGAAGGGTGCAGAGAATATTTACGAGAACGTTGCCAGAAAGCGAGGGCTTGAGCTATAGGGAGAGGTTGAGCAGGCTAGTACTCTATTCTGTAGAGCGCAGGAAGATGAGGGGTGATCTTATAGAGGTGTACAAAATCATGGGAGAGAGAATAGTTCGAGTAAATGCACAGCCTCTTGCCCAGAATCGGGGAATCGAGATCCAAGGACATAGGTTTACGGTCAGGGAGGAAAAATTTAAAGGGAACTTGAGGGTAACTTTTTCACACAAAAGGTAGTAGGTGTTTGGAATGAGCTGAGGAAGAGGTAGTTGAGGCAGGAACTATCGTAACATTTAAGAAATATTTAGACAGTTACATGGATGGGACAGGATTGAAGGGATATGGGCCAAATACAAGCAGGTGAGACTAGTGTTGATGGGACACATTGTACCAAAGTGGCTGTTTCCACGATGTAAGGCTCTATGACTCTATGTAGTATGTCGGATATCCATGTGAACTGAGCAACCCAAGTATTATCTGAAGAAGGGTCTCGACCCGAAACGTCGCCTATCTCCTTCGCTCCTTGGATGCTGCTGCTCCCGCTGAGTTTCTCCAGCTTTTTGTGTAACCCTCGATTCTCCAGCATCTGCAGTTCCTTCTTTTAACACCCTGTATTATCTCCTTGTCCAATGAAACATACAAATTTGAAATAGATTCAGGAGGGATGAATTTACCTACAAGCCAGGGAAACAGATTGGATTGAAGGGGTGCAAAATGGGTGGTATGTGCTTTTGGTAGATTTTACATCTCTCGTCTACTGCATAAAACCTGAATTAATGAGAACCTACACTTGTAATAGCTAACTTTTCGTGCCAGGGTGTTTGATGGGCAGCCAGTAGCACTCATTATTTAAGAGTTTGTGCATGTAATGACAAAGATTTTCTGTAGTCTTATTAATGGGGAAATACAACTGTATCATTTATTTAATTAACATGGAGACTAAAGACAAGATTCCAAATTTGGAAAGTGAAATGTTTAACTATACATCCACGCCTTGGCTGAAATTACCATACCTCTGATTTACATTTTGGGTCCACTGTCACCTAGGTTGAGAAATGCTAGAATCTTCCTCTTTCTAATTGTGGCCCTTTCTGATCTTCCAACTCCTAAGTATATCATTTGTACGTTATTGACAACAATGGTTTCAGTTCAAATTCCTCTCCAAAGAAGTACTTATTTTCCTATTAAATTCTCTTTTGGCTAAATCTTTTGTAATATCGTTGACTTACTGTGGTTTTAATTTAATAATACTTTTGACCATCTTTGAGTGCCACCATCTAGGAAAGAAGTAGAAATGTACAACATCCTTGTTGAACATGTAAACTTTGTGTTCAAACTGTCAATGATCAAGATAGTCTTTGCACTCCTTTTATCCTGCTCCCCCAGGACATATATAATAAGTTGACTGAATTTAGATATTCCAATGACAATTTCTCCCAAATTTCAAGAATACCAAAACAGAAAACCCAAAAAATAGAATGTGAGACATTTTAGTTGTTTCTTTTATTATGGAACATTAAACTGATGCCCTAAATTTTTACCAGGGTACAAATAGTTGTCCTCTGTATAGATGTATAATGCAATCTCGTTTTGATTGTATTGACTACTTGGAAAGCTAATAATATGCATGTAAATGGTTAGTTTAATCTTTGACATTATCACAGGCGCTATCAAGAGTTGGTAACGTTATCAATCATGCCTGCATCCCACTAATTATACAATGTCATTGATTCATTTCCCCCCATTTGAATAGCCCGTGTGCAGTTTGGAGTTGATTACTTTGCTGTGAATGTACAATAACATTGAGGTACGGATTGTTGATTTCCTGCTTAAGGCTGTCAAAATACCAGGTGGATTTTAACAACAAATAGTCATTTTTCAATTATTGCTTTGATTCTAACTTTTTGTTACGCTTAATTTTGTTATGATTTGAGATTTCTCATGTCTTCTGTATTATTGGGATATGAGCATTATCTCCAGCAGGAAAATAACTCGTCCTGTTTAATCAATAATTTAAGCACAATATTTGTTTAAACTAAAATGTCAGTGAACAAGAAGTATAAAGCAAAGTTTATGCAATCCTCAATTGAGTATTCAATTTGTGATTCTATAATTCAGCCCCATACTGTGACAATGGGTGCTATTATTGCTACCTGCCCTTGTAAACCCTCAAATGGTTACCATTGTCTCCGTGCTATCTGTTCATCTAAATGCAAAGTGCTGGGTATATCGGAGGGTCAGGCAGCATTTTTGCAGGGAATGGATAGGTGATGTTTTAGATTCAGACCCTTCCTCAGATGGATTATAGTATTGTCAGAAATCTGGGAAAAATGTGGGGTCAGGACAAAGTGAGGGGCAGGGGGGATTTGATTAGTTGATAGGTGCAGTAAGTGACAAAGGTTAGAGATTAAATGGAAATAAAAGGGTGTTGATACGGAGAGAAGAGGAGTGAAATGTAAAGACACAGTGAGTTATGTAGTGCCCTCCATAATGTTTGGGACAAAGACCCATTTATTTATTTGCCTCTGTACTCCACAATTTGAGATTTGTAACAGAAAAAAATCATGTGGTTAAAGTACACATTGTCAGATTTTAATAAAGGCCATTTCTATACATTTTGGTTTCACCATGTAGAAATTACAGCAGGGCACCATAATGTTTGGGACACAGCAATGTCAAGTGAATGAAATTAGTTTAGTATTTTGTTGCATATCCTTCGCATGCAATGACTGACTGAAGTCTACGATTCATGGCCATCACCAGTTGCTGGGTGTCTTCTCTGGTGATGCTCTGCCCGGACGGGATTGCAGCCATCTTTAGCTTATGCTTGTTTTGGGAGCTAGTCCCCTTCAATTTTCTCTTCAGCATATAAAGGCATGCTCAATTGGGTTCAGATCGGGTGATTGACTTAGCCACTCAAGAATTGGCCATTTTATAGCTTTGGAAAACTCCTTTGTTGCTTTAGCAGTATGTTTGGGATCATTGTCTTAGACAATAGACAATAGGTGCAGGAGTAGGCCATCCAGCCCTTCGAGCCAGCAGCGTCATTCAATATGATCATGGCTGATCATCCCCAATCAGTACCCCGTTCCTGCCTTCTCCCCATATCCCCTGACTCTGCTATTTTTAAGAGCCCTATCTAGCTCTCTATTGAAAGCATCCAGAGAACCCGCCTCCACCACCCTCTGAGGCAGAGAATTCCACAGACTCGCCACTCTCTGTGTGAAAAAGTGTTTCCTCGTCTCCGTTCGAAATGGCTTACTCCTTATTCTTAAACTGTGGCCCCTGTTCTGGACTCTCCCAACATCGGGAACATATTTCCTGCCTCGAGCGTGTCCAAACCCTTAACAATCTTATACTTTTCAATGAGATCCTCTCTCATCCTCCTAAACTCCAGAGTGTACAAGCCCAGCTGCTCCATTCTCAAGGCTTATGACAGTCACGCCATCCTGGGAATTACCCTTGTAAACCTACGCTGCACTCCCTCAATAGCAAGAATGTCCTTCCTCAAATTAGGGGACCAAAACTGCACATACTACTCCAGGTGTGGTCTCACTAGGGCTCTGTACAACTGCAGAAGGACCACTTTGCACCTATATTCGATTCCTGCTGTAGAATGAACCGCCGGCCAATGAGTTTTGAGGCGTTTGAACTTGAGCAGATAGGATGTGTCTTTCCGCTTCAGAATTCATTATGCTACTACCATGAGCAGTTGTATCATCAATGAAGATAAGTGAGCCAGTACCTTCAGCAGCCATACATGCCAAGGTCATAACGCCCCCACCACTGTTTCACAGATAAGGAGGTATGTTTTGGATCTTGGACAGTTCCTTCTCTCCTCCATGCTTTGCTCTGGCCATCAGTCTGATGTGTTAATCTTTGTCTCATCTGTCCACAAGACCTTTTTCCAGAACTGTGGTTGCTCTTTTAAGTACTTCTTGGCAAACTGTAACCTGGCCATCCTATTTTAGCGGCTAACCAGTGGTTTGCACCTTGCCGTGTAGCCTCTGAATTTCTGTTCGTTAAGTCTTCAGCGGACAGTGGTCATTGACAAATCCATACCTGACTCCTGAAGAGTGTTTCTGATCTGTCGGACAGGTGCTTGGGGACTTTTCTTATCGAGAGAATTCTTCTGTCATCAGCGGTGGAGGTCTTCCTTGGCCTGCCAGTCCCTTCGCGATTAGTAAGCTCATCTTTTTTTCTTAATGATGTTCCAAACAGTTAATTTTTGTGAGCCTAAGGTTTCGCTGATGTCTCTAACAATTTTATTCTTGTTTCTCAGTCTCATAATGGCTGCTTTGACTTTCATTGGCACAATTTTGGTCTTCGTGTTGATAAACAGCAATAAAAGTTTCCAAAGGTGTTGGAAAGATGAGGTGCTGAGAGCTCTCTTGTACCTTATCTCTTATAATATATAATATATATTTTGAGCACGCAATTAAACACACCCGAGCAATTACAAAGACCTGTGAAGCCACGTGTCCCAAAACATTATGGTGCCCTGAAAAGGGGGAGGGGGGGGGGGGGGGAAGGGGAGACTATGTATAAACACAGCTATAATTTCTACATGGTGAAATTAAATGTATTAAAATGGCCTTTAATAAAATCTGACAATGTGCACTTTAACCACATGTAATTTTTTTTTTCTATTACAAATCTCAAATTGTGGAGTACAGAGGCAAATAAATAAATGATGGGTCTTTGTCCCAAATATTATGGAGGGCACTGTAGTTGGAAAATAAACTGGAGGAACACTTCATGTGTAGCTTCACTCTGGCAGTGGAGAAGGTGCAGGACAGAAAGGTAAATATGTTAGAGTGGTTAGTGACAAGGAGATCCAACAGGCTTTGGTGTACTGAGTGAAGCAAGTTTACGCTTCGTCTCACTGTTTGACAGGAAGTCACATTGGGAGCTCCAAATGCAGTAGCTGCAGATTGAAGAGGTGCATCTGAAGCACTGTCTTGCCAGGAAGGGCTACTGGGGTTTGTGGATGACATGAGAAAGGAGCTGCAGGGACAGGTGTTGCATCTCCTGCAGTTGCAAGGGAAAGTACCTGGGATGGGGGGCGTTGGTGTAAGAAGGGAGTGAACCAAGGAGCTGTGGAGGGAGTGGTCTCTGTGAAGGGATGGGGATGGGAAGATGTGACTTGTGGTGGGATCATGTTGAAGGTGGCAGAAATGTCGAAAATTGTGTGTTGCAGCACCTCATATTCTGCTTGGGTAGCTTGCAACCCAATGGTATGAAGGTTGCATTGTTTAATTTTAAGTTACAACCCTTCCGCTCGCTCTCTGTTTCCTGTGTGTGTGTGTGTCCCCCCCCCCCCAATCTCATTTTAGTGCGCACCCACTTCTACCACTATCCACCACCTCTTCTTCTTGTCCCCTTCTTATCTCTCCCTCTTGTTTTACATTTCACTCTACTGCTTATCTGACACCCTTTTGTCTCCTTTTCATCTTTAGGAGCCTGTCCCACTTAGGCTATTTTTTAGGCGACTAGGCTGTTGCCACATGGTCGCCAGAGTGTCGCCTGTTTGGTCGTGACAGTTGCCCAAAGAGACGTAGCGTCTTTCTGGTCGCCGCTGGATTTTCAACGTGTTCAAATATTTTTGGCGACAGTGGGTTGACGACAATTAGCGTAGCTTGACTTCTCCTGACATAGGCGTTGTCGGCAGGTGACGTAGGTTCTTGCTGGTGCTGCCTTCAGCGACAGGTACCAGAGACAGAATTGTCTTCAGTTGTCACCGACAGGGTCTTGTCGCAGGTGGACGTAGGTTGACTA
Organism: Raja brachyura; assembly: GCA_963514005.1. Next base: position 10,468,628 of record OY740800.1, on the reverse strand, counting down.
CGGTTGTCGTGAGTTGTCGCCTGTGTGGTCGTAGGTGGATGTCCTAATGGGTTGTCGGTAGCTTGCCATAACTTGACGTCGACTAGGTAGTAGGTTGTAGCTTGTCGTAGGGGGGTCCAGTCGCCTAAAAAAATTGCCTAAGTGGGACAGACCCTTCAGCCGTTGCCACTTCACCCATTTGCCAATCATACTCGTTTCATCTGTATCTACCTATCACATGCCAGGAAAGGACACAAGGTGCTGGAGTAACTTAACGGAGCAGGCAGCATCTCTGGAGAACATGGATAGGTGACATGTTTGGCCACCCCCGCCTCTTTTCCAGCTTTCTCCCCCTACTACAGCCCGTCTGAAAAAGTGTCCCAATCCAAACCATCGTCTATCCATTCCCTCCACAGATGTGCCTGACCCACTGAGTTAGTCCAGCCCATTGGGTTTCCATCAAGTTTCCAACATCTGCAGTTCATTGTGTCTCCAATCGAAAATCCAGCCACAATTTACAATTAAATATTGGATGTAATTGACAAGGATGTCTTAAATAATGATGGAGATGTGAGTATCCCATCCATCATTCCCCTCATTGCCTCTCATTGGCAAACCTAAATATGGAGCTATTTTCAGCACTTCATTTATTTGGTATGTAAATGTATGCTTCTGGGCGTGTAATATTTGGCACACATTATTTACTATATAGTTCGTTAACAATTGGTGTGTTTACTTGATATCTATGATCTCTGGCATCCTGCATTTAATTCTTTAACATACAATTCAATATTTGATTGGGATTCCAGTAACACATTAAATGCTCATGTTTGTATGAAATCTTGGTAATTTCTGAGTGAACTGCAAAATCATGAGTACAGTTAAATGTACTTTGATTATCCTTCAAAGCTCGGGTGTGCTTTGAGAACATTCAGAGTTTAATTATCGAACTTCTGTACCTCGAGCCATGAGGTACATTTCTTAAATACAATCACAAAAGTATACAGCAAGGGATCTAAATGTTTAGAGACAGAGGTCTGACGGTCTGTGTGATAATTACTAGTGGATGAAGGCTCATACAAAATTCTACGACAAATAGAAGGCACGTAGTGGATGGATGCCTGCTTAGGTTTGGTTGAAAATTTCCCAAATTCCTGTTTCACTGCAGCTGAGTCCAAGCCATCCAATATCCCATCAGTATTTGCTTAATTTGACTTCCTACTGTATTGGCATCCCACCTCAGTCGCTACCAGTGCAATCTTCAATAAATCCACATTTTCCATTCCTGCCACCTGTCTCTCACTTCCACAACTACCGCATTTATTTTTGAAAGAGCCCTTATTTATATAAATAATTGAAATAAAATCCTACATCTAGTTACATGTACAAGACACCTTGTCGCTTGTATCTTTTCAAATGAAACACTGCTTTGTCATTTCTGAACTTAGCCTGGTTACCACACTGTAGAAAAACACAAATTTGCCTAATGTTCATTGCTCAACCAGTAGTAATTCAGATTATTCTTATTTATAGAACTTTGGCAATTCTCATTGCATACAAAATGGCATTAACAAAATTTTAGTGATTTAATTACTTTTGAAGTGATTTGGCATGTTGAGGTTCAAAAAGATAGTTTATTAACATTTAAATACGGACAACTGGAAATTCTTAAAATATTTCTGTGGGGTGAATTACACAGGATAAAATGTTCAAATAGTTTTGCGTGTCTTGGGTTCAAATTCATTTTTATTTGAAATTTTCAGGTAATTTCTGCTCAGATAAGCTTATTCGTAATGCCTGAGACATTTTGTGATGCAGTATAAATTGGCTTCACTCCATGTACAGAGTATTCAGAGCATCAAGTTTTAAAAGCTGTCAGTGATATATGTAAATATGTGAAAGTACATATTTTATTACTTGCTCTTGTTGAATTAAACTGCAGTGTGTTTCTATATTGAAAGATGATACATTCATTGCATTTCAAGCCAGCTGACTAACTTTGTAGGTTGAGGGTTTCTGTGTTTGCATAAATTCTTTTTGCAAATTATTGGTTTTCCGTATTGAAAATTTCTGTTATGGTAAAATAGTGTACATTTAATCTATGATAAATTCTCCTGCACTGTTTTACTGTTAATATTTTGATGGAAAGGCTATAATATTAGACTTCATAACATTATAAATCTCCTTGGCAGTTTGCACATACCCAGGACAGGTGTGGCTTCTTATCGGAGTTCTTCCTTCCCCGTCGCCAATAAGTCTAGACAAAGGATCCCTTCAAAACCGCCCAGAAAAATTGCTCACTCTTCAGTTTCATACCTATTTCCTTTTTCCTCTGAGAAACTGTTGCCACAGTGACCAGATTATAAAGTGTTGAAGGTTTAACTGCACGAGGTAATTTTCAATGTAATGGAAAATAATTTTTGTTTTATGATTATGTGAAGCTTATTGAACTGGATCATCCTGGATATGGGCTTTTGTCCAAACTTTCTGCCTGGCTGCACTTACTATTTACTGATAGGGAGGCAGCAGAGGTTACTCACTGCAAAGTGAAGTGTAAATGATAACGAGGCTTCAGGTGCTTTGATGGCCTTATCACAGTTGCTGCCATCAAAGGATTTAGTGTGGTTTTGAATCTCTGATACCTATTATGATGCAGGAGGTCGTGCTGCTTCTCAACAGAATATTCCCATCAGTTCCATCAATACTCTAATTTCTTTGCACTTCAGCAACTTCTCTTTCAACAGCCAGAATTTTTCTAACCAATCAAATAGGCTTTTTTTTTGTAAGCCCCATATCCCCATTTCCTCGTAATTCTCCGTCTGCCTCCCCAGGGCTTTCACAAACTGGCTAATGTGTCCATGGGACAAATTTTCTTATACATTCTAAATTGTCCTGCTCGACTGTCAGTTAATACTACAGTATCCAAGCCAACACTATCAAAACTACACGGTACATTCTCACTTCTTGTATCTGGCATGACCAAAACAAACGTCTGTCAATCTTGCCTGCAACCTTTGACCTAATTGATCAAATCCACTCTTCCCGCATCACCCATTTTTCTAATTAGACTACGCTCGTCTGGTTCCATTCTTCTATACCAAGCTGTAGCTGGAGAAATGCCTGCAGTGGATTGTCTAGCTGCTCCGACACTATTGCCATCCCCAAGGATTATGCTAGGCTCTGAGATGCAAAAAACCCTGCAGAAATTGGAAAGCTTTTTTTTAAAATCCACAACACTTGGAGAGGGAAATGCTTGATATTTCAGTCTGATGTTTCATTGGACCTAGGAAAAGTTTAAAATTGAACATGTCTTGAAAAGATCGAGAAGGCAAAGGAAATGTCTGATCGGGCGAGAATGTGCAAGTGAATGGCATAAGTCGTGATGGTGCCGGCTTGGTGAGGTTGAAGGGTTTATTAGTCATGGCTGTCTAGAGGAGATATAATTAGAAGGAAATGATTGGGAACTGAGAAATACAATGGCAAAAGTGAGATACGAAACACTGCATTTGCTGGCAATCTAAATCAAAGCTGTCTTTTATTTCTTATGTGTATTTGCAAGGATATTACATTTATATAAAATTTATAATGTTGCTAGATCTGCAGAAGTCTTAATTATGTAGAAAGAACTGATTTTTTTTCTTAGCAGGTTTAATAATTAGGGGGCATTAATTCACTATCACCTTGCATAATCAACTCATATCTGAGAGGATGACTGAAGATAAAAATTGCTCATCGCATGTTTTTAATGGCACTGGGTGTACCATTAACCTCAATGCTATGATGTGCCCAAGTCTGGACTTTCAGAAAGCATTCGATAAGGTCCCACATAGGAAATTAGTGGGCAAAATCTACCCCCAATGGTATTGGGGGTAGAGTGCTGACATGGATAGAGAAGTGGTTGGCAGATAGGAAACAAAGAATAGGGATTAACAGGTCCCTTTCAGAATGGCAGGCAGTGACTAATGGGGTACCGCAAGGCTAGGTGCTGGGACCGCAGCTATTTACAATATACATCAATATTTGGATGAAGGGATTCAAAGTAACATTAGCAAATTTGCAGATGACACAAAGCTGGGTGGCAGTGTGAGCTGTGAGGAGGATGCTATGAGAATGCAGGGTGACTTTAACAGGTTGGGGGAGTGGGCAGATACATGGCAGATAAGTTTAATGCGGATAAATGTGAAGTTATCCACTCTGGTAGCAAAAACAGGAAGGCAGATTACTATCTAAATGGCGTCAAGTTGGGGAAAAGGGGAAGTACAACGGGATCTGGGGGTCCTTGTACACCAGTCTATGAAAGTAAACATGCAGGTACAACAGGCAGTTAAGAAAACGAATGGCATGTTGGCCTTTATAACAAGAGGAATCGAATATAGGAGCAAAGAGGTCCTTCTGCAGTTATACAGAGCCCTAGTGAGACCACACCTGGAGTATTGTGTGCAGTTTTGGTCCCCTAATTTGAGGAAGGACATTCTTGCTATTGAGGGAGTGCAGCATAGGTTTACAAGGTTAATTCCCGGATGGCGGGACTGTCATATGCTGAGAGAATGGAGCAGCTGGGCTTGTACACGCTGGAGTTTGGAAGGATGAGATGAGATCTCATTGAAACATATAAGATTGTTAAGGGCTTGGACACTCTAGTGGCAGGAAACATGTTCCACATGTTGGGGGAGTCCAGAACCAGGGGCCACAGTTTAAGAATAAGGAGTAAGCCATTTAGAATGGAGACGAGGAAACACTTGCTCACAGAGAGTGGTGAGTCTGTGGAATTCTCTGCCTCAGAGGGCGGTGGAGGCAGGTTTTCTGGATGCTTTCAAGGGAGAGATTGGGCTCTTAAAAATAGCGGAGTCGGGGATATGGGGAGGAGGCAGGAACGGGGTACCGATTGGGGATGATCAGCCATGATCACATTGAATGGCGATGCTGGCTCGAAAGGCCGAATGGCCTACTCCTGCACCGATTGTCTAGTCTGATCAGCTGTTTGTGGACCTGATGCAAATGGCCTATACCAATACCAAGGGTTTCTAAATCTAGCAATGGCATTTAAACTTTACATGAAGGCTGGAAACGTCACAAAATTGCTCAAATATATTAAGATGCACCAACTCCCAAGATTTTCTCCACAGCTAAGGATAATGCTCCAGATGTTTTCTCATTTTCCTGTCAACGAACCAAATGTGTTGACTGTTGCAACTGGATGTTTGGAGGCTATTCAGTTGAACAAATAGTTAATGAGTTACTGCTGAGAGGCAACAAGAACATTAAAGAATTTATTGGCTGAAATGTATTTCCAGTGCTTTTGAATGAATTCCAGAAGTAACAAAGCAGGTTGAAGAGAACAGGTCTGTAGACAGTCTATATGGACTTCAACAATGTCTTTGATAAAGACATAGAAGGCTGTAGTAGGATAACGACATCGTAGTTATGCATAGTAGGCTGCTCTGGAAGTTTAGATCGCATGGGATTTTGGGAGAGCTAGCTAACGACACAGAATTAGCTCCATGGGAGGAAGCAGAGGGTGGTAGTAGACAGGTATTTTTTAACTGATCGCCATTGACGAGTACTGTGTCTTGGATTGATGCGGAGCCCATTGCTGTTTGTTATCTATATTAACGATTTTGATGAGAATGTACAAGGTAGTATTAGTACTTCTGCAGATTACACAAAACTAGGCGGTATCATAGACAGTGAAGATGGTTATCAGGAATTGCAGCAGTTGAGCAATTGGGCCGAGGAATGGCTAATGGAGTTTAATTCAGTTTTGTGAATGTTGCATCTGGGCAGAACGGTCACAACGACGTGTTGGGTCTAGGGTGTGTTGTAGCATAGAGGGATGTATGAGTACGTATTTATTCCTTAAAAGTGGCATCGCAGTTCGATAGGGTCATGAAGAAGGCGTTTTTCCCTTCATGTTCAGTTTCAGTTCAGGACCCATTTTCAGACTGAAATGTTACCTATCCGTGTTCCCCAGAGATGCTACCAAACTTCAGTTACTCCAGCACTTTGTCTTTTTTTTGTAAACGAGCATCTGAAGTTGTGTCAACATCTAAAAGACATTTGCACAGGCACATTGAGAGGTTTATAAGGACGTGGACCAAATGCAGTTAAATGGGGCTAATTTAATGGGACATCTTTGTTGCCATGGATGAGTTAGGCCGAAGGGCCTGTTTCCGTGCTGTATGGCGATATGACTGAATATTTATCAATTAGCTCACACTTGTGTTTTTTTTCAGAATGTTCATTGTGAATTAACAATCATTGATGTTTCACAAACTTGATTAAAATCTCCCAAATACCCATGGGGGGGGGGGGGGGGGACTCTGAATTTAGAGAGTGCAAATGTTGGAATGTTTCCTCCATACATGCTGTCTGATCTTTGAGTTCCTCTAGCATTATCTACCCAGTGCATTAATTTGTAATACTCCCAGGGACAATGAATATTCCCAGCACTCAGCAGGTCAAGCAGTAGTGGCGCGAGAAACAGAGTTGATACTTCAAATCAGGAGCATTCCCCAGAACTTGAAATGGAGTAAGCAATTTTATTTTATGTTGCAGAGTGGACATAGGGAGAATGCATGTTGAAAATTAGCCCAGCCCTGTATTGTTGCCTCCATTTGTTTCCACAGATGATGTCTGACCCATAGAGTCCCTCCAGCGACTTGATTTTGCTCAACATGTATGGAGCAAATTGAGAAGATCTGTGGAGGGAATTTGGAGTCGGTCCATTCCCTCCATCTATGTTGGTGCAGTTGTGCACTATGTTGATATGTTAAGCAATGCATGTGTTTTTATTAAGGTCTTAGACTGACCAACTGTATTATAAAAACTACCGACTCCTGCCATTATCTGGACCACATGTCCTTGAACCCTGCCCCTTGCAAAGATGGTATTCCCGGCTCTCAATTCTTCCGCCATCACTGCATTTGCACCCATGTTGAGACCATCCCTTTCTGCCTTCCTCAGAGACTGCTCCATCTACAACTCTTTGGTTCTCATCCCTTGCCACCCCAACTACTCAACCTCGGATACTTTCCCCTGCAACTGCAGGAGGTGTAACAGCTATCTCTATACTTCTTCCCTTGCCTCTATCCATGGATCCCAGCAGTCCTTCCAGGTGAGACAGAGGTTCACATGCACTTTGCCTATCCTCATCAACTTACCCAGGTGGCCTCCTGTACATCCTGTACTACTGTTCCCCATGTAGCTTCCTGTACATCGTCAAAGCCAAGTGTAGACTCGGCGACCGTTTCACTAGATCTACTGGTCGCTAACTATTTTCACTCCCCTTCCCATTTGGGCCGCCTCCATTGCCAGAGTGAGGCCGCAAGCAAACTCGAGGAACAGCACCTTGGGTATGAACATTGAATTCTCTAATTTTAGGTAACCTCTCTCAACGGACACCCCCCCCCCCCCCGTTTTCATTCTCCCCTCTGTGCCCCACCTGGACTCCCACCTACATCTCGCTTCTACTCACCCACACCCCTCACCTCCTGCTAATTTCTTCCCTCGGGCTTTACTATCTACAATCTTGAAACCTGCATCATACCTTCCTTATCTCTGGACTTTGTTCCAACCATCCATCCAAACCACCCACCCCCCCCCCCCACTATGTTGTCCTGTTACCTCCCACGCTTTGTCCTGCCTCTCAATAGACAATAGGTGCAGGAAAAGGCCATTTGGCCCTTCGAGCCAGCACCGCTATTCAATGTGATCATGGCTGATCATCCCCAATCAGTACCCCGTTCCTCCCTTCTCCCCATATCCCGGACTCTGCAATTTTTAAGAGCCCTATCTAACTCTCTCTTGAAAGCATCCGGAGGACCTGCCTCCACCGCCCTCTGAGGCAGAGAATTCCACTTTTCCACCTTTTTCTTCTCCCCTCCCCTTCATCTCCCTTCCCACCTACAATCAGTTACAAGGGTCTCCACCCGAAATGTCACCTATCCATCCATGTTCTTTAGGGATGCTGCCTGAGTCACTCCAGCATTGTCCCCTTTTGGGCGATGCTGCTCCTAGGGAAGCACATGAAAAGGGCATTCCTCCAAAATTAATGCCTCCCAACTGCCGACTGCTCTTTAAAAGTCAGAAAAACAGTACAAATCAACCTTGATCATAAATATTTGTATAATTAGTTTGAGGTATAAAAATTGCAGTTTGTATTACTGAAAAATGTTTTGATTTGTAAAGCATTTGCCAATTCTTTGTCCATGCCCTATAATTATTATTTTTCCCTTGCAGTCAAACATCAAACATTCAAAATAGATGAGAAGGTGAGTACTACTTATACTTATGAATACAGGAGCCACAATACATTTTTTTTTAGTCACATAAAGTAATTGAAGTAAATTTAAAAACAATTGTTATTTCTCCAGGATGCTGAGCATCTCCAACATTCACGGTGTATGGGAAAGCAAAGTATTTGCCCTGTGACGTATTTGAATTGACAGTTTTAAGCTGCTGAGTAGATCTCAAATTATATTTTGTAGGGAAATCAATATACAGTTTGTTGTCGAGACGGATTTTGACCAATGATGGCTTATTTAGAGTACGATGGGAATTATTAATAGAAGTATTATTTTAATGTTTAGAAAAAAGCAGTGCCTGCTTAAATTAAAACAAAAAAAAATGTTTGTAGGATTGGTATTTCTGTTCTTCCAAATTGAGTCTGTTGGAGATGGGACAATATTAGGTTGCACCATACAAAGAACAAATCGCAGTATAAAAGGTTTCTCCCCCCCCTTCTATCATCCTCCCTGTCTCCTTAATGTATTACTGCAGGGACACAAATTGCATGCCATTCTTTTAGCTGTGGCCCTGTAGCACTTTCGGCATGAAAAAATAGATGGTTGTCAGTTGAAGTCCCAATGTAGAGAGTTGAGTACAAATTACATGGTTGTCATTCTGATCACTGGAACAGTGCTTCATAGTGGGATGTTCTATGAATATTGGAATCGATGATAATTAAGGCCCTCATCCACTGCAGGTGGATGATGACCCGAAACGTCACCAATTCCTTCTCTCCAGAGATGCTACCTATCCGGCTGAGTTACTCCAGCATTTTGTATTTATTCCCATTTATCTTTTCATTTTGAACTGCGGTTGGTTTCTCTGCCCAATTCAGTAATCGGAAAGATATAGCATGGAAACGGGCTCTTCGGCCCATGGAGTCCACAGTGATTATCGTTCACATGAGGTCTATGCTATCCAGCAGAAGCTCACGTGGTCACAGCGAGAGCCTGCAAACTCCACACTGAGGTCAGGCTCAATCCGGATCTCTGGCACTGTGAAGCAGCAGCTCTATTAATTGCACCACTGTGATGACATTTACTGTTTCAAAAATGTTAATTGCCTGAAAGGTGCCATGGAACCTGCAGGTTATAAAAAAGTTATAAATGCAGATCATTTAAAAAAAACTTTAATAGTTTAATATGAATTTTATGTTCATACTGAGGAATTGCTTTTTTCACAATATAATCAAGTATAATAGCTTTTGCTTGTGCATATTATTTTGAAATGCTACTTTCCATAATGATTTATCTTTATTAAATGCTAAGCATAAATTATTGAAGATATTAATACTAAGAGGAGGATAAATAAATATAAACTTAAATTCTGACTGTGCAGAATACAGACATTTTAAACAATGTTTTTCCTCTATCCTAAATTTCTGTAGAAAACATTGTGTGATGTGGTTGCATTTATTTTGCCAACTACAGATGATGACAGAAGATGATAATTGTTGCATTGTATTTCATTTAGGTTGAAGAGGGAAAGATCATTTTGATTATTCTTCATAAATTACACAGTCACCTGGCAAAAATAGCAGGTGAGATCTTGTTTTCTAGCCTTTATTTGTATCAGTTGATGCACGGACTGTTGACACAATGGTTTATTTTTGCCGACAGTCGACCAACCAGCTAGACTTCCTGGTACAATACACGGATGGAGAACTAATGAAATGAGTGTTTGTTTTTGTTTTAAAGCTATTACTTGAAATTATTGTTTATACTTAATGGGAGAAGATTTGGTTATAAATGATGCGTGATGGCAATGTTTTGTTATAGAGGATCTTTGAGAGTCTTGAAAACCTTGTTTATTTAGGGTAACGTGTATATTTGCAAATATTCTTGTACCATAGATGTTTACAGCCCTGCTACACACCTAAAATGTTAAATCACTTTCCCAAAGTACTTCAGTATATGACCACATCTTAGTTTTCACTGATTAATCTGATTTGAAATTGGTGCCAAGAAAATGCTGAAAAAAATAAAATTTACATTTCAAGGTAATATGTCTGTGTATTGTGCATTAGAAGGGAACTAAGTTAATTGTAACATCTTCAGTGTGCCCCAAATTGCGATTAACTCCCCTCCACCATATTGTTATATCCCATCCACCGGGCTCCCATTTCCCTTCCTCTCCACCTCTCTCCTCTCCCTGTTCCCTTCACCTCTATCCCGCCCTGCCACTGCATAGTTCACTTGCCTTCTTTCCTCGTCTGACACTTTTTTTTGCCTTCTGTTCACCTCTAGCCTTTGTCACCTATCCACCCATCTGCCGATTAGACCTTTAGTATAAGCATATACAAAGGGTCCATTTCCAATTGCTTAAATTGTGCTGCTGTGGAATTTTGTAGGATGTTAAGACCACCTTGGGAATAGGACAGTGAATTAACCAGCAGGCAGTCAGAAGATCAAGATCATGCCTGCAAGACTGGAGAGTTTCGCAGCACATTGGCTATTCGATCTGCCTTTTTAATCTCTCCCAGATTGGGACCGTTGTAGTGTGTGCAGTTAATTCTGTTTCTCCCCACATGTGTTGTTTCATAGATCAGAGAGTACAGTACAAGAACAAGCTCTTCGGCCCCCAATGTCTATGCTGAATGATACCAAGATAAGATAACCTCATCGGCCTGCACATGATCCATATCCCTCCATTCCCTGCATGTGCCTATTTAAAAGCCTCTTAAATGCCACTATCATATTTGCCTCCACCTCCAGCTGTGTTCCACTGTGTAAATAAAAAGCTGCCCTCCCATCTCCTTTATGCTCTGCCCTCTTGCATTACAGCTATATCCTCTAGTCTTTGACATTTCCATCGTGTGAAAAGGGTTCTGACGATCTATGTATGTGCCTATATGTGTTTATATTTATTAAAAAAATGTATTTCTATCAATTCGCCCCTAAAACGTAGGCATTCCAGAGAAAACCTCCCCTTGTAGCAAATACCACCAAATTTATTGTAGTAAACCTCCTGCACCATCTCCAAAGTCTCCACACCCATCCAGTAATGTGGCAACTGGAACTGTATGCAGTATTCCAAATGCGACCGAGCCAAAGTCTTGTAGAGTTGCATCATGGCTTCTTGACCAATGGAGGGAAGCAGTCTGTACACTTTTCCAGTATATCTACTTGTGTTGATATTTTCATGGAGCAGCTGGACTCCAAGATCCTTCTGCACATCTATGCTGTTTGGTGACTTGCCATCATTTGTATACTTAAGGGCCTGTCCCACTTGGGCGTCATTTGCGCGTCGATTTTTGAAAATCCCCAAATCCTGGGACGCCGTGCGCGACCGCGCGTCACTACCTATGCCACCACATCTCACCACACACCATGCATGCCATTCACGTGTGCGTCACGCGTAAAGGATGTTGCAACGTGCGTTGTGACGCGTATATAATGTCGCACAAATGATGCGCAAATAATGCCCAAGTGGGACGGGCCCTTTACCCCTTGCCTTCGTCCACCTAAAGTGTGAAGGGCCTATCCCACTTGTCGATTTTTTTTCGGTGACTGCCAATGCCACATCAGTGTCGCCCTAAAATTTTGAACATGTCAAAATCCAGCGTCAACAAAAAAAAGGTTGCAACACTTGAAAAAACACCGTGCGCCATATTTCCTCACGCCACAAATTTTGTGGTGACCTGATACGTCAGTCAATGATGCCGGCAGTTGCCGAAAAAAATCGCCAAGTGGGACAGGCCCTTAACACTTCACACTTACTCGGATTAAATTCCATCTGCCATTTCTCCGCCCATTTCTGTGTTGATCTGTATCCCTTCCTTTGACAACCCTTCTCACTGTGCACAACTCCAGCCGGCTTGGTGTCGTATGTAAACTTACTTACCCATCTATAAATCCAATTTGTTTATATTTACACAAATGAGGTCCCAGAACTGATCCCTGGTCAAACATGTCCAGTCAGAATAACAACTGCTTCTATGACTAAGCCATTTCCCAATCCATTCAACTAAATCATCTTAATCTTCTGGATCAGTTTGCCATGGGGGCTAAATATTCATTTAGTACCTCGCCTACAACCCATGATTGCGAGTGCAAATTCTCTCCCGTATCCTTGAGTGGTCCTACCTTCTCCCTGGTTACCCTCATGTTTTAATGTACATATAAATATTCTTGGGCGTTTCTTTAATCTGAGACATGTCAGGGCCCCTTTTGACCTTTCTATTTGCCCACTTGATTTTCTTTCCTACTTGCTTTGACTTCCTCAAAAGCCATGTCTGATTTTATCTTCTTAAACTTTACATATGTTTTCTTTTTGACCAAACTTACAACCCTTTGGTCATCCAAGTTTCCCTTGCTTAACAATCCTTATTCCTTTTCCTTACTGGAACATGCTTGAACTTTGATCAACTGACCTTTAAACGACTCCCACATGTCAGGTGCAGACCTGCCCAATAACAATACGCCAGTTCGGTATTCCAAAAAACGCAAGGAATCATGGGATTTTTCAAAGGTCATTTGAGAATTTAAAAAGGCGAACAGGATGCCTGGTAGCGGGGGAGAGCGGGGTGTAACAGCTAGAGAGAGAGGGGTTGAATGCGAGAGGGAGACGGGGAGAGACAGTGAGAGGTGGGGGAAGAGTGCAGATGTTCCCCCACCTTCAGTTAGATACACAACCACCGGTAAAGCCTTGGCTCTTTGCTTCTAGGAGAGTCGAGAAAATGTCCTCAATCGAGAGAATGCAACTTCAGAGCCCCCTCGTCTCATCCGTGCTGGAGATTTCCGCGGGCGCAAGGAACAAATTACCTAAAGTTTGCATTGAGTGAACTGAGTGTTCTTAACGTCCTCGTCATACACTGACGTTTTGTGAGAGTGGTCGGATCCCAGGATCGAGGAGTCGGTGCCCGACAGATGAACGGCCCGTGGTAGCTGGTGCCTCTCCGCTCGCTGCTGGAAGAGCTGACACCTCTACTCCCCGGGTCGGGCGCTGCCTCCTCGACCCTGCTGCTCGACTAGGATTCCAGCGCATCGCCGATGCCTCACATCAGCTCCTGATCCCCCGCCGCCGTCACTGGATAATGTGACCGATGTTGGTTGAGCTAAAGCTGGGATCCAACCACTATCACAAAACGTGGTGTACGACAAGGACGTTAAGAACACTCGGTTCACTCAATGCAAACTTTATGTCATTTGTTCCTTGTGCCTGCGGAAATACCTGCCCCCCCATCAGAATCAGAATCGTTTATTGTTATTTGAACATTTAAATTCAAACGAAATTGCGTTTCTGCATTCATCATCAAACACAAAAAGCAAAACACACAATTCCACACAAAACATCCATCACAGTGAATCCACAAACACCACCTCACTGTGATGGAAGGCAAAGTCTTATCTCTTCCCTGTTCTCTGTGCCCATTCCTCTCCCGCAGTCAAGCAGCCAAATTGCTGCATCGAGCCGATCGAGGCTCTAGATGTTGGAGCCCCCCGGCGGCCGTTTAAGCCATGCCGGGCGATTTAAACCCCTCGATTCGGGCTGTTGCGGGAGCTCCAAAAAGTGGTCTAGTACCAGGGACCCGCGAGCTCCAGATGTTTCGACCATGGCGCCAAAATCTAATGTGTAGGAACTCTGAAGGAGTGTCTTCTATCCAGAGGTCCGCTGGCGGGAGTGTCGGCCCAGGCCCGTAAGCAGCACGGAGGGGAGGCCCTGGCCCCAGCTCCACTCTGCCTGTCCTGCCAGTGCCCCGCCAGGACAGGCAGGGCCGAGCTGGAACCTGCGACCCCCCCCCCCCCCCCCTCCCCTCCTCCGCGGCTCCTGCCGGCCTGTGGACACTCAGGAGGGGCCAGCCCAGCAGTGGCTGGATAGGGACGAGATACAGGTTTGCGCCCATGCAGTGGCACGGCCGCCACAAGTGTTTAGTCCGAGCGACCCATGACCTGTGCATGCGCAGTCGGAATACCGAACTGGCTTATTGCATCCAAATTATTCTCTCAACTCCTACAAAATAAAGATGTAATCTGCCTTCAATTTGGTACCTTTCCCTAACATCCAGAATTATCTCTATTCAAAACATACTAAAGTTTATAGAGTTGTGCTCACAGTACCCAAAATGCCTTTCCACTGGGGTATTTTAAATGCTGTTCCTCCTGAGTATATCCAGTGTCTGCAGCATTTTGCTTTTGTGTAAGGATTACTGCTCTACCATAGGTTAACAGGTTTAAAATAGACAACTACTTAAATGAGAAACCTCTTCTCTGAATGTTTTATAAAAATAACAACTACTAATTAAACTAATGCAGGGCTCAAAATTAACGGTTGCCCAGGTGCCAATGGCCACCTAAAGTCCCGCCGGGCAACCTAAAAGCCGTGTCATTTTGCTCAGCTTGGCAAGCGAAGGAAAGCTTGGATGATGTGGACAGCAGACGGCCTGATGCAAACTGTGCTGGCGTTTCTCAGAGAGCTCCTGCCTTATCCTTGTTCCCTGCCTTGCCCTGTGGCGTTGCTGCTTGTTTGTGAACCAGCGGCTCAGTTAGCGGATTGGAGCTCGACACCGCTGCAAATTGTTCTGTTGCTGTTGTTCCCTTAAAGGGCCTGTCCCACTTTGTGATTTTTTTTATCAGCGATTGCAGAACGTCAGTGACTGTTTTAAAGGGCGTCAGTCAGTGGCCGAAAAAAATCGCAAAGTGGGACAGGCCCTTTACGTGAACAACAACAACAACAGAACAATTTGCAGCGGTGTCTTCTCCCTTCTCCGCTTCTTCCCTTCTTCCCTTCCCCCCCTCTTCCTCCCTTCTCCCCGCTTCACTCTTCTTCCCATCTCCATTCCACCCACCCCCACCGCTCACATCCCCTTCTCCCCCTCTCCCTCCCTTCTCCAACCCCCTCCCCCCAGACACCCCATCCCATTGGTGGACCCAGCCTGCGACCAACGATACCCGCACACTATCCCGCACGCTAGGGACAATTTATATAGACCTTTGGAGTGCGGGAGGTAACCCTAACTCTAGGTTGAGAGGCTTGGTATTTATAAATTGTCCCGAGCGTGTGTGGGATAGTGTGCGGGGGATCGCTGGTCGGTGTGGACTCGGTGGGTCACAGGGCACTATCTCTGAACTAAATCCAGAGAACCCAGGGGTTGAACTTGAACCCCTAATATTCTGCATGAAAACTGAACTGATGGTCACGAGTTGGCCCAGAGGCAGATCTCTCTTCCAATGGTCTCTCCAAACCCCAGAGGAAGCGGGATTTTCAACTGGGTACAGGCAATGTTGTCAATGTACCAGTGCCACCCACCAGCTGCGGGGGAGGGGGGGGGGGTCTGTTCCCAAAGTCTGCTTTTATCCTGTAGTCAATGTCACTAAAACAGATGATGTGGAGTAGACTTTGCACAGTACTATTAGTGGGTTCTAGCTGTCACATGCAGGGTCCACAAATGGGGGGCATCGGGGAAAGTGGGAGGGGGGGGTTGGAATATGGGAGAAGGGGATGGGGGGAGTGGAGAAGGAGGGATGGGGGCAGGAGGGGGGAAGAGGGTGGTGGAGGGGAGTTCAATCTACACGCACTGAATCCATCCTTGTGAAAAGTTAGAGACGGTGATTTGCATCTGGAAGCGGACCAATACAAAATAAAACCGAATGATTCAGACATCTTTTCATTTGCACAATTGATTTTATTGTATTCATTTTAATATATTAATGTTTAAAGTCCATGCATTGAAGGAAGAATATTTTACAGCCCATCTCTAACCTAACCCTAACCGGGCGTCACCCCCAGGACAGCATAGGTCAGCTTGTGACAGGGCGCACAACATGATGAGACACCCAAATGTCACCCCTGGATTTTGAACATTCCCAGATCCTGGGACGACAGGGAGACACCGCGCGTCACTACATGCGTCACGACCCGACCACGACGTGACAACCTCTTTTCATGCTGTAGCTGAAATTGTCGCCCAAGTGGGGAGGCCCTTAAATCCGTCGCCCCACAGGTGGGGGAGAGAAACTGTAAAGCCACCTGCCCGCATTTGGTACATATCCCTCCAAACCTGTCCTATACATGTACATGTCTGTCCCTGTCTTTCTATCTGCCTCTGTCTCTGTCTCCATCTGTGTCTCTGCCTCTGCTCTTTCTGTCTCTCTCTGTTTCTGTGTCGCTGTCTCTCACTTACCAGTCCTCCCCCACTTTTTCATCAGAAACCCACCCTGAAATTTGGATATTGAAGCTCCCCCTAATGCTCCAGTGTAGTGCCAAGTAACAGCCATGTTGCTGACAGGGTTGTTTTGATACAGCATGATGTTCCCGAAGTCCCACACCAGAAGAGCTACCCAACATCTGCACTCTCCTTCACCCAGACCTTGTCCTTATCATACTGGCAAGTTCAACTGAGGCAGAGCAAAGCTTCAGCCGGTTGAAGCAGCTGAAGACCACCATCAGAAGTTCCCTCCAGGACGACCAGGTGACGGACCGGCTCCTCATCATGCTGCATGCCAGCGACATCAAGGACCTTGATCCCCTGCCAGCCATCAGCTTGTGGCCTGCAGGAGGGATGAGGGCAAGGAGGCCTGACACGGGAGAAGACCCAGCTGCAGCATCTGCCTCGGGACCTCACACTGACAGTAACAAGTCTGAGGAGGAGGATACTCTGCTCAAGAGCGAATCTGATGACAATTAAAGTGACTTTCAGATGTATTTGAACAGCTCTGTCTTTACTTTGCCTCTCAGGATATGGTTAAAATATCAAACAGAAAAGCTACGCAAGTTCTCACAAATATAATGTTTCTGTTCATTTAAAGTTGATACACCCCCCCCCCCAAAAAAAATAAATAAATAAAAATAACCACTTCAGCTATTTTTATTGCCCAATCTCACTTGCCAAGTTCCATGATTGATTCAATATAGTCACCTACTTCCATGACTCATCTTCTTAGTGGGCACAGAGTAAAAGAGGTACTAAGACCGCTCCCTCCGCAACTCCCTCGTCAATTCTTCCCTTCCCTCCTGCTCCACTCCTTCCCCAGGCACTTTCCCTTGCAACCGCAAGAGATGCTACACTTGTTCCTTCACCTCCCCCATCCACTCCTTTCAGGGACCCAAGCAGTCATTCCAAGTCCGACAGAGGTTCACCTGCACCTCCTCCAACCTCGTCTACTGCATCCGTTGCTCCAGATGCCAGCTAATCTACATCGGTGAGACCAAGCGGAGGCTAGGCGATCGTTTCGCCGAACACCTCCGCTCGGTCCGCAATAACCAACCCGACCTCCCGGTGGCTCAGCACTTCAACTCCCCCTCCCACTCCGTATCCGACCTCTCGGTCCTGGGCCTCCTCCATGGCCAGAGTGAACAACACCGCAAGTTTGAGGAACAACATCTCATATTCCGCTTGGGGAGTCTGCATCCTCTGGGCTTAAACATTGAATTTTCTCAATTCTGTTAACCCAGACTGCTCCTTTCCCCCCACCCCCCACCTCTCCCTCAGCCCTCGGGCCCTGACATTCCTTCTCCATCTCCCCCCCCCCCCCCCCCCCCCCCCCCCCCAAGTCGCACTAGCTTCTCATTTTCACACCAGAAACAGCTTACAATGGCCTGCTTTCCTTATCACCAATACTTTTTTGCATATCTTTCACTCATTGTTCTTGCTTTATCTCTCCATATCACTGTTTATATCTCTCGTTTCCCTGATCCCTGACCAGTCTGAAGAAGGGTCTCGACCCGAAACGTCGCCTATCTCCTTCACTCCTTAGATGCTGCTGCACCCGCTGAGTTTCTCCAGTTTTTTGTGTAACCTTCAAAAGTATGGTATAGGTCTGGTCAGGTAATAATAATAATGCAGTAATAAGAATGTTACAAGAAAAAGAAAATCAAAGTACACTTCCATTCTCTTTATTTCTTTTAAATTACAAAATCCTAGAGCAGAGGGGATATATTATGTGTCTATTTTTCCCCTTTGGATGTTGTTACTGTGTCTACCTTCAAAGGTGTCAAACAGATCGATTCGAATTCTTTATCAACTTACCTTGCTGGGCACAACGGAGATTGATGATTGAAGATTCAAGAGGAAAAGACCCATGCTATGGCCATGTCATGATAATTTTCGGTTATGCACAGGAAAGATGCTTGCATCAATCTGTGGTGTGCATGGTTAAGCATATATGTGACCATGGTCCTGGATTTATTGACACGGGTTGATCGTACGCTGAATAATCAAAACCACATTTTTGTTTGGAAGTGGAAAGAAATAATAGAAATTGCATTCATTGCAACGTGTAAAAAGAGTTGAGATGCTGTATAATTTTGCTGCATGTTATTGTGGTATATATCGTGTCTTGATTGGTGAATATATTTAGTTTGTGACTTTATTTGGAGCAGAAATAATATGTGAATGCTTCATTGAGCATAATTCCGACTGGTAACTATGTACTTCTTCCGAGCACATTATCGCACGCGCCATGCAAGCCGTCTTAAATGACCACCTAAACTGTCATTCGGCATCCTAATAAGCTACCTAGGTTGCCCGGCTGGCAACAACGAAAAAAAGTTAAGTGAGATCCCTGTAATGAGAAATCATACAATTTAATATTAAATTGTGATGTAACTAGAGCTCGTGCTGATTCACTTTTGGCAAGTAAACATTTGCTTCAGCATTTAACGTATTTGAGTAATTCATATTATCTGTCTATGAAACCGTTTTCAAATACATTTAGCTTGGCATTTGAGATTGATGCCACGCCGGCCCAGATATAACCAGGCAGGTTTGCAGATAGTATCTGGGTGCACATTTTGTAAAATAGATACCAATTGCTTGTGGCATTCATTGGGCAATTTGGAACAAGGGAGTTTATTGCAGACTTAGTTTACCATCTTGCAAATAAATGTAGCATTTATACAGGATCATTTGAAAATGAAGCTGCAAATTCGATTGGAATGACATACAGCAGAGTGAAATATGGCACAACTGTTAGTAGAGGATTTAAAATGTCACCAATCAAATGTATGCCTGGGCTGATATGGATGACCAGAAGGCTAAGCTTGCTACTCTTATGTTGCTGTTCTTGAGAAGTCTACAGAAATAATGAACGTTTCACAGCATGATGTTAAAATCAGTGTGCTTACATGGCCTCAAAAGTGTGCTTCAAATTTTGAGTATTTTTCATCACTGCATTAATTTTAAGAAGGTTCTTTATCATCATAATTGTTTTGGTGATGTTCTTTCTCTAATTCTAGGAGACTATGACTGTGGCGACCATGTTCATTATAAAAACAGAAGTCTTTCTGTCCAAGATGCTGCTGATTATGTAACTGTAAGTTATTTCAAGCTTTGTTTAGCATTTATAAACTGCTTTAACTAGTTTCCACCTATAGAATGTTCCATATTTCTACAGACAGGAGACTGCAGATGCTGAGATCTGGTGCAAACAAAAACTGCTGGATGAATGCAATGGGTCGGATAGCATCTGTGGAGGCAAAGGAATAGTTAACATTTCAGGTTGTGACCCTGCATCAGGAGTCGCTCCATGTGATTTGGGTCATGAGCAGGGCCTCGACCCAAAATCTCAAGCTTCCATTTGCTGTACAATTGCTACTTAGCCTGCTGAGTTCCTCCAGCAGTTTTTTTTTTTTTTGCTTCATATTTCTAGAGTTGTTTCATTGCTGCTCCGTCCCATGTGTCACCCTCTCCCCTGCCTCTCTACTGCTCTTGGTCCTGCTGCCAAACTCTCGTTCTCTGGTTTGGATTGTCAGTGTGGATTGAGTGTGGATCTCACTGTGATTATAAGTACGACTATTCTGTAAGAAAGATTTGTGCAACGTCTGACCCATGCACGCAGAATGCAAGTTCTGGCATTGGTTGATGAGTGTGAAGAGGCACACAATTGAATAGCCTTGCAACATTCAGTGCTGCAATTTACTGTTAATTCTGGCCAGTTTTTTCATGTGGCACTTTGAAATTTCAAGCAGATTATATCTGGCATTGATGAGGCACATCTGACATACCATGTATTTAAGTAGTCTCCATATTTAAACGAGTTTCCATATTTAAGGATGTCACTGTGGTGAAAACAGTTTAGGGAAAGTTTGATAAACGGATTTAAATTGCCAGTTATTTATAACATTAAGGAGTTTCATTATTTTTGCTATACATTGGTGTGTATCCTGTAATTTATTATTCTGCAATCAGATTGTTCTTTTCTGTCTCGACAGTTAGCCTGACAACGGTAGTGGGGAAGATGCTTGAGTTGATTATTAATAAACAATAGGTGCAGGCGGTGGTCTCCTAATTTCAGGAAGGAAATCCTTATGATTGAGGCAATGCAGCGTAGGTTCACAAAATTGATCCCTGGGATGGCGGGACTGTCATATGAGGAAAGATTGAAAAGACTAGGCTTGTATTCACTGGAGTTTAGAAGGATGAGGGGTTCTTATAGAAACATGTAAAATTATAAATGGACTGGACAAGCTAGATGCAGGAAAAATGTTCCCAATGTTGGGGGAGTCCAGAACCAGGGGCCACAGTCTTAGAATAAAGGGGAGGTCATTTAAGACTGAGGTGAGAAAAATCTTTTTCACCCAGAGAGTTGTGAATTTATGGAATTCCTTGCCACAGAGGGCAGTGGAGGCCAAGTCACTGGATGGATTTAAGAGAGAGTTAGATAGAGCTCTAGGGTAGAGTGGAGTCGTGGGATATGGGGAGAAGGCAGGCACGGGTTATTAATAGGGAACGATCAGCCGTGAATGGCGGTGCTGGCCTGAATGGCCTCTTCCTGCACCTATTTTCTATGTTTCTAGGCGTAGGCCATTCGGCCCTTCGAGCCAGCACACTATTTAACGTGATCATGGCTAATCATCCACAATCAGTACCCCATTCCTGCCTTCTCCCCATATCCCCTGACTCCGCTATCTTTAAGAGCCCTATCTAGCTCTCTCTTGAAAGTATCCAGAGAATTGGCCTCTACCGCCCTCGGAGGCAGAGAATTCCACAGACTCACAACTCTCTGTGTGAAAAAGTGTTTCCTCATCTCTGTTCTAAATGGCTTACCCCTTAATCTTAAACTGTGGCCCCTGGTTCTGGACTCCCCCAACACCAGGAACATGTTTCCTGCCTCTATCGTGTCCAAACCCTTAATGATCTTGTGTTTCCATAAGATCCCCTCTCAACCTTCTAAATTCCAGAGTATACAAGCCCAGCCGCTCCATTCTCTCAGCATATGTCTGTCCCACCATGCTGGGAATTAATCATGTGAACCTACGCTGTACTCCCTCAATTGCAAGAATGTCCTGCCTCAAATTTGGAGACCAAAACTATACACAATACTCCAGGTGTGGTCTCACTGGGGTCCTGTACAACTGCAGAAGGACCTCTTTGTTCCCAGTGTCAACTCCTCTTGTTATGAAGGCCAACATGCCATTCACTTTCTTCGCTGCCTGCTGTACCTGCATGCTTCCTTTCATTGACTGATGAACAAGGACCCCCAGATCGCTTTGTACTTCCCCGTTTCCCAACTTGACATCATTTAGATAATAATCTTCCTTCTTGTTTTTGCTACCAAAATGGATAACCTCACATTTATCTACATTAAACTACATCTGCCATGCATCTGCCCACTCACCTAACCTGTCCAAGTCGCCCTAAATTCGCATAGCATCCTCCTCACAGTTCACACTGCCACCCAGCTTTGTGTCATCTGCAAATTTACTAATGTTACCTAATCCCTTCATCTAAATCATTAATATATATTGGGGGGAGGGTAGCAGAACTAGAGATAACCGATCCAAAGTAAGGATTCACCCATTTAACATCAGTGGAGTGTTTCGTATTCCTTGAGCTTAAAATTTCAGAGCTCTTATTACCAAAGACAAGTTGAATCATTTTTGTGATTGATTCTTGATAAGCATGGGAGTATGCCATGCTCTATATTGGCATTATCATCTTTGAAGATGATCATCACCTTCTTAATATGGCAGAATGCCTCTGACATTCTTTTGCTGAGGGTGGGACAACACTCGGGACCTCCTGCTCCTCCTTTGCCTTCTGTTGCTCATGTTCCAAGGGATCCTTGTTTGTGAGCGGTTTAGCTTACAATTCCAGTATTTCTTACACATTATCCTGGTCCTCTACTTCAAACTGTGGCAACACAATAGTGTTTCAGAGATTTTTACGTTTTATGCACCATGGACACTTACTGTAATCTCTTTGTAGTTTGTTATTTCAAGAGGCATTGATGTAACATCTGTTGACCTGTTGATTTTGTACCTCTTCCAAATTTCATTCCTAGTTGATTTGATTGCCACCTAATTCCAAGACTATATGCCTCAATGAACTCAGCAAGTTTAAAGCCTGGATCGGAGGGAAAGAGTCCTGGTCCATGGGTTAACCATGAATGATGTTGAGGAACAGCATTGAGGAAATTATTGACAATGAGCTGGACTTTCTTGCGTTATATGATTTAGTGAAGGGGGAGATAAACGAGACAATCTAGGAAGAGCAATGTCGTCATCATCCATGCTTCTTTATTCGGTCTCCATACCACTGGAAGATTGATTTTTAACTGTCCCTCAGGAACCCTTGGGTAGATTAAGATGGGTTTAAGCTTACAGTCAATTTTGAGTTTGCCTCCAAAGAAGATTAATGTGATTGTTGGCTACCTTGAAATCAGGAGCAGTTTCGTCATACTTTGAGATAATTGTGTGCGAGGACAAACTTCACCAAATGTCTTTTTCACTTTAAACGCCTGTCTAATGGTAAAGCCAATTTCCTTGATGATTTAATTCAGTTTCTTTGGATCATTTCTGTCACCATGGTTTCTACTCTTTCTGCATCATCGACATCATGAGTGTTATGCAGGTGTGGATGATTCTTGAAACTTTCAAACCAACTGTGGCTGGTCTTGAGCCTGTTGATTTCAGAAGATCTGTTTTTCTTTCCCGAGTCTTGCCATTCCAAAAGTGATCTTTTGCCTGGATCATCAAGCTCATGGGCACTTGTAATTGGTTCTACTTTCTCCAGTCTGTTTATTTTTAGTATCTCTGCCCTTTGAACAGCATAACACACTTCCAGGAGCAACATTGTGCTACAACCAATTGAGGTCTATTTACAATGGCCAAATGTGTCAATAGTCAATTACACTATTCCACTAGACTGGAATTTCTTTCAATGGGTGCTTTAAGTCTGTGTAAACAACAGTGTACCTCAAAGCATCTGTCAGTTGGGTCGCTAGTAACTGGTTGATACCGGTTTGCCTGTCTGGGATTTGAATTGCCAGTAATTTCTAACATTAAGGATGTTCATTATTTTCGCTTTACATTGATGTGTATCCTGTAATTTATTATTCTGCAATCAGATTGTAATTTTCTGTATAGACCAGTTAGCCTGACATCGGTAGTGGGGAAGCTGCTTGAGTCAATTATTAATAAACAATAGGTGCAGCAGTAGGCCATTTGGCCCTTCGAGCCATATCCCATGACTCCGCTATCTTTAAGAGCCCTATTTAGCTCTCTCTTGAAAGTATCGAGAGAACCAGCTTTCACCACCCTCTGATGCAGAGAATTCCTCAGACTCACAACTCTCTGTGTGAAAAAGTGTTTCCTCATCTCCGTTCGAAATGGCTTACCCCTTGTTCTTAAGCTGTGTCCCCTGGTTCTGGACTCCCTCAACATCAGGAACATATTTCCTTTCTCTAATGTGCCTAACCCTTAATAATCTTGTATGTTTCAGTAAGATCCCCTCTCATTCGTCTAAATTCCAGAGTATACAAGCCCAGCCGCTCCATTCTCTCAGCATATGACAGTCCCGCCATCCTGGGAATTAACCTTGTGAACCTACGCTGCACTCCCTCATTAGCAAGAATGTCCTTCCTCAAATTTGGAGACCAAAACCACACACAATACTCCAGGTGCGGTCCCACTAGGGCCCTCTACAACTGCAGAAAGACCACTTTGCACTTATACTCACCTCTTGTTTTGAAGGCCAACATGCCATTCGCTTTCTTCACTGCCTGCTGTACCTGCATGCTTACTTTCGTTGACTGATGAACAAGGACCCCCAGATCCAGTTGTACTTCCCCCTTTCCCAACTTGACACTATTTAGATAATAATCTTCCATCCTGTTTTTGCTACCGAAGTGGATAACCTCACATTTATCCACATTAAACTGCATCTGCCCACTCGCCCAACCTTTCCAAGTCACCCTGCATTCTCATGCCGTCCTCCTCACAGTTCACACTGCCACCCAGCTTTGTGACATCTGCAAATTTGCTTATGTTACTTGTAATCCCATCATCTAAATCATTAATATATATTGTAAATAGCTGCGGTCCCAGCACAGAGCCTTGCGGTGCCCTATTAGTCACTGCCTGCCATTCTGAAAGGATCCCGTTAATCCCTACTCTTTGTTTCCTGTCTGCCAACCAATTTTCTATCCATGTCAGCACTCTTCTTCCCCCCCCCCCCCCCCCCCCCCCCCCCCCCCAATACAATGTGCTCTAATTTTGCCCACTAATCTCCTATGTGGAACTTTATCAGATGTTTTCTAAAAGTCCAGGTACACTACATCCACTGGCTCTCCCTTGTCCATTTTCCTAGCTAGATTCTCCAAAAAAATCCAGAAGATTAGTCAAGTATGATTTCCCCTTCGTAAATCCATGTTGACTCTGACTGATCCTGTTACTGCTATCCAAATGTGCCACTATTTCATCTTTTATGGTTGAATCCAGCATCTTTCCCACCACCGATGTCGGGCTAACTGGTCTATAATTCCTTGTTTTCTCTCTCCTGCCTTTCTTAACAAGTGGGATAACATTAGCTACCCTCCAATCCACAGGAACTGATCCTAAATCCATAGAACATTGGAAAATGATCACAAATGCGTCCACGATTTCTGGAGCCACTTCCTTAAGTACCCTGGGGTGCAGATCATCAGGCCTTGGGGATTTATCAGCCTTCAGTCCCATCAGTCTATCCAACACCATTTCCTACCTAATGTGGATTTCCTTCATTTCCTCCGACACCCCCCTGGCCACTAGTACATCAGGAAGATTGTGTCCTCCCTAGTGAAGATGGATCCAAAGTACCTGGACAACTCATCTGTAATTTCCTTGTTCCCCATAATAAATTTACCCTTTTCAGTCTTCAAGGGTAGCTTACCTTCATACCTCATCTTTTCTCCCCGTATTGCCTTTTTAGTTATTTTCTGGTACACTTTGAACGTTAGCCAATCCTTTAGATTCCATCTCATCTTTGCTGTGCTATATCTCCCCCCCCCCCCCAACTATTTAGATAATAGCAGCGAATTTGGAAAGCAGTGACAGCTTCGGTCAAAGTCAGCATGCATTAATGAAGGGGAAATAATGCTTGGTTAAGCTTCACGATTTTTTTGAGAATGTAACAAGTAGAATGGATATGCTAGAGCCAGTGGATGTGGTTTCAGTGGATGAACTTTCAAAAAGCCCTTGACAAGTCCCACACAAGAGATTAATGTCCAAATTTAGAGCACATGGTATTGTGGTGGTAGGATATTGACGTGGATAGAGAGCTGGTTGGCAGACAGGAAACAAAGAGTAGGAATTAACGGGTCCTTTTCAGAATGGCAGGCAGTGGCTAGTGATCCCAGTTATTTACAATATATATATTAACGATTTAGACAAAGGAATTAAATATAACAGATAACCCAAAACTGGGTGGCAGTGTGAGCTGCGAGGAGGATGCTATGAGGCTGCTATGTAGACTTGGATGGGTTAGGTGAGTGGACAGATGCATGGAAGACGCAGTATAATGTGGGTAAATATGAGGCTATCCACTTTGGTGGCAAGAACAAGAAGGCAGATTATTATCTGAATGGTGTCAGATTAGGGAAAGGGGAGGTGTAACGAGACCTAGATGTCACTGAAAATAAGCATGCAGGTACAGCAGGCAGTGAAGAAAGCTAATGGCATGTTGGTCTTCATAGCGAGAGGATTTGAGTGTAGGAGCAAAGAGGTCCTACTGCAGTTGTACAGGGCCCTGGTGAGACCACACCTGGAGTGTTGTGTGCAGTTTTGGTCTTGTAATTTGAGAAAGGATATTGTTGCTATTGAGGGAATGCAGTGTAGGTTAATTCCCGGGATGGCAGGACTGACATATGATGAAAGAATGGATTAACTGGGCATATATTAATTGGAATTCAGAAGGATGACGAGATCTTATAGAAACATGTAAAATTCTTACTGGATTGGACAGGCTAGATGCAGGAAAAACGTTCCCCATGTTGGGGAAGTACAGAACCAGGGAGTCACAGTTGAAGGATAAGGGAAGGGGTAGGCTATTTAGGACTGAGATGAGTAAAAAAAAAATTCAGCTAGAGAGTTGTGAATCTGTGGAATTCTCTGCCACAGAAGGCAGTGGAGGCAATTCACTGGATGTATTCAAGCGAAATTTAGATATAGGTCTAAGGGAATTAAGGATTATGGGGAGAAAGCTGGAACAGGGTACTGATTCTGGATGGTAGACACAAAATGCTGGAGTAACTCAGCAGGACAGGCAGCATTCCTGGAGAGAGGGAGTGGGTGACGTTTTGGGTCTAGACCCTTCTTCAGACTGATGCTGGAGTGGGCGGGACAGAAATAGAATGTAGTCGGAGACGGTGAGACTGGTGGAAGAACTGGGAATGGGAGGGGATGGAATGTGGGAAAGCAAGAGCTATTTGAAGTTAGAGAAGTCAATGTTCATACCACTGGGGTGTAAGCTACTCAAGCGAAATTGTGCGTGGCTTCAGTCTGACAATGAACAGAAAGGTCAGATGGGGAATGGGAGGGGGAGTTAAACTGCTGAGCAACCGGGAGATCAGATATGTTAAGACGGACCGAGCGGAGGTGTTCAACGAAATGATTGCTGAGCCTGCTCATTCTTTCCTACTGATTCTGGATGATCAGCCATGATCATGTTGAATGGTGGTGCTGGCTCGATTAGCCGAATGGCCTACTCCATTCGGTTTTCTATGTTTCTATTTCTTTTAACTATGATTGAGAAAACTACTGGTGGCTTTTTGATGACAGATTTTTGCCTTCAATGAAATCCTTGTTATTAATAACATTAAATGTATTTAATTTGATGAGCTTCATTTCTGAATTCTTGTTTACCATTGATTTATACAGGTTCTTGATCCCAATCATGAAGATAAATTTAATGGATCACTCCAGTGGATTTTACAAAGTGCAGATGACTTGGGCATAAAGTGAGTGAGTTTGTTCACAGAAAGTGGATTTTTAAGCCAATGTCAATGCAAAGTACATCAGAGCAACCGGACCTGTAATAATTAGTTACTGTCTTTAATGCATAGGTTGCTTGGCAACGACTCGGATGTAGAGGTAAATGATGTGAGTGAAGTTCTGTACCTGGAATCTACCCATCCACAGATGTCTTTCATTTGCCGCTTCCGACGTGCATTTTTAACTGTACTCCACAGAATGTTCTTATTCCTTGTTGGTGAGTTTCACATTTATACTTTATCCAGTGAGTAGAGTGCACAAGAACTCAACTTTTAAAATAGCACGACTTATAGAATAATATAAATCTAATATTGGAAGTTTCCTGCCTGATATTCTTTTAAAAACAAAAGCATTTTAAAATCATTTAATTTCCTTTTAATACTTGACTTATGTTTAAACTACCTTGAGCAAATGACAGAAGTAATCATCAATTTTTGCTGCCATGTGTACTGATTACTGATATTTCCCCCCCCCCCCCTACATTTCCTCCCTCCAGTCCATAGCCTGCAGAGATGGATTATCAGGTTTTTGCAAACTTCTCTGATCAATTAACGTGATATAGAAATCAATGCCTACAATCGCTGTCCTCATAGCCCTCCAGTGTTCCCAAATGTTCCAATTTTTGAAAGTTTATCTTTTTAATTATATTGTTATTGGCCCTTGGCAAGAGAGTTGCTCTAGTATTCTTAATTTCTGAAACTATTCCAATTCCACTTTTGGAAGTAGAGGACTTCAAAGCTTAACTGGGATAATTCTGGAGAACTCAGCGGCTGAGGCAGCATCTATGAAGCAAAGGAAATAGGCAACGTTTCGGGTCGAAACACAAGGGGTTTCTCCAGCATTTTTATCTACCTTTGATTTTCCAGCATCTGCAGTTCCAGCTTCTTCAGACTGAAGAAGGGTTTTGCTCCAAAATGTTGCCTATTTCCTTCGCTCCATAGATGCTGCCTCACCCGCTGAGTTTCTCCAACATTTTTGTCTTCCTTCAAGGACTACTTGCATCATTAGTGAAGAAATACATCACCCGTGACCCTTGTGAAGGAGGAGAAAAAGTCATAAAAACCCAACTCCTTAGTTGCAGATTCTCCCACAAGAGGAAATATCCTATCCTTTCCTTTTCCTACCTTTATGTCATCATTAAGTTTAACAACTGTACCGTTTAGTGCTTTTAGCATGACTGTAGCTTTTAGACTGTAGCATGGTTCCCTGTTACACATCACTTAACGTCTTGTCAACTAGACAAAGACCTTTTCAGTTTCAGTTTCTTTCCAATCTGTTACCTGACAGTATCATTTATGAGCTTCACCCTCCTGTTTTCCATTGTAACTTTGGATTTTTTCTTCTTGGGTCCAGCTGTGGTATCATTACGTACCCATGTGGTCTTAGCTCTCCATGGCTCTCGCCAATCGCATTAGGACATATTGTTCTGTCCAAACCTAGGCAAGCCTGCCTTTGCATAAGATAGAATTGATGAAATTGGTAATTTGATGTTTGTGTGATGCTTTCAGGTGTGGGAATTGTTTGGGGAGTGCATTATTACATGAAATATCGTTGGAGGAAGGAAGAGTCGGAGACCAGACAGATGTACGACATGGTGGAAAAAATCATAGGTACTTGATGTTTGTTTAGGAAATATGTTGTTTATATGGACGAAGGAAATAATTAACTAATTGAACTGAGGCCTTTTAAATTTCTTTATTATCAATAAGTCCATGTAAATTGATAGCCAGGCCCTTAATTGAGTGTCCAGGGATGACCTGTATCTTTACTGCTTCAGGTTACTGATTCATGTATACACCCTTTAACAACATGCCCAATATTTCAACTTGCCAGACCCCCTGCATAATGCTAAGACAGTACGCAATGCCTTTCAGTTGCCACACTTGAGAAAATTGCATTGAAGATAGTTATTGTGGTACCCAAATCTATTATCCAGGAAGGTTTTGAAAGTGATTAAGCTTCATCTTTGAATACGAATTTGGCACGATAGTCATAGATGGTCTTCCCTCAATTTCTTGCCTGAGGCCAGTGACTTCAGAGGTTTTCCCACCCTCATCGGCATTGAAATCACTTACACTGAGGCTGGCCTGAATATATCAAGGTTGTAGAGGCAGTTGACTGTTTGCTATTAACAGGAACCAGCAATTGGTGGTATAGTAGACGGTGATGAAGATTGTCTACAAGGTTACAATAAGATCAAGATCAACTGGGAAAGTGGGCAAAGGAGTGGCAAATGAAATTTAACTCGGATTAGTGGGAACTATTGCATTTTGGGAAGATAAACCAGGACATGACGTGCCCAGTGAATGGGAGGGCCCGATGTAATGTTAATGAGCAGACAGACCTAGGGGATGAGTAATTAATTCACTGAAAGTGGCAAAGCCGGTTGACAAGGTGGTGAAGAAGGTGCATGGCAAGCCTGCCAATGTCAGCCGAGGCATTCAGCATAAGAATTGGAAAGAGTTGGTTTTCAAAATGTTGTTTAGACAATAATTCTAGTCGCTCCACTACAGAAAAGATGTGATTAAGCCAGACGGTGCAGAAAAGGTTCACACTTTAATTGGAGGTTTGGAATTATATGGAGAGATTTGATAACTGCGGATGTTTTCCTGGAGCGAAAGAGACTGAAGGATGACTTCATAAAGTATATCAAATTATGTGAGGCACAGAGAAGGCATCGGCATCTGTTTACCTAGGTATGGGTCTGAAAATTATAGGCCATTGGTTTAAGGTGGGAGGGAGAAAGTTTAAAATGGATCTGAGGTGTAAAGAATAGTTAGTATCTGGAATGAGCAGATGGGGTGGCAGAATAAAATAACTATTGTAGAGGCATCTGGACAGATACTTGAATGAGCAAGGCATAGAGGGATATGGAATGGATGCAGGCAAGTTACCTTCATTGATGGGAGCATTGAGTGTAAGTCAGGAAGTCTTGTTGCAGCTGTAAAACTTTGGTTGTGTCCTTTTTGGAATATTGTGGAAGGATATGAACGTTTTGACTGCCAGAATGCTGTTTGCCAGAATGCCAGCTCACCAGAATGCTGCTTGCATTGGATAAAGGCTTTGTATCTACATGGATTATTTTTGCTGGGGAATCGTAAGCTGAGGGGTGACTTCATAGATGTATATAGAATTATGAGGCATTTTTTCAAAGGTTAAAATGTGAAATAGAGGACAGGGTTAAAATAAGTGGAGGGAAGTTTAAGGGAGGAGTGCGAGACACATTTTGCACAGAGGTATGTGCCTGGAACGTGCTGCCTGAGGAGGTGGTGGAAACCGGGTAAAAACATTTAAGAAGCATTTAATTGGACACATGAACCAGCAGAGAATAGAGGGATGTGGACCACGTGCAGGAAAATGGAAGTAGATTAGATTGGCATCATGGTTGGTGTTGCTGCAGTGGGCTGAAGGGGCTGTTCCTGTGCTGTACTACTGTATTTTCAAAGTGGAATTAGTATAGATGGGCATGATTCATGGTCAGCCAAAGAAGACCAGTTTATGCTGTACAATTGTAACAGATGAAGGACATGAACAGCTAGCCACATCAAGCAAAGATAATGAGGAAGAGGAAGAAATGGAGCCTGCTAAGGAAGCTCTCACTGTTAAAGGTGTTCAAGGATTCTAAGTAAAGCTCTAAATTGGTCAGTGATCATGAATCTTGAGCCCACCCATGTCCCGGTTCCACGTAATTGACCAGCAATACAAAACAATACAGACTTTCTATTAACCCTCAACCTGCTTCTCCAGATGAAATTAATTTAGAACTTCCCAAAATTGTAATTTTGAGTAAAATGTTTTGAGCTATAAATAATGTTGCTTCACACTTTTGTGAAGTAGGATTATCAGCTCCCTATCCCCTATTTTCTATTGACATTGCTTTAACTGATTTCAAGTTGGTGTTTCCAGGAAGGTTTCCATGGTACGACTTAGAGTTCACTCGATTTCCACATATAATTAAATTGTGGCTAACACTAATTTTCTTTCTTGTTTTTAGACGTTTTAAGGCGTCATAATGAAGCCTGCCAAGAAAACAAGGACTTGCAGCCCTATTTACCTATTCCTCATGTACGTGATTCGTTAATATCACCTCAGAATAGGTAAGACTTTACAGACCATCCAGGTAACCTTCCAGTCATACAAAAGTTCCGATTTGCTTTCACTGTCTCTGCATTAACTCTTTTTTGTGGTGGGAAATTTTGCAGAAAAACAATGAAAAAGGCATGGGAAAGAGCTGTGGATTTTGTTGAAACCAACGAGTCCCGTATTCGGAAAGAAACTCAGAGAATAGGAGGAGGAGATTATTTAGTTTGGAGGTGGATGCAGCCGCCTTCAACTTGTGACAAGATTACAGTTGTGCCGTCAAAAGTATGGCAAGGAAAAGGTATGAATTTGGTTTACAAATCCCCATTTGCACTTTAAAAAGTAGTGAACAATCTAACTTTTTTTTAATAGAAAATGGCAGTAAATTGAATGTCGGGTTCACGTCGGTTTGACATGGTTTTTGTAACTGATCCAACCATTCTGGTCTTTTAGACACTAATGCTGCTTCAGCAATTTCACAATACTTACGGTGCATAAGGTGGACATTCAAACTTTCACATCCGTACTGGCTAAATGCAGGAGAAATCCATTCCATCTTCCTTTCCCCAAAGCTATGTTAATTCTTTGCAAATAATTACCCAGCTCCCTTCTGAATGCTGGTTGAATCTGCCTTCAGCACTGTCACAGGCACAGATAAACTGTGCCTGACTTCAACTTATTGACAAGTTGTTTAATTCATATAGACTGTAGTGGAT
Source organism: Raja brachyura (assembly GCA_963514005.1). The sequence goes on along the minus strand of OY740800.1, from coordinate 10,436,379 downwards.
AGTCTGTCCCCTGTGATTAAGACAGAGGGATTGAGAAAGGGGAGAGAGATTGTCCAAGTGAATTTGGGTGCCAGAATGGAAGTTATTAGTAAAGTTGATAAAAATCGATGGGTTCTGTGCAGGAGACAACTAATTCAATTGTCGAAGTAGCTGGGGAGTGGTGCCACGGTATGTTTGACACAAGGAATTACAGAAAGGATGTGGAAGCTTTGAAAAGTTGTGGCAGAGGTTTATCAGAATGTTGCCTGGATTAGGGGGTATTAGCCACAAGGAGAGGTTGGACAAACTTGGGGGGTGGAAGATTGCAACCTTCACGTGGTCCGCCCTGTTTCGACTAATGCAATCAACTCGACGTGCACAAACAGAAGATCAAATAGAACAAGTTGTCCTACAACTTTGGGCTGTGCATACCACATGAAAGAAGAAGAAGAACATTGGTGGCTAAGGGAAGAGTTGATAAAAGTATATAAAATTGGGAAAAGCATTGGTAGAATAGTCCATCAGAAACTTTTTCCTGGGTTGGAAGTATCAAAGACCAGAGGGCATGATTTTAAAATGAAAAGGGGCAAAGTTTAAAGGAGATGCACGAGACTCGTTTTTCTGCCTGGAATGGGCCAGGGGTGTTGGTGGCAGTTTTGTTAGTGGCATTTAAGAGGCTTTTAGATAGGCACACTGATATGCAGGGAATGGGGGACTATAGATCATATGCAGGCAGATGAGATTAATTTAGTTTGGCATCATGTTTGACACAGACATTGTGGGCTGAAGATCCTGTGCTGCACATGAATGAATGAATACGTTTATGGGCCAAGTATTCACATACAAGGAATTTGACTTGGTGCTCCGCCCACAAGTGACAACATGACATACATTGACAGTTAAGCATGATGCATAAAACATTAAACATTAATGTAATGTGTTGGTTACATGGAACATGTAACCAACACAGAGACTTTGCACAGCTAATTGGGTTCTTCCATGTTATCCAAACCCAGATCGCCATGAAATGATATGAAACATGATTTTTTTTTTTCTGGAACGTCGCAAATTCGGGCGATAAGTGATAGAAGTATATAAAATAGTGGTGGCACAATGGCGCGACTGTAGAACTGCTGCCTCATAGGACCGGCGACCTAGGTTCAGTTCTGTCCCCACGTGCTGCCCGTGTGGAGTTTACGTGTTCTTCCTGTAACCATGTGGGTTTCGTCCCGGTGTTCCATTTTCCTCCCGCCTCCTGAAGATGTGCGGATTTGTAGGTTTATTGGCCTCTAAATTGCTCCTCGTGTCTCTAGAGCATTGGTGACTAAGGGAAGGGCTGATAAGTATATAAAATTGTGAAGTATAGATAGAATAGTCAGTCTATCATGTGCAGAGTGTATATGAGTGTGCGATAGTATAGAACAAGTGTAAACGGGTAATCGATGGTCCGCGAGGACTCTGGCTAGAGGGCCTGTTTCCATGCTGTATCTCTAAACTCAACTGTGCAGTAAACCCTCATTTTAACTGACCCTTTTATAACTGGTTTCATTTAGTGGGGAGGGACCGGTCAACTCGTCACCAGCTCACACCGTCTCCCCGGCCACTTAGAGCCCCAGCTCCTGACATTACCCCCGATTCGCAAGGTGCACCAGTGCACCCCTTCACCCACCGCAAATCCGCTGACCCAGATGTTGTTGCTACTCACATGTAGTCTTCAGTTGCCGCTACTTACAGGACGCGCTCGGTTACCGTGGGGCTCCTTCCTCTTTCTTCTTTCCCCACCCCACGGAGCCAACGTCATATTCCACCTTGGAATCAGCAGCAGGTGTGAGGGGCGGGAGCCCCACGGTGACGGAGCGCGTCCAGTCAGTGGCAGCGGCATGAAGAAAGCGGGTCCTGTCGGGGGCCACAATATGAGCCTCACCAACAGCTGCATCAATGGTGAACAAGGGCTCACTGGTGCAGACATGCGGCATCGGCACCTAGTTTAAAGGTGAGACACACAACGTGCTGGAGTAATTCAACAGACTGAATCGGTCTAAAGAAGGGTCCCGATGTCACATATTCAGCGATGCTGCATAACCTGCTCAGTTACTCCAGCACTTTGTGTCCTTTTGTTTATGAACTACCATTTACACTTTAATTTAGTTTGGAGACACATCGCGGAAACAGGCCATTTGGCCCACTTAGTATGCACTGATCCCCGCAGACTAAAACCATCCACAGCAGGGATAATTTACAATGTTAACAAGCCAATTAACCTACAAACCTGTACACCTTTGGAGTGTGGGAGGAAAACAGCTCCTGGAAAAAACACACACAGGTCACGGCGAGAACGTACAAACTCCTGGGTCCCTGGCACTGTAAGGCAGCAACTTTACCTCTGTGCCACCTCTTTGTTTCAACTATATACAAAGATAACGCCTTACTCGGTTATAACGGACAATCGGCAATAACGAGCGCAATTCTCCCCCTCGCCCTCTTTCTGCTGCAATCCCTCAGCTATTTTTTTTAACCTATTATACGTTAGTGTTTTCATTGGTGGGGAGGGAAGCTTTTTCCTTTGTGAGGATTACTATCCCTACGAGTCACATAGATGGAGTAGACAGATCCATTTTTCCAGGGTGGAAATGTCAAGGGCATAGGTTTAAGGTGGAGGGCAAAGTTTAAAGGAGATGTGTAGGACAAGTTTTTTGCCTGGAATGTGCTGCCAGGTGTGGTAGTGGAGGCAGATGTGATAGTGGCGTTTGAAATGCTTTTAAATAAGCACGTGAATATGTGGGGATTGGAGTAATATTGATCATGTGAAGGCGGAGGAGATTTGTGTAATTTGACATCATGTTCAACATGCATATTTTAAGCCGAAGGGCCTGTTCCTGTACTGTACTACTGTGTTTATGTATTTGATTTGCAGTAATTTTGTTACTTTGAATTGTTCTTTGAGATTTTACTTGTGCTGCAATCCCTCAGCCACTTTTTTTTGGTCCCGTTATATGTTAGTGTTTTCATTGGTGGGGAGGGTGGCTTGTTCCTTGGGAATTAAAACTTTTTTTTTTGATTTAAAAAAAAAAAATCCAGTTTAAAGTCAAAAATTAACTTTGAGGTCCAGATCCAAAAGGATATAGTGGGCGACTACCATCTGGTATTGTTTAACTACAACGTAATGTAGAATACTTTTGTGTACCCTAAGTAAGTTCTAGTCACTGAAATTACTTTTAATTTAACGTAGTTAGATAAAAGTTCCAAGAATTATGTACTTCAGCCTTTATTTTCTTTGCTCCAGAAGATATGTTAGACTACAATCATCACTTTGTCATCTTGTTCTGTTGGGTATTCCTCAAGTTCAGTAACAGAAGCTGCTTTGTGAAATAGATCTTGCTTGTTAATCCTGATGGCAAGGGGCTACAGATATTTTGCCAATGAGCTGTAAGAAACGATTAGGGATGACTTTCTCTGTATTCTTAGTTGCAAACAATTATGAATTTAATGTTTTGCAGTATTCAGGAGTAAAATGTTTCAAAACTCTAATACTGGCTGAGACTGCTTGCAGCGGTTTACTATCAGAGGGACGACCAGTGTTAACTTGACAGCAGTCTTTAGGAACTCATCTGACAGTACATTTACCCATATTCATTGAAACATGCATTCCAAGCAACAGTTTATTTTCCTCTTAATCAAATGAATACCCACCTTAAATTAGCTGATTTGAAAATGTTTCATTTTAAATAGTTTGTAATGTCGTTACGGATATGTTGCAGAAAATTATTTTAAGAAGCTATGTTCTTTTAGTATACCATTTAAATTATGAGTTTTTCTTGCATAGCTTTCCATCTTGATGGTAGAAATTCACCACCTAACAGTTTGACGCCCTGTTTAAAGATCCGCAACATGTTTGACCCAGTCATGTAAGTATTTGATGCATTAGTTGTTTTACTGATTGGTGTTCAAGTGAGCAGAATTGCATCCAAATTTTTCAAGTATATATAGATAGCTAGTTTTATGTAGATAAAAATAAAAGCTGGCAAATCCTAACTCAAAAGCTTTATCTTTGTAAATGGGTTGACAGTTTTTGAAGTTGAGCAATTTAGGGTTCAATATCAAAGCCAAAGTGAGAATTCCAAATTCTGAGTGAGAAGTTGAGTATTCTGCTGTTGGGTTAATGTTGTTTCAACAATTTCTCTGATATTGCCTTGCAATGTCATCTACATTGCCATTTACATAGGAAAGTGGGCTTGTGGCTATATTAATGAAAATTTTTGCATCATGGGGAAAAAGATGGGTGCTTATAGTACACTCATGTTATAGTACACTCATTCGGTCTACAAATGGAAAAACCAAGTGTTCACACCATCCAGTTACTTTTTATTGTTCTGAAAATCATTTTTTTAAATTCTAGTGTTTATAATTTCTGTATTTTGCAGGGAGCTTGGAGATGATTGGCATGTTGCGATCCAAGAAGCAATTCTGGAAAAATGCAGTGACAATGAGGGAATTGTTCACATTGCAGTAGATAAAAACTCACGTGAGGTGTGTACCATCTTTTTAACAAACAGATAATCTGATCTAATTTTCATGTCTTGAGTGTGTGCCCAATTAGTTTACCTAAATGTTTTCTTATAATTGATATGGTTTCCAAGTCCTTGTTGACATGCTATAATTTCCTCTGTGCTCTCTACTACAGGGTTGTGTCTACGTAAAATGTCTCTCTCCAGAATATGCTGGCAAGGCTTTTAAAGCACTTCATGGCTCGTGGTTTGATGGTAAGATGTTTTACAATCGCTTTCACACATTTAGGTTTCACTTTTTAGGTACAATATACAGCAGAGTAATTACAAAGGACATTTATTTTCACGTACTCCAATTGGTGCAGTGAAATTTGAGTTACCATGCAACACACAAAGAAGATGAACACCACACTTTATAATTTAACATAAAACATAGAAAACATCCCCCCCACAGTGGAATCAGCGTTTCCCACTGTGAGGGAAGGCACCAAAGTTCAGTCTCTTCCTCTGTTCACCCGTGGTCGTGGCCTATTGAGGCCGCCGCTACAGCGGCCCGATGTTTTCAGGCCCTCGAACGGAAGAACGCTCTCAGCGGCCCGGAGCCTCCGAATCGGCCGCTTCCTACCGGAGACCACAGGCCGAGCTGGGCGGGTATTCAATGCTGGCGACCCCAGCTAGAGATCCCAGGCTCCGCGATGTCAAGAATTAGCGCCGCCAGTGGCTGGAAAAGTCAGCGCCGCCCACAGTCTGGCAGCTCCACAGACCAGAGCTCCAACGGTGTTGAAGTCGGCAGTCACAGCACTCCGGAGCTCCAACACGGCGATTCCCGGCAAGGCATCGCTCGCTCGCTCCGCGATGGAATCCCGTGCTGTGCCGCTGTTGAAGCTCTAGCCGGTCTCCGGCAGGAAGGGCCGCACTAATCCAGATGATAGGCCGCGAGGAGGGGGCGAAGATGCGGCTTGGAGGTTAGACGCATCCTAAACCAGGAAGTGACTAAGAGAAACGATTTTCCCCCTCTCCCCCCCCCCCCCCCCCCCCCCCCAGCCACGTAAAAAAGGCTAAAGACTCCCAAAAACAAACTAAAACAGACTAAAAATAACAAAAAGGATGAGAGGACAGACAGCTGTGAGTAGTGGCTGAAATTGCACCACATGTTGCCATGCTTCAAAAAGTGTGTTGCACATTTGTTTATTGTATTTCAGCCATATTGGTTGCGTGGAAGTGCAGTGTGGAAAGGACTAGTTTTTACAAATGAAATCGGGATTGTACTGTACTGTGGAACAAATATTACTTTTGAAATTGTTTCGCTCTGCTTTTTCCTTTAATTGTCATCATTGAAAAATAGTATTTTGTATTTAATACTTGATAAAGGTAAGTTGCATTTATTTGTAGATAGTGTTTTTTTGATTTTAATAAAGAAAAGCAGAGATGGGAAAGCATTTTGTAGTCATTTATTGCTAAGTTTGCAGAATGTTGCTCTTTTGTGCACTAGGTTTTTAGAAACCTGCTTGAAATTTTATTTAAGTAACTTTTTTTTCTCTTTCAGGAAAGTTAGTGACTGTAAAATATCTGAGACTAGATCGCTACCATTATCGTTTCCCTCAGGCTGTCCATTGCAACACTCCATTAAAACCGTCAAATAGGTACATGAATTCAATGTCACATCTGCGACTTCTAACCAACACAGCTAACTCCCAAGGACCCTCGTGAGACCCCACCTACTCCTGCCAGTATTGCTATGCTGTAGCAGGAGAAGTCTTGCTTGAATGCTCTGTCTTCCTTTTTATTGCTTTTATATGTACACTTTTTGTATTATAAGGACTGCATCTTTTGTGTCAAGATGCCAGGAAGCTGAAGAAAATTTCCAAAGGAGCTATCTGTAGCATTGGTATATTGGCATAAAAAATAATTGTGTAGACGCAACATGAGGCACGTCTCTCGTACAATGATTAATTCTTGATCTTTCGACTGGGCACAAACATTTAATTTACTGAAAGTTAAGAATTATGTTTTTAGGTACATTAAATATTAATCATGTAGATTAAGTCCAAACAGTATTTGACCATGGTTATATGAAAGGACCTCAATAGGTTTAACTTGACTACTCAAAACTTTTCCATTTTGGAGTTTTGATTTGCCTGTGGTTCCAAGTAAATCCATACAAGTAACTTAGCACAGGATTGCCATCCAACATCTACCGATAGTAAAGTAGGGAGACTATTTGAGTAATGATATGGGGAGAGTACATAGAAAAGCGAGGGCGCATTTCAACGGTTTTAAGCAAACGTGAACACCACTAAAAATAGCTTTATGATGTAGCTGTTTGCTTACCGATAAGATCTGATTTTTATTTTGTACACTAAACATGTCTGGATTAAATACGGATAAAAGTAGTACTATCATGCAGAAAGGAGAAAACCAGCAATGTCGTATAATGAGTATAAATTTGCAGAATGACAGAAGATTACTGCAGAATAATGCACATAAGATAGTTACTTATATATTTTGATTAGCTAATCAGTCCCTCATTATTAGGTAAATAGAAGCAGCCTATATGATGGAATAATTTCCCAAAATGAGCGTAGTTTCACATATTACCTAATCCTGCTTTTATTTACTTTTATTCTGAGTTTGGTTGTAATCTGCAGTGAAGAGCGTGGAATTGCACAAATGCACAATGTACTCAGAGTAAAGATGATGCACACTGCCTGCAGCAGAGCCTCACTGTGCCTTACCTCTGTGCTTGAACAGGAATGTAGTTTAATCCCAGTTTTAAAGTGTTCCACTTAAAAATCTGAAGTTTCCATACAGCTTTTGTTGCACTTTGGTTAAAAAGAAGTTGTACCACAAATAAAGCAAGGAAACTTGCTGTTCCATGTGTGCATTGTGTGATGGTGATACTGTTCATGTTGGGCCAATCCTTGGTGCATCTGATTGTTGATCTGTTGTAAGAGTGAAAGTATGTGAATGTGGCATATTCCATTAAGGGCCACTACTTGATACAGATGCATCTTTGAATTTTCCAGCTTCTCTGATGTATTTCATTTTATGTAAACATTGTACATTTATATATTGTAATATGTACCATTATCCATCTTATTTTGCTTATAACTGTTAAGATTGACAATATCCCAACCTGCAAGACAGATTGGAAGGTGTATAATATCCAGAAGTTCAAACAGTTCAGATGTTTAATGTAATTTGTCATTTGTCTTGTAAAAACAACTCTAATTAAAGGTTTACTAGGGGTTTTTAAAATGCCGGTATTTGTGTATATTGCTTGCAATCTTTGTTTTAGTTACAACCTTCAAAGTAAAACATTTCTAAATTATTATACAATGATTGCTGAACAACTTTTTTCTAAGAAAGAAAATCAGCAGAGAAATTGCATTTCAATTGCACCTCAAAGCACTTCACAACCAATATAATTACTTTCAACAAATCTGTTTGACCATATGTAACGGGCAACTTTTGTATAGCCATGCCTCTAATACTGTTAATGACTAAATTACCATGCATTTCTGGAGGTAACTGAGAAAAGTCTGTTGATTTGGAGAATTTAATACCTTGAATAATCACTGAACAGGTCACATTGGACATTAGTTACGTTATAATAAGATCACTGCTGATTTTTCTAATTTCCAGTGGACATAAGGTCAAACTTTCCTCACAAGACAACCCCTTTTATCCCAGTACTCAGCATAGTGAACGCTGTAATATTCCTCCTTAAATAAAGGGATCAAAACTATGCTCTAGATATGGTTATGCCATACATTTTCCATATATGTCATCCCTCTTTGACAATAAAGTTTCATTCCTTTTTGCCTTCCTAATTATTTATTTCGTCAGCCGGCTAATTTTCTGTTTAAAATAGGAGGAAACCACATCCCAACGGCTTTCTTTTGAGTTTCACAATTTAATCTATATTTTTTAATGAACTTTCCAGATTATGCAACATCTCTAAAATGTCTGCCTATTTCTTTATCTCTGCATTAATCCTTTGAAAACTGTGCATCTTCCTTACTCTCCTGTCTTTGTATTATTAACATTTTTTTTGCTGCTGTGGAAGTTATGTTCCACGTACCCTTGTGAAAGACTGTTATGCAAATTGAAACAGAAGTGCTACAGTGCACATGTAAATTTGCCATTTGAAGCTGGGAACGTGGGAACGCCACAGAGCCCAAGGGCGTCGGTGGGCTTAAAGAATTGCTTTAAGGAGTTGTTTTAAGAATTGCTTTAAGAATTGGCAAGGAGTGCCAATATTTGTATCAGAAGATTTTAGATTCACACTGAGCCATTGTTTAGCAGAATAACTGCAAAGTTGTGCTGTGTTGGGGACCTCTTTGGAAGTAGAATTTGATTATACAGTTATCAGTGAAAATATCATAGAAGGGAATTTTAGTTTTGTGTGCTTAGCAGTTTGTGTTCATTGCAAAGAATGCCCATGCAGTGATATCATTCGACAAAATGTTTGAGAATGTCACAAGGCAAACTGGAGTCACGTTTTCTTGCTTAAAACACAACAGTGGTTCCTCCCAACAGAAGCATGTTTTTGGAAACTCTCCAATGAAGCTACATTGTTTAAAGACTCACTTCATGTGTTCTGCTACGGAACACTCTGGGCAAGGGCCTGCCTCTTATCACTGTAGTGTCTGGTTATCACTTTTCTACCGTGAATGATTCCAGGGCTGCCAACTCTCACGCTTTGAGCGTGAGACTCACTCATTTCGAGAAATTCTCACGCCCTCACGCTGATCACAAATTTCTCACGCTCTGTCGTGAGAATTTCTGTGATCAACGAAAATTTCAAAACTCAGATAAACTGCGTGGGCCGCGGGTGTTCGAGAGCCGGGGCTGAGGGAGGGATGGAAGCACAAGCAGCAGCGGGGACAGATGCGGGTTGCCGGGGCTGGCAGTTTGCGGGGCTGGCGAGTCGCTCGCTGCAGCTCCGGCCATGGAGCAGCTTCAGTTCAAGAGTCCCGGGCCGATCGGAGGCGTTGCGCCGCCGCCGTGAGAGTCTCTGTGCTGAAGGGAGAAAGAGGGGAGAGTGACGTGGGAGGGAGAGGTGAGAGAGAGGGGAGAGTATGGAGGGAGTGGGTGGGAGAGCCCCTGGTTCTGGACTCCCCCAACATCGGGAACATGTTTCCTGTCTCTAGCGCATCCAAGTCCTTAACAAATGGTAGCAGAATACTGACTGAGTATAATTTTTTGGATGAGAAATTGTGTTCAACCAATTGATGACTTATTTGACAAAGTAATTGGCATGTTAGATAACAAGGAAGCCAATGAATGTAGTTAATTTTGTTATCCATAATTTGGTCTGTGAAGTGCCCCATAAAGGATTACTGCATTAGATAAGCACCTGTGGGCTTGAACGTAATAGGTTAAGTCCAGGGGGTCAGATATGGTGCTTTATGTGTGGGCCGGATACATTGTCAGTGCAAAGGGGCTAGGAGCAAGGCCAAGTTTGTGTCCAGAGTCAAGGAATAGTACTAGGTGTGCAGTCAAAGCTGGGACCAGGGGAGTGTTCAGCACTGGGAACCTAAGCAGGGAAGCAGCTATGAACAGGGTAAGGCTGGACTCGGGGACAGGAATGAGAGAAGGTATGCAACTGGAGTCGGGGCCAGGAGTAGTACCAGGTGTGCAGTGAGACCCAGGTTGGTCAGCATGGGCCAAATGTTTGATTATAACCTGATATCCATACATGAATACACTAATATGCACCATATGAATACAGTATGCACCATATTGCACACTTTCAAGCTGAAAAATGCAAAAGTGCTGTACCAATGGGCAGGGGGGCACCCTCCTCCCACACCCTCCTCCCACACCCTCGCCCCCCCTCCCCCCTCGGGCTCCGCTCCCTCGGGCTTGGTCTCTCGCAATTTCTCACTCCCAACTCTCACCCAATGTTGGCAGCCCTGTGACTCTATGCTGATTCAATTGATATGCTGCTGATTCTGCAGAGCAGAAATGTCTAGGCACGTTGAGGAAGGAGGACATGTGGAGTTAGAATTTGTAAACCCTAACCGATATAGCGTATAGGGATCAGGCTTCTATCTCATTCTCCAGGAAGCTTTGTTCACTGAGGCCCTTGTGGCAAAAGGGATCAGGGGGTATGTAGAGCAGGCAGGTACAGGATACTGAGTTGAATGATCAGCCATGATCATATTGAATGGTGGTGCAGGCTTGAAGGGCCGAATGGCCTACTCCTGCACCTATTTTTTATGTTTTCAAAGTGGGAACTGACAAACAGTCCTCCATGTTGGTGCCCATGTTGATTTCCCCGTGCAGATCATTGTCATGATCATCTTCTGAATCATTTTAGGTACTTCTGGTTGATCCATTGTTGTATCTGAATTTGCTGTCCATTACAGCAATAAGAAATTGGACTTTACTATTTGGTCAGTGCCTGGATTTGTGAATATTTTTTTACTTTGTTGGACTGAATATTAATTAGTTAGTGGCACAATGCTTCGTGTTCTCATTTTGAGTTCAGCTCTTTATAATTGGAAATGTTAGTGCAGCTTGAATGTATAAATTGGGAAGAAATTTCTTGTGGTCAATGCCTTTTTGTTCATAGACATTCACAGCAGTGTTCCTTCTCATCTGTTTTTGTGTCAAGCAGGTTAAACAATACAAAGATTTGAACCTGGCTATTCTCCCTAATAATAAACTACTGACAAGTCTTCAGGGGAAGATCCCTCCAGATAGCTGGCTTCTCTCTGCATGCCTTCTTGCTTGTACCAGATGAGTTTCTACATGAGGTGTCCCCCTACAACCTAACGTTAGCCATTGTGGTGCTACTATTTGAGCTAGACTAAGTGGGACCCATTGGGTCTCAGCTTCACACAGGAGGGCTGGTCCCACAACGCAATATTTCACCTCTCCACCAATTCCAATATTGCTGGCCAGTGGGGAGTGGGGCTTTCTGGTGCGCTAGCATGGTGTTGTGGGCCAAGGGGACTGGTTTCCAGAGGGCTGGTATGGACATTGTGGGCCGAACGGATTATTGGGTTGGCCGCTCAGTCACTGAGGCCTGGCAGCTCAGTCACTCAGGCCTGGCAGGCTGGCAGCTCAGTAACAGGCCCGGTGGGCTGGCAGCTCAAACTGCCAGAAATTCTGCCCAAAACAGGTGTCAGACTCTGTGAGAGAGAAGGGGGAGAGGGTGGAGAATCAATTTTAGACATTTTCATAATTTTTTTACAGATCACAGCAATGAAGGAGGAAAGTCTATCCTTGCGTGGATCTCTGGAGAACTAGTATGGGTGTTGTGAGCTGAAGGGACTGGTTTCCAGAGGGCTAATATGGATATTGTGGACTGAAACTATTCTTGGACTCGCAGTTCAGTGAGTGGGATGGCAGTTCACTAAGTCATGGCTGGTGGGCTGGCACTTTAGTCACTTACAGCTGATGGGCTGGCAGTTCACTTACTCGTGGCTGGTGGGCTGGCAGTCCAGTCACTCACGGCTGGTGTGGTGGCAGTTCACTCAGTCACCCCTCCTCCCTTCACACACCCCTCCCCCACTCTGCTCCTTGCCATTCCCCCCATGCACTCAGTCCATCTCTTCATAACCCCCCCCCCCCCCCCCCCGATGCACTCTTAGTAGCTCTCTGACAGCGCAGCCATTCCTGCCTATTAGGTTCCCATTGTGATGAAGAGGCATGAAAAGTGGAAAAGGATTTATTAAAGTTTAAAATGTGAATGACTTAAAGTATAACAACAATTTAAATGTTAAAGATGAGATTTATTAAGTTCAGTGCTTTCTTGTTGTGTCTCTTGTTGTGTTCTGCTGCTCATTGCCTCTTGATGTCTTTTTGCTGTTGATTTTAAAAAAGGAGACAATTTTAATAGAGAGATTGAGCGGTCAAATTTTAACAAAGAAAATCTGGGAATTTACCTCAAGTCATCATTCAATGCAGGCCAGCAAATCCAATCTCACAGCACTTCAAGCAGAGTGCAGGGCAGCAAATTCGCGCGCGCACACCCTCCACCCCTCTCAAATGCGCGCACACACCCTCCACCTCTCTCTCTCTCACATACACACGCACACACCCTCCACCTCTCACACGTGCACACACCCTTAACCTCACACACCACCTCTCTTGCACGCTCGCACACACACCCTCTGCCTCTCTCGCACGCGCGTGCATACACCCTCCACCTCGCACACGCGCACACACCCTCCACCTCACACACACATGCATACTCACATGCATACACTCACGCACAAACATACACACACACCATATATATGACAGTAAACTTTCTTGAATCTACTCACATGGCTGAGTGCGGCCACTCCACTGTGGGGCTGCCACAATCAGCGGCACTTACACAATCAGCGTGACCGCTGCATTTACCGGACATTACGCAATCAGCGCGATCTCTACACTCACTGGAAATTACACTAAGCGGATGTCACGGAATGAGCGGGGCCTTTGGACTAATCACAGACGGACTTAATAAAGCATTTATTCCTTCCAAACACATTTGGACCTAACAAAGTATTGCAGTTTCAAGCACAGGCAGGGCAGCAGGCCAAACAACTCATGGCATTGTCATTTCATTTAATTTCCAATTAAGCATTGCAGTTTCAACCACAGGCAGGGCAAACAACTCATGGCATTGTCATTTCATTTCCAATCAGGCATTACAGTTTCAAGCACAGGCAGGTCAGCAGGCCAAACAACTCATGGCATTGTCATAAGGGCTAACAAATAATTTATTGCAAGTATATTGCAAACTCACAGTTCAGTTGATTCACAGCTTAGAATGACAGTCATGGCCTCTCCCTTGCGATCTTCCAGAGTGACTGACTCACTTCCAGGCATCCAGGGTTTTATAGTCCTGCCCCCTGCCCCCCCCCCCAGAAGTTACCTTCATTGTGGTGATTGACAGGCGAGAGGACCAATCAGCTGATCTCAAGATTTTGTTAAACACTCATAACTTTTTCATTTTTCATCGATGGGGGAAATACTTGGGGCTGCCTCAGCGGAGGAGGACTGAGTAAGATGGCTAAAAATCACAGCGGTACAGGGTAGCGTTTATTCTAAAATCAATATACAGCACAGACAGGAAGCGGTCAAGATGAGACTTTTAGTTATATAGATAGATGGTGCTTCATGGAGTTAAATACAATGGCACATTTAGCTTATTCTTCAAGAGTCATTTGTTCTAGAATACCTAGTCTCCAAACCTATTCTTGTAACCACATTATTATCTAGTTGCCAATCCATTGCGGTTTCTACTGAATGGACATATTGATAGTGGGGTGGGGTGGAGAGGGGGGGGGGGGGGGGGGGGGGGGGGGGGGGAGTAATGGTCATGTCAGGCAATATTTGGTGGTTCGATTTAATTTTGCCACAGAGTGCCACTGTCTGGAACTTTGTGGCGTGAATGTTGTATGACACTTATCAGTGCCTGTAACTAGTGGTGTTCCTCAAGGTTCGGTGCTGGGCCCGTTATTGTTTGTCATGTACAATCAACATCAATGATTTGAATGAGAGCATACAGGGCAAGATTAGCAAGTTGATGATACAAAAAGTGAGTGATTTTGCAGATGGTGAAGATGGTTGTGAAAGATTGCAGCAGGATCTGGATCTATTGGCCAGGTGGGCTGAGGAATGATTGATGGAATTTACACAGAGAAGTGTGAGGTGTTGCATTTTGGGACGTCTAACAAGGGCAGGACCTACACAGAGAATGGTAGGCCTCTGGGGAGTGTTGTAGAGCAGAGGGGTCTAGGAGTGCAGGTGCATGGTTCCTTGAAGGTCAGATGGTTCAAAAAACAATAATTTATGCTTTATTTGCGTTCATATCTAATGTTTTTTTGTTCTTCCATAATTTCTCTTAAACCAAGTGGCTTGCTGGTGCAGTTAAGAGTCAAGCACATTCCTGTGGATTTATACCAGACTGGATAAGTGATGCAGACTGCCTTCCCTGAAGGAAGGACATGAATGAACCAGATGGGTTTTTAATAAGAACCCAGTAGTTTTACAGTCACAATTACTGACATCAGCTTTTTAATTCCAGATGTATTTAGTTATTTGAACCTAAATTCCCTGTGACGATATTTGAACTGGTTTCTCCAGATTTGGACCTCGAGTAACTGAATCATTAGGCTTTCATACTGATCATGTCTCGGCTAAAGTTTGTACCTAACAAGCTTCTTTTTAAAAAGAATGGAAATTTATCTTATTTCAAATGGTCTTTTTATAAGGCAGTCGTGATATTTAAAGATAATTGGAGAATTGCATTATTTCAAATAGCTAAATGCATCTGAAATTAAGAAGCTGATATTTGCAGAGGAACCTCTGGGTAAAGAGGATTAATCAAATATGATTTCTATTTTTGCTGTTTTTAAAGTGAGGCACATTAATATTGTAGGCAGTTCTTTGATATGCAGTGCCAAATTCCACATAGTCAAATCTGGTATAGCACAAAGTTGTTGCAGAGCGCATTTTCTTCCATAACTTTGCACCCACAAACAAGCATAATTGGAGAATTGTTATTCCAGATTGTCTCATTAATTTTTTGATTGTCAGATAATTGTACAAAGGCCATATGTGAAAAGAAATCGTGTGAGATAAGAAGGAAGACAGAAATGCTGGAGAAACTCAGCGGGTGAGGCAGCATCTATGGAGCGAAGGAATAGATGACATTTCGGGTCGAGACCCTTCTTCAGACTGATTGGGGGGGGGGTGGGGGTGGCAGTGGGCTGTGGGAGAGCTGGGAAGGGGAAGGGAAGAAGGGAGAAAGCAAGGACTACCTGAAATTGGAAAAATCTATGCTCATACCACTGGGATGTAAACTACCCAAGTGAAATATGAGGTGCTGCTCCTCCAATTTGCAGTGGGACTCACTCTGGCCATGGAGGAGGCCCAGGACAGAAAGGTCAGATTTTCAATGTGAGGGGGAGTTGAAGTGCTGAGCCACCGGGAGATCAGGTTGGTTAATGCGGACTGCGGAGGTGTTGGGCGAAGCGATCGCCAAGCCTACGCTTGGTCTCACCGATGTAGAGCAGTTGTCACCTGGAGCAGCGGATGCAATAGATGGGGTTGGAGTCGGTGCAGGTGAACCTCTGCCTCACCTGGAAAGACTGCTTAGGTCCTTGGATGGAGTCAAGGGGGGAGGTAAAGCGACAAGTGTAGCATTTCCTACAGTTGGAAGGGAAAGTACCGGGGGAGGGGGTGGTTTGGGTGGGCAGGGACAAATTGACCAGAGAGTTACGGAGGGAGCGGTCTCTGCAGAAAGCCGAAAGGGAAGGAGATTGGAAGATGTGGCCAATGGTGGGATCCCATTGGACATGGCGAAAATGTCGGAGGATTATCTGTTGTATGTGATGGCTGGTGGGGTGGAAGGTGAGGACAAGGGGGATTCTGCCCTTGTTACGAATGGGGGGGGGGATGGGTAGTGAGAGCGGAGCTGCGGGATATAGAAGAGACCCTGGTGAGAGCCTCATCTATAGTCGAAGAGGCGAATCCCCGTTAACAAAAAAATGAGGACATTTCCGTTGCCCTGGTTTGGAACACCTCATCTTGGGTGCAGAAAGACGTAGACGGAGGAATTGGGAGTAGGGGATAGAGTCCTTACAGGAAACAGGGTGGGAAGAAGTGTAGTCCAGATAGCCATGGGAGTCAGTGGGTTTATAGTAGATGTCAGTCAGTAGTCTGGAGATAGTAAGGTCCAGAAACATTAGGGAGATGTCGGAAATGGTCCAGGTGATTTTGAGTGCCGGATGGAAGTTAGTGGTGAAATGGATGAAGTCAGTGTGTTCTGCATGGGTGCAGGAGGTAGCACCAATGCAGTCATCAATGTAGCGAAGATAGAGTTCGGGGATAGGGCCACGGTACGCCTCGAACAATGATTGTTTGATGTACCCTACAAAGATGTCAGGCATAGCTGGGGCTCATGCGAGTGCGCATAGCTATGCCTCGGATTTGGAGCAAATGGGAGGAGTCAAAGGAAAAGTTGTTGAGGGTAAGGACCAGCTTCGCTAGGCGGAGAGTATCGGTAGACAGGGATTGGTTGGTTCTGCGGTCGAGGAAGAAACGGAGGGCTTTAAGACCCTCCTGGTGAGGATGGAGGTGTAGAGTGACTGGACATCCATGGTGAAGATCAGGGAATGGCGGCCTGGAAAACGGAAGTCATGAAGGAGATGAAGAGTGTGTGAGGTGTCTTGAAAATCGGTAGGGAGGGAGTTAACCGGGGGGGGTTGGGGATAGTATGGAGTCGAGGTAGGTGGAAATAAGTGGATTTGTGGATTTCGGGGAGAAGGTGAAATCGGGCCGTGCGGGGCTGGGGAACGATGATGTTGGAGGCTTGGGAGGGCAGGGAGCCGGAACTGATGAAGCCAGTGATAGTGTTTGAGATAATGGCCTGGTGCTCGTCTGTGGGGTTATGGTCCAAGGATAAGTAGTAGGAGGTGTCTGAGAGTTGGCGCCTGGCCCAGACGTGTAGAGATCAGCGCGCCAGACTACGGCACCTCCCTGTCGGCAGGTTTGATCACCCAGTCTGTGTTGTTGCAGGGCTGTACAGGGGGGGGAGAGGTTAGAGTGAGAAAGGGGAGTGGAGAGTATGAGGCAGTTGATGTCCTGCCGGCAGTTTTAAGAAGTTCTAAAGCAGGTAGATAGCCATGAGGGGGAGTCCAAGAACAGGGGGTCCATTGGAGATGGGAGAAAAAAACGTGGATGCGGAGGCAACGGAAGAAGAGCTCCACATCACGGCGGATGCGGAACTCATTGTGGGGACGGAGGGGAACCAAGGTGAGGCCTCTGTTGAAGACAGACCATTCGGTATCAGAGGGGGAGGTCAGGGGGGGATGGTGAACACACACGGCAAGGATGGGGGTTGGGGCCGGAGGAACGCAGGTGAGTGGACGGAGGCCGAGGCGATGTCTGGGAGGGGGGTGGTGGGTGGTCAGGGAGGAGGGGGGTATGAGGACTCTAGTGTGGGTGGGGAGGAGCTGGGGTCACATGGTACAAGGGGGAAGGGGAAGACGCAGTGGAACACCCACTGAGGTTCCCTGTGTTAGGGGAGGGGGAGCACTAGGACCCAGCACCCGTGGTGTGAGCGTCTGCAGCGTGGAGACTTCAGGCCCGGTGCTGAGCCTAGGACTCGGGTAAGGCAACGGCTGCAGCCTGCTGGTGAGCTGTGGAGTGGCGAGGGTCGGTAGAGTCACTGGTGGAGGCCCGCTGGTGTGAGATAAGAAGTGCTTCTTCTATCCTTATCTCACTTTTAGTCTCTTCATCTCTGGCCTTGGTCCAACCATCTGCCATTTAAAAATTCTCCTCACCTGTAACCGCCTATCACTTGCTGGACTTTGTCTTGCCCCACGTCACTTCCAGCCTCCACCCCTCCCCCACACACAACCAGTCCGAAATCCTGACCTGAAACTCCTCACATCCTTGCCCTCCAGACATGATGTCTCGCCCACTGTTACTCCAGTACTTTGTCTTTTTGTTGTTGTAAACCAGCATCTGCAGTTCCTTCTGCCTCCAAGTGAGAAATCAAGTGACTTTTGAGTTGAGAAATATTGACTTCAAGCTGCAGACGGACAACTTTCCAACAGAACCACCAGTTTCATTACTGAAGAAAAAGTGTATTATTTGAAATTGTTGCATTGGAAATTAAGGCCAGAATACTCTGACATGCCTTGATAGAAGATTATTCCTCAAGATTATATTGTGTTTTATTGTGACAGTATAGAAGAACACAGACAGGTTAAGGTGGGAGTAGGGTGGAGAATTAACGATCTCAGGAAATTCCTGCTTAGCAAATGGGAGAAAAATGTTTTTTTCCTTTAAACGGCATCGAGATGATTCAGTTTGGCGGTAAGAGGGTGACAACTGAGGACGTGATCTGGAGGTGTCAAATGCAGATTTATGTCATGTCATATTTATAATACAACAAATGAGGGGGAAGTAAAAGGAAGGTGAAATATGTCACAGGAGAAATTCAAATGCGAACCAGACAAGAAGTTTAAGAGGATGGCCACAGCTGGAGATAAGAAGTTTAAGAGGATGGATACAAGATGACCATGAAGACGGTTTTGTAGAGATTTGTATAGAACTTCATGTTGCAAGAACTTGCCACAGACTGGAGATACAGTGTGCTCAAGAGCAGAGTTTGAGTTGCATAATAGAAACAAAAAGTTCACCAACGTAATGAGCACATCAAAAAGCAAGCAGCTTGTTTCAGGATTAAGCTCTTGCAGTGTGATGAATAAAATGGTTTCAATTTAGGGTATCAGGTTAAGAAGTGCATCACAGAACATGTGTGCCAAAGTGTTTTTGTTAGAAAGAAAACAAAAATTTTAGGTTCCAAATAGAAGCACATTTTTGTGGCGCAGAGCTACCAAGGAGATGCAATTCCAGTTCATTGTAATTGCAAACATGACCACTATGGGGCAACAAAGAGCTACATTTTTTTTTAAAAAGTGTGAATGGATGGTAACTAATTCAAACATTTTCAGTCACAATTTCTTCCACTTCTCCTCACGTTCTTGAAGTACAGTGCCACATGTGCCAACTGACCGGTAGCATCGCACTCGATGATCATTTTCAGTCCATAAAATATTGAGTGTGTCTGAAGTGAAAGCAAGTATCCTCTCCTTGCTTGCAGGGTTTCCCAGTAGCAGGAGTGTATAACGCTAGATTGTTTTACCCCTGAGCTCTTTCTGTCAATTGTTTAATTGTCTCTTTTTGAAATCGGCAAATAATGTACAAAGCAGGCCTAAATCTTTCTCATCCAACACTTGAATTCTGTTGCATCAATAAACAGTTCTGTTAAACATGCAAATAGGAGATAGTGTGAGCATGTTTTCAGTGCAATGCTGTTTTGTTTTTTCATTCATAATTGCCTCATAGATCATTCTTTCACACAGGTACATTTGAAATTTGTATTTATAACATTCCTATGTTTGCCATGCCACTAGAAATAGGGTAAACTGACTGTCAATGTTTTACAACAAGCTGCATTATTATTTAGGCAGATTTGTTTTCCCTATACATTTTAAGGTTGGGAATAGAAAGCCTGATAAACTCATTTTATTCTGATATATAGATTTAATGCAATTACAATCAAATGTTCAATCATTGCTAAGAAAATTTAGTGTTCCATATTACTATTATATGTTGATGCCAAGAAATTATGTAAATGGATCAAAATTGGATAGTGACAATATAACAGCATTACATATACTGTGATGTCTTGTCAGGCCAGCCTCCGCTACCATCTACTTTGTTTGTCCTCTGCACATGCTCTTTCTTTCCTCTGCTGTCTATTTATCTTTCCATACTTCTATAATTGAAAATATTTTTCTCTCTCAGGAACTTCAGTCCCCCTTTGGGGATATTCTGCAATAGCCATCCTTTAGTTGTAGTTCAGTTTATTGTCATGTGTAACGATGTACAGGGAAAAGTTTTTGTTTGCATGCTATCCAGTCAAAGAAAAGACTATATATGATTACAATCAATCTGTCCACAGTGCGCAGATAAAGGATATAACATTCAGTGTAAGATAAAGTCTGATAATGTTTGATTAAAGATTCAAAGGTCTCCAATATGAAAAGAAAAAAAACTCCGATATCGAATCTAACTGTGCCACTGTAGAGAAGTCGGCAAAAGATCTCTTCTTTGATGACCAAGTTATCTTAAGAGAGAACTTTTCTTTTTTGAGTTTAGACTTCAAACTTCCCAGCATTGAAGTGATAAAATGAGAGCATTCCATGTGTCACAAATTGTATAGGTTAGAATTATAATTCCGGCCTGTCTTTTCGTTAATCCAAGTTGATTTTACAATATCCTTGTAAAATGGGCCATTGGTAAAGGTGAGCAAAGGCAATGTGTTCACATGGTCACAGAACCATACAGCACAGAAACGGGGCCTTAGACTCATCAAATACCCATCTATACTAATCTCATTCACCAACACTTGCTATAAAACCGCCTTTAATTTGGCGATTCAAGTGCTTGTCTAAATACATAAAATGTTATGACATAGACTATTTCTACCATGGACTTTGGAGAGAATGTGTTTAGATTTATTCTGAAAATAGGATTGATTTTTCATGTACTTTATACCCATGATGCATTTCATTAATAGTGGAGAAGAAACTCCATAGCCAATTGACTGATAGCTCCCTGTTGTACTAATGGCGTAAAAATTACAGTAGACCATAACTTATCCTTGCAAAATATCCATACCAATATAAAGTTGGGCACATTAACCGGACATTAATCAAAAGTGTAAAAAGATGCCTTGACTTTCAGAGGGATGGCATCGTAAATAAAACCTCCGCTGCCCCGAGATCTTGAGCAAGATTTAAATGTTGAGCTATTTTGCACAGGACTGCATCAGTATAGAATAGATAAAGAATTTATGGGATATCATATGTGCAGCTTGTATGTGTTAATGTAACAGACTTTTAAATGAAGAGTTGTGGCACATTGACACGGACAAATTTAATGAACAATAACATATTTTCAAGTTGACTACTGTTGTATTTCTTAAATTGAAGATTCAGATTCCTGAGAATTTGTTTTTATTATTAGGAACAGAATTAGGCCATTCGGCCCATCGAGTCTATACTGTCATTCAATAATAACATCTATCTTTCCCTCTCAACCCCATTCTCCTGCCTTCTCCCCATAACCTTTGAATGTGTCGCCGTGTATAAAACACAACATCCATTCTCATATAATTATATTTTCATTGGAATATTAAGTCAATGTGCATCCTTCACTTCAAATGGCCCTACTCGTACAACATTTCAATCTAAGTTATATATTTTACTGAGGGGGAAAAAGTGTTTGCAAGAGTTTTTAGTCTAAAAATCCAGCTTATTTTGGAAATTTGGTCCACTGGAATTGAACTTTACAAAGCACGCTCCTCTGGAAAATTACCTACGATGACCTTTGTGTCAGTAAACATAACTTGAAACAGGGATCACTTTGTGTCTAATAAACACAGTACAGGGCATTTACTTTTTGCATTGGTAATAAAATCAAAGACAAATTCCGGGTCTCCTTGATCTATTAAGCAAGCAGCATGTGATAGTAGACATTATCAACGGTACTGTGCAAACAACGACATGAAAGTGAGTTCACTGACTTCTTGGTTTCTGAACTCGTACCCAATTGCTGAAAAAGACTTGCTTCTATATCACACCAACCCGCTGCTCTCTGACACACTGATGCTGCTTGCCTGCTGGTGCTACTGGAAATAAATGACGTTAATTCAGCCGAATATCCTGGTCTGCCATTTTATTAATTCAACATTGAATCTGGAGGAGTTATCAACTTCAGTCTCAAAACAAATTTGCATCAATACTTTTCTGGAAAACAAGGAAGGACCTGAAAGTGAGGAGGTAGATGGAGTTTCCGATTATCTCCCTTCTGCTCTGAGACCCATTTGTATATTGTCCATGCATGAGCTCAGCAGTGGCAGGTTATTCAAACTGAGGCTATCCCACTTCAGATTAAAAAAAAACATTATTCAGAATAATATATATATATACCAATTAAAACATTTGCACAAAAAATCTCCACGTATTCTCAGTGTTTCCACATTCAATAATGCCATATTTAGTAGTGTTCTCATTGTTCTTTAAAGAAAATACTCTTGCCACTCATGTATATGCTCCCTCTCCCGCCCCCCCGAGATGATATCCAACCCTTATTTCAGGGTTGTACCCTCTGCACTATGGTCCTTTCACACTAAGCCTTCACGCCCAAGTGGCAGTCAGTCCCTCTTATACTCCTGTAAACTGTCATTTACTCCTGGCAGCAAATATTCCTGCAGTCTGGAGTGACCAAGTCGGCAACATTCCCTGACAGAAATCTCGCTGTGCTGGGAGACCAATAAATGTGGGGTGGACCAAAGATTGTCTTGCCCCAAAGACCAAAGATGATGAACTTCCAGCAGCATTTGATGTCCTCTAGATTCATATTCCAGCAGATTATTTAATAATGATTTAGAAAGGAATCTGGATGAATTATCCTATAAACCAATAATGCTGTCGCCAAGAGCTGTCTCAGCCTGTGGTGAGTTAACTTGGAATAGACTGTTGAGTTAAATAGATTTGTGTTCTCAAATGCTGGGTACCATGCCAATTCATACCATTACTCCAAAGTAACTAGCTTGAGAAGTATTACATGTCGGAAGGAACTGCAGTTGCTGGTTTAAACCAAAGATTGACACAAAAGCCTGGAGTAACTCAGCGGGTCAGGCAGTATCTCTGGGGAAAAGGAATAAGTGACGTTTTGGGTTGAGACCCTTCTTCAGGTGAAAGGGGAATGAGAGATATAGAACAAATGAATGGAAGATATGCAAAAAGTAATGATGATTAAGGAAACAATCTATTGTTGACTATTGGCCTGCCCTGTGCTTGAAACTGCAATGGAAATGGAAATGAAATGAAAATGCAATGAGCTGTTTGGCCCGCCCTGTGCTTGAAACTGCAATGGAAATGGAAATTAAATGAAAATGCAATTAGCTGTTTGGCCAGCCCTGTGCTTGAAACTGCAATGGAAATGGAAATTAAATGAAAATGCAATGAGCTGTTTGGTCCGCCCTGTGCTTATAACTGCAATGGAAATGGACATGAAATGAAAATGCAATGAGCTGTTCGGCCCGCCCTGTGCTTGAAACTGCAATGGAAATGGAAATGGAAATGAACTTAAAATGCAATAAGCTGTTTGGCCCACCCTGTGCTTGAAACTGAAATGGAAATGGAAATGAAATGAAAATGCAATGAGCTGTTTGGCCCGCACTGTGCTTGAAACTGCAATGGAAATGGAAATGAAATGAAAACGCAATGAGCTGTTCGGCCCGCCCTGTGCTTGAAACTGCAATGGAAATTGAGATGGAAATGAAATGAAAATGAAATTAGTTGTTTGGCCTGCCCTGTGCTTGAAATTGAAATGAAATTAAATGAGTTGTTTGACCTGCCTAAAACCATTAATTGTGGCCCACAAGGCCCCTATTAGCCGAGAAAGCAGTCCCTTTTGTCAAAACTGCCCGTTTTAGCCCAGGAGGTGCATTTTGGCCCAAAAGGCCTGTGCCAGGCCAGGAAAAGTCCAGAAAAAGTGCCTTTCATTGCGATTTCACTCCAATTTTTTTTTAAAGAGCCCCTTCGGCCCATCAGGCCTGGAGGAGTCCCTTTGGCCCATCAGTAAGTATTCCCCCTGCAAGTATTAAACCTCACCCCTCCCTTCATTGGCTCCCTGTGAGATCCAGGCCAGGATAGACTTTCCTCCTTCATTGCTGTGATCTGCAGAAAAATATGAAAAATGGCTAAAATTGATTCTCTGCCCTCTCCCCCTTCTCTCTCACAGAGTCTCTCACCTGTTTGGGCAGAATTTCTGGCAGTTTCGGAGTTGCTAGCCCATCAGGCCGGAGTGACTGAGCTGCCAGCCCAAGAATCCATTCGGTCCACAATGTCCATACTATCCCTCTGGAAACCAGTCCCTTTGGTCCACAATACCCATACTAGTGCTCCAGAATCCCCCCCCCCCCCCCCCCCCCCCCCGGCCACCAATATTGGAATTGGTGGAGAGGTGGAATATTGTGTTGGACCAGCCCTCCCATGTGAACATGAGACCCAATGGGTCCCACTTAGTCTGGTTCTATTTTGAATTTTTATTCCAGTTATTAATGATGATGCTTATTCCAATTTGTATTTCAGCATAGATAAATTAAAATTCCAATGATAAATCAAAGATTTGAAGTATTAAGTTGCCTTCATAGATGCCGCCTGATCTGAGTATTTCCAGCATTTTCTGGATTTATTCAGATTTTCAGCATTTCTATTTTTATTGTGTTGCCATATCTTGAAAATAAAAGTCCCATTGGCTGCATAGTGGAACACCAGGGACAACATAGTCAAGTCTGCCTGCTCGCTGCAAAACTAACTGAGTTTTGTCATTAGAAATCTCTCATACAGAATTATAAGAATTATGTCAAAAACACCAAAAATAACTACTGACTCTTTCTCCATCAGTCTCAGAGACAATGGCCAACCAAAAAAACTAAACTGGAGATAATTATTTTGTATTTCCAAAGTTTTTGTCAATTAAGGCATGCCAGAATCAACTATCTTAATACACCATTTAATTTCATCATTCCAACAATAAATGTCTGCTCCCTTCAGATATTCCTTCCCTTAAATCAATTAGAATTCCCTTCCTTGGATATGGAATATTATTTTCCTTGGATAGACACAAAAGATGGAGTAACTCAGTGGGACAGGCAACATCCCTGGCGAGGAGCACCCATTGCTTCTCCCCAGAGATGCTGCCTGTCCCGCTGAGTTACTCCAGCTTTTTGTGTCTATCTTCGGTTTAAACCAGCATTTGGAGTTCCTCCCTACACATTATTTTCCTTAGGTTAGTGGTCTATGCAATGTTGCCACTGCATGCTGACATTGAGTCGAGCTTCCTATCTCACAGTGACATAAACATATTTCCATTTCTGTAATTTCATCCACCTTAAACCATGTCTAAGCGCATCCATTATTGGAACCCATGGTGAGGCTTTAACGGTGATAACAATGCTAAAGCCCTCAAACTGAACTGGATGGAATTATTAGCCAGATAACTTTAAAGCTCCTACCATTGAGATTTTAATAGAGTCTTTTACAGAGCAATGAAAATTCCCACTCGCCCACCCCGTCATTAGTTCCAGCATTGCTGATCCAATGATTTCTGATCAGCCTTCCTGGTTCCATTCTCTATAAACCTCGGCTCATCCACAAGTCTCTCCTACCAGATAGCTGTTCCTAATCATACAACCACTATCTACTTGTCGTTGGCTCCCCCAAAAATTGTAATCCACATTTACAAATACTCTGTTTAATTCATTTC
The DNA here is from genome assembly GCA_963514005.1 of Raja brachyura. The sequence continues at coordinate 10,411,027 of OY740800.1, read as the reverse complement.
TCGTTCCTTCTCCATTGTGCATACCCCTTAAATGATTCATTTGTATAACACGAGTCTCCTGTGCAGCCCTTAGCCTTGCCATTTGTCACAGTACTGTCAGGCTTCATTGGTTTTTGTCACCTACTCACTCCTTCCATGGCATTCCTGTTTTTGTATTATTGTGACTCTCAAGTGCCTCAGGATATTTGGTGTTATTTTTGGCGGCTGTATTTCGAGAAAAGTAATGAATTTGGTAAACATTTACAGATCCGTTTGAAGCTGATGAGGAAAGCCAATCATGGATCTTTTCATTAGACTTTTAATTTGTTGTATAGCAACATTCAAGTACATTCCTTACAAATGAAAAATGTAATTTAGTGATTTTGACTAATAGATAACAGTCCCAACAGAATAACCTTTTTATGAAACTGCTGATAAATATCCACTTTATCAAAACAACATTTTAAGGCTTGGAATGGGAATGTTTCTTCCAAAAAAGGACACAAAGTAACTCAGCAGAACAGGCAGCATCTCTCAAGAACATGAATAGGTTAAGTTTTTGATCCCGACTCGTCTTTAGACTGATTGTTGGGGCAAAGCAGAAGGCTGGAATAGGGGGAGGACAAAGCATGGCAGGTGATAGGTCAACATGGGCGATGGGGGGGAAGGGGGGGTGGTTTATGGCAGGCAGATGGTTGGAACAAAGGCCGGAGATAAGAAAGGAATGTGCGGGGCAGGTAAAGAGAGTTGCGGATTGTAAAGCCAGAGGGAGGAAAATAGCAGGGAACAGGAGAAATAGGTGGGTGTCCAGGTGGGCCATTGGGGAGGAAAGGGGGGAGGAAGGGAGAGGGGGAGGTGTGGCAAGAGAAAAGGCCCAGGTCAGAAATGTCAGTGTGGGAATGGGAAGGGGGGTTAATATAGTTCGCAACCTAAAGATCAGGTTGGCCTTGACAGATCGACCACAAGTGTTCTGTGAAACTTGGGCAGCCTAGGGCAGTGGGATTTCTGCACTGCTAACTCTGGCCTAAATTCTGGCCTAATACTCAAGCTTAAATGTAATCACTTCACTGGCCTTGGAGTCCAGAAGAATAACAATCACATTTATACCTTTGTCAGGCATGTATCTCTCATCTCCCAACCATTTCATCGGTGTTAGCTAGTTATCTCAGTATCTAGCTCTGGTCTGATAGTTTGGTTTCATATTTGAGCAGTGCAATTTCTGTTTGTTCACTTTCATTTTCAAAACATTTCAGAATCTGATCTGAGTCTACTACCCAATGGCACTGTGGTCGTTAATATTTGTTATAAATAATAAGTGAGTGGGACTGATCTTTTGATATTTAAAAATCTATGCCTCATTTAGTTATCAGACTCGGGTATAGACTTTAATGCTACCCGTTGCCATGAAAGGAGAATTATTCCAATGTTTCAGTGGGGACACTCATCTGAATGGACGATCTTATTTTGTTCAGTACGCCCCATGTTTATCAGTAGTCTTGAGACACTGACACCAACTAGCACCAGAACTGACCTCACCATTCTTAAAAGGAATTTGCTTTATGGTTATAGCTCTTTTTAATGATGTGACAATAACTCAATAAAACGAAAATGTCAACCATATATATATGTATTATCTAATCTGTGCAAAATTATTGCTCCTGCAACCATAACTTGGTATTGAAACTAAATTTCAGCAGTTCCTTGTAGCAAAGATTAATTTTACTAGTTCTTGATTTCTAGGTAAAGGGTCACTTGTAGTAATCTTGGTGGTTTCCCACTTTGTTTCCTTTAAATGAAAGGTTTGGATTGATACATAAAAATAGAGTTTGGATATACTCTTTAAATGAGGTCATTGGATGTTACATAAACAAAACCAGTACCATATTGTTAACATCAATCTTATTTGTTTAAAAAGCTCAAACTTTTCTGAACATTGACGTGGGTAAAGTTGAACAAGAAAAATATCAGATTGCAAGTGATTCTAGTTTTGGGAAATTTACCTGAATTTTCAGTGGCCTTCAACTTCTTTCCTCCTATAATTAAAATTCACAATAACATTAGCGACAGTGTCAGTAACATGGTTAACCACACAAAATCAATTCAGTTAACACCTCTGTTGCTGAATAAGCACGATATCTGTATAGTAATTGCAACAATTGGTCGAAAATTGAATTAAAATTCTTTCAAAGACAGTTTCATCTCACCTCTTTAAGTTTGCTTCTGTAAAGTGGGATTAGGTCTTTGAATTTTTCATTGTCATTTCTTGTTCAAAATCTGTACGCCAGATGTTACATTAATGTGGATACCTATTAGTTGTACACGGCTTCTTAAATATGTCTGAAACAGACACAAGGCTCTATAAACGTAAAATATCAGCATCCCACAGTGTTTATACAAATTCAAGGCCCTCGTGGCTGAACCAGCCATGTTTAGAGGCATTGTTGGTATCTGCTCGTAAAACACTACACAGAATCTTTGGATACATGAAAACTAAAACATTTATTTTGCCATCAAAATCTAACCAATTAAACATTCACTTTTGGATTATTCATTCAGAAAAGTGGGCGGGCGCGACTCACGTTGCAGCGGCCCCTACAGCCTGTCTGTCTTTTTTTTATTTTTTGTCTAGTTAAATGTAGTTGTTCGTGTTTTTTTTTGTATTGTTTGTAACTGTGTATATGTGGGGGGTGGGGGTGGGAAGAGGGGGAAACTTTTAAATCTCTTCCCTGCACGGGAGACCCGACTTTTTCCCTGTCGGGTCTCCGTTGTTGTTGGGGCCTAGCACCATGGAGCGGCCTCCGACCGAGACGACCTGGGTGCTCCATTCACGGAGCTGCGGACTCACCGTCATGGGGCTGGCTGGCCTCGGAGCGTGGGGAGCGGTGGTGGCTCGCCGCTGCGGCCCGACTCTGGAGCTTCAGCTCCAGCTGCAGACCGGTGGACTATCGGGAGCTCGCGGGTCCGGGTGGGAGACCGCTCTCCGGTGCTCCCGCAACACAACATCTCCAGCTCGTGTCGCGGGGTTGGAGCGACCTGGAGCGGGGCCGTACATCGCCTGGCGCGGCTTTCATGGCCGCGGGACATTCCAGCGCCCGCCGGGGGCTCCAACTGTGACCTTTGGGCCTAGAGCGGGGCCGTACATCGCCCGGCGCTACCTCAAAGGCCGTGGAACTTAACACCGCCCGCCTGCAGCTTCGACCTCGGGAGTGAGATGGTGCGGGGGAGAGAGAAGACTTTGCCTTCCATCACAGTGAGGATGAGATTCACTGTGATGGATGTTTGTGTGAATTGAATTGTCTGTGTATTTTTTTTATGATTTATGTATGGCATGTAGAAACGGAGTTTCGTTCGAGCCTCTCTGAGGTTCGAATGACAAATAATAAAATCAAATCAAATCAAATCAAATCAAATCAAAATCAAAAATCATTAATTGTGCATGTCACCAGTATTCACATTACCTACTGAAACACATTTTGACCAATTTGGACATTACAGGGATTGCAAGCTTGAAATGCTTCAAGAACTGTTGCCCCTTGATAGACTTAATCCACTGTGGGGAATGGCAAAAATACCAATTGGAAACCTGGGCACAAGAGACTACAAATGCTGGAATCTGTAGCAAAATCTGCCTTGAATCATCAACTGTACCTTTCCCTCCACAGATTCTGTCTGGCCGATTGAGTTTCCCCAGAAGCTCTCCATTTTATGGTCTGTTTTATAAACTTTCAGTATGTGATCTTGCAATAGGCTTTTATGTTGCAAATGAAAACCTTTCCATTTAATTATTTCATTTAATCTTTCATGTCCGTCAAATTGATTTCAATGTTTTATATTTTCAAGAGGACTTCAGCATAATTGATGGGGTGGGAGGCTGCAACCTTCACGTGGTCCACCCTGTTTCGACTAATGCAATCAACCCGACGTGCACAAACAAATAGATGTAGTGTTTTGGTGTCTACAACTTCAGGCTGTGCATGCCATACACAAGAAGAAGGAGAAGAAGAAGAAGAAGAAGCATCATTGATTCATCTCCACGTCTAGTCAATTTCTATTTGACCAATTCTAATTTTCCAGATCAACTTGGGTTGGAGGCTGGGCAACAACAGAATCCACTGGGCCATGGAAAACAAGAAGTGACGGGGTGGCAGGGTGGCACAGCGGTAGAGTTGCTGCCTTACAACGGCAGAGACTTGTATACGGGTGCTGTCTGTACGGAGTTTGTACGTTCTCCCCATGACCGTGTGGGTTTTCCCAGGGTGCTCCGGTTTCCTCCCACACTCCAAAGACATACAGGTTTGTAGGTTAATTGGCTCTGGTAAAGATTGTAAATTGTCACAAGTGCGTAGAATAGTGCTGGTGTGCGAGGATTGCTGGTCGGCGCGGACTCGGCCGAAGGGCCTGATTCTGTAAACTCTAAAACCCTAAAGATGAGTGTGAAAGGGAGGAAGGGGAGAAGGGTTGTGGAGCAAGAAAGGATGGAAAGAGGTGGAATAGAGAATAGTACAGGGAGATGAGAAGGCAAACAAAAAGTTAAGTTTGGTGTTAAACAGGGTAGAAAGTGAACACAATGACAGTAAAAAAGAGGATGGAAGAGAAAGAAAGATGAAAGAGAAAGGGAGAGAGAGAGAGAGACACCCAATAGGAAGGATGAAAGGGATGGGCAGAAGAGTGCAGGATATTGAGGAGTTCATGAAAAAGGACAAAATGAAACAAGCAAAGATATTATGTGCAGACAATATCTACTTTGCCCCTTCCCATGTAAAAACATTGACTTGAACAGAAAAGATCAGCTGGGTAGATATTAGGTGTTTGATCCAACATGATCAGATTATGGTTTGGGGTGGAAGATTGCAACCTTGACGTGGTCCGCCCTGTTTCGACTAATGCAATCAATTCGAGGTGCACAAACGGAAGATCAAATAGAACAAGTTGTCTACCACTTTAGGCTGTGCACGCCACACAAAAGAAGATTATGATTGGACTCAAATGGAAACCTACCTCCTGTATTTTGCAGATACTGTTGATCTTCATCTGAATGAAAGGATTAGTGAACACTTCAAAGGAAAAATACAAAGTTTAATTGTTTCTTCACTGCAGTTTAAATTTGTTCTAAATTGCAGATTGAATATTGTGAACATGCTTCATGATATAATTTACATTTAACCCAGCTGTGGAAGATAGCAAGGGGGAGCTGTCATTGCTTCTGATGTATTTCTGAATGAATGAATGAATGAATGAATGAATGAATGAATAAGTTTATTGGCCAAGTATTCACATACAAGGAATTTGCCTTGGTGCTCCGCCCACAAGTGACAACGACACACAGTGACAGTTAGGAATGACATAAAACATTAAACATTAATAATAAAACATTATTGATTAAACATGTGAATTAAATAAAATACCAGAGCAAAAGCTGCTACTCGTGGAAAAAAAAGCTGTTTTTATGTCTGGCAGCTTTGATAGTCCGGAGTCGCCTTCTACAGGGAAGTGAGTCAAAGAGTGTGTGGCCAGGGTGAGAGGGGTCAGAGATGATCTTGCCCATTCGCTTCCTGGCCCTTGCAGTGTACAGGTCGTCAATGGAGGGAAGGTTGCTGATCGGACGATTCGCTGCAGCCTCCAGAAGTCGTGCTTGGTGGATGAGCCAAATGGCCATATAGAATTGGACCATCATTGCCTGTGGCAGGTTGTGCTTCCTCAGCTGCCGCAGGAAGTACATCCTCTGTTGTGCTTTTTTGACTTGATGACTTGATGAAATATATGTATTTTTAAAGAATGTGCCCATATTTACAACAAATATATGGTCATGCCAACACACACATTTGAACCTCCTATTGGAAGCTGGTCTTCATGGAGTATAATTATCAGAGAAAAATACAGAAACACTGGATGTAGGCCATGAAATAAAGTCACAGAAAAGCACCGTTAGAATATGGGCCCTGGAAACATGAGCTTATATCAGCCTACTGAAGTGTGGAAATGGTGGCTTGGAAAGATGCTTCATTCAGGCTGTTGGATAAGCATGGGCACAGTTATCTAATATATTAAAGAGGAGAAAACACTTTTTCAACTTGGAACGCTCCATTTCTTGTTAAAGTTGTTCTGTATTTATGAATGTCTCAGTGCTTCCTTCACCTCCAGCTGAACCCATCCACTATGGCATGGATCCTACTAAGTAGGAAGGCTTAGTCAGCATTATTTGAAGGGATCATTCAGTACTTAAGGAAGTTAAGTTGGTTTCATATTTCAGGCTGGCTGGTTGACCTTTGGACATCTTTTGGTGTGTCACTCTTCAAAGTTTGCTCGCCGTAAACAGAGACTGATTTTGCTTGTGTTATACTGGTTGTCCCTGCCCCATACATAAACAGCCTGCAATCATTAGTAGTATATTTGTAATAGCTTTAAATGAGGAACAACAGAGAAAAAAGATTGGTCGGTGCGAGCTCTGCGAGACGGCTGCCCTGCCAGCAGCGTGTCCGCCATTTCTACTTTTTTTGTTTTTTTAGTATGTCCAAATATGTGTTTTAATATCTCTTGGTGTGTCTTGTGTGGGGGGTGGTGAGGGGGGGAAAGGGGGAAAAGGAGAGAACCGCTTTTGGTCGCCTCCTCCAGGGAGAGGCGACTTTTTCCATGTTGCTTCCCTCGCGGCATAACACCATGGATTGGTGCGGCCTTTCCCGGAGTCGGGCCCGGAGCTTCAGCAACGGGCGCAGCGTGGACTTTTTTCATCGCGGAGCGGGGCGAACCCATGCCGGGGTCGCCAGAAGGGAGTGCTCCGATCGCTGGCCCTCGGGCTTTTACCGCCTGAAGCCGCGGTCCGCAGAGCTTCTACTGCGGGCGCGGTGTCCGGAGCCTGGGATCCCTCGTTGGGGTCCCAGGCTCTGGACACTGCGCCAGGCAAATGCAAAGCTTTAGACAAGCTTTATAACTCCTTCTCACTGACTCCTAAAATGATCCTTGGATGACTTTCTTAAACTTTAGCGAAATGGAATATCAGAAAACTTTTGCTTGCCACATTCTTTGTGTGCACCCCTCCCCCCCCCCCCACCCCCTCGGCATTTAATACTCAAGGCATGATCATATTTCTGCAAAAATGAAATCTCATGAGGTTATTAACTGTGGAAAAAACAAACCTTCTTTGGTTTTTATTTCAGAGAGATATTTCACGTCCTTATTTTTATTGTGACCATTTATTAAGAACAGTAACTGATATTCATAATTTAGATATTCATTCCACGTACCAATTGCTTTTCAAACAGATTCATCAAATAAAAAGGGAGTTGATAAATGCATTTTGTTTTCATCAATCTGTCCAAGACCCAAATTCAATAACCACTACAAGTCACAGGAATAAACTCTTTTGGTTACCTAGTTCCACACCTCTTCAGCGTGGTCTTAACCACTTCAATAGATGAGAGATCTGCAGTTTCCTGATTTTGTAACCAGGCAATCATCTTGAGCTTTGTCACATTGCATCTTGAAATATATGAATAGTCATTATCTTTGATAAACTCACGGTACTGCCACTGTATTAGCCACTATGCTCAGCGTAGAGACCTATCAATGTCTCAGTGTTTTCAGATTTGATTGAGATATATTCTTTCACTGCAACAGAGAAAGATTGAGATTTAAGATAATTGCCTAAGGTTGACGGGACAGTCATTCTTCATGCGTAAGCCTAGACAGGAAGTGTTGGCATTTATTTCACCATGGGGACAATTCATATCTCAGATGGCTCCTGTTCTCATCTGATGTCCTCCCTCCCTGAATGATCAGACACCACCTTGGGTCATATATTTCCGGACAAAATGATTGGGAGAACTAATGGGAGTCGTTTAACAGTAAAGCAAAGTATTTCAAAGTGCTTAAGAAATATTGAAACATAAGAACTAGGGAAATGGCAATATCTTATTTTTCCATGAAATGACATATTTTGAATGCTCCATTTGTCATTGAAATCCCAAAGGAAACACCCATAAAACTGGGCATCCATCCAAATCACAATGTCTGGAGGTGACTGTGGGAGATACAAACCTGGAGATTCATTTACGAAAATAAGGTAATGCTGGGTCATCGATGACTATTTGAACTCCAGAGAGCTCCTTACCTTTGTCCCTTTAAGAAGGGGGGGGGATGAAGTTTAATGAGGATACTCCAATAAAACTTGGAGACATGTAGGAACATCATTACACACCAACAGGTCACTATGAAATCAGTACAAAGTGCACATATGATGTGCACATTGACTAGAGCTTGAGGAGAATATTTTAATATTAGAGGAGTAGATATGCTTGCTTTCCACATCACTATAAATTTACAAATAATTTTTAAGTGTCTGGGGAATTTGAATGGACTCCGTGAACCACAGAAATATGTTTGTGTGACCAACAATACTTCTCACTATCATAAATATATCAATCTTATATTTACATTTACTATTGTCCTGTCGTCAATTGCCATTAGTGGAATGACTTCATGAACTGTGCCCTTTGAATATAAATGTGCACAAATCACTTCTGCAAGGCTTGCCTTGAAATTTTAAACCTGGATTCTCCAAGCAGCATAAATAGTTTTACTTTGTCTACCCCATCAGTTCCCCTTAATACCTTGTAAACATCACTCAATTACCAAAGTGTTGCTTGCGACTCCAGGTGTGTGTCATTTTTCCTTTCCTCTTTGTGCAGTTCTCACCAACCAGAAGAAACTTGGTGGGACACAGTTTACACTGATATCAAGGTCAATGGTGTAATATGAAACAAAGTATTTTCCTGCCATTAAATTAAGATAGGACCATTATCAGAAATAAAGGGGCATTGATATATTACTTTCCTGTGCAGAATGCCAGAAAAAGAGATTGCTTTACACATTCAGTTCTGTGTATTGTTCAGATTGTTTCCAGCATGCAAAACAATTTGTCAGTCCTGATTACTAACATATTTTTTGTTCATCCAACTTTTATGATAACTTCATTGGAATTTGACAAGGAATTGGCGTCAAGAACTCTCATTAGGACCTGCAATTACCCTTCTTACATTCTCCCCCAAAACCTTAGTCTTTGTAACTTACTTGCAAGGTACCAGAAGGACAATTCTTGATTTTATTTTGTACAAGTTATTACGTTTTTTTCCTTTCTTTTACCTAGTTAGACACTTCCATAATTTTAACATGAAGCAAAAGTTATGGCTAGAGTTTGATTTATGCCTGGATAGGGTACCTTTGTAGTGCAGCTGTTAATGCTGATGCATCATAGCTCCAGGAGCATGGTTTCCATCCTGTCCTGGAGAGCCATCTGTTTGGAGTTTGCATGTGCCATCTGTGACCGTCTGGGATTTCTCCCATATCCTACAAACATGCTGGTGTGTAGATTATCCCCACAAAGGTTAAAATAATTAACAAAGAATTGGTGAGGATGTATGGGGAGAATACGTTTTTGTGGCATCAGGTAATAAGGAGGGGTGAAATGGGACTAATGGGATTGCTCTCTTGGGAGCCAACATGAACCCGATGGGCTGAATGCCCTTCGTCGTGTCAAGGTAAGATACAAGATGTGAACCATTGTGAATGCGAATTAAATAAAATCTTACTGTTAAGTGTGCATCACTCTTTGAAGGTTCACACAGTCTCTGTGAAAATGTATATAAAACAAGAAATGTTCTACCTTTCTTTTCTTGAGCCAGAACCTAAAAATGAACCGAGTGGGCGAATGGTCTTGAAAGGTTCTTCAAAGCAGCAAAGTACTATAAATTCTTCCAAAAAAGCAACATTATAGTTTCTCTTCATGTTCAATATTTTCTCCACTGATTAGACATTTCATTCCTTTTAAATAGTCTTAAAAACTATCCCATTTATGAATCTATTAGAATTGAAACACAATTTTAATAACTTTAAAAATGATTTGATCCTAGCAAGAAATGTAATCTGAATATTTTGTGAACTTTTTTTCAAAAATGGCCAATGATCTTTCTTGTGATATTCAAATCAAAAAGTCCTAATGAAGCAAGGAAAGCTGCTGGCCATTTTTTAAATGTTCAGGCTAAAACAACGTACTCAAATGATGTTTGTGATTGATCACCCCTGACTCTCAGTCTGAAGAAGGGTCTCGACCTGAAACATCACCTATTCCTTTTCTCCAGAGATGGTGCCTGACCCGCTGAGTTACTCCTGCATTTTGTGTGTCTTCATCAGATATCTAGATACTTGAGCTTTGAAGCACGAATCTGTGGATAGCAATCAGCAGAACGGACTTCACCTTAGCCCATGTTTTGCTCAGATATACAGATATTAATTATAGATCTATTTTCCCATTTCAAATTAAATTAACATATAAATTAAATAATTTGGATATAGTCTAATGGATGAATACACTCAATTATGACTTTTTTTAATGCTCATGCCTAGCTCATGCTGTGCACGTTTTACTACATTTGTGGTGTGTTCCCACCAGCAGTAATGGAATAGTTACTGCTGCTCTGTTCTTACTACAAACAAATAAATCTTGCTGTAATAAAATGCCACACATTGACAAAAAAACAATTAAGCCAATTATTGAATGCTGGAACTGACTAAATTAAGACAGACTGGTATTTCCTCCCAACTTCTATGATTGATCAGTCCCTTCACACTTGAGAACGTTGCGTTTCCCCCTCCCTCTTTTGGTTATGGTGATGCTTACAGAACAGAGGTGGTACTGTATGTTAATTCCTTTTCCTGCCTGTCTTAATGCTTCTCAGGATGTGATCTCCCAAACTGAGTTAGTCTTGATCTATCCTGATTGCGAGTTTCATGAGACATTGCAATTTAGCTTGACTGCTAATTCAAATATACCTGTACATTAAATGAATTAATATTTTCTGCAAAGCATCATTTGTTCTCTCTAAATAAAATCAAACCAACCTTTGCATTTAAAAATTACAACAAAAAAATGCTCAGGAGAGAATGTATGTCAAATAAAGTCACATTATCATCTACATAAAGCACAATATCGTACGTGTTAGTTTTCTTTATGCAACACAGAAACAGGCTCTTTCGCCCACTATCACATTAGCCATTAAACATCCATTTACGTCAATCCTACATTAATCTCATTAATCTCAGCTCTTAATGTATTCAGTGACTACATGTTATTATTGTGCGATGTCCAATGGGTTTTATGGTTTTTACTTCTCTCAAAATGTTATTAGCATTTCTGTAAGCAACAACCATACTTATAGAGAAGCATATCATATAAATTACAGCATCTTATTTCAGTTACAGGATCATAGAAGGCAATTTGGTACATTGCATTCACACCAGTTCTCACACTAGTTCCACCCTCCCTTCTGTTCTCCACTGATCACCATATATTTATCCAGAGGTAGACCATATCTTACTCTTTACTTTTGAGTGGACTATGCTAATACCATTATTATACATATTTCCCCCAGAGATGTTTATATCCTGTCTTGGTGGTAAGATCTATCATTGCTCCTTTTTGGTCTATTCCAGGAATTTCAACAGTTGAAGGGAGGTGGTGGGGGTGGGGGGATTTTAAGTTTCCCTTTTCAATTAAATGCAATTCCTTTTCCAATTTAAAAACAGAATGTTTTTAACCTGCAGACAATATTTCCACCCTCTGCATGAAAACCATGTTCAATATAAATTCCACGTAGCTAATTTCTGGCAGTCATGGTTAAATTTATATATTTAAACTAAACTCACTAATGGATGGTTAATCTACTGCTGATGATACTTAACACATGGCAAGGACTTTTCAATGATAAATATGTGCACTTTGCAAATATTTACTGCCCAAGCCCTTTAACACCAACATGGAGGACAAGCACATTGTTAATTCTTTAGTAGCAGCTGGCACAACGTAATAAAGGTAATGTGCACTGCAGTTTGATACTGTTCATATGCCCAATTAACCTTCTTAACAGGCAATCATAAAGGAAAAAAAATCTTTATTGAGAAGAATTACAGTAAATGGTGTACACGTCGCGTTTCTGGATATTTGTTTGAAGGGGTAAAAATTGTAGGTGGACATATGTTTGTGGGATTTACACAGTATGGGTTTATCGTATAAAATTATGTTTGGAAGAAGTCCATGTTCATTTTTCAAAAACTATTGGTTGATTTTTGTATTATCAAGGCTGTTCATACTTTAATAAAATTAGTGAAGCAATAATATTGAAAGGCACAACATAATGCATTACTGAAGGAATTAAAGGCAGTGATATTTTTACACAATTGACAAAACATATATAGGGAAATGTCTAAATATATTTTAAACCCAAGATAGGTGTTTCACCAAAAGTTTCCAAAGAGCAAAGAGTTATGCACTAGATTTGTTTTTATAGTATTACTTGTTAATGTCCATGCTTGGGGTTATGCAGGATTCTTAATTTGAAAACATCACATACAGTGAATCAAAAGAAATGTTAATGGATTTACAAAGAAAGAAAGAGTTTAAACTACATTATGTGTTAAATAAACCGAGCCACTGCTTCAAACTATATAAAAGATTATTGGTTTGTTTAACAGAAGGCACTCAGTATGCCTATTATTTCAGCTTACAGCAAGAAATTAGTTGTTGTATGATGATGAAAAAATTGAAATACACATGGTGAACATTTTAGACTGTGATGCATCTTGAAACATACCCTTTGTTAAGTGATCACTGTGTTTAACCAGAGAGCCAGCAGTGTACAAAAGTCTTACCTTTTATTTTAATTGGAATTCGACAGATAATCGAAGCAACATAATTTCAAATAGAAATGACATCAATCAATCATTTCTTAGTTCTAAAGAATGAAAGAAATAATACTGTTACTGAAAAGTTCATACATCAATGTGTGATTCATAAAATAAAATAGAAAAACTTGAACTGATAAATTTACACTTCCATTTTAATAAGATCATTTTAAATCTTTTAATAAGATCATAAGACAGAGGAGCACATTAGACCATTCGCCCAGGGAGTCTACTCTGCCATCCGATCATGGCTGATCTATTTTTCCACTTAATACTATTCTCCTGCCTTCTTCCTGTGACCTTTGACTCCCTTTCTAGTCAAGAACCTATCTATCTCCGCTTTAAAAACGCCCATTGACTTGGCCTCCTCCTCTGGGGCAAAGTATTCCACAGATTCACCACCCTGTGTTTGCCTGGGGTGCAGAGAAAATGTTACCTAGAACATGGTCACTATAAGCACTAATAGAATGCTCAGCCACAATTCAATGAGAACAACATTTGGAATTAAATCTTGCCGAGCATAACATTCTCCTGAGATAAAGAAAAATGTGTATTTTAGAATGAAAAGGTTTTCTTTAAGATGACTGTGGCCTTTAGACAGAATCTATCTATGTGCGATGGATTTAAATAATAATGACAGATCCACATGTTCTGCTAGACTGAGGAAAAGTGGAGGAAGAAATCAAAGATACAATTAAAAGGTCCTTCAAAGAGCTTTGCAAGGTCCCAAAATCAATAAAATTAAAAGCAGTCAAGCGGGTCCATTCAACATATCTGTCTCGTTCGTCTAAGTATTTTAGGCTTACATTCATTCTCTGGATTATCTAGAGGCACACAGTTTATCATTCTTTGAGCACTTAAATAGCATTAGTTAGTGGCCAATAAAGCAATCTGTCAAATTAAGACAGTAAATATAATTGTAGTCATTCCTTCTTGTAGCACCTGGACCATTTAATCAACAACATTTGTTGATCAAAACAAATATTCGTGCAGTTCTTCATTGGGAATGTAATTTACAAATTATAAATCATTTTCCTGTTAAGACACTTGGCATTTTTTTACTACTAATTGAGCCATCCATTTTCAGAATTAGTTATGAATTGCAGTGGGTGGCAAAGCCAAGGAGCAATTTGGAAACAAGTTTGAAAATATAGCAGTGGAAGAATAAATCTACATTAACAAGCACAGCAAGGACAATGAACTGATCAGCACAGGTGAGGACGCACACACAGAATTTTGGGTGAGCTCAGGAGAGAGGGTTTATGCAAAATGCTGCAGGTAAGGGTTTAGTGAAAATTCCTTATTAAGTTTCAGTGGATTGAAAATGAAGAACCTGCCTCATCCCTCGACTGATTTTGGGCGAATGTGTGCACAAGGTTGAAATTGCAGAAAAACTATGGGCACATTGGAGATACAACATTCATGGTGGGGCCATTGGATGAATGATAATTCTGATCCAAGCCAGAAGCTGAATAAAATAGACACAAAAAGCTGAAGTAACTCATTGGGACAGGCAGCATCACTGGAGAGAGGGAATGGGTGACTTTTCGGGTCGAGACTCTTCTTCAGACTATTCAGGGGGAAAGGGAAACGGGAGATATAGATGTTGATGTAGATAAAGAACAATGAATTAAAGATATACAAAAAAGAAATGATGATAAAGGAAACAGGCCATTGTTGTTGAGGTTGACTGGACTTTGGTTCCTTCCATCACAGTGGGGAACGTTGGTGCTGCTGTGGGGATGTTTGTGTTGTGGACTACTGTGTTCTGTGTTTTGTGTTTTGTTTATTTTTATTTTTTGTATGACTGTAAGGGAAAAATAATTGTGTTGTCTCTTCATTGAAGACAATGACAATAAATTAAATCAAATCAAATAAATCAAAATCAAGGGGCTGACGGTAATTTTGTGAGCATGAATGTGACGAGTAGTCACATAAAGATCAATGTTGTTGTTTATTCTAAAATATTTAACGGCATGCTGCTTGAGGAGCAGCTCAAGCCGAACATAATTGTTTATAGGGTGGCAAATGTTGCAGTGGAGAGCTGCTGCCTCGCTGCGCCAGAAACCCGGCTTCCATCCTGACCTCGGGTGGTATCTGTGTGGAGTTTGTACAACACATGGGCTTCCTCCGCTTTCCTCCCACATCCCAAAGTCGTGCAGGTTTGTAGGTTAATTGGCCTCTGTAAATCGTTCCCAGTGTCGAGGGAGTGGATGAGAGAGTGGAATAACATTGGCCTAGTGTGAACGGGTGATCGATGGTAGGCATGGACTCATTCTGAAAGGCCTGTTGCCATGTTGTATCTCTAAATCCAACTAAACATGATTGTTGTCAACCTTCATTGGAATTTCACTCCTGTACACACAGCGCAAAGACCATTTGTTACCATCTCCATAATAATGTGTATTTTTATCCTACCTCAGTTTATCTGGAGAAACCACGGGTTTGTTATAATAAGCCTTAATTATTCCAATATTCTCAATGCTGCTTTCTCATAGACAATAGGTGCAGGTGTAGGCCATTTGGCCCTTCCAGCCAGCACCGCCATTCACTGTGATCATGGATGATCATCCACAATTAGTATCCCGTTCCTGCCTTCTCCCCATATCCCCTGACTCCACTATCTTTAAGAGCTCTATCTAGCTATCTCTTGAAAGTATCCAAAGAACTGGCCTCCAACTCCCTCTGAGGCAAAGAATTCCACAGACTCGCCACTCTCTATGAGAAAAAGTGTTTCCTCGTCTCCGTTCTAAATGGCTTACCCCTTGTTCTTAAACTGTGGCGCCTGGTTCTGGACTCCCCCAACATCGGGAACATGTTTCCTGCCTCTAGCGTGTTCAAACCCTTAATGATCTTATATGTTTCAATAAGATCTCATTCTTCTAAACTCCAGAGTATACAAGCCCAGCCGCTCCATTCTCTCAGCATATGACAGTCCCGCCATCCCGGGAATTAACCTTGTAAACCTACGCTGCACTCCCTCAATAGCAAGAATGTCCTTCCTCAAATTAGGGGACCAAACCTGCACACAATACTCCAGATGTGGTCTCACTAGGGCCCTATACAACTGCAGAAGGACCACTTTGGTCCTATACTCAACTCCTCTTGTTATAAAGGCCCTAACATTCACTAACAAGTGAAACTCTGTTACTAACCTGTGCTGATCAGGTGCTATGCTCCCTTTGCCTGTTGACATGCATTTGCCCTTAGATGATGAATACTTCAAATGTGAACATTTTCATCCTTATGTTTAAATTATTCCTTAAATTGCTACTCAGCCTTGTCCCATTTCTGTGACCTCCTCTAAATCTGCATCCTATGAGAACACTGTAATTCTCACACTGTGTCTTCTTGTATCTCTTTAACCCTTTCATCGCACAGTGGTAGACGCCAGGAATGCCCTGCCAGGGGTTGGTGGTGGAGGCAGATACAATAGTGGCATTTAAGAGGCATTTAGAAAGGCACATGTGAATGCAGGGAACGGTGAGATATGGATGGGTTTGCAGAGGAGATTAGTTTGATTTGGCATCATGTTCGGCTTGGACATTGTGAGCCAAGGGACCTGTTCTTGTGCCGTCCTCTTCTCTTCTATCTGCCGTTACTGTTTACACTATTTGAATATTCAGATACCACCATGTATCCATGAGCGTCATCCATATAACATTTTTTAAAGCTAGCTTCCGGACTAGGATTTTGTGCACCTGGTCTAATGGATCCTTCTTTGGCTTGGAACCAATTCTTGCCTTCACTGCGAAAGACCATGGGATGGCAAAGCTGCTACAGCAATCCAAGTTATTACATGATTTTTAAATCATAATGCTGCCTCATGGAGCCATATTTCTCCAGGATTCATTGCAACGTCCTCAAAATTCAACTCTGAAAACAGCCGTTCCAAACACCAGGATCTTGCAATGACCTTAATTTTGCGTTGCTTAAATTTGGGGTTATGTTACAAAAAAAGGCATGCTGCCGGCTGTAATTCAAAAATTTTAAAAACACTGAAAGATTTCAGCAACAAAAAAACCGTATACACCAGATTGGTGAAGGAAGGACTATCTACAGCTTGTTTGCATACACTGCAATAAGTCAAGCCAGTTGCATGATCTTAAGGCTTCATCCTCTGCAAATTGTGACCAACAAACATTTTAAACAACATTCTATGTCAGAGTACTTCATCAGAACCTTGGCAAAGAAGAGGGATACTGACGGTGACTGGTGGCCAATGGTCATATTTGGAGTTGTTGGGCAGAGGAATTTCCCACAGTGCTTCTCGACGTGTTATCTAAGCCACGGAGGAGGAACTCAATGAATCGGAGAGAGGGCGGCCGCCTTGATCCATTTGTCATCGTTTTCCTGCTGCTGACCTTGTTTGCACGACAGGCGCCAGGTAAGCGGTCCCCCTGAGATAAGCCACAGACAGGGGTGGGTGTGTGTGTGTGTAGCGAGGGCTGGCTGGCTGGCTGGCGGCGGCAGAGCTCGTACCCAGGCTGCCTGCCTCGACAACATCAACAACACGAGAGAGAGGGGAAAAATACAGCCAGGCGGCGTTGTAAACGTGAGAACACATCTGCAAGCGGCTCTTTTTTCCTCTCTCTCTCTCTCTCGCTCTCGCTGTCATGACATGAAAAGTTTATAACTTTCAGAAGGGCATTTGCCCCGCAGTTAGAGCAGGGCCGCTGTGTTGGAGCCGCTCGCTCGGCCGCTTCATCGATCCCACCCTGGCCCTGGCCCTGGCATGAAGTGGCCTGGGATGCTGCCAGCGGTGGGGCCGGGCCGGGCCGGGCTCAAACAACTGCGCAACGCGACGGAAAGGTCGCTTCATTGCGCTCGATGTGCACTTATCAAACCGCAACAAGCCACTGCAAACTTGCTGCGATTGCCTGAAGTAGCTATTAACACTTTTTATTTTTTTGCAGACTCTGTAGTACCCGTCCTTAGCTGATATAAAATCCAGGACACATCAAACCCGAGCAGCGTTTTATTATTAATAAAATTAATTTTAAGCCCGTTGGTTCAATATTGCTTCCTCATCCGAAGTATTTAAACATGTCACCGATGACGACTGGGGTCTGGCAGAATTGCAGGCAACGATTTTCCACCTTCGTGAGAAGCGTAGTTTAGCTGTAAAGTATTTGAAATTAAAATGAATTATTTTGGATTTTTATCTTTAAGCATACAGTTTGAGTTAACAGCCAGTTCCACAAAAGGACACACAGTGCTGGAGTAACTCAGCAAGTCAGGCAGCATCTCTGGAGAACTTGGATAGGTCACATTTCAGGTCGAGATCCTTCTTCACACTAGCTTTCTCACTGCACCCCTCTGATATTGTTTTGTGAGCCCCTCTCTCACTGCCCCTCCTCTGTGATATTTAGTTCTCCTCCCCTCCGACCGGAGTTTTGTGAGACCCTTTCTCATTGCTCCCCCCCTCTGTGATATATTTCTTCCTATAACGTGTTCCAGATTATTTAATCCTCCTTGGCAACTTTTTTACATGGAGGATGATGAGTATATGGAATGAGCTGCCGGAGGAGGTAGTAGAGGCGGGTACTACATCAATAGTAGCCGGAAGCAAAGAGCAGGAGTGAACGTGTCCTTTTCAGAATGGCAGGCAGTGGCGAGTGGAGTGCCGCAAGGTTCCGTGTTGGAGCCTTGCGGCACTCCATATATGGTAACTGTTTACCATATATATTAATGATTTGGGAGAGGGAATTAGGAGCAACACTAGCAGGTTTGCGGATGACACAAAGCTGGGTGGCAGTGTGAACTGTGAAGAGGATGTTAGGAGGTTGCAGGGGGACCTGGACAGGTTGCGTGAGTGGGCAGATGCGTGGCAGATGCAGTATAATATAGATAAATGTGAGGTTATCCACTTTGGTGGCAAAAACAAAGGGCAGATTATTATCTCAATGGGTTAGGTTAGGTAAGGGGGAGGTACAGCGAGACCTGGGTGTCCTTGTACACCGGTCACTGAAAGTTGGCGTGCAGGTACAGCAGGCAGTGAAGAAAGCTAATGGAATGTTGGCCTTCATTACAAGAGGATGTCAGTATAGGAGTAAAGAAGTTCTTCTGCAGTTGTATAGGGCTCTGGTGAGACCACATCTGGAGTATTGTTACACAGTTTTGGTCTCCTAATTTGAGGAAGGACATCCTTGTGATTGAGGCAGTGCAGCGTAGGTTCACGAGATTGATCCCTGGGATGGCGGGACTGTCATATGAAGAAAGATTGAAAAGACTAGGCTTGTATTCACTGGAGTTTAGAAGGATGAGGGGGGATCTTATAGAAACATATAAAATTATAAAAGGACTGGACAAGCTAGATGCAGGAAAAATGTTCCCAATGTTGGGCGAGTCCAGAACCAGGGGCCACAGTCTTAGAATAAAGGGGAGGTCATTTAAGACTGAGGTGAGAAAAAACGTTTTCACCCAGAGACTTGTGAATTTATGGAATTCCCTGCCAGAGAGGGCAGTGGAGGCCAAATCACTGGATGGATTTAAGAGAGAGTTAGATAGAGCTCTAGGGGCTAGTGGAATCAAGGGATATGGGGAGAAGGCAGGCACGGGTTATTGATAGGGGACGATCAGCCAAGATCACAATGAATGGCGGTGCTGGCTCGAAGGGCCGAACGGCCTCCTTCTGCACCTATTTTCTATGTTTCTATGTCTATGTTTCTATGTGATATTTAAAAGGCATTTGAACAGGTGCATGGATAGGAGAGGTTTAGAGATATATGGGCCAAACACAGGCAGGTGGAACTAGTGTAGATGGAGCATCTTGATCGGCATGAGCTGATTGGGCCGAAGGGCTTGCCTTCATGCTGTATGACCTCTGCTTGTGTACTGCAGCTCAACAACATAATACCACCGAGGAATTTTCAAGGTTGGAAGTGAATGAGATCATATAGCTATAATCTGATACATTAACCACAATTCAATTGTTAGTAAAAGAGTGTACCTACATTTTTAATTTGCAAAGTTGAGTCTATTGTCAGTAATTCTTTTGTTCAAAATCAGTTTATTGTCGTATGCACAAATATATAGTGAGATACGGGAACTATGAAAATCTTCCTTGCTGCAGCATCGTAAGCAAGTAGACTCGGACAACACACAAAAAACATTAGTCATACACGAATTACACAAAATCTGTAATATAGCGAAAAGAAAAAGACAACGCAAAAAAATACAGGACATGAGTACAAAACCCAATTAGAAAGCAAGTAGTGGTGGTGTGAGGGATGGTTCATAGTGTTCCATTGCTGAGGTAGGATTAGGGTTGCGCAGGTCAGTTCAAGATGATTGTAGGAAGTACCTGAAGCTGGTGGATTGGGGCTTCAGTACTTCCTACTCGATGGTGGCAGCAGGAGGAGAGTGTGCCCTGGATAGTTAGGATTCTTGCTGATAGATGCTAACTTATTGAGGCACCGCCTCATGTAAGTGCTGTCTGCGGTGGAGTGAGCTGTGCAGTGGTGGCAGAGCGGTGGAGTTGCTTGCTGCCTTATAACACCAGAGACCCAGATTTGATCCTGAGTATGGGTGCTGTCTGTTTGAAGTTTGCACCTTCTCCCCGTGACCATGTGGATTTTCTCCAGGAGCTCCAGTTGCCTCGCACATTCAAAAGACATACAGGTTTGTAAGTTAATTGACTTCATGTAAGAATTGTAAATTATCCCTAGTGTGTAGGATAGTGTTAGTGTATGGGGATTGGTGGTCAGCGTGGATGGTGGGCCAAAGGGCCTGTTTCCGCACTGTATGTCCAAACTGAATTACATTAAACTAAACCAATGGACCAGGCAGAGTTCATCACTCACTGGAGCCTCAACCCTTCCTGCAACAAGGCTGGAATTGCCTCGCCAACCATGTTGCAACCAGTCAGGATACTTTCCTCCGTACATCTGTGCAAGTCTGTTAGGCTGTTGGGTGGCATGCTAAATCTCTTTAAACTTCCAAGAAAGCAGAGGTGTTGTGGTGCCTCCTTCATGATTCCATCTACGTGCTGGACCTAGGATAGGTCATCCGAGATGTCAAAAGTGAGTGGTTTTGCAGATAGTGAAGATGGTTGCGAAAGATAGCAGCAGGATCTGGATTGATTGGCCAGGTGGGTGGAGGAATGGTTGATGGAATTTAATATAGAGAAGTGTTGGACGTCGAACAGGGGCAGGGCCTACACAGTGAATGGTAGGCTTCTGGGTAGTGTTGTAGAGCAGAGGGATCTGGGAGTACAGGTGCATGGTTCCTTGAAGGTCGTTGTAGGTAGATAAGGTGGTCAAAAAGACTTTTGGCACTTTGGCCTTCATCAGTCAGAGTACTGAGTATAGAAGTTGGGAGGTCACGTTGCAGTTGTATAAGACGTTGGTGAGACCGCATTTAGACTTGTGTTCACTTCTTGGCACCATGTTATAGGAAAGATATTGCCAAGCTTGAAAGGGTTCAAAAAAGATTTACGAGGATGTTGCCCAGCCTAGAGGTTGTGAGCTATTGGGAGAGGTTGAGTAGGCTGGGTCTCTATTCCACGGAGGACAGGTGGATGAGGGGGGATCTTATAGATGTGTACAAAATTATGAGAGGATTAGATCGGATAGATGCACAAAGTCTCTTGTCCAGAGTAGAGGAATCGAGGACCAGAGGACATAGGTTCAAGGTGAAGGGGAAAAGATTTATTAGGAATCCGAGAGGTAACATTTTTATACAGAGGGTGCTAGGTGTATGGAACAAGCTGCCAGAGGAGGTAGGTGAGCCTGGGACTATCCCATCTTTAAGAAACAGTTAGACAGATACATGGATAGCACAGATTTAGAGGGATATGGACCAAGCGCGGGCTAGTGTAGCTGGGACGTTGTTGGCCAGCGTGGGCAAGTTGGGCCGAAGGGCCTGTTTCTACACTGTATCACTCTATGACTCTATGTCAATGCCCGTAGAATCTGAAATTGTGAAAATGATGGCCAGTATTTTGCTGCCAGTATTGGTAGTGATTTCAAGGAAAGCTGCTTGTCAAGGTTCGGCAATCTCAGTGATGTGGATTTCTCCTCTCTTGATGTTAATTTAGTACTTTGCCAACAATGGGGGTTCTCTAGTTCCAGCCACAGTAATGTCACCAAGCACACAGGACAGCCAATTAAATTTAAGAATTAAGCAAACCAGGAAGAACAAGCTGTTTTACTAGACGTTTGCTTTTACAGGAAAATGCAACAGAGATTGGGGAAACGCATTAGTGGAGAGAGAAGTGGAAACACCATTAGTCGACTTTCTTATGACTTAAGAAAGTATGAACATTTATCATGAAAAAAATAAATTTGGCATCTCACACGTATATGAAATCAGTTTTTCAGATCTAAGGAGTTGAACAGTAGTGATAATAAGTTAGCATTTAAATCTGTTACATGTTATCCAATAAGGACTTTTAACAGTGAGAGTACTGGGTGTATTAAACGTTCTTGTCAATTCATTTTACTTTAACGAGCTTTCCATGTATGAGTGCTTGAGTGTTCCAGTGGTAAAGCTGGATATCACTGCAAACATCTTTTGGATTCCCACATTTAACTAGCCTTGCTCAGAATGCAAAGTTGCAGTGACACAAACATTACAGCTGCAATAACCAGGTTGTCGATATTTATAGGAACAAAGAACTGCAGTGGCTGCTTTCCAAAAAAAGACACAAAATTCCGGTGTGACTCAGCGGGTCAGTGGAGAACACGGATAGGTGACATTTGGGTCAGGTCCCTATCCAGACTGACTGGACTGATTCCTGGGATGTCAGGACTGTCTTATGAACAAAGACTGCATAGACTCAGTTTATACTCTCTGGAATTTAGGAGATTGAGAGGGGATCTTATAGAAACTTACAAAATTCTTAAGGGGTTAGACAGGCTAGATGCAGGAAGATTGTTCCCGATGTTGGGGAGGTCCAGGACAAGGGGTCACAGCTTAAGGATAAGGGGGAAATCCTTTAGGACCGAGATGAGAAGGATTTTTTTCACACAGAGAGTGGTGGGTCTCTGGAACTCTCTGCCACAGAGGGTAGTTGAGGCCAGTTCATTGGCTATATTTAAGAGGGAGTTAGATGTGGCCCTTGTGGCTAAGGGGATCAGAGGGTATGGAGAGAAGGCAGGTACGGGATACTGAGTTGGATGATCAGCCATGATCATATTGAATGGCGGTGCAGGCTCGAAGGGCCGAATGGCCTACTCCTGCACCTAATTTCTATGTTTCTATGACTGGGAAATGGGGGTGGGGGGGGGGGGGGGAGGGGTGTGCGGGGGAGATAGTAGGAAGAGAAGAGGTGCAAGACAAAGCCTAGTAGGTTATAGGTGGATAGTGGTGAATGGGGCTTTGATAGGAAGATGTTGGACAAAGGCCAGAGATGAAAAGACTGAGTGTGAGATAACAGGATTGAAGAGTTTCGGTAAACGCCAAGTGTTTGGAGTTTACTCGTTCTCCCAGTGACGGTGTGGGCTTCCTTTGGGGCCTGTGGGTTCCTCCCATAATGCCAATTGGCCACTGTAACCTGACCCTCGTGCAGGTGAGTGGGGGAATTTGGGGAGAAAAGATGAGAATATGGGGAGAATAAAATGGGTTTAATATACGATTAGTGTAGAGGGGTGATTGGTGGTCAGTGCGAACTCAGTGGGAGAAGGGCCTGAATATCTCGTATCTGCCTCCCCTATATCGCTCTGCAACTCTGATGTGATGAACAATAATTCTTCGTGTCACGCAGCTCTAGTTTAGGAGAACAAAGGCCATAATTTAATTACTTAATGTCCATTAAAACATCCTTGTATGAAAATGTCATTATGAACTAATCTCCTCTGTCTACGTATGACCCATATCCCTCCATTCTCTCCATAACCATGTGCCTATCTAAAAGCTTCTGAAATCTCACTCCCATATTTGCCTCTACTACCCCGGCATCTGTCACATTACATTTTACTGACATCCCAGTGTTTAGTTTAGTTTAGAGCTATAGCACAGAAACAGGCCCACCGGGTCTGCACCGACCAGCGATCCCCCCACACTAACACGATCCAACACACACTAGAAACAATTTACATTTATACCAAGCCCATTAACCTACAAACCCGTATGTCTGGAGTGTGGTAGGAAACCGAAGATCTCAGAGAAAACCCACGCATCATCCTTAGTCGAGATCGAACCCAGGTCTCCGGCGCAGCAACTATACTTGAATTTGGAAAATGCTAATCACACACGCGCGGCAAAGGCCCAAGTTCTACTTGCACACCAGGATATGATCTACTCGCACTCTTCAGAAGACGAGGCAGTCCAAGCCTGTGTGAACAAGTCCTGGGCAACATTCGGGCAAGGGCTGCTTCGTGGCAAGTAATATTCGAGCCACTAAAGTAGCTCCACCGTCGACATGTGACCCATATCCCTCAATTCCCTGTATATCCATATGCTTATCTAAAAGTTTCTGAAATGCCACTCTAGTATCTGCCTCCCCTATCCCGGCATCCATCACATTACAACCATGACATTCAATATCGTTACCATCACAAAGGCAGAAGCTTGGTATGCTTGGTTATTAAATTCCCTATTTGCATAAATCCCAAAATATCCGGCACAATTTAGCAGGCCTTGCACATCAGAAATTGCAGAACTAGTCGAGGAATTTGGGTACGTGAAGGATTATTGCTGGTAGCCTAATGTGCAGCCCATGATCATACTTGAACGGGCAGGGAGAAAAGCCACTCAACGAGAGTTCCTGCATTTAATCAGTGATTGATGCTGATAAATGAATATGCTGCATGTTTCCTCAAGGCAGTATTGAACGTATGGCCTACAAATTCTATAAAATAGCAAATCACATGCACTATACAATAAGATTCTATCAATAAGCCAAATCAATTACTTATTACATGAGACTCCATTCTACTTCCAGACTTTTATTCCTATTATGCACTTGCATATGATGATACTATCCATGCATAGTGGCATGCAACAACATTCAGTGAACATTTTGGATATATCACCATGGATGCAGAGTGGTTTGGAGTCTCAGAACCATCAAACATCCATTGTTCATAGGAGCAGAATTATGCCATTCGACCCATTGAGTCTGCTCTGTCATTCAATAATGGCTGCTCTATCTTTCCCTCTCAACCCCATTCTCCTCTCTTCTCCCCGCAACCTTTTACACCCTCACTAATGAAGAACCTATGAATCTCAGCTTTAAAAATACCCAAAGACTTAGCCTCCCCAACCATCTGTGGCAATGAATTCCACAGATTTGCCATCATTGGGCTAAAGAAATTCCTCCTCATCTCCTTTCTAAAGGGACGTCCCTTTATTCTGAGTGTGCCCTCTGGTCCTAGACTTATCCACTAGTGGAAACATCCTCTCTACATCAAATGCTCATCATATGTTAAGCCAATCATCCCTGGGATCATTTTCGTAAACCTCCCGTGGACCCTCTCCAATGCAGCACATCGCTACATTGTGATGCAGATATGGGCCCAACACTGCTCACAATGCTCCAAATACTGTCTGACCAGCACCCTATAAAGCTCAGCAATGTATCCCTGGTTTTATATTCTTGTCTTCTCAAAATCAATACTAACATTGCATTCCCTACCCGAAAAGTCCCCAATCCTTTTTCTCCAGAGCTGTTGCCTGGCCCGCTCACTTACTCCAGCACATTGTGTCTACCTTCAGTATATACCAGCATCCGCAGTTCCTTTCTACACTAACATTGCATTTGCCTTCTTTACTACTGATTCAACCTGCAAATTAACTTTTTGGGGATCCTGCACCAAAATCCCTTTATACCTCCGATTTCTGAGGTATATTTCTGTCCCCATCTAGAAAATAGTCCACGCCTTTATTCCTACTACCAAAAAGCATGACTGCACACGATGTTGCCTTCCATCTACCACTTATTTGCCCACCCTTCCAACCTGTCCAAGTCCTTCTGCAGACTCCATGCTTCCTCTGTGCTACCTGCTCCTCCACCTATCTTCGTATCATCTGCAGACTTGGCCACAAAGCCATCAATTCCATCATTCAAATTATTAATATATAACGCAAACATTTGCAGATCCAACGTCGACACATGTGAAACACCACTGGTCACTGGCAGCCAACGAGAAATAGCCCTCTTTATTCCTATTCTTTGCCTTTTGCTGTTCAGCCAATCTTCTACCCATGCTGGTAGCTTCCCTGGTATAAACCAGCATCTGCAGTTCTTTGTTTCTATATCTACTGACTCTACTTTGTCTATCCTGCTATTTATTCACTCAAAGAATGTCAACAATTTTGTTAGGCAAGATCTCCCCTTCACAAAACCATGCTGACTTTTGCTTCTAAGTAATCAGAAACCCCATCCATAATAGTAAACTCCAAAATGTTACCAACCACTGAAGTCAGGCTAACTGGCCGAAAATTTCCCCTCGCTCCCTTCTTAAACAGTGGCGTAACATTTGCAATTTTCCAGTCCTTTGGAACCACTCCTGACTTCTTGAAAGATCACTACTATTGCTTCCACAATCTCTAAAGCTACCTCCTTCATAACTCCTGGGATGTGGTACATTTGGTCTTGTACATGACTTAGACTTGTACATGAACAAGACTGCAGAGAGTCACCATTACAGCCCAGATGATCGCCAACACACATCTGCTTGCCCTGCAAGAGATCTATACTGCCCTAATTTGACAAAAGGAAGCAACTGACAATTTTGTGAAAAATTGAGTTAATGCTTGTTTTAGGGTATTTGAGATATGCTCTACACAATGGTGAACAAAATAAGTCTTCTCTGAGTACAATTTCAAAATATTTATACAAGAGAAGTAAGAAATTCCATCACAGAGAGCTGAAAGAAAAACGCGTTTTCCTCATTTACAAGAAAACGCCTTTCTGTCAGTTGCTTCCTTTTGTCAAAGTTGGGCAGTATAGCTCTCGTTGCCTGCGGAGGGCATCACGCATCCTAAAGGACTAGTGTCATCCCGCACATCACTTGTTTGCCCTTCTGCCCTCAGGAAAGCGTTATAGCTCCATCAAATCACACACCACAAGATTAACAAACAGTTTCTACCCCAAGGCCATCACCACTCTGAAATCTGCACTGAACACACAGCCCCCAAGGCCAATAATTTTTGCTGCCACAACGCTATACTGTAGAATTCTGACAACGTTTTTCTTGCTGTTTTTGTTGTTTCCATTGTCGTTATTATTTATCTGATACGTTGGAGCTCAGCTCGGGCAGTGCGCCTGAAATTTAATTCTATGTATTTACAATGACAATAAAGTGTATTATTATTATCATTATTATTATTACCTACGATATGATAGAACTTTATTTATCCCAGGAGGGAAATTGATCTGCCAACATTAATAAAAACACAAAAACACAAAAACACATGAAACAAACAAAATACATGAAACCTTCTGTCCTTTCACCTTCCCAAGCACTTCTTAAGGGCCTGTCCCACCAGCATGCAACTCTATGCGATTAGCGCGACCTAACGTGGTCGTTTGAACTGTCCGGCGTCGCGGGGCCGGTCCCACTTCAATCACCGGAGCCGTGCGGAATTGTGCGCAGTTCGTCCCGAGTTCATCCCGACTCCGAAAAACTAAGAATAAATCCAAAAGTTCCGCGCGGCAATGGCTTGTCGGCTCGCAGTCGCCTCGACGTTTACACACCACCCCGACATCGTGCCTCCGTGAACCTATCTGTAGGTTTCTCCATGACCCTCTATGTGTGTGGCTCTGTGGCCCTCTCTGTGTGCCCCTCTCTGTCCTGGTGAACTTACCTTAGACTTCGCTCCAAGTTCGCCTCACTTTCTGCCGCATTGCGCCACTCACTCGACCTCCGCGCGGCCGCTCCTGCCGGTTTGGTTGCGCTTGCCGCATGCAGGCGCATGCTGGTGGGAACGGCCCTGTACAGGGGCTCACCCGACCTCCGCACGGCCCCTGCTTCTAGTTTGATCGCGTTCATCGCATAGAGTTGCATGCTGGTGGGAGAGGCCCTTTAGTCATAGCAACTCCACTACCTTCTGCCCACAGACTTGAATTTCTGGCATGTTGCTGGTTCTTCTGCTGCGAAGACTGATGCAAAGAACATATTCAATTCATCTTCCATTTCTTTATTCACCATTACTACTTCTCCAGTGCCATTTTCCATGTGTCCCCCATTGCCTCTCTTCTATTCTTTATGTCTCTGAAGAAATGCAGATATCTTGGGGAGTTTTCCTGATTTGGTGACATGACGATTAACTAAAAGAGATAATTTTTTTCTGTAAAATAAAGAGGCAGTTTAAATAATTTAAATGTCAGATGACTTTGCTTTGGGCAAAGACGAGTGGGAATCTACTTCTCTCTTCCCTGAAAAGCGTGGACAAGCTCTATTTTGAAAAAAAATCAAATGACCAATTTTATTCTTAGGATACAGGACCAATGTTGGTAAATGCATTAAGGTGTAGTTGAGTCATGACCTGATTGGCAAAACAGACTTCAGAGTCTGAATGATCCACCTTTGTTGGTTGATTGTATTATCAAAATGGGATGTGCCAGGTGGCTAGAATTGTGGGGATGACATGTTGAAAGTAAAAGGGTAATGACTGCTCCAAGGCTTTTACCCCTTTTAAAGCATGGTGCCTGATGGTTGACATCTCCCTTTGGTTGCAATGTTATTTGTAGAAACTCTCAGAATCAGTCTGGCGGAGCCGTTGGAGTAAACAGTCACCTTTAATGGAGTTCTTGACTCTTACTGAGTTTATTTAATAATTCAAACAATCATAAGACAAAGAGCCCTGATACTATCTGAGATATCATTTTACAAAACAGTTTGGACTAAGTTCTGAGTTACTTATCGGACAAAATGGCTGAAATGGGTTTCTTTTATAAAAAGATGAAAAGATTACTGAAGAACCACACACCTGTTTTGAGCTTCTCTGTTCCACAAGTGAATTAATAATGGCCTGTGATAGTTATACTGGTGTTTCTCTAAAAGAAAAAAAGCATTTAACGCTGTCTGCAACTCGGGTTTAGTAGCAAATAGAAAAAGCCTTTATTTTATGTATTTCTTGCCTTTAGTTTAGTTTGACTGTAGTGATTTTAGTGCCCTAGTTCCCAGCCCTGTCCCTGCTGATATTTCGAGCTTTGGTTTGTAATGAGAAGGGATTCATGGAACAATTTCACCACATATGATTCAGTTTGGGTGGGTCAGGTTACACCTACATTACAGCTGGAACAGTCATGTGCTGTCTGGCTCTGCTGTTGGATTTTCACCAGCAACACAATGACAAATTAAAGTGCTTCTTAAAGGCTGTGATAGTCGAAGCACTATCAACACCAAGTGTTTGCTGAAATGGAGCAAATCAACAGCAATTTCAATTCCACTGCATAACTTTTCGTTTAATCATTTAACTAAGAGCTCACAATCAATGTCAGTTTATTCAGAGGGGTGGGCCATAACCTGCCAACATCCAGTCTTATTTTTTCTGATAACACATTTAGTGATAATATATTTTAATGCAAAAATAAAACAACAAAATGCTATCATGACATAACATGGTAACGTTTGTTTTCCAACGTTACAGCAAATTAACTAGTGTAAGGACATAGACAGTAACTGGTCCCTAGGGCGCTGGAAGGACATTGAGGTTCAAGTCTCTACTTCCCTGACAGTGGCAACACAAGCAGATAGGCCGGTGAAGAGGACACGCTTGCCTTCATAGATGGGGCAAAGAATATAAAAGTTGGGATGTTATGTTGCAGCTTTACAAAATTCCAGTTAGACCACACTTGGAGCATTGTATGCAGTCCTGGTTGCCACATTACAGGAAGGATGTGGTTGTGAAGGGGAGAACACAGAGGAGATTTGCCAGAATGTTACCTGGATAGAAGGACGTTAGTTGTGGGGAGAGATTGGATAGGTCAGGTTTGTTTTCCCTGGAACAAAGGAGGCTGAGGGGTTACCTGATAGAGGAATATCAAATTCTAAGTGGCATAGATAGGGTAGACGATACCCAATCGTAGGGATATCAAAAACAAGAGAGTATAGTTTTAAGGTGG
This sequence comes from Raja brachyura, assembly GCA_963514005.1. Next base: position 10,381,299 of record OY740800.1, on the reverse strand, counting down.
GAGGAAGGAGTTTTAAAGGGTTATTTGAGAGAAAAAATCTTGTATCCAGCTTCACATTCCAGAGAGTGTGTGGCAACTCCACTAGATGTCACATTCCAGAGACATATGTGGAACACTGCCAGAGAAAGTGATGGAATTGGATGCAATGACTCTGCTAAACAAAGATGTAGACAAGCACTAGAATAGACAACGTACAGACAAATACAGACCTAATGTAGGCAAATGGGGTTAATATTGATGGGCAAACAATTCTGTACCTGATAGGCCCATATCCCTCCAAACCTGCCCTTTCAATCTACCCATCTTAAATGTTGGGATAGTCCCTGCCTCTATTATCTCCTCTGGCAGCTTGTTCTATACACCCACCACCCATTGTGTGAAAAAAGTTACCCCTCCAATTCCTATATATCTTTTCAAGAAGGAACTGCAGCTGCTGGTTTAAACCGAAGATAGACACAAAAAGCTGGAGTAACTCAGTGGGACTGGCAGCATCTCTGGAGAGAAGGAATGGGTGACATTTCGGGTCGGGACTCTGCTTCAGACTGGTTAGGGATAAGGGAAACGAGAGATATAGACGGTGATGTGGGGAGACAAAGAGCAATGAATGAAAGATATGTAAAAATGTAACGATGATAAAGGAAACAGGCCATTGTACTGGTGAAAATGAGAAGCTAGTGTGACTTGGGTGGGGAAGGGATAGAGAGAGAGAGAATGCCATTTTCCCCCTACAAAAACCCTACAATAGCCTGTTTCCTTTATCATCATTACATTTTTGCATATCTTTCATGCATTGATCTTTGTCTCTCCACAATGCCGGCTATATCTTCATTTCCCTTATCCCTAACCCATCTGAAGAAGGGTCTCGTCCCGAAACGCCACCCAATCCTTCTCTTCAGAGATGCTGCCTGTCCCGCTGAATTACTCCAGCTTTTTGTGTCTATCTTCAGTTTAAACCAGCAGCTGCAGTTCCTTCTTACATATCTGGTCAGTACCACCTGGCTCTTTGCTGGCAAAATGTATACGGCCTGTCAAATTTAAATCAAAATTCTTGGAACTTCTGGTGGATGTGTATTAATTATTCTAACCAGAATAATGACAGACCTTTTAAAACATTTATAGAAGTCCATTCTTTATTCCTTTTTAGCTTTGCTTTTTGAGTCACTGAACAACAATATAAAGGAACAGGTCTTGGAGCCAAGAGTGATGGCATTGGAACGATGAAATCTTACTTGCTGCAGCTTTACAAGCCGTAAACGCAACAACACAAAATAAATATACAATAATCAATGATACATTTAATTAACGATCAGTAATACTTGGTAATGAGGCCATAACAGTGCAAGGCAAAAGTCCACAGTGTCACCAAAACAAAGTCCATATTTTCAGGTCGAGACCCTTCTTCAGAGATGCTGCCTGTCCCGCTGAGTTACTCCAGCATTTTGTGTCAACCTTCGATTTAAACCAGCATCTGCAGTTCTTTCCTACACATTGAACCTATTGACTTTCTCCACCACTATCTTGTCAATGAAGGCAGGTTCATGGATTCCCAGCTGTCCCTCCCTGAAGTCAACAATCAGCACATTGGCAATAGCCCAACGGGCTCTTGATCTATCCAGGTATTTTCATGCACACCTTCCTTTCCCTTCCTCTTCCTCAACCTCACCCCCCCCTCCCCCCAGTCAGTCAACTCCTTTTCATTCCTCCTGCAGCCCATCCAGTCTGAGTCCTCCACTTTCCATTCCACCTGCACCACCCTCCTGTTTCCATCCACCCCCATTCCTCCCTCTGTTTCTACTTCTTACTTCTCATCGCCTTTTTTTATGCGATTCCATTAACCGCAGCCTTCTGTCATCTTCACTTACCCACTCCAATCATCAGGGGCAATTCTCATCCTTCTCTCCACTTCACTCATCTCTCACCCTTCCTAGCTTGATCCATCTAGCTCTTGCCCAACCCCTTCCGCTCGCCTCTTTACCAGCTATCTCCCGTCTATTCCGGTCTTGAAGAAATATTCCCATCCTAAACATTGACTGTCCATTTCTCTCTGCAGATGCTGACCCGCTAAGTTCCTCCAGCAGTTTAGATACAAAATGCTGGAGTAATTCAGTTGGGTTAGGCAGCATCTCAGGAGAAAAGGTATCTGGTTGGAACCCTTCTCAGTTTCTGTCCCACTCTCAGTCTGAAGAAGGGTCTCCACCCGAAACGTCACCTTCCTTTTCTCCAGAGATGTGTCTGACCTCCTGAGTTACTCCAGCATTTTGTGTCTACCTTGAGTATAAACCAGCATCTGCAGTTCCTTCCGGCACATTTTGTCTCCTCCAGCAGTTTGTTTTTTTGCTGAAGATTTCAGCATCTACAGTCTCTTGTGTTTCCCATTTAGCACATTTGCTCGGACGTTATTCTTAACATGAATGTTAATGCCCAGATATCTTAGCAATGACCTTGTCTGTGTGTATGAGATCCCATCGCAGCTTGGTGAGGCTCTTGAAACTTGGGATATTTTTAACACCGAGTAATTCTGTTCATAACATTTTATAACAGGAAGTTAAAGTGGCCTTTGAAGGGGAAGGAAGGTTAATTGTGCTTTTATGAATGGAGTAGAACACCTGATTCATTCATGACACCGTTTACATTTTCTCAAAGAGTTTAGATAAGGAATTCTGATTTTATTTTTAGTGTTACCATTAAGAAAAATGACAGTAGATCTTATCTTCCTGAACTTTCAATGTACATTTCTATATTAATGGAATCCTCCTTCCTGGTGGATTTGTGTGATGTCCTGATAATGAACTGGTCTTTTCTCTGTTTATACAATAATACTTTACAATACAATAATACTTTATTAGCCAAGTATGTTTTGCAACATATGAGGAGTTTCATTTGCCAAGTCAGTCATACTAATATATATAAAATACATATATGTAAAATGTAGATGTCAGACTTCCTGTGAAAGATTTTGTGCATAAAATATTGATACCAATTTAAAGTCATTTTTAAATCGATCCATCTATTCTAAGAGGAAGACCTCTCCTGCCCAATAATATATTTTTGCATTTTATCTTGGTCACTATATTATCACCAGGCAACTGAAACTTAAATTTTGTATGGATTGCACGAACCACCAGGATCATATAAATGCAAGCTGGAATGTCAAAGTGCAGCTTAACATCGACCGAGCTTAACTATCTGTACTTTGCGAGTGATCATTTAAAGGTTGCTTGTTGAACACTCGTAAAAGTATAACGTATGTGGGGTTTCTAGCCATTCCTTTCTGTGGAAGAAATTAAAGTCTTAATAGGTGACAATAAAGGCTGCAGAAAAGGAGAGGGTGGGGGGGAGATAGCTATTTACTCTCCAATTCAAATTACATCTTGATGAACCTCTTCAAAGACTGCACATCTTTCCTGCACTGTGGTGAACAGAACTGCACACAACACGCCAAATGTGGCCAAACTAAAGTTTTTTGATACAGATTTTCGGGAGAACAAAATCAGCAGTTTTAGATACCAACAAACAATCCACACGCCCATTCTCAAAAGCCAACCATTGAAGTGAAGTTTTATACAGCCGCATCTTCTATGGTTATGTGTTTGACGACTTTGTTTTAAACATTTAGTGATCATTTAAACTTTGTTTTGGAGTTGGCGTTCTCCTTCAGGACGTTAGGGTCCTCTTTGAAGGATAGCAAAGATGGAAGCATAGCTTTCTTGCATCACAAGAGTGTCCTCTGCATTTTGTAGAGTTGGGGGGGGGGGGGGGGGGGGTGCTGGTTCCACCACAGCTGGAATTATGTAAAGCCCTGGCATCACACAGGGTCTCCGCATGATCATGCATCCTGATGGACAAAGGGCAAAGTGCTCATGGGACATTTGCATATCCTGGGGGAAATGCAAGTGACAAGCCACGCTTGACACGTTCCTGGCCAATAACTCTCCATCTGGCTTGGTGTCAAATTTTGCTTGATAGGTTATTTCTGCTCATGGTAAAATTTGTTAAAAAAATCTGATTTCTATTTCCTATTTAGAACCATATTGACCTTTTGGACTTGACACATTTTAGCCTTGTGATTATAGGAGAATGTTACGAATGACAGCACCGCTGGTTGGTGCCACTTTAGATATATTCTTACTGTTGTGTCTCAACATTTGATACAACATTTTACGGCTGCCTTGGGAATCGAGAAATTATTAATTTTGACTAAATACTGTCATGGGAATCTGTGAAGAAATATGGTGCCTTTAGGTCATTTTTATGGGTTTTAATTTGAAAATTATTAGTAAGTATTCTTTCAATTGCAAAAAGACAAACTACTTTGTTGAATATTCGTGACAGATTGTTCCGTGGCTATATTTAGACTGATCTGAACTTTCTACCACATTGATCAATCATTCATTTCCGTATAGAGATGTTGGCCACAAGTTTTTTTGATTATTCAGGAATGCCCTTATAGAATATTAGTCATCGTGAGATGCAGCGGAGAAGCAGATTAGGCAGCCTACCAAGTCAGTGCTGAGCCCCACCACTCATTTACACCAACCCTATGGTATTCCCATTCTTTTAACCACTCCATATTCTCATCAACCCTATCCTCCCACCAGACTCTCCGACACTGTAGAGCCATTTACAGTGGCATTTTGTGTCTATCTTTGGTTTCAACCAGCATCTGCAGTTCCTTCCCACACAACTTGCATGTCTTTGGGATGTGGGAAGAAGACCAATGCATCTGGAGGTAACCCATGGGGTCATGGGAAACTTGCAAACTCGACAAAGACAGCACCAGAGGTCAGGACTGAACCCGGCTCTTTGTTGTTGCATTGCAGTGTGCTCTACCGGATGTTGCTACTGGTGCTCAGCCGCTAAAACATGTAACATTTGCCTTTAATTTCAACACAGTTAACAAAAGTGATACAAAATATATCATCCTGTTTCCTGTTCTTGGAACCTAAGGTGAGTGGGATAGATTAGGGTTCATGTGGGCTTAGGTAGAGTTGTAGGTAAAATGATTCTGATGATAGGGTGGCCAGGAACAAACTCAGGATATCATTTGCTGTTGGTGGGAGAACATGGCATAATATTGGCAAGAATTGTGGTTGAAACCTAAGGTAACGTTTGATAAGGTTTGTTCTCATTAACACGAACATGACACATTTAGCAGCAGTGATATTTGCAGAACTAGAGGACATAGGTTTAAGGTGGCAGGGGAAAGATTTAATAGGTGGCTGAGGTGCAACTTTTTCCACACAAAGGGACAAAGGGTGGTGGGTATATGAAATGAGCTGCCAGAGCAGGTAGTTGAGGTAGGAACCATCACAACATTTTAAAATACATTTGGACAGGTAAATGGATAGGAAAGGTTCAGAAGGATGTGGGCCAAATGCAGGCAGGTGGGACTATTGTAGGTGGGGCATGTTGGTCAGCATGGGCAAGTTGGACCGAAGGGCCTGTTTCCATGCTGTATGACACCGAGTCTATGACTCTAAATCACCATGATTTGACTAAGAATGGGGGTGGAAACGGGTCAGGGTCAAAGAGTTGAGAAAGCAGGAATATTGCACATCAAGTCATGAAAGGGTTAAGGTCAAGACCTTTGTAGTTGTTGCTTTGAAGGATTGGAGGACAGTCCAGGACTGGATTGACATAGCAGGACTTCAGACCAGTGGGGACAACGTGGACAATGGAAACCAGTCTTCTTCTTCTTTCGTGCGGTGTGCACGTCGAGTTGATTGCATTAGTCAAAACAGGGCGGACCACGTGAAGGTTGAAATCTTCCACACCACGGAAACCAGTAAGATGGATGCCATTGAGTCTGGAAGTAACAAAGCTGTTTATCGGGATTTCTGAGATGAAGGTGGGCAATAGTCACAGTGTTAAAACATATAGCACTGGACCAATATATGGGATGTGAGACCTGGCTGTAAACTCTCATCCTCAAGTTGAGAATGATGCGGATTCTGATGTCTGCTAACTTTGGAGCAGGATCTAAAACAGGCATTGCAATGCAGACCTAATGCTCTCATGGTGCAGCAGTTTGTTTCAGCGAGCCACTGTGGACACTGTGGACACTGTGAAGTTGTGGTTTCTTCAGGTCATTATTGATGTCTGTTCAGAGCAGACCCAGCAAAACAAAAGGTACAGAAAGGCAGTAATCAATACTCTCCGCTCCACTGAAACGGAACAATCCCACTTGTTGTCTTGTTCTGACAGTTACATCAAATGTTCCATTAGCTATACCTGCCATGCAATAGCAGCGCACACAGTGTTTACATGAATAATTAATGAGCATGAGCACCATAGAAGCATACAGCATGGAAACAGGCCCTTCGGCTCAATTTGTCCATGCTGACCAACATGCCGCATCTACACCAGTCCCAGCTGCCTGCATTTGGCCCATACCCTTCTGAACATATCCAATCCATGTACCTGTCTGAATGCTTTTTAAGTGTAGTGATAGTACCCCCTCCCCTGGCAGCTTGTTCCATATACCCACCACCCTTTGTGTAAAAAAAAAAGTTGCCCCACTGGTTGATATTAAATATTTCTCCCCTCACTTTAAACCTGTGTCCTCTGGTTCTTAATTCCCGTCCTCTGGGTAAAGACTCTGTGCATTTACTATACCTATTCTTCTCATCATCTAGTACAGCTCTGTAAGATCACCCCTCATCATCATGCACTCCAAGGAATAAAGTCCTAGCCTGCTCAACCTCTCCCTATAGCTCAACCACCCCCTGTAGCTCAACCACTTGCTCAGGCTGTTGAGCTCTGGCAACATCCCTGTAAATCTTCTCCGCACCCTTTTCAGCACTGGTAATACTTAATTATTTGCTGCATTCTCTGCTCACACAATCATACAGACACAGCTTTTATTTAGTGTTCCAATCGGGAATAGTTACCTGGTTCTGAGAGTTTATTTTCATCTGAAATAATTTGCATCGGTGAACATTATTCGTCTGCAATGGCCCAAAGATGCCACACGGAACCTTTGCCAACTCTGGCATAGAGTGTCAAAACACACTCCACAGTCAGCAGAATCAGCCATACGTTGTGTGGGTCACATTGTATAATCATTGGTATTTAGAATGGCTGCCTGCTATTTGCTGATAGGAACATCTCTAATTCACCCTCCTCTATAAAAAAATAACTGGTGTCCGTGTAGGAATTCATGTTGCCAACCAGAATTTAATATTTCCAAACTTTTTCTTATGCAATGGCCAGTTGCTCACATGGGGAGTTGTAGACCATTTATGACCATACTGGGGGCAGTGCAGTGATATTTGGGATAAAACTTTAGGCTCAATGCACTGAGTCTGAAATTGATTTGCTGCTGTTTAACCATTTAAACATTGGTAAGTCTAAGATTTCCTGTCAAATACAAAGTTGCATACCTGCTGCCCAGTTTGAAGCACAAGAAGTATCCACAAGAGGCATGATGGCAGAGTCCATTCTTAATGCAATTTCCTCAGTATTTATGTCTAACCTGCCACAGGATTCAAAACCTTATTCTGTTAAATTATTGAGTTGTACCAGTTTTTAAATGCCTCCAGAATGTCGGATTCACTTGCAAACAGTAGAAATTGGCCAGATTTCACATAGCCATGTGTAGGAAAGAACTGCAGAGGTTAGTTTAAATCGAAGGTAGACACAAAATGCTGGAGTAACTCAGCGGAACAGGCAGCATCTCTGGAGAGAAGGAATGGGTGACGTTTCGGGTTACTCCAGCATTTTGTGTCTACCTTCACACAGACATAATTGTTCTGGCTTGTTCTACGCTTTTGGGACAGCTACGGAGGCTGCCCTTCATTAGCTGCAGCTCAGGCCATGTTGCTGATGCCCTGGGTGCTCCAAAAGGGAGCCTTCTCCCTCCAGATCAGGTAAGATGTTGGGGAAACCATGGGGCTATTGAGGAAACACTACCGGAGCCCACAATATTTGACCTTTTATTTTACAACCTTCCATTCACAAAAGTTGTTGGATGTAAACTTCTTGAAGAAAAGATCACATTGGGTGAAACTGAAACTTAATATTCTGAGTTTAGAAGAATGAGGGGGAGTCTCATTAAAAACAGATAATGAAAGGTGGATAGAGTTGCGATGGAAAGGATGTTTCCGTTAATGGGAGAGTCCAGAACCAGAAGACACAGCCGAAGAATAAAAGAATGTACCTTTAGAATGGAGATGAGGAAGAATTATTTTGTGGTGAATCGGTGGAATTCATTTAAAGTGGAGATTGATAGGTTCTTGATTAGGAATGGTGTCAAAGGTTACGGCGAGAAGGCAAGATAATGGGATTGAGAGGGGAAAAATAGATCAGTCAATGGCAGATTAGACGTGATGGGCTGAAAAGCCTAATTTTGTTCTGAAGTCTTATGATCTTAGAAGAATTTGGTTTACATGAGGAGATATTGGAGCACAGAATGTCACGGGGACTGGGTCTGAGTGCATCTTTTAGGGGAAAATTGAAAAAATATTTGGGTCTGTGACAAAGTATAATCATTTGGAAATTTGACACGAGCCAGATGTAAAACTTATACATACATTGGCTTATCTCCCATGGCACTTTCCATGGTCATTTGGAGGTCTTGCTTTTATTTAAAGCGTAGCACATTTCTGCTGTAAAATAGAATCTTTATTAAGTTGGATGCTTTTTAGATGCTAGTTTGAAAACAAATGAATTAATGCGAAATTGATTCCAAATGGATGTGCAATTTATAAATTGAAATTAAATTTGTTTTATCAATTAGAAAAAACAGATTGTATATAAAAGACATTATTATAGATTAGAAATTAAAGAAATATTCATTTGAGATTTAATTTAAATAATTTCTATGAATAAGAGCTACATTTAATTTAGAATATTGTGCAGAATTCCACAGTACTTTGTTTCAAAACTTGTATGATGCATTGGCACAACCATTTATATTGTAACTGTTGGTGGACAATCAGGTGAAGAATCTGGTTTGAAGGGAGGTGGAATGTGATGGCTCCTCTGGGCTTCGTAGTCAGATATGAATAGCCATCAGGTGACTGCCTGCAACAACCCTGCTTGGCTGTATGCAGACCTGGATTTCCTGAACACAGCTGGTCTACTTCCAGTCAACCATCTCAGTAAAGAAAGAATCAAATAGGCAGCAGGCCCCTTATTGCACGAGGAAACTGACAAACACACATCCGATCTCCAAACCCAACCTTTGCACAGGATCCCACTAGGCAAAGGCAACCTCTCAATGGTGAATGTTTTCAGATTGCTGGATAGTGAGGGGCAGAATAGGTCAGCCTGGTCCTGCATTTACCTGCTCTTCACACACAGGATAGTGAGAGAGATCCATGGCTGATTTTACTCTTCTGCTTGACAGATAACTTTGAAACACTGCGCCTCTGTTGAAGCACAGCGGGCTGTTTTTGCCTAGTGCATGTTACCTCGTGGCATGGATCTGGGAGCCAATTTACTCACAATTATGTAATGGAAACCAAAGGCCCTTCAGTAATTTCTCTGAACTGCCCTGATGATATTCATGACAATATTAGCACCAAAGATATTGTAAGAAGAAAATGTAAGAAGAAAAAGTCCATTTATGAACGCTTAATAGACTTAAGATTAGTTGTAGAGTTTGAATATGTGTGCATCATTGATGACATTTATACAAAACTCCCCTTTTGCAGTTATTAGACATTTAATAGGAACCTGAGGGGTAACATTTCTACACAAAGGGTGGTGGGTGTATGGACCAAGCTACCAGAGGAGGTAGTTGAGGCTGGGATTATCCCAATGTTAAGAAACAGTTAGGCACGTATATGGATAGGACCGGTTTGGAGGGATACAGATCAAGCGCGGACAGGTGGGACTAGTGTAGCTGGGACATGTTGAACGGTGTGGGCAAGTTGGGCGGAAGGGCCTGTTTTCACATGACTAAACTCTTGTGAATTGACCCATCCTGCTTTGCAGTGCTTGAATCTACCAGTAGATGGCAGCTGTTTCACTAGCTGCATGAGCGTTACATTAAACATAAATCACACAGTTCAACTATGCTGGAGCCCCAGTACTGAGGCACACTGCCTTTTAATTAGAAAATACATCCTTGTTCTTTGCCTGACCTGCAGAGTGACATCACTGCCTCTCTTCCTGTTGCACTCGAGCTGCCTGACCCAAAGGCTTGACACAAGCCAGATGGCTTCGATTGGTAGGCGCACAGCCTGCCTGGTACTGCAATTGATGATACCGAATAGGAAGACCTTTTATGATCAGCTGCGCGGACTGAGTAAGAATGCAGCTTTGCTAGGTAATTGGACATCACTGAACACTCTCATTTTCATAACGAGCTCTGTGAAAAGTGACAAGACTATCTTCTTGTACAGCTTTCTGTTTTATTTTTTATATGTAATTTCTGTTGGTTAATAATGAATAGATTTCCCAAAATGTAATCTCCCTCTATGCCCCCTCAGCATATAGTCGTTTTTGAAGTTGACATGTTTACTTTTATTTAATGGCTCGTTGAGACTGTTCGTTGTGACACTTAATTTTATTTCCTTTTTTTCTCCTTGTAAAAACAGGACCAATTGTTTTGGTTTTGCAATGTCAATTTTAAGATGTCAACGTTTTACATAAGCATATTTCTTTCAGACACACTCCAGAATGACTGCTCACTGTATAAATCATTGTTTTGCTCTTCAGAAGGTGCTGGCTCTGCTGAAATGCTTTTGCTGCTTGTCTGTAAAAACACAAGAATCAATGGTGCTTTGAAGATTCATTTGCTTATGAATGATACATGTTCAGTTTTACTACCTGTTTATATCAACTTGATCCAAAGTCATATCTAAGTAATAAACATAATTTGCATGGAAAAAATAGTCAACTGGAGATGCATTTTTTAAAAAACCCAGTGATTTAGCTCCAAATTACATGTTAAGGTTTTGAAATATTAGAAATTGCAGAATATTGTTTTACACAACCTGCACGCTGTCAGCATTTTGATGTTTAACGTGACTTTCTTTTTGTTTCCCTACTTAGCTGTTGTTCCCTGCTTCTTGCCTCTTGTTTCTTGGTGGAAGTCCCCCAGTGATGTCCGCATTCAACCTGCTGCATTTGGTGACAAAGAGCCAGCCAGTTGCCCTTCGTGCTTGTGGGCTTCCCTCAGGTTGAATGTGTGCTGCATGCTGTGTGTCTTGCATACTTCCGTGCTGTCGGCAAAAAGGAGAAGGTGACTGCTGCAGAAAAAAATTCCAGCTTAGTGTTTTGACACTGACCCTACTTTTAATTTAGCAGAGTTTGACTTTGAAGGCGGAAGTTAGCAATAAATCACTGCTTTAAACGTGTACATTATCGCTATGTAAAAAAAAATATCCAAAGTAACATTTACCAGCAACCCTCTTGTCTATATATTATCTCCCCATACTATCTAACTGTTCAGTGAAACGAGGACAGCTCTCAGATCCTGAGGAAACGTAATTGTTATCATCTTTGCTACTTGAGATGCCCTTCCCTATCCTACCAGCATCGTGACTGTGTTATCATTCACATTTTAAAGTGTTGGACACCTGTACATTGAGATTCCACAATGTCAAATGGCACAAACTATCGTTTAGTGACGAATCTGCATGTAAAAATATAAGGTAGTCAAAAATGCTGGAGAAACTCAGCGGGTGAGGCAGCATCTATGGAGCGAAGGAATAGGTGACGTTTTGGGTCGAGACCCTTCTTCAGACTGATGTGGGGGAGAAGGGGTTGTGGAGTTGGAGGGAAGGGGGAATCACAGAGGGGGGCAGTGTAAAAATATAACATTTACAGTTCTGCAAAGTTAAAATTTTAAAATAAGATTTGAGTTTCTATGTTACACATCAATGTAAGCTAAACATATACATTCACCGTCACAAGGTACGCTGAACTCAACTCATTACATCATAACAAAAGCACTGTAATATCCAGTATTCTGTACTTTTGTGCAGGGTTATGCTAAATCCTCATCAAATTTACTGATTGCCACCAACATTGTCCAATTTTTGTTTAGTAAGGAATATCATCATAATAGTTCCTGTAATTTATGTAAAATAATATTAAAATGCACTAATTTACTTAAGTTGCTGGTAATACTTTAAATCATTTCTGAAAATTTGGGAAGTGTGCACATGCCTAATATAAAGGAAAAGTAACAGCTTTAATCATCTTCATTTGTGCTTGTGCTATTTGTCATGTCACAGCTTAGGAATTATTCACTGGAGGTAATTTGATGCAGTCAAAAGTATATTTTGTTCCACTGTAGAGAATGTGAGCAGTTTCAGTTTAAGTAGGAAAACAAAACGGGGTAGCAGATTTTAAAAACTTGTGCGCAAAAATAATAATGCATGTCTAGTACCAAAATTATTTTGAAGAATTTGAATACTATGGGCTTTAAAAATCTGGAGGAAAAGCTGGAACCATTCAGCAGGTCAGACAGTATCTGGGGAGATGGCAGACGAGACAGTTTGGGTATGAACGTGTCCTTACCACGAGGAAATTAAAATGTGTGTTCTCACTTAAAATAACAGGCAGAAATTGATTTTAACAAAACACAAAGGTAAAACTGGCCCATTAGTGCAGCCCACTGATTTGGAAGAACACACACATGCACAGGAAATATTCAAAATCAGACACGGACATGCACTAAGATGCAGTTAAGGATTCCGCTCGACACAGACTAGTCGTAACCCGGGGATATTCTTCTCATTCCCAACCATAGTTCAGTGGCATTGACTGGTCAACATGCTAAATATGATCTAATTATCTCATTCCCCAAGTTGAACTTTAGCATTTTAATGCACCTTCCATTCCTCCTGAATAGTGCAACTTTCGAAGACCGCAGTGCCAGTAAACACCAGTTGGCACATGGAGAAAGGCAAACACGGCAGCGAACTGTAAAGTCAGTGCCACTACCTAGATTTGAGTTGTTTGGTTTATGTATGACTCCATTTCATGCAGTACAACCACAAGGCCAAGTGAAATCTACAACTACTGAAGAGTTTTAAAACTCCTAGACGCATGTCCCCATGACAACGGAATCCAGCCCTGCTGTGTGAAAGGTTCATTCTGCCCAATATCCACTTATTCCTCATTTTTTTGCAATATCTATATGATCAGACATGAGGAGATTTAGATAGAGGGAGAACTCCCATTGGGGAAAGGGAAAGTAAAGGGTGCTCTTTTCACCAATGTATGTTCTGAACCAGAGGAAATATCTTGTCTGAAGAAGGGTCCAACCCAAAATGTCACCCATCCTGTATCTGGATAGATACTGCCTGACCCACTGAATTAAGGGCCTGTCCCACTTTCACGACCTAATTCACAACCTTTTTTACTCGTGGACATTTTTCATAAGGCTAGAAAAACACCCCGACCTACTTGATGCCACGAGTACCTACGACTAACATCACGACCTGCTACGACCTCATGACGACCATGCTGCGAGTATGAGTCAAAGGCAAACTCGGCAGAAGTCATGAATTAGGTCGTGAAAATGGGACAGGCCCTTTACTCCAGCATTTTGTGTCGATCTTCGAAATAACTTGACAACCTGTCTTCCTTTGATTTGACTTCCTTGGCCCCATGAATTTTACACAGTGCACAGTTCCTTGCAAATCTGGGCTCAAAAAACTTAATTTTAAAAATAGGACAACTGCTTACCAATCAGTTACCTGGAGCCAAAGTCTTGCCATGGACTTGTTTATGCAAGTTCAAGGGCTTCTAGGTGCTAACTGATATCCTGATACTACCTATTAAAATAGAGCATCAGAAAAATAATTGCAGCATTTCTTTCACTTGCCTTCTTCCATCCCATCACCTGTGGAACTGTTTGGAACATGGACAGATAGTTGTATCTAAGGCATTCATTAAATACTATAATTTTTTCACATGTAATTTCTTTTTTTTGGAAGGTCAATTTATGTTCAGCTTTTTTTTCCCCCCCCAAAAGCACTAATGCTGTTTGAGTCAATTTCCAGGATTCAGTAACTCCTCCAAGGGACTATTCTTCATGTTAAATGTGGACAGCGAGTCTTGGTAAGACGTTTGACTTTGAAACCAGCACAGCTGATCCAGATTATGGTCTCATTTAAGGGCCATGAATTTACCAGTAAGGATTACTAAATGGCAATCACAAGGTGGAACCCAATTTCCTGCCCCTCCCACCCAGGGGATATTAAGGCTAATTATAGAAGCCACTACTGCTGCTCTAGCAGATTTGCACAGACTGGAAATTGAACCCATGACATTTCTGAACCTTTGATTCAGCAAACCGCTGGCTTAACCAACCAATGCGTCAAGGGAACCACTATGCTGTGCTTTAAAGCTCATGGGTACATTGACCTATATATTATCATAAATGGCAGCAATACAGAGGTTTGCTTATACAATCAACTCCATCCAGTGCATATCATGTTACAAACAGTACAGTAACTGAGTTAACTTTAAACTTCACATTATCTTCTGCATTCCTCCACTCTGATCACAGCTTCCAATTAAATCATTGTTGGTCAATAATGCATTCCAGGGCCATACTTTTCAATCTCATTCTTAATGAAAAAATGTTGTCCCATGGAATACTATGTCGTAAATTTACATTTAAATGATTAAAGCAAAACAAACGTGTATTTTTTTGATCCGATGAAACTTTATCAAATCCAGCAGATGGCGCATGTGATTATAATCAGTAAATCTTATCGAATTCAGGAATATTAGTTGAGATTATTCAGGCATTTATCAAAAAGTAGTTGTTCATTCCAATGCCTAGTAAATATAAAATAAATGGATTGGAATGAGCTCCAGTGACAAATTGCAGCATTAGAATGATTTGGAAAATAGTAGACATTCAACCACTCCCAATAATGTACTACAGGTTTTTATTTTCTCATTTAAGCATTGTTGTATGAGCTGCTATCTTCAATTACCATCACTAGTCCTAAGAGTACTTCTATTTGATTTCTGTTATGCCTCAGTTTGTTATCTGTGTTCGAGTCATCCATTGTGGAGAGAGAGATGAACCAGTAATATGACTAAATTATTATGATACAAAACACATTCTTTGCAAGGAAAGTAACGCTTTATAAGAATGTAGCCGGAGTCTTTGAGCACATAGTAGCAAAAAATGCGTTAATCAGTAGTTTGAATCATTAACTCTCCAGCAAGCCGTTTTCAATGTTGGAATCGTTAGTAGGCTGCTAAAAGGAAACACCACCTTGATCTAAACTCAGAAGAGCTCAGTAAAGGGAAGTGAATACTGTAAAGTTATTTTGAAGGATTTTCTGCAGCAGTCTGACCCTGCTGTAAATGCAGTGCTGCTTAATTTGCTTTTCCTATTTGTTATGCTTTGCTTTTACAATTATCTCCAGTCATTTGTTAAATTATTTGCTACTTTGATATTCTGCTAATGAATTGCATGCTGCTATTGGGAACACCCGTTTCCTCGTATATAACACTTTGCACAGAGAATTTAATATGGTGAGCAGTCTGTTAGTGGGGAGGGGAGGAAAAGCAAAGTAAATTATTCATAAAAATGATTTGATCGTTGAATCTTTGTCTTATTAACATCATAAAATTAATTCTCAAATTACCCTTCTTTTTCACACCAGGTAAACAGCAGGCATATAAATTTTCCTCAAAGATGTTTCTTATTAGATTTTTAAAAATCTCAACCTTTACCTAAACAATCAACTTCCTGTTACCTCGCATTTGTCTGGATATTTTGGCATTATATTGTAAATACTAGTCAATGGGCACATGAACTACTGCACAGGAAAAGGGGCAGAATGGTATTGATGCTTTGCATTGCCTGGTTTTAAAACTATTGTAATTAGCGGTTAACTTTTTCAAAATGCTGCATTCTGCAACAAAAAAAAAATCTATTTAATCTTTTGAAATTAGATACTTTTGATTTAAATCCTCCAACACAGAAGCTGTTTTTTATGCTTTTAATTGCAAAGCACAAAATGGTTCTCCATTGTGGAAACCTTCAATCTGCAGATGCATATTGTTGAAAAAACTATGGCTGCTTATTGGTACTTTGGAAGTCGCAAATGATCATGTGTTTCCTCTCCAAACTGTGACCATCTTTGAAGCTGCTTTACACAAATGTTCATTGAAAAGCAAGTGTTGCCTTGAAACTTTCCCAATGGTTTCCACCAAAAAATTGTTTGTTTTTTGAAAATTGTTTGACTTCTGTGGTAAATAGGATTGAGTATAGTTGAGAAAGTCAAGTAAGTTTATTTATAATAGTTTCTGGAAAGATACGGTTGGCTTGGTGTTGAAAGTATAGGGAAAAATCACTCTCTACACATCACAGTTAACTGAAATATGCTAACTGTCTGTAGCCATGTCTTCAAACAGCCATCGCCATGCTCAATGATCTTTGAAATAAATCTTTAATAAACATGGTGAAACAAAGTGTGATAAATAAAAACTAATTTTATTTATAATAATTTTTTTGTTTATCTTGCATACTTAGTGAGGATTAGCTCCCTCACACATTGCACCTTGCAGCCAGGTGAGTTCAAGAGGGTAAACCTTTTTGAAAACCTGGAGAGATTAGTTCCTCTTTTGTGTTGTTCTTTTATAAAATGTTATTCTTGCAAGAAATTGTTTGAGGGTTGTTTAACTTAAGAATTCCTGTGCTCACAACAAAACTTCAGTACTTGCATAAAATCAAATCTTGTCAGTATTTTACTAATTAAGGGGGGAAACCTTGGTTAACCTTGTTATTGACCCAGTACTATAGGAATGAATAAAAGAGGAAATGGGCTTTAGGTGATTGACAAGGTAATCTGCTTCTTATTTATGAAAATATGTAAAAATGCTGGAACATAGGCAAAAAAAAATCAATCTTTATCTATATGTAAACCAAAAAATAACTAACTTTATTTGGTCAGACGGTTAGAATGTTGTACGCAGAATTGACTCTAGAAGTTTCAAACCTTTATGCTACGCTGTGACTAAAGAAGCAGTATTGTTAGAACGGCAAGGTCTGTTTTTCTTTATATAACCCAAATGGCCTGTTTTCTCTTTGCTCTCCTCTCAACCGCCCCCCCCCCCCCCCCTCACCTTCTTCTCCCACCCTAACAGGTTTTCAATTTCTTTGTAAGACGGGTAAATTAACAGAATAGAACTTCTGAGTATTCCGTCCCAGAAACTGATATAGGGATTATGAAATATTTTGACAATGAGTTGTTGCTTCATATTAGTAAGGATAGAGGGCTTATTTATCTCTTAATTAAAAAAAAGAAGTAGATGAAGTTAACAAAAAGTTAATAAATTAAGGCTAATTGGATTCCTTTAGACAATCTAATTCATTCTTGTACAGTCAATCCACTAGGGTTTAACCAAGTAGAAAGTTGTTTTTGTATGTTTAAAATTGTAAAATGTTGAAGAAATTTTGCTAATTAGAAACTGATGTCTTACAAATGATTTGTTCTCAACACATTTAAAGCATGACATGAAGCACATTCTGGGAAAATTGTGCGATTATTCATTTAGTAGTTCTTGTTAGACCAACAAAGAAACCAAGAATGAAATCTTTATTCCTTTTAAATAAGACTGCAGATAGCAAAGATATATGGCAGTGCTCTTTCAAAGCCTGGTATAGAAATGAAGCAGTGTCACTGTGAATGCAAACATTGGTCAGAGCAGCAGTCACATCAAAAGCATTTGTACAAAATTTAGAGTGAATTTAAAGCCCATTTTTCCAGTGAGACTTTAATGGTTTCAACTTCAAAATCAAACTTTGTAAAACAAACCTTTTATTCTGGTCAATGAATATTTTGGTGCTTAGTCAATGCTAAACAATGTGACTTTAAAATAAGAGTCCACATTCCTTAAATGAGCTGCCAGTAACTGTGTTTGGAGCTGTTTTTATGAATACTTTGTAGTAATGACTCAAGGTAAAAGTAGAAAAGCATTCAATGTTAGGAAATTGCAATCCAATACCATGTAATTTAAACCTGCATTTGCTTCTCTTGCGGTAAATGACATACAGATGGGTAACTGGTTCTTGTAGCTCGTGAGCACAATTGGCCTTTTTATATAAATACACATTTCTCAGTAACAAAAGTATTATTTGACACAGTTTTATTTTTGTACACCTTTCCCTTTTTATACATGTTTTGCTGATGCTAATTTTTGTGCAAACTGCCTCTGTCACACAATTTGTGCACGTTAAAACCTTTTACAACAAATAAAACGAGAGGAAAATCAAACAGCTTTCCTCTTGTGTTTACCTTCTAATTTTGCCCCTGAACATTTTCCCACTCCATTTTGAGAAGGCAGAATTTCGGATTTTCTTGTGACTTGATATGTTGGGACAGTTAGTATCTCACCAAAATGCTGACATTTGTATGCACTAATATTAGCCAATTATCAGGCTATTGTACTGTAGTGGTCATCAGAGTCAAACTGGATTAAAATATGCATACATCAGTTTGTGTCCAGGGGTGGGATTCCTGCTGTTTATCTTTGGGTTCTCCCTAATGGGTGTTTAGACCAATTCTAACACCCTGAACAGTCTTGCTCAATTAAGTGAACACATTCAAGGTTTCAAATTTGGGATTTAATTGATCAGTTTAATAGCAAATTAAATCATAAATGTATATGCTAATCTATCCTGTACTTCCATAAGATTAAGTTTTGGGATATGAATATTGCATGATAAATTTACCGTAACAGACTGTAGACCTGAGAATATTTGATCAGACGGTTATTTTTTGGTTGTGTTCAGAATTTCATTGCAAGGGTATATTAAAATTATATATTGCCAACATTAAATATATGGAAAATTCTAAGTGGACCCGATGAGTAAATGTTACATTCAGGGCTTTATTTAGTGCAGCTTAGTTTATTGTCACGTGTACTGAGGTACAGTGAAAAGCTTTTGTTGCGTGCTATCCAGTCAGTGGAAAGACAATACATGAATCCAATCGAGCCATTTACAGTGCATAGATACACAATAAATGAATAGGTATAGCCAACAAAGTCCGATCAAGGATAGTCCAAGGTCACCAATGAGGTAGATAGCAGTTCAGCATTGCTCTCTGGTTGTGGTAGGATGATTCCATTGCCTGATAACAGCTGGGAAGAAACTGTCTCTGAATCTGGAGGCTTCTTTACAATTCTATCAACTACAGCGTGTGGGCATATAAAATATCACAAATCTCTACGGAGAAGAAATATATTGAGATTTAAAAAACAGCTTTGTTTTGAGCTGATTCATTTAGGTGTGCAATTATCTTGTCTATTACCTTCTGAAACATTGTAAAGTAAGTTATCAGATAACAAACTAACTATAAAATCCTACAGTGTTTCACTCATTCTCACTGTTAATCCCATTGACAACTGCTGGAAATGTGTCTGCCTGAAATGACAGTTTATTTTAAAGTTAATATTGGCATAATTCTATGTTATTTAGAACGCATATAAGAACTAAATTGAAACATCCAAATGATTATGCTTATAATGCCTATTTGTTTTCTTCATACCTCTACCCCCCCCCCCCCCCCCCCCCCATATGTTCTTTCTCATACACATATCCTTCGGACAAGTTTAAGACTTATTTGAACCCAAGGAATGCTGCAGGATTGGGTAGGAGTTTGAGAGGCTTGATTGCCCAAAGTGGGAACTGGAAATGAAGAGGGACATGGTGTAAGGAAAACAGAATATATTACCAAAAAAATAAATGCAAATGTTGTCCAAGTCTGTGTCGTCCCAATTTCCCTCTTTCATAAAGTCGTTCAGCATTGAAATAACTCATCCATGCTGACAATAATGCCCCATCAAAGCTAGTCCTATTTTCCCGCATTATGTCCATATATCTCTAAACATTTCCTATCCATGTACCTGTTCAAGCCTGTTCAAGTATATTTTAAATGTTGTTATTATACCTGCCCCCACTAATTCCTCTGGCAGCTTGTTCCACATACCAGCCACTCTGTGTGAAATTATTGCCCCTCAGGTTCCTATCACCTTAAACCTATGACTGCTTGTTCTCTATTTGTCTACACTGGGATAAGGTCTGTATTCACCCTATGTATTCTCCTTGTGATTTTATTCACCTCTATAAGATCACCCCTCACACTCCTGCGTTAAGTCCTAGATTGTCGAGTGGGGGCGCCGTCGAGTATGGCTGCCCAGCCTGCAACTGTCCATCCTTCCACCCTTTTTAAAATTTTTTAGCATGTTCTTCTTTCGTGTGGCGTGCACGGCCTAAAATTGTTGGACAACTTGTTCTATTTGATCTACCATTTGTGCACGTCGAGTTGATTGCATTAGTCGAACAGGGCGGACCACGTGAAGGTTGCAATCTTCCACCCCTTTAGTATGTTAAAAAGTGTTGTTTTGTCTTTTTGTGTGGGGGGGGGGGAGGAGGGGGAACTGTATTTCTCAGTCCATACCTGGTCAGAGATGCGTCTTTCCTCCGAGCCGCATCTTCGCCCCTTCCTTACGGCCTACCAACGGGACTGGACCGGCCAGAAGTTCAGCTTCGGCGGCGGCGCAGCGCTGAAGCACCATCACGGAGCGGGCGATGCTGAGACCTCCGACTCCAACATCATGGAGCTGTGGTTGCGGAGCGTCCAGCTGTGGGCGGCGCTGGCTTTTAAACACCGCGGAGCCTGGGATCGTTCGCCGAGATCGCCAGTGTCGGAGCTCCGACCAGCGCGGCCTGTGGCCTTTGGGAGCCACGGTCTCTGGTAGGAAGTGGCTGTCCCAGACACTCCAAGCCGCTGAGAGTGATCCTCCGACGCCGGAGCTCCATCATCCGGCAAGAAGGCCTGAACATCGGGCCGCCGTTGCGCCGACTGCGGAGGCCTCAATAGGCCCGACCATGGGTGAACAAGGGAAAGTGGACTGGACTTTGTGCCTTCCCTCACAGTGGGAACCATTGTAGGGGGATGTTTCTATGTTTGGTGTTAAATTCTTCTTTAATGTTGTGTCTTATTTTTATGTGTCTTATCTGAATTAAACTTAATTAGCCATTCTTATTGCCTACTTGGCCAGCTGCTCAAGATCCTGCTGTAATTCTTGATAGCTATCTTTACTGTCTATGATACCAGTATCATCTGTAAACTTACCAATTAACATTCTCATCTAAATATTTGATATAGATGACAAACAGCAATGGACATTGCACTAAACCCTGAGGCACACCATTAATCACAGGCCTTCAGTCCATAAAACAACCTTCCACCGCTTCCTAAAGTGAGGCCAATTCACTATCCAGTTAGCTAGCTCTCCCTGGGTCCCCGGTGAACTAATATTCCAGAGTGGGTTACCATGTGAACCTTATAATAGCTTGCTAAAGTCCAATTAGATGATATCTATGGCCCTGCCCTTCTCAATCTTCTTGCTCTGTAACTTTTCAAGCTGGCATCCTTTTCTGTATGATCAGAGGTTTCTTCCAACTAAATATCGAAATAGAATGGAACCATTGTATTAAGTTCCCAGTAACAATCCCTGCTTCCTAAACAGTGACTCCATATCTGCCCCTGGCAACTGTTAAATTGAAGCAGGCCTTAGCATCACATCTGTGCTTTTGCTAAGGTCGCCTATTAGCATCTGGCCACAACATTACCTGTTTGCATACCCACCTTATCTGACCTGCTGCTGGATTGCTGACTCGTGACTTTGCTACTTTGGACCAGACTGTTTCAATGCATTTTTCATTGGCCTTGTTCTATACTCCATAAACTTGATCATCTAAAGCTCTGCTGTCCTTTGCCCTAGTCTATATCACTTGTGTGTTTGGTGATGTGTTGGTACTAGTTAAGCAACATCTCTCAAGCTCAATAGAGTGATACAGCGTGGAAATAGGCCCTTTGGCCCAACTTGCCCCATTTATGCTAGTCCCATCTGCCTGTCTTTGGCCCATATCCTTTTAAACCTATCCTATCCATGTACCTGTCTAAATGTTTCTGAAACATTGTGTTAGTACCTACCTCAACCACCTCCTCTGGCAGATTGTTCCATACATCTGTCACCCTTTGTGTATAAATAAAGTTACCCCTCGGGTTCCCATTAAATCTTTCCTCCTGTCCTCTGGCTCTCGATTCCTTCACTCTGTGCATCCACCAGATCTCACAATCCACCATGGAGCATTCTCGTTATGATCTCCAGACGTTTACCCAAGTGAGGTGTCTGTGCCCCTTCAATTACGTCTGAGCATTCCTGAATGTAATTGTTCCATACTGGTTAGCCTTGCCTTCAGCTGTCAAGGTCCTGACTTCTAGCATGTCTTCCCTAATCCACATCTGCTCCCTCTTGGTCCATTATGAAGTGACTCCAATTAACTTCTGTTCATTCTTTCCTGACATCTCCTTGCATAGACCTATTTGGTAACTTGAGACACACCAACAATCTCCAGTCTTTCCACCACCACCCCCTGCATCCTATGGTGAAGCCTATTCTATATCCTGTTAGCTACATATCTGTGGATACCATTTGATCTAACTTTCTAGAGCTGCCTACCATGCAGACCTTTATCAAAAGATTTACTGCAGTCCATATAGATTGTGCCTCTAGCCCTGCCCTCATCTACCTTCTTGGTCTGTAACTTTTCAGGCTGGCAACAACGTCATGACAATTCCGTCCATTAAAATCCTCACTGTGTGGAAAGTGGTGCCCTGTTTTTTTGATAGTGTGTTCAAGGAGCAGCATATAGATATGTAGAAGGGATCAAGGCTAGATTGTTTTGTTTTACCAGTAGTTATGGTCCAAGAGGTGAGAAGAGAAGTAATTGCAGATTACTCAGTCCATTATCACTTAGGAACAACATTATTGACAAAAAAATGTCATTTGCAGGAAATTTTTAGTTCCTTCCCTAAGCAGTAAAATATTGTCAAGTCAGGCTGATGAATGCTGCTTATTAAGGAAAGCACTCTGGTCCAGGATCATGGAAAATGAATGCCGGGTTTGACTGCAGGCCATAGATCAATATGATTTTTATTCCTTCGTACTTTCCCACAACTTTGAATATGATCAGGCATTTTAATATTTACTTTTTTGAGCGTCACTAATATTATCAAGTATCTCGCTTTGCTTCGCATCGTAGAGCCTTGACTTTAAAACAGGAGTTCACTTTGGGGATGTGTTCAAAACTTATTGTCTTTTTGACAATAAATCAAGTCTTATTGCCAAATGCACTAGTGTGAAATTGGATAGGATCAATTATCGCTATGTGGAATGATTTTCGTAGCCACATATATGCAGTTGGACTGAGAAAAGCTGGAGAAGATGATAAATTTGGCAACAAGATTGAGGGTAACTCCCATTCCTCCTGTAGTTGATATTGTGGAAAATGTTAAGAGAAAATCTTGAGGGCATCATGGTGGCGCAGCAGTGGAGTTGCTGACCCGGGTTTGATCCTGACTAAGGGTAATGTCTGTAGGAGTTTGTATGTTTCCCCCACGCCCATGTGTGTTTTCCCAGGGCGATCTGGTTTCCTCCCACACTCCAATGATGTACAGGTTTGGAGGTTAATTGGCTTTGGTAAAAAATTGTAAAATGTCCCTATTATGTAAAATAGCGCTGATGTACGGGGATCGCTGGTTGGCACGGACTTGGTGGGCCACAGGCCCTGTGTCCATGCTTTATCTCTAAACTATTCGTGACTGTCCCTGTGTGTCATGTTGTTACTTGTGGGCGGAGCACCAAGGCAAATTCCTTGTATGTGAATACTTGGCCAATAAACCTACTTACTTAAACTGATCTAAAATCTTGGAAGATAAACACCAAATACTGACTCAGTTACAAAAACAAATACTTTTAAATTTGTTTTTTCATTCCCTCTTATATTAAGGAGATGGACCAAACTACAATTCTTGCATACTTCGTGCGGAAACAAGCAGAATTCTGAAAATACCTTGAATGTTACCTTGAATAAATGTGATATAGACATATTTTGGGTGTATCTAAATTCAATGTTTCATGCAGATAAGGAAGGTCTGCCTAGTTAACAATAATAATAATAATAATAATACACTTTATTGTCATTGTAAATACATGCAACAAAATTTCAAGCGCACTGCTCGAGCGGAGCTCCAACATGTGTTACGAACTGAATATT
Organism: Raja brachyura; assembly: GCA_963514005.1. Next base: position 10,357,238 of record OY740800.1, on the reverse strand, counting down.
TTTTGTTTTCTAACTTTCCTTCGATGATCTATTTCAGCAACATGATACATCATAAAGTAATTACAATTATTTCAATGCATTCATAGAAATTGTGCCATTTAATTGCATGTAAAATACAAGATTGGGAAACTGACATTTACAGTTAGAACTTAATAATGGCTGGTTTTTATTTTCCATAGTAATTCAGATTTCGATAAGTTTATTGCGGTATATCCCAGGGTGCAATAAAATTCCCTGTTTGGATGTAGTTCGTAGCATACATGAAAATGATAGACACAACAATAGATACAATGATGGATACAAAACAGCAGAATGGTGTAAGGATTGGAGTGCAATCTGACATAGCATGATATTTCAAAACTTTTGTTTTCTTTACAGTGGTTCAAAGTTTTCATTTATGCATGTGAGTGTTTGCACTGATCAGTGCTGTAGGATTCACTAACTTTCTGCTTGCCATTAAACATGCCTGGTCAGTAATGGCTATTTGGGGAAAGGCCAGCCAAAATTCAACCAGGGTTCCTTGTACAGCTTGCTAGTCAGTAGCCACACCATGAAGGTGTATGTGGTTTGGATGGGAAGAGAATTGGACAGCTAAGTGATGCACTCATAGATGAATCGCCAGAGAACACTATATTTCACGAGAACTGGCAATTTAACATTGAAAGACTAGCAGTGCAGATGGAACAATTGGAATTATTGCCTTAAGGAGAGTTAGAATAAAATAGAACTGGGGACAAGATATCTGAAGGAAACATTAGTTTAGTGTGACTTTAAGTTGCTGTAACTGACAAAACAGCTCCTTTTCAATCTGTCTATATATCATTCTGTCTGCTAGGGTGGCCTGATACAAAGCACATTTGTGTTCAAACATATTGTTATTGCTGAGTAATTGGACATGAAGTTTCCCACAGGATATAATGTAGATGATGCTTGTATGTTCAGGTAGTCACATAACAGTAATGGACATTGCAGTTCAAACAGCTTGCTTTCATCCAAGTGAGCTCCACTCATTAATTGACTTTCATGAATTGTGGATACAAGCCACATTATTTTTTAAATGTATCCCTTTAAAGGCCACTTTAAAAGTACGATTTGTAGTGGGTCAGAAATATTCCCAGAATAATTGAAGCTGCAGGTAAAATGAAGAATTTTAAAGGCCAAATGTATGTAGAAAGTGTGTGGAGGAGGTGGACCATGGCAATAAAACAACTTCTCACTATTAGTGTATGGAATCTTTGTCATTTTAAAGGCACCGTACAGATAAAAATACTACTTGGATGATGTCCCTGCCTTGTTGCAAAAATAGTAGATTTAATTTGGTGGCATTAGAATTTCAAGGTGTTGTGGTTCTATATATAATCAAGCAAAAATAGAAGAGTGTGGCATTGATGCTTCTCTTGGATGAGATTTGTTGACAATTCTACATGGATTAAAAATTGGTGGAAATGGGGGAAGCAGGCAGCATCCTAGGCAAATCCAAAATAGATGAAGTGGACTAAAGAAATATTAGGACAGAATCAGGTTATAATTGAGATTTTATCTGTTACATTAAAAAATTGAGCCAATTCATTGTGTTATTATAGAAAAACAATGAAATATCAGGGAGAATTATTAAAAATTAGAATGACCATTATCACTTTAAAATGTTTCTTTCCTACTTAAAACCTTGTTTGTTCTTTACTGCTTGATTTTTGTGAAATCTTAAGAATTCTGGTATATGTGGCGGACAGAAATTGAGAAAAATAAAGACCACTGTTGTTAGTTTGGTTTATAGCAGATTATGATGTAAAAAGGCAGCTCAGATATCTTTGGCTTTTGTGTTAAGCAGCTACAAAGATGTATTCAAATAGTTTAATGGAAGTAAATTAAAACTTCATATTTATGGTATAGGATGAACTCTCTCTATTCATTACAAGCTAATCATAAAACTACAAGGAATATGTTTCTTTAATATTTTGAACAGTTTTGTATTATGATATGCCTGCACTCTTTAAGAAATGCCCGCAATCATTCTGCCATTGGGATTATTCTGTGTAGTGTTTCATTTGCCCATTGACCTGTAATTTGACTGAGTTATTAAATATGTAAAGTTGGAAGCATTGTTTTTATCTAATGTTCTGTGTGTAAACCTAAAGCACCTATGCACTGCTCCCATGTTGCTTGGTTGGTTTCCTAAATGGAGGCAGAGCTGTCCTGCAATCCAAGCTGAATAATATACATTTATCCATTTACCTTTCAATCCAGTGGGAAGCTCTCGTGCTTGCTTGACCAGGAAAGTCCAATTCTGTGATGTTTTGTTCAAAGTCACTCAGTGAGATCTGGCAAGATGCTGACAGACGATGTCACGTGACACCATTATCCCATTTGTGTCTTAATTTCCACAAGGATTGATAAATTTGAAATATTACCATTGATCCATTTTGTCTCACCTCGCCGTAACACTTTGAACTCATTATTTTGTACCAGCCTCTTCAGGGACCAAGGCACGCTTTGGTGATTTTGGAACAAGGAAGTTAAAATAGTCTGCTTACAACCAAGCGAGCTCCACTCTTTCATTTTAATGTGTAGTTCACTGTTTTGCACTGTTGATATATTCTCACGCAAGATCAATGTACACACAGCGAAAGCTTTGGCTGCTACACGTTGTCACAACACTGGATCCACCTCGCTCGTTTGCAGCAGCCTTGAATTGAAGAATAACCAACAATATTCTCCTGCTCAACTTAGCATTGCTTTAAGGACTAGTTTGGCAATTGAAAAATGAGTGCAGACGCTATGCTGTGGCCATTAGCCAAAGTCATTATTCAGCTTTTAACCTGGAGCGCTCCTTCTCCCACATCCTCCCTCTCCAGGTTCATGTAGGGATAAAAAGAGCTGCAAGGTGGCCTTCCCACAGCAGGAGTTGAGGAAACGCTTGACAGCCCAGCAGTACCACGTGACTCAAGAAAAGGGGACGGAGAGGTATGACTTAACAGAGTGAGAAAAATGTACAGCTGAATAATGCAGTGTCTGTATTTTGAGTGATTAATGGGCGCTGAAGGGACCAATATGGTTTGACCACTTCCATTTCACATTAGCTTGAAGGTATATGCCACATTAGAAAAATGCAGCACAGGAAAAGGCCCTTTGGCCCACAATGTCTGTGCCAAACATAATGCTAAAATTAACTGATCTCATCAGCCTACACATGATCCATATCTTTCTATCCCCAGCATATCAATATGCATATTTAAAAGCCTCTTAAATGCCACTGTTGTATCTGCCTCTGCCAACATCCCTGCCAGTGCATTCCAGACTTTCACCGCCCTCTGTGTGTTTAAAACATGCCCCCGACATCTCCTTTAAACTTTGCCCCTCTTATCGTAAAGCTACGTTCTCTAATCCCTCTACAAATCTAGCATCTGATCAATAGTTCCAATGTTTGTAGGCACATGCCATGTGCACCGTAGTCCACTTACTCAAGTAAACAGCAGACAAACTCCTAACGGTGTAGATACAGCAACCAATATATGTTTTACTTCGGAGTCACGTGAGTGACTTCGTGAAGACCCCGCCAACACGCATGCGCGGCATATCGTCGCGCGCATTTGCTCACGGCAGCTGGGGGGGGGGAGTGCGCTCCCTCAACCGGCTCCTTCAAAAAGGTAAGCAGCTGCAGGTAAGTTAACCTTGAGCTGGTTTACCGTTTTGTGTGGTCTGTGTGTTTTTTTCAGAACCATGGAAGGAGGAAGGAGTGGGAGTCGCGTTCAGCGAGTGAAGTCCTCGGAGCTGCCCGCTACATCGGGAGCAGCTGAGACACCACCGAGGAAAAAGTCGCGGCAGTCGGGGAGCTCTGAGCAGCTGACCAGACCCGGCACAACCCCTCTGGCCAAGAAGAGGGTGTCCGCGCAGGAGCAGGGGCTGGGAGACCCTGACTCTAGAACTCCAGTGCCCAAGACCAGGGCTGGAGGTAAGGCACGTGGGGCTCTTGGAGCAAGCGTGTCCGCGAGTGCATCCCCCCCTTTAAAGGTCCCTCGCGGGCAGAACAGGGGGGAAGCCTCGCTAAAGTCCAGCCTTGTCGGTACGGCAGGCAGGGACAAGCCACTGGGGAAACCTGCAAGGAAGCAGACCAGTGGCAATGCTGGCGTGCCGAGGATCCCTGTGGGGGCAGGATGTACCGGCACACCACCGGAACAGGCTGCCGTAGTGCGGGCCGGTGGCAGCAAAGTACGGTCCAGCGCCCCTGCTGAGGCGGGTAAAGCAGACCATGCGCCGCCACAGTCCCGTTTATATGTGGAACGCTGTGGTGGTAAGCCCGCACGGACATCAGAGAGTCCAGTTTCTGGTGCAAGTACTGACTCTAGCCCTCTTCCCTCCCATCAGACAGAGGGGCCGCTGCTGTCCAAACGACGGCGGACCAGCGGTGTGTCCGTGTGGGAGTCGCACAGCCCCGCTGGAGTGGGAGCTGGCGACTTCCCGGCAGTACATTCCGTGGGGGTGTTGACAACTGCTGGAAGCCCCGGTTCCTCTGGAGAGGCTGGGGAAGACGACCAGTGGCCCGCGTACAGCGGTGACGGTCGTATCGGCCGGTTGGAGCATATGGTGGAGGTGCTATATCAACGGGACCTGGAGCGTCAGGAACGGGAATCCCAGAGGTCTGGGAGCTACATGCAGCCGCCACCTTCTATCTCCCCGTCGCTTGAGAGCCAGCAAGGAAGTATGGGTGAGCCTGAGGAGGGAGAAGAGGTCCAGAACCCACAGGAAATGTTGGAGGCGGTATCGAAATTTGGGTCACCTGCGGCGGCAGGAGGACCACTACATCCCAAAATAGCGGCGTCAATCGATTTCCTGACTACGCACCAGCTCCAGGATACCGTGCTCTCGGAAACAGTGGGGAAGTATAAGGCACCAGCAAACTGTAACTCCCTCAACGTACCGAAAGTGAATGCAGCAATATGGGGGAACATGTCGGCGAACACAAGGGTCAAGGAGGGCAAGCTCCAGAAAATCTTAAAGCTACTGACAGCAGGTATCACGGCTTTTGCTCGGTCGCTGGATGCCACGAATGTGTCCGAGGAGCAGCAGGATGCGCTAGCACTTCTGTGCACCACACAGTTTGAGATAAACTGTTTCAGGAAGAGCTCCATCCGGCCAAATTTGAATCCCAAATTTGCGGGATTATGCAGCACCTCCACCGCACCACCACCACCAAGGCAGTTGTTTGGGGAAGACCTGCCTAAACGTGTAAAGGAACTGGACGAGGAAGCCAAGACTGTGGGGATGATGAGACAGTCTTATTCATCCAAAACTCCCGGTTACACCAGGCAGCAGCCACGTTCCTCGTTCAGGCCCCACACATCGGTGGACCAAGGCCCCAGAACACATTCACAAACATATTCCTCGGCGGGGGCCCAACAGCAGAGGCCTTTTTTATTCCAAGGCCAGCCCAAGCCAGCTTGGAAGATGCGGCAACAGGGCCGCGCCACACGAGGAGCGAAGACACCACAGTCCAGACCCCGGCGCTAACCTTGGAGGTAAGGGGGCTTGGGTCCGTCCACAACGTAGCTTTAGTAACCTCACCGGTGGGGGGACGGCTTCGGGGTTTCCGGTCTGCTTGGGATACCCTAACTACGGATCCTTTTATTTTACAAAGCATTCAGGGTTATGAGATAGAGTTTATTAATGGCAGAGATCCCCCTTCGCAACATGAGCCTAGTCGCAGATTTGCACTCTCTCAGTCAGAGAAGGAGCGGGCTCATGTTGAAATACTACGATTAGAAAAGAAAGGGGTGATACAAAAAACGATGCACGAGCCATTGGAGTTTGTTTCCAACATCTTTACTAGGGTTAAGAAGGATGGAGGCTGTCGGATTATCATCGACTTAACCCAGTTGAATGCTTTCGTACAATATACCCATTTTAAGATGGAGACGTTTGAGACGGCCAAGCAGTTGGTTAGTCATGGGTACTTTATGGCTTGCATTGACCTGAAGGATGCGTACTATACAGTCCCTATTGCTAAACAACATCGAAGGTTCTTGAAATTTGTCTGGGAAGATCAATTATGGCAATATATGGCTTTGCCTAATGGGATTACAACAGCGCCGAGACTATTTACTAAAATTGTCAAACCTTTATTGGCACATCTCAGGAAACAAAACCATATTATAATGGCATATTTAGATGACATTTTCATAGCAGGGAAAACCCTAGAGCACGCCCAGTTGGCAGTCTCGGCCGCTATATCTTTGTTTCAAAGAATGGGGTTTGTAATCCATCCAGACAAATCCAAGCTCAACCCTTCGCAGGTCATGGACTATTTGGGGTTCACTATAGACACTAACCAGATGGAAATCACGGTCCCAGTTGACAAAGTGGTGGACGTTCAACAAGCATGCATCAGTTTACTTGACAACAACAGGCCAACCATTCGGCAGGTTGCTAAGGTAATTGGCAAGCTGGTTGCCACATTCCCGGCCGTAAATTATGGTCCGTTGCATTACCAAAACTTACAAAAAAGTAAAATTCTGGCGTTAAAATTGAATACCGGACATTTTGACAGACCTATGCGCTTAGGCATAGGGGAGCAAACTGAGCTGGAATGGTGGGTTCATAATATTGGAGTAAGTTCCAAACCCATCATTCTCCCGAATCCCACGGTTCTGTTGCAAACTGATGCGAGTGCACAAGGCTGGGGGGCAACTGACACTGTAACCAGCTGTGGTGGCAGATGGGACGCTCATGAGTTCACGCTTCTCCAAGTGCAAGGCATTAATTATTTGGAAATGCTGGGGGTCTTTCATGGACTGCGGGCATATTGCAGTAATTTGCGTCATGCACATGTCCGCCTTCAAATCGATAACACCACGGTGGTAGCCTATATAAATCATATGGGTGGTATCAGGTCAGTATCTTGTAATGATTTGGCAAATACAATTTGGCTCTGGTGCATCAAAAGGGGTATTTGGATATCAGCAACGTACCTTCCGGGGATACTCAATACGGTGGCGGACACCAGGTCACGAGTTTTTAATGATAACATTGAGTGGATGCTGAATCCCCTTGTGTTTGCTGAAATTGTGACAGAATTTGGTATGCCAGATATTGACCTATTTGCGTCTAGACTGAACCATCAGATACCAACATATGTATCGTGGGAACCAGATCCTGGGGCAGTGGCTTTGGATGCTTTTTCGCTCCACTGGGGGAAATGGTGTTGCTACGCTTTTCCCCCATTCTGCCTCATCAGTCGGGTATTACAGAAGATTAAATTAGACTCTGCATCAGGCATTCTGGTAATACCCGACTGGCCGACACAACCGTGGTACCCGGTGGTCTCTCAGATGCTGAAGCGCCCGTGGGTGCGAATAGGAAACAACCCACAATTGGTTACTAATCCCGTCACTGGCGAGCCGCATCCGTGCCACGCCTATTTAAACCTGTTGGTCTGCAGGTTCTGAAAAGGCCTTTGCTGAACACGGGGATCTCACCGAGGGCCATGGATTTAATCGCTGCATCATGCAGAGCATCTACAAGGCGGCAGTACCTGACCCAGATCAGGAAATGGGAACTATTCTGTTTAAGGAAGAGTGTTACCTATGATTCTGCCACAATACCTGACGTCCTGGAATTCCTGGCGGGCCTCCACTATGATGAAGGGCTCAGCTATAGTACCATCAATAGCGCCAGGAGTGCGCTGTCCTCGTACCTTCCGGTAGGAGTGGGGACCAACAATCTGGTGTCGAAGTTTATGAGGGGTGTATTTAACACAAACCCTCCACGGCCCAGATATAACGTTGTCTGGGATGCAGGAGTGGTCCTGTCCCTGTTAAGATCATGGTCCCCCATGGCGGGGTTACCTCTTCACCAGCTCACCCTGAAGGTGGTCATGTTGATGGCGCTCACGTCTGCTCAGCGGGTACAGGCGCTTCAAAAGTTGCGCATTGACAATATGCTCTCTACCCCTGGGAAAATAACGTTTTACGTTGCAGACCTGCTGAAGCAGCATCGACCCGGATCTTTGGGGCTGCAGTTGGAATTCCAGGCGTACCCCTCTGATGCCACACTCTGCACAGTCACCCATCTCCGTTGCTACATTGAGTTGACCCGGTCGATCAGGAATTCGGAACAAGGACTGCTTATAAGCCACAAAAAAACCACATCGCCGGGTGACAGTGCAGACGATCTCCAGGTGGCTCAGGGAAGTGTTGGATGCAGCGGGTATTGACACTAACTTGTTTAAATCTCATTCCACCAGGGCTGCATCCACATCAACAGCGAGGGCCATGGAGGTGCCCATGGATCACGTCCTCGCTACGGCAGGATGGGCCAGTGAGTCAACCTTTCAACGGTTCTACCATAAGCCATTGGCCGGACCTGCAACATATGCGGATGCAGTACTCAGGGCTGCTCCCTAATATCATTTGTCCCCAGTCAGGGGGTTTGTTTATGATTTGTGTTTAATAAATGTTAATTATTTTCAGATCGTCCAGTCTGGATTGCTTTAACAAACTTCCTCCATCAGGATTGCGGCAGTGTGGTAGCATGGGCGTTGTCCAGGGCGTGTAATCACAGAGCTTTGAAGTCTTCACGAAGTCACTCACGTGACTCCGAAGTAAAATAGTAAGATTAAACGAGAACTTACCAGTTCGAAGGTTGATCTTTATTTTATGAGGAGTTGCGATGAGGGATTTCGTGCCCTCCGCTCCCAACCCTCGATCATTATGTTCAGCTGGTTAGTTCGCAGTTTAATCTTAATATCCTTACTTTTCGTCGAGTCTGTGATTCCACACCGCTGCTTTGAAGGATGCCGCGCATGCGTGTTGGCGGGGTCTTCACGAAATCCCTCATCGCAACTCCTCATAAAATAAAGATCAACCTTCGAACTGGTAAGTTCTCGTTTAATCTTACTATTCTTCCACACTAAACTATGGGGTCTCTGTGATCAACACTCAATCACTTCAAGATCTTTTTTCATTGTATACCCACACCTTCCCCAGCGGTACAACTAATATTCCATCTGTATCCGCCTGGATAGGGTGAATGTGGAGAGGATGTTCCCACTAGAGGGAGAATCTTGTACCAGATGCCATGGCCTCAGAATAAAAGGACATCCCTTTAGAAAGGAGATGAGGAGGAGATTCTTTAGTCAGAGGGTGGTGAATCTGTGGAATTCATTGTCACGGAAGGTGGTGGAGAATGTCAATGGATATTTTTAAGGTCGCGATTGATATGTTCTTGATTAGTAAGGTGTCAAGGGTAATGGGTAGAAGGCGGGAGAATGGGGAAAGATAGAGCAGCCATCATTGAATGGTGTAGTAGACTTGATAGGCCAAATGGCCTAATTCTGCTCCTCCAATTTATCAACTTATGGAACTGCAGATGCTGGAGTTACAAAAAAAAGTAAGTGCTGGCGTAGCTCAGCAGGTTATGCAGCTTCTCTGGAGAACATGGTTTGGGGTCGTGGCCCTTCTTCTATCTGCACGTTTTGGAGGACAACTGAATATTTGCACCCAGTTGATGTGTTTAACATCAGCCTTTTTTCCCTCCTTTTTAATTTCATGGTTTAAACGCAAAGTAGAGAGCGAATCAACTTTTAGAATCATGTTTCCAAGTCTTTTCTATTTTGTGAATGTCCTCTGCATTGTTTTTAAACCTCTTGTACACAAAGCACTGTAGTAGTTTGACTGCGTCTTTGGAAGTCTCTCTCTAGATACTAGAATAAACTAAACACTGGGGGAAGTGGACCACTGCCAGAGCAGTTTGAAGGTGATCATTGTGTGTTCAGAAGCTGGGCTGCCAAAAGAAGGTTGTGTAATTAAGACTTTTTTTTGAAGCACATATGGAGAAAGTATTTATTGGCTCATTTGCGGTTGGAATGTCAAAAATGTTCAATAACTGCCCTCGCATGTCTTTAGTCCCTGGAACCTAGCCCTCAATGTGTTTTTTTTACAAACGTTCCTCTCTTCCAAGACAGTATTTGGAGAATAAATGGAGCCTCTCAGCTGATTTTTAGTGCTGAGTTGACATGCCAAGGATAACCCTTTTGTCAAGTTTATACAGTACACCCTGGCACATGCCTTCAGGAACATTAATTCCAAATTTATTAGTGATGTAACTGCTTGTTCCCATTCAAAAAACTCTTTACAATGCATGGGGTCCCAGTTAATGGGCTATACTTTCTTCCTGGCACAATATATGATTTGAATTTACTGAAAGTGAATCATTGACATTTTAAAGGGCCTGCCCCACTTGGGCGACCTAATCCGCGAGTTCTGGCGAGTTTGCCCTCAACTCATACTCGCAGCACGGTCGACACGAGGTCGTAGGAAGCCTCTGTAACTCTCCTTCATGCTCGAGAGTAGTCCCCGTGTACTCGAGGCCTCAGCTAGGTCCCGGCGTTCTTTCTCAACGTTAAAAAATACCCGTGAGTAATAAAAGGTCGCCATGGAAAAAATAGATTATTTTTTTACTCGTAGGTTTAGTCGTAGTAGGTTGGCATGTTAGTCGTAGTTAATCGAGGGTAGTCGAAGGTAGTCGTAGATAGTCTTCATCATAGTCGAAGGGAGGTCGAAGGAGGTCGTCTTCACTCTCCACAATTCGGTATCCAATTTCCCCGAAGTTAGTCAAAGCTGGTCATAGCTGGTCTTCAACATAGTCGAAGGAGGTCTTCACCATGTCATTTTTTCAAACTCTTCTAAACTTCCCAATTAGGTCACCCAAGTAAGACAGCCCCTCAACTCCAGAAGTGCATTGGCACTGGACCTTCACATTTACTCTCGGGTTCTCGGCCAAATGACATTTTGCCCCACAGCAAACTGGCAGAATGATTCCGTACAAATGCAAAGACTTCCAGGTATTTTTAAAATCTATTTGTAAAATAGAAACTAGCAGGAGAGGTATGGAGAAAGAAACAATGGTGGATGCACAATGTATAGCTTTTCCAAATAAAATTTATACTTGATTGTAATAAAATAACATTTTTATTAATTCACTCTATTCACTACATTTTCCCTTTAGTGCATTTGCAGGAGAGTACAATCTATACAAAGACAAAGGGACCTACAATTGTGTTGTTTGTGGGACTCCCCTATTTGCGTAAGTACAAAAATGTACCTATGTTGTCTTTATTAGGCAAATTGATTATTTAAAATATACAGTAAATTTGCACCATGTGATGAAGCCAACAATTACATTGAAAGATAGGCACAAAATGCTGGAGTTAACTCAGCGGGTCAGGCAGCATCTCTGGAGAAAAGGAATAGGTGACGTTTCGCTGAGTTATTCCAGCATTTTGTGTCTATCCTCATCTAACCTCATCTCCAAGCTGCTGGACCTAGGACCTGGACCTTGTGGTTGGTTATTTTAATGCAGGGGACTTGAAACTCTCAACCATTTCCACTTCGGCCCCATCAATGCCGATTGGGGCATAACCAGCTCCTTAATCTTGTTGACATTGAAAGAAAGGTTATTGTTCTGACACCATGTTGCTAAGTTCTCTGTCTCCTTCCCGAAATCTTCTCATTGCTTGTGATTCAGCCCACCACAGGTGTTATCATCTGCAAACTTGGAGATGGAGTTAGACATGAATTTGACCGTACAGTCCTGAGTGTGTAAGGGGTATGAGAACGCATACTAGTGAGGCACCCTGCTGATGGAGAGGTGTTGTTACCTATCCTCATTGATTATGATCTGTGGGTCAAAGTCAAGGATCGAGCGTCAGAGGGAGGTAGGTGCTGATTCCTAGGTCCAGCAGCTTGGAGATGAGGTTAGATGAGATTATGCTATTGTAGGCAGAGCTATAGCCAATAAACAGGAGTCTGACTGGGCCCGCGTGAACCAACCTGATCTCCCAGTTGCCGTACACTTTAATTCGCTATCCCATTACTACACAGACCTTTCTGTCCTAGGTCTCCTCCATTATCAGAGTGAGGCTAAGTGCAAATTGGATCAACAGCATCTCATATTCCGCTTGGACAGCTTACAGCCCAGTGGTATGAGTATTGATTTCTCTCACTTCAGGTAGCCCCGATATTCCCTCTCTCTGTATTCCTCCCCCACCAAAGTCACACTAGCTTCTCATTTTCACCCTACAAACAGCTTATGATGGCCTGTTTCCTTTATCATCATTAATTTTTTGCATATCTTTCATTCATTGTTCTTTATCTCTCCACATCCCCGTCTATATCTCTCATTTTCCTTATCCCTAACCAGTTTGAAGAAGAGTCTCGACTCGAAACGTCACCCATTCCTTCTCTCGAGATATGCTGCCTGTCCCGCTGAGTTACTCCAACTTTTTGTGGCTATCTTTGGTTTAAACCTGCATCTGCAGTTCCTTCTTACACAAATAGGAGCCTAATGTAGGCATCTTGCTGTGTGGATGTTACAGAGATGTGTTTAGGGCCAGGGAGATAGCTTCTGCTGTGGACCTGTTGTGACGATACTACAAGTTAAGAAAATTATATATTAAGAAATGTTAACGCTAAACAAAAGCGGGCAAAGGATGCAGTATTTACCGAGTGTATCTCCATCTGCTTCTCAAATGCATGGGAATGTTCTAGGTTGAGAATAACATTGTCTGGATTATCGCTGTTTCCCCTTTCAAATAGTAAGGGTTCAGCAGCAAGAGTTTAATCAATATTGAAAGTTATCTTGATTTAGTAATATATAGAATCTTTTCATTTAGTAGCTCTTGGCCTATAGATTTTAGCTGCACTCTGTATTCACCAAATTTGCTGAGAACATTTATCAATCAAATAATATGGAGATGCAAGGAACCGCAGATGCTGAAATCATGAGCAAGATATAAAGTGCTGGAGTAACTCAGCGAGTCAAGCAGCATCTGTGGAAGGTATAGATTGGTGATGTTTCTGATCGGGACCTTCTTCAGACTGGTTGGTCTGATTCATCAGACTGAAGAAGGGTCCTGACCCGAAACATCGCCTATCCATTCCATCTACAGTTGCTGCCTGACCTGCTGAGTTACTGCAGCATTTTGTATTTTGCTCAATTAAATAATATGCTTGTGCATGAGTAATGTTTGTGGTTTGGATTTGATATACCTAACTTTTGACTCGACCTTTCTATTATGTTTGCATAGTACTAGCAATGAATCAGCCACTTCTTCTGTACGATCTTCATGTATGCTTCCATTTGAAAGTCATCTTTGGGATCATGAATGCCCCTATGTTTTTTGGGGGGTGGGGGGGGAAATATGCCAAGTGTCCCTGGAGCTCCATAAATCTGTACACTCACATGCATGGTATGATTTGCACTATACGTTGTCTGGAATGCTCTTTATCAAAACTAAAGATTCCATTCATTTACATTTTTAGCTGGTGTATATCCATTGACACTGGATCCAGTAGATCGATGCACTGTACATTAGCAGCAGTCTTTATGTATGATTTAAAAAAAACACTGTACCAACTGGATCTGAGGTATCGCAAGATACTTAAAGTTGGTTGAGGGATGGCAAAGCCATAAATGCTAACTTTACTATTTTCCTGTAATTAATAATTTGCCGAAACCTCAATTAAGTTACTATGATTGTTTTGCAGTTCTTCATTATGAAAATAAAAATGCAGCAAGCTTCATTCTAAATTGCTGTTGCCATCCAGAATCTAACATCTGATAGATTTTCAGTGATACGAGGGCATAAATTATTATTTGAAATTGTAATAATAACTGCCCAAATATTTACATTTCGCTCTGCAATGCCACATGCTATCTTCCATCAGATTTTAGGGTCGATAAGTATTTTATTTTGTACCACGTCATTATTCCTCAAGGCCACGAGTGCAGATAAGTGACCTCCATAGCCAAACTTCTGATAGCTGCTTGTGTTATGAAAGTTTAAATGGAAGATAGACACAAAATGCTGGAGTAACTCAGCGGGACAGGCAACATTTCTGGTGAGAGGGAATGGGTGACATTTCGGGCCGGGTTCTTGAAGGGTCTCGACCCGAAATGTCACCTGTTCCTTCTCTCCAGAGATGTTCCCTGTCCCGCTGAGTAACTCCAGCATTTTGTGTCTATTTTCCATTTAAACCAGCATCTGCAGTTTATATATCTTTTATTCATTGTTCTTTATCTCTCTACATCACTGTCTATATCTCTAATTTCCCTTATCCCTAACCAGTCTGAAGAAGTCTCGACCCTTATACAATCGCACAGTAGTTAAGTTACAGTACTGGTCCCATTAATCCAGAGGTGCAATTTTGAATCTCCCCACAGCATCCGATTAAACATTTCTAGACTTGTTTTTTAATAGCTAGTCTTATTGTGTAGTCTTATTGGTGAGCAATTGGGGGATGTGCAGTAAATGACAACCTCATCCTGTGAACAACTAATTTCTTAAAATGCCTCCTGTTCCACTATTAATAGCCCAAGGATATTCATCTCCCTGCTCCCTTCAGGTAGAAGGTACAGGAGCCCGAGGACTGGAACGACCAGGTTCAGGAATAGCTACTTCCCCACAGCCATCAGGCTATTAAACTTGGCTCGGACAAAACTCTGAACATTAATACCCCTTTATCTGTTATTTGCACTTTATCAATTTATTTATTCATGTGTGTATTTACGTATATAATGGACACACTGATCTGTTTTGTAGTCAATGCCTACTATGTTCTGTTGTGCTAAGCAAAGAAATAATTTAATTGTCCTGTCAGGGACACATGACAATAAACTCGTTTGACTGACTTTGACTTTTGAGAAGGAAAGGAATTGAACTCAATTAAATTTGGAAACCAATTCGGCTTCCAATTCTCCAAATTAATAGATCAACCACAGTGGCTGTTACCTTTCATTCCAAATGCCGATTAATCATTGTGGGTTTCCATTGGTTTTTAGAATGAAATGTTCTACTTTCTGAACTTCTTGTATCGTGATTTTAGGATGACACATCCCTATGCAATATAATTTTTAGAATATCTTAGATATATATTGCTGAGTTTGTTTGGTCTGGATCCACACACATTTCAGTTGGAGAGCATGTGCGTCTATTCCTGTGTTTTCAATGAGTTTCAAACTCATTAGCTAGCTATCTGTTATTCTTTCCATTACAGACCTATTTACCCACTTATAACTATCTAAGCACAAGTCAAAACAAACTACAATCACTTTATCTCAAATCTTGTCACTTGGGATAAGACGGGCTTCTAAATATAGTAAATGGGAAGGAAATGAGATTGAAAAGCCTGCACACAGACAAAAAACACTTTTGCCATTATTGATGAAGATTTGTTGCACAATAATTGCAAATCTGTCAGTAGAAATAGTTGTCAAAGATTGTTGAGGACCCCATTAAGAATCGAGGGCTGGGAAATTACAGAAATACTTAATGAGGATTTAACCTCGGTTTTATTTTGCAAAGGAAGATGAAAGAGATACTCATTTTGACGATTGCCAAGAAGCAGACAGCAGCGGAAAACGAACAACTGATACTTGTTGACAGGTTGCTGCCACTGGTGTGGCAGGAAATCTATGCTGGAGTCATGCTTTATAATTTATAACATTTATATTCATCTACAAGTAGGCAAGATTACTTGTGTTAGTATGAACATTGTAGGCGGAAAATTTCGATGAGTATGCATTAGGGATTGGTAGATAGTTTGGGAGGAGCTACCAACTGGGGAACTTGAAAGGAATTGTGTCCATGTAATTTGGCGATACCCCTGTGCTTCATCTGATATTTATTCTTTAATCCATATCACTAATATAGATTAGCATAGAATGTTATCTACTCATCATTAGAGATAAATTATACCGTGCAGTTACGCCTTGTCTTAGAACGGTAGATTGCATGATTTTTCAGGTGTTTAGGTGCCCATTGAGAAATTTCACTCTGCTTCTTTTCCCCAGTGTTAAATTCCCTCCAAATTGGCTCAAGAGTATTGCAATACAGAATATTGTCTGCATTGAGTTTTTTCATTGTGTTGGTACAGTTATTACAGTTATTGTATAGAGCAACAAAACTATATCATCCCCTTCAAACACCACTATTTAAAGGATCAGTGCTGGGGCTGCTTTCTTTGCTGGGATATGTGTGCCTAAACTACTCTGTCTGCAGAGGTCAATGTCCAGGTCACAATGCTCTCTGCGCTTGGCTTATTGCAGGCGGCTGCTGATCTTTCCATATCCCAGTTTGCTGCTCGCTACTACTTTAGTGAGGGCGTGCAAACTCAAGGAGAGAAAACTCCATCTATCTATCTGTCTGTCTGTCTGTCTGTCTGTCTGTCTGTCTGTCTGTCTGTCTGTCTGTCTGTCTGTCTGTCTGTCTGTCTGTCTGTCTGTCTGTCTGTCTGTCTGTCTGTCTGTCTGTCTGTCCCAGGCAAAGGCATTTGTCTGCATGGCAAGCTCCACAAAAGTCTAGGCATTGGCAGATTTCCCTTGTTCCTCTACAAAGACATATCTGTAAAACTCCTGCTGGGAGTGCCTGACTCTTGGTGTAGGGAGGAACTGCAGATGCTGGTTTACACCGAAGATATACACAAAGTGCTGGGTTTCTCAGCAAGTCAGACAGCATCTCTGGAGATAAGGAATAGGTGACGTTTCGAGTAGAGAACCTTCATCAGAACAAACATCACCTATTCCTTTTCGCCAGAGATGCTGCCTGACCCGCTAAGTTACACCAGCACTTTGTGTCTATCTTATTGTAGGTGTTGGGGATCTCCATTACCCTATCTCCAACATCTCTAAGTTTACGGATAAAATAGCTGGGTGGCAGCGTGAGCTGCAAGGAGGATGCTATTGAGGCTGCAGGGTGACTTGGTTAGGTTGGGTGAGTGGGCAGATGTATGGCAGATACAGTATAATGTGGATAAATGTGAGGTTATCCACTTTGGTGGTAAGACCAAGAAGGCAGATTATTATCTGAATGGTGTCAGATTGGGAAAAGGGATGGTGCAACGAGACCTGGGTGTCCTTGTACATCAGTCACTGAAAGTACGCATGCAGGTACAGCAGGCAGTGAGGAAAACAAATGGCATGTTAGCCTTCATTGCAAGAGGATTTCAGTATAGGAGCGCAGAGGTCCCACTGGCCCAGGAGAGACCACACCTGGAGTATTGTGTGCTCTTTTGGTCTCCTAATTTGAGGAAGCACATTCTTGCTATTGAGGGAGTGCAGCGCAGGTTCACCAGGATGGCAGGACTGACATTGGTGGGACGGTGGTGGAGAGGGTCAAAAACCTCAAATTCCTGGGCGTGCATATCTCTGAAGATCTGAAGGACGGCCACGATGGCGCAGTCGTAGAGTTGCTGCCTCACAACGCTTGCAGCGCCAGAGACCTGGGTCCGATCCCGACTACGGCTGCTATCTGTTCGAAGTTTGTACGTTCTCCCCATGTACAAACTCCGTACAGATAGCAGCCATAGTCGGGATTGAACCCGGGCCTCTGCCGCTGCAAGCGTTGTGAGGCAGCAACTCCACTGCTTCACCACCGTGGCTGCCCTTCAGATCTTCAGAGTATGCACAACCAGGTATTTGACCCTCTCCACCACCATCCCACCAATGAAGACACGTTGTGGATGTACCAGATCAAGGTCAATGGAGCACATAAATAGCTAAAACATGGTGAATGGTCCTCTTTTAGGACTATACAGTTCACAATTACAAGAGAATGGAGTCCAATGGCTTGCATGTTTTGAAGGAGGGCCCATTGTACTAAAATACAGAAACACGCAAGGCAAAAATATGCAAGACAGCACCAGATGTTATGTTCCAAATCTGGCTTAAGCACACAATTTGGTGGTGGCTGATTCTTGGATTGCGCTAAGGAGAGTACACCAAAATACATTTTTACAAGGTTAGGTCTATTGGAGTCGTTTCCTGGAAGTACTGAAAGGAATGAAAGAATTAAATGAAGAAAGTTTGCTAGTGTTAGCGTTGGTGCGGGCAAGAAGAAATGAAACATCAGTGACAGTAACAAGGGAAAATGTAAAGGTTCCTTGAAATGCTATGTTAACCATGGATCATCACCTCTGATTATTTGACCTTGTGCTCAAATAAATACTATAAAAAGTGGAAGAGAAAGGTGATTTGATTCTTCCAGGCATTGCTGCAAAAAGAGGCCACATGCCTGGTTGAAATTCACCGCTTTGCACTTTCCATTTCACTTTGGAAAAGAGCTATTTTGCCGGTTTGTTTTTGCAGACATCCCACATCCCAGAAGTATTGTGCTGAAGAAAACCTGTGGCATGTATTCACATTTCCAACCCTTGTATCTAAGAGCTTGGTCAATGATTCTGAGAAATTTGATAAGGGTTAGGTAATTGGTGTGGCTTGGGAAAGGAATGTCAGAATCTGGTGCACAATTGACTCTCAATATTGGAGTAAAGTCTTGCACGAAAGAAATATAAAAGGTCCGAAACATAAATCCTGCTGGTATTACGGAACTCTGTGGTTATTCTGAAGGTCCTTTTCTAAATTTAGTAAATGTAGAAAAAAATTCAGATTTAAAATATGCATATCCATTTTGAGTTTTCTGTAGGAATGTGGTTTTATTTCAGCATACCCCTGGTGTTCATTTCCAACATGGTAATGTACTGTGCCAAAATGCTTGGTTTGAGCTATAGTGATGCAGTTCCATTAAATGTGTGCTCCTGGTAACTATGAAATATTTTCTCCAAGATCTTTAATAATACATCACTTGATTTTAAAATGGCAATTTTATTACATTGTAAGTGGAAATGCAATAAAATTGTGGCAAAGTTGGACTTCTGGAAATTAATCCTGTTATTTTTGCTGTAGATCAGGGGGGAAAAATAGGTTGGCTGAAGCTCAAAATTTGTATGGAATACTATTATAACCTTTGAATGCACTCTGGTTTTATCTATCACTGAGGGGAAAGGAGGTTAATGCCTCATTCTCAGGTAGTTTAATACATTTTATTGAAAAGCCTTTATGCGTGTAACATCCTCTAACTGGGTTCCCGCTGAGCAATTCTTGTATCTTGCTGTGGCAGCTGTGGACAGATATACAACTGAGCGTTAATGTGTGATATAAATCTGACCAGAGCATGCTCACTAATTGGTTTGAGAGTCTCATACAGACAATGCTGTCTTATAACAGCTTGCATGGATAGGCCTAGTCTGAGGGTTAATTCTGCTTGACAGCACATCAGCAGCATCTTGAGTGTAATTACCCAACAGCAGTTTTCCCACAGCTGAATGGAGAGCTTCAAAGACTCCTGAATTTACAGCCAGTATTAACTTATATCTGAAACATGATGTTCCCACAAGGGCAGAATTTTTTTTTTTAATGTATAAATTGCCTAGCCAGTTAACCATGCAACAAGTAGTGAGGGGGTTGGAAATGACATCTGGCTTTGAGATACTGAGTTTCAAGATACAAAAATTCTTAACATACTCAACTAATTAGCAAGTTTTCAGAGGGTTTGTGCTCTTAGTCTGATTTTAACCTGCAGTTCACTAATGTATCAAAATAACAGTTAAAAAATGGATCAACGATATTGTATTGTCAGAAGTGGAAGATAACAAATGAAAAATAGTTACACAATGAAATTATAAACTCTGGATTGGATGAAGTTCAAGGGAAACATTTGAAGAAGACAGTGGCACGATGGCACAGCGGTAGAGTTGCAGCGCTTGCAGACCGCGGGTGCTGTCTGTACAGAGTTTATACGTTCCCCCTGTGTGGGGTTTTTCTGAGATCTTCAGTTTCATCCCACACTCAAAAAACGTACAGGTTTGTAGGTTAATTGGCTTGGCATATGTGTAAATTGTCCCTAGTGTGTGTGTAGGATAGTGTTAATGTGTGTGGGGATCGCTGGTCAGCGGGGACTCGGTTGGCCGAAGGGCCTGTTTGTGCTGTATAAAGTGTGTGTGTGTGTATATATGTGTGTGTGTGTGTGTGTGTGTATGTATATATATGTGTATGTATGTGTGTGTATATATATGTGTGTGTGTGTGTATATATATGTGTGTATGTATGTGTGTGTGTGTATATATATGTGTGTGTATGTATGTATGTGTGTGTATATATATATATGTGTGTGTGTGTATATATATGTATGTATATGTGTATATATATATATTGATTAGTACATAGGTGGTAAGGTAGGAGAATCACATCATCCCATTTAAAATCTTGCTTTTAAATCTTGCCAATTCATTCTCTCAGTGGTATCTTGAAAGGATGTTGACTGTTACTGGGATTCAGTGCTATGAGCTTAAGACAACCATGATGTCACCATGGTATGAAAACTGATAGGGGATCTGTCAAATCTTCTATTAGTTTTCATTGTACTAGCAGTGAAAGTTGAGCAGGTAAAGAAAGGTATGTTTCATTGAATGCAATGTATAATGACAGCAGAAAACTCATTTTCACTCCCTTCATGTGAATTAGCTGGGATGTGAATAGATGTGCCACAATTGACTAGTGGCTGCCTGCTGTTCCTTTCCATAATAGAACTTGTGCAACTACACTGCCCTATGTTTTGTTGCCAGCAGGAATCCTGTGGAAGAACAGAGAAATCAACGGCATTATTTTCTGAGTTTCCGCAATTAAATGTGCATGTGTGCATTCCATAGGCTGCTCTCGCACCGAACTTCTGGCCATTGTACACATATTGAGACGTGCATATAGTGTTAATCTTTGAAAAATGAAGTCTTTTTTTTATTTTCCAGGTCTGAGACCAAGTTTGACTCTGGGTCTGGTATGTATAATTTTTTGATGCTGTGAGTCAATGTCAATTTCATTCTTGTCCAAACTAGAAAAAAGCAAGACAGTGGAGCTTTGCAATAACAGGCCACGGGGATGGGGCGGGGGGGGGGGGGGGGGGGTATTGTGTCCGTTATTGCCACTTGTCCACTATAACCAAGTGAGGGGGTTAAAGTTTAACCCAAGGCCATGAAGGAATAAACAAAGCATTGGAGGTTTAGGGGTGTCAGACAAGCGGAAATTCACAAGCTGCAGAACCCCCGGTTTCACACGCGGCGCGCCAGGGACAAGCCTGGTACTCACATATACAGGTCTGTTATTGCCAGGATTTACTGTAATATTTAAACATTTAAAGCATTGGTTTTCTGACTTGTACAAAATTGGGTGAAACATTCAGCCTGACTGCTGCTTTGTATAGTGTTGGCTAGATGTCACACAAACGTTTATCTCTTTCAAAGTAAGTAAAAACAGCTGTTGTACAGTCATAATCACAAAGGGCCCAAGTTTCCTGGTGTCCCACACTGCTGTTAGAAATGGTACAGTAGTGCTTCGTTGCGGGAATTTTTAAGAGCTGTCGTATAATCAGGATTTTGTGGTCGAGGTTTAAGACGATGAGTTCTATCCATTTAACTTTATTCCATTGTCATTGATATCGTCGGGAAAGATGGGAAGAACCTCACCCAAAAATCGGTGATATACTTTGAATTTTATTTGGTATAATTTTGTCCAATGAGTGCAGATGTGACATCAACATGTTTTTGTGGAAGGCCTCAAATTTATTTGAATTGCCACATTTCATTTAGCCTCGCATGAAATATATATATATACTGTTTAAATGTGGCAGATTAGGATAACAGGATTATCATCCAGGGTCCGTTCATTTGTTTTGGAAGTGTGAAAATATACCGAAGAATCCATCTGCAGAATTTGAAATGCTTATGCATAGTAATTTCTTTTGCAACCCTTTAATTCCACATTTACTAATTGCTGTAATATAACACACAAAAAATTGTCACAGTATCTTAATGTGTATCTTTAGAAATATACTAGCAGATATCATGTGGTGTTGATGACTATGTCAGAGTTCACAACACATTATTCAGTCTAGTATTGCAGCTTATCAGAGCTACTGAATTACAGGCAGTGAGTTGAGTTGCTCGTCCTTTGCTACTGATGTGCGAAATTCAATCCTCCAACCTAATTTAATCCTTCCAAACCCGAGCTGCACTAGAAAAATATTTAAATGCGTTGACTCCGAACCATTGGACAAGGGCTGCCAATTGATGTCCAGCCATACTTTTGTTTAAATGAATGCCATTCATAAAAAAAAAATAGGAGATAGGCCAGAAAAAGTTACTTAATGACTTTTATCCTTCTGAATTGTGCGCAATTTTACACTCATTAAAAAGTTTCAAAATCAACAAATCGTTAATGAAATCATGATTGATGACTGCACTGAAAACATTACACAAACTGTCTGGTCACATTTCAAATCTACTAATGTAACTAGTACCTCAGTTAATTCAGCAGAGCTTCCAGCTTTGCAGATGGAGTGGTGATAATTAATTGCATTAATATTGAGACCTAATTCATAGAAATATCAGCATATTCCATCATCAGGATCCTGCATAGTGATCTCAAAATGCCAGCGATTGCAGTGATAGAATGCTGGATGTTTTGTTATGTATTGAAGTTGTAGTTGGAAAATCCTATGAAAATGAACACTTCCATCTAAGTTCTGATGTGAATTCAGGCCTGAGGGGAGACATTTTCTGAAACGCCAACTGAAGAAGGGTTTCGACCCGAAACGTTGCCCATTTCCTTTGCACCATGGATGTTGCCTCACCCGCTGAGTTTCTCCAGCATTTTTGTCTACCTGAAATACCAACTCTTTGGTTTGGAGAGGGCAAACAAAATTTAGTAGAACGCGGTCGGGAGCAGGCATTCAAAATCATTAAAGATTTGTGCCCGAAAATTCAAATGGTTTGTTTTTGGAACACGTGGATCTTTGTTACACAGTGCAGCTGAACTGAATGATTTCAATGTGCTAGGCCCATGGTTTTAGATAGTTTACTGAGTTCTATAGTGCAGGGCTTGAAGAGCTTCCATGACGCAGTGCTTCCATACAAGTACAGTATCGCAGGCCATCCTCTGACGAGGCAATTAAATTGTTCCTGTTTGAATATCCAGTTAGTGCCTCTCCCCTACTCAGGCACTAACACTTGTTGTGCTGGATGCTGTTCTCTCCTTTAATTTTAATGTGGTGTAGTTCAGAGATTCAGCGCAGAAACAGGCTCTCCGGCCCACCGGGTCCACGCCAAGCAGCAATCCCCGCACATTAACGCTACGCGACATACACGAGGGCCAATGTTACATTTCTACCAACCCAATTAACCTACAAACCTGTATGTCTTTGGGGTGTGGGACGAAAACAAATATATCGGGAAAAGCCCCACAGCTGCACAGTGGCTCAGAGGAAAGCGCTCCAGAGGGCCATTGACAACGCCCGGAGGATTGTCGGCTGCCCTCTCCGTACCTTGGAGGACTTACACAGTTCCCGCTGCATCCAAAAATCCCAGAATATTATAAAGGACATTTCCCACCCCGGACACTCCCTGTTTGAACTGTTGCCGTCAGGCAGACGGTACAGATCTACAAGGACAAGGACAAACAGACTTGAAAACAGTTTTTACCCCACTGCTATAAAGGCACTAAATGTAGCCAAGGAACACGGGGACTAAGGGACTGTGGTTGGTACACTGTGACATCGACAGAAGGATGTAGAGTTGGGTGTTTATGCGTGCTGTTTTCATATTTCATATTTATTTTAGTTGTTTATCATCTTTTTTAATATTTTACCTTGTTTGTATGGTTAGCTTTTATGGTTTGAATGTTGCACTGACTGGCTGACATTTTTAAATTTCGTTGTACATGGTTCATGTTACAATGACAATAAAGAAACTATGCAAGTCACGAGGTGAACGTACAAACTCTGTACAGACAGCACCCGTACAGACAACGGTCTCTGATGCCGCAAGCGCTGTAAGGCAGCAACTCTACCGCCGTGCCACCATGGCCACCTTCTTCGTTCACTCCATGGCATCGTTAAGGTGCACAGCTGACTGGTTATGTTGTGCAGGTGTGTAGCAGGTGATGAGTGTGGAGGTATATTTGGAATGTCCCACAGTACACTTCCAGACCTGTGTAGCGATCAGACTGAGCCGGCCATTCCTTGCCGATGTCCTGGTATTGCTGTGGATTTCATCGCAGCATTGCTGAGCCAGAGATGATGGGGCATCACCATGATTCAACATTGAGGAAGGAGCAGGCAGCTCTTTTCCTTAAGGTGCAGCACCAGCCCACAGGAGGGCTGGCAAAATACTGACAGTAAAGGGGTGATGTTGAGCATCCTGGGGAACTGGCATTGGACAACGAGCAGAATCTTCTCATGGCAATTATGATTGAATTGTTTAAGGAGTTGAAGCCCAAGTGATTCTTGAAGGTTATTGAATTGTGAAGTGCCACATGAGAGCACTGTCCCATTGCTTGGTCTTTAACTCTCAGTATTGACAATTCCACCAATTGGATCAGCCTCATCTTCTGTTTCGTTTTTATAGTTTAGAGATGAAGCATGGAAACAGGCCCTTCGGCCCACCGAGTCTGCGACGACCAGTGATTCCCGCACATTAACACCATCCTGCACACACTAGAGACAATATACATTTATATCAAGCCAATTAACCTACACAGCTGTACGTCTTTGGAGTGTGGGAGGAAAACGAAGATCTCGGAGATACCACATGAAGGTCATGGGGAGAACGTACAAACTCTGTACAGACAGCACCCGTAGGCAGGATTAAACCTGGGTCTCGGGCTCTGTAAGGCAGCAACTCTACTGCTGCACCACCTTGCCACACTGCTGTGCTGAGCTTCCTAGCACTGTAGAGAGTATGGTACTTACCAGGCATGGCTACCTGGAATGGTACAGGGTGAGGAAGTTGACTGTGGCATTTAGTGCAATATAAACATCAGGTCTGTCTTGTTCTTCTTCTTCTTCTTGCGTATGGCGTGCACAGCCTAACGTTGTTGGACAACTTGTTCTATTTGATCTTACTTGATTGTGCATGCCAGGTTGATTGCATTCGTTGAGACAGGGCGGACCACGTGGAGGTTGCAGTCTCCCACCCCAGGTCTGTCTTCATAATATCTCTGTAATGAGGCAAGTGGAGAGTATTCCATCTTAGCATTGACTTGCACCTTGCAGATAGCGGAAACGTTTTGAGGATTTAGAAAGTGAGTAACTCATCATAGAATATTCAAGCTTGTAGCCAAAGTAATTATATGTTCACTTACATTAAAATATTGGTCAATGAAGATCCCCTAGTTGTTGTTGTTGAAGGCTAATTTGGCATTGGTAATTCCATAGAGAGGTGGTAAGACTCCCTTGTTGCTCATGGTAAAAGGTTGGAACCTGGGTGGCCCGTTCGTTACTTGCCAGTTATCAAGCCAAGCCTGAATATTGTCCAGATCTTGTAGCATTTACTTGGCAAATAGGCTACCATCAATATCTTGGGACTGATCGTTGAACAAAATGTCAACAAAATGAAAAGCATGGCTTCTGGAGTAAACCATAGAGTAGATTTATTGCACCAAATAGCTTGGTCCCAAAAGCCTCTTTACCACTTAAAAAACATCTGAAGATTAATGGAAGATTCTGATTTCTATGACTGGAAATAACTTCCTCTTTCAAAATTTCTGCACTAGAAGCTCAGAATTATCCAGAGACAGTGGTCTGCTTGCTTGGCATTTCATCCTCTATTCTAAACATCTACCGTTACCATTTATGTGTTGCCATGACCATTGTATGCACTCTTTATAAGAAAAGCTAAAGCAATTCAGCTCTTACTGCAGTGCCTCTTAAATATATGACTTAAAAGACAAGGGCAGCAAGTTTGTATGGAGCTGTTGCCACCAAATCGTTATCTAACAGGTCAGATCATGCTGGATCATGCAGGTCAGATCATGCTGTGAGCCACCGCTCATGCTCGCTTGCACCAACTCACTTCATGCAGGGCAGGGTAAGCCACATCATCCTCCACATCTGAAAACTGCTCAGTAAAGTGAAATGGACCTCGTTTATCAAAAACAGAGCCTTTGTAAAACTGTTTGAGTAGACTTATTTTTTTTTTAATTGTCTGTATATAAGTACTAATATAAGAGTATTATTTAAAGATACTTGAAGACAATACTTGAATCTGCAATTAGCTTTTTAATCAGTGTCGGCAACACCGTTTGACGGCTGGTGTAAAGCTAAGGTTGGGGTGGGGGAGGGGGGGCGTGGGGGGGGGGGGGGGTGCACTTGGCACCCAGTTCCTACACTTCCTTGCATCTGTGATCTGCTGCTGGAGTCTGTGGCATCTCCAAGAGCAGATCAGGAAGGTCCTCTTCAGGGTCCGCTCAACTCTGACTGCCACTTTTCAGTGCATTGCTGTGGAAATTGGAGACAAGCGGAATAGGGAATGTAGGATGCAGGACCAAGGTGAGCACAAGCGGGCCCAGTACGTTTATGGAAGCATCTTCACCAAAGTGGATTACAGTGGTTTCACAGGGCTGTCCACCACTATTTTCTCAAAGACAACTAATCTTGAGCAATTTGTAACATGGAATGTTGGAGCAATGTTTATATAAATGCATATAGATAAAGCAACTGTAGATAAATATGTAATCATTACAAATTTGCATAATTTTATAGTTGTCACAACATGTGAGACAAAATTAGTATTGAACCAGAGGTGCAGTTTCCAGCTTATCTTAATGCTTAGTGTTGCTCTAATGAGGCTCTTGTGGTTTTCCAGTCAGGTGAAAAATTCAGCTGTGTTTCTTACACCTAGTCCTTTATCTCCCTGATTTTGCAGCTTGGTATTTCTCAAAATATATGAATCTATCTTTTGAAATGCAATATTTTACGTGACACGGTGGCACAGCGGTGGCGTTGCTGCCTTATAGCGCTTGTAGCGTCTGAGACCCGGGTTTGATCCCGACTGCAGGTGCTGCCTGTATGCAGTTTTTATATTCTCTCCGTGACCGCGTGGGTTTTCTCCGAGATCTTCGGTTTCCTCCCACATTCCAACGACGTGCAGGTTTGTAAATGAATTGGCTTGGAGTAGTGTAAAAATTGCCCCTAGCGTATGAAGGGTAGTGTTACTGTGTGGGGATCGCTGGTCGATGTGGACTCGGTGGGCCGAAGGGCCTGCTTCCACACTGTATCTCTAAACTACACTAAACATAAACCACTGACTCCAATATCCCAGCTCATCAGATGAAACTCCTATGGGAGAGTACTCTGGTAGCAAACTGGAAAGTTTAACTTAATTTAAAGTTTATTGCAAGTCTGAAGTGCCTGTGTGTAAAATTAATTTTCACATTATTAATCATCAGTTTGGCCCTTCAGTATTTCAAACAATTGGCCGTTCTTCATGTGTGAGTCTAAACAAGGAGTGAGAGTAGATTTTGCATTCAAAGAGAGAATCACAATTGATTTCAATCTTGTCTGCATGTGTACTTTCCAGAGGCCAGGCAGGGGTGGTAGAGGCATGGGGGTCAATGGATGTGGGAAACACAGCTGTTTTCTCCCCTCAGTCCTCTCTAACTCAGTAATACTGAGACTAATTGAGGGCCATCTATTGCTGCACAGCTGATAGCACCCAACATTGAGCACGAATTAGCCTGCATAACTTAGAAACCCACCAAATATTTCCCCTCTGTATTATCTCCAATGGAATATAACAAGCAAATAAATGTGACTTAAATAACAAAAAATTGAAAGAAACTGTTTAGTATTTCTAGTCTTGCATACTGTGGAATGCAGTGCAATAAGAACATTTTGTGGTCATTTAGCTCTTGGTTTCTTTTGATTTGTATTTTACTGCCTTGGTTACATAACTATCTGGAAGATAACTTTTTGATCTTTTTATCAATAGTAATAGCTAATTATACATCCTCAACAACATGCTCACAAAGGTTTAATGCGTACGATCCACTTAAAGTTTTATGAGGAATAAAGTAATTGTAGTAAAGAATGAGTCAGTATATCTTTAAAAAGGAATAACAGGATACAGGAAAGCTTTTGATATGTGTTCACTGACCTTTTTATTCTAGTGCAGGGAGGGTTTTGGCATTCTCAATCCCATTAGATGTTAAAATGTACAACATAATGACATTCCCCTCCTATGTATTAGTTCAACAGTCATGACTTGGGTTCCCATACTCCGAGTCTGGTACATTATCGACTGCCTGGCTCATGTCACCATGGATTTGGGGAGAATTGCCCATTTGTATAAGCTGAGGTGGGAAAAGGAAGGGGGAAAAGTTTTTTTTTAAAAAACTCCTACTCTTCTGAATTGTCTTTTTATTTCTATTGCAGAAATTCCAAATCATGTAACTGATCTTTAATATTGGACCCCTTTTCTTGAGCTCAAAAAATGAACTGATTATCACTCTTTATCAAAAGGCAAAATTAAATTGTTTTTTCTCTGTGATGGCAATTTTTTAACCATATTTTCTATTTTTAATGTTAGTCCCTTCACTAACATTAAAGGACATCCAGAACATCCAGATATTAGAACTTGTTCCCCACGGGCATAAGAGTCCTGAACCAATCACTTCTTTCATTGAAGAAGGCTCAACCCAAAACGTCACCCATACCTTCTCTCCTGAGATGCTGCCTGTCCCGCTAACTTACTCCAGTTTTTTGTGTCTATCTTCGATTCAAACCTACATCTGCAGTTCCTTCCTACATCACCTCTATCAGTTTAATTCAGTTTCGTTTATTGTCACGTGTACCGAGATACAGTGATTAGCTTTTTGTTGTGTGTTATCCAGTCAGCAGAAAGACTATACATGATTACAATCAAGTCATCCACGGTGTACAGATACACGATAAAGGGAATAACGTCTAGTGGAAGATAAAGTCCAGTAAAGTCTGATAAAAGATTGTCATACCCCAGTGCCAGAGGAGCTGCAACATACTCTTCCTCTGAACTCTACCTTATTGGGTTACTCTGTGACTGTACTTTAATATTTTTATTGCACGACTTTGGATTGCAAACTTGGACCATTCTGCTGATATGCATTTGTCATTGTGATTATCATAGCTGTAGGTACTCTGTTTATTCGGTGGGCTTCTTGTGAACCAGGAATTTAATTGCACTCTGGTGTATATAACAATAAACTAATCTGAATCTGAAGTACTCTGATTAGTAATAATGACCTTTTCACCCCTGAACAATATAGTTTGGTTTATTATTGTCACGTGTACCGAGGCACGGTGAAAAGCTCATGTTTGCATGCTCTCCAGTCAATGGCAAGACTATACATGATTAAAATCAAGCCTTCCACAGTGCACGGATAAAGGGGACAACATTTAGTGCAAGATAAAGTCTGATAAAGTCCAATTAGTTCAAAGGTCTCCTTTGAGGTAGGTGTGAAGTCAAGTCCACACTGACTGATGAGAGGACCATTCAGTTTTCCATTAACAGTTGGGAAGAAACGCTCCCAGAATCTAGAGGTATGTGTTTTCAAATTTCTAGATCTCTTGCCTGATTGGAGAGGGGGAGAAGAGGGAATGACTAGAGTGAATCTGGTTCTTGGTTATGTTGGCAGCCTTGCCAAGGCAGCATGAAGTGTAGATGGAGTCGATGGCATGATAGTCTGAGCTAAGTCCACAACTCACTGCAATTTCTTGCGGTTCTGGATGGAGCTGTTCCCAAACCATGCTGTGATGCATCCCGTTAAAATGCTTTTAACGGCGCATCTGTAAAAGTTGGTGAAGATTGTTGGGACATGCTGAACTTCTTATGCCTTCTAAGGAAGTAGAGGCACTAGTGTGCTTTCTTGGCCAAAGCTTCAATGCGGCTGGTCCAGGACAAATTGCTGGCGACATTTATTGCTGGAACCTGATGCTTTAGACCAAGTCTGTTCCAACGCCATCAATGTGTACCGGGGTATGTGTACAGCTTGGCTTCCTGAAGTCTCCTCAATATCCTCTGTTCAGCTGAATATTTAGATTTTTCTCAGCGGTATACAATTCTATTGATGCCACCATTCTCCAATATCTCACCCAAGTTGTGATTGTTCATTAAAAAATTCCAGAAATGAGTGCTCTCTGCATCAAATTGCTATGTTCCAACAACCTATACTAATTAGCTGTGATCTCATGACACTATTACTCAGGTAAGTACTGTAGGAGATATATTTGGAATCTTCTCAAGGTAAACTCCCAAACCCTTGTAGGCTATAAAGAACGTAGAAGTATGGGTGGCAGTCCGAGCCTGTATCTTTTGGAGCAATAAGGGGATCTAATATACAATGGAATGCAGTCCCATTGAATGCAGTCCCATTGAATGCTGAAATTGAGTTATACATAGATACATAGACAATAGGTGCAGGAGGTCTTTGAGCCAGAACCGCCATTCAATGTGATCATGGCTGATCATCCACAGTCAGTACCCCGTTACTGCCTTCTCGCCATACCACTTGATTTCACTAGCCCTAAGAGCTCTATCTAACTCTCTATTGAATGCATCCAGTGAATTGGCCTCCACTGCCCTCTGAGGCAGAGAATTCCACAAATTCACAACTCTTCGTGTGAAAACGTTTTTTCTCATCTCCGTTCTAAATGGCCTACCCCTTATTCTTAAACAGTAGCCCCTGGTTCTGGACTCCCCCAACATCGGGAGCATGTTTCCTGCATCTAGTGTGTCCAATCCCTTAATAATTGTATATGTTTCTAAAAGATGTCCTCTCATCCTTCTAAATTCCATGAATACAAGCCCAGTTGCTCCATTCTTTCATCATATGACAGTCCCACCATCCCGGGAATTAACCTCGTTAACCTATGCTGCACTCCCTCAATAGCAAGAATGTCCTTCCTCAAATTAGGAGTTCAAAACTGCACACAATACTCCAGGTGTGGTCTCACCAGGGCCCTGTACAACTGCAGTGGACCGCTTTGCTCCTATACTCAACTCCTCTTGTTATCGATGGGCGGCGCGACTCTCGTTGCAGCGGCCTCTGCAGTCCGTCTGTCTTTTTTTTAATTTTTTGTCTCGTTGAGTGTAGTTGGTGTTTTACTTTTAACTGGATATGTGGGGGTGGGGGTGGGGTGGGGTGGGGAAAACATTTAAAATCTTTTCCCTGTACAGGGACCCGACCTTTCCTCTGTCGGGTCTCCGTTGCCGTTGGCGCCTAGCACCGTGGAGCGGCTTCCAACCGGACCTGGGGCTCCAGTCGTGGAGCTGCGGGCTACTCACCGTCGTGGAGCTGGCCGAGTTCGGAACGGGAGGAGCTGTGGTGGCGCGCTGCTGCTGCCCGACCCCGGAGATTCGGAGGCTCCAGCTGCAGGCCGGTGGACGGTGACACCGGGAGCTCGCGGGTCCCTGGTGGGAGACCGCTTTTCGGAGCTCCCGCGGCGGCAACTTCTCCTGCCCGACTTGCGGGCTTGAAGACGACCTGGAGCGGGGCCTTACATCGCCCAGCGTGGCTTTGATGGCCACGGGACTTGGTAGGGCCCGCTGGGGGCTCCAACATCGAGACCCGGAGTGGGGCCTTGCATCGCCCGGCGCGGCCTTAATGGCTGCGGGACCTATTTACCATCGCCCGCCGGGGGCTTTGACTCTGACATCGGGAGGAGAATAGTAAGATTGAACGAGAACTTACCAGTTCGAAGGTTGATCATTATTTCATGAGGAGTCGAAGTGAGGGATTTCGTGAAGAGCCCGCCGGCGCGCATGCTCGACATACTTCAAAGTAGCGGCGTGGAATCACAGAAACCAATCAAGAAATGACTTCACATAGTAAGAATGAAACGACTAAGATTACCAGCTGAAGGTGATTGAGGGTTGGGCGAGGAGGGCACGAAATCCCTCACTTCGACTCCTCATGAAATAATGATCAACCTTCGAACTGGTAAGTTCTCGTTCAATCTTACTATTTCATTTCGGAGTCACGTGAGTGACTTCGTGAAGACTTCAAAGCTTCTGTGATGACACGCCCTGGACCACGTCCATGCTGTCACACCACTACCAGGGATGGATGGGAGGAATAACTTGCTGACTAGTCCATACTGCAAAACAAAGCATATTTATTAACAAACAAATCAAAACCCCTCATTCGGGGACATCTCCACGTTCTTGCCCCGCATCTAGCACGGCTTCTGCGAACTGTAGAGGCGCAGCAACGGGCCGGTTGTAGAACCGCTGGAACACCGTCTCATTAGCCCATCCTGCTGTGGCGAGAATATGGTCCATGGGCAGCTCCATGACCCTCGCCGCCGACGTCGATGCAGCCCTGGTGGAATGAGATTTGAACACATTAGTGTCGATACCTGACTTACCCAAGACGACTCGAAGCCACCTGGATATCGTCTGTGTTGTCACTCGATGGTGAGGTCTCTTATGAGTGACAAGCAGGTATCTCTCCATTCCTCTGATGCTTGCCGTCACCTTGACGTAGTAACGGATATGGGAGGCTAAGCATAGCCTAGCATCGGCGGGGTATGCCGGGAACTTCAGCTGCAGCCCTGTGCACCCAGGTCTGTGTTGCTTTAGTAGCTCGTCAACAAAGAAAACTACTTCTGTGGGGGTAGACATCATTCTGTCGACACGTAGTTTGTGGAGTGTCTGTACCCTCTGTGCTGAAGTCAGCGCTAGTAACATCACCAGCTTCATGGTGAGTTTGTCCAGCTGGAGCCCTTCCATGGGGGACCACGTCCTGAGCAGAGTTAAAACGTCCCTGACATCCCAGGTGATATTGTAACGTGGTGTAGGCGGATTCGTATTGAAAATACCCCGCATGAGCCTGGACACTAGCCTGTTGGATCCCACCTCAATATTGAGGTAGAATGATAGAGCGCTCCTGGCACTGTTGATGGCACTGTAGCTTAAGTGTTCATCATGGTGCAACCCCGCGAGGAATTCCAGGACGTCGGTTATAGTCACGGCATCGTACGTGATGCGAGAGCGGCTGCAGAAGGCTTCCCACTTCCTGATGTGAGAGCGGTATCTTCGCCTTGTAGACTCTCGGCACGACGCCGCAATGGTATCCATGGTCCGGGTAGAAAGGCCGTATTGTTCTAAAGGCCGATTCAGAATCTGCAAGCCAACAAATTTAAATAGCCATGGCAGGGATGTGGCTCCCCTGAAACAGGGTGAGTAACTAATTCTGGGCTACCCTGCAAACGGACCCAAGGTTCACTGAGCGTGTCAAAGACCATCGGATACCACGGCTGTGTAGGCCAGTCGGGTATGATAAGGATGCCCTTGGCACCGTCCATCTGAATTTTACGTAATACCCGACTGATGAGGCAAAACGGGGGGAATGCATAGAAAAAGCAATTCCCCCAGTCTAGCGAGAATGCATCTAACGCTATAGCCCCAGGATCTGGTTCCCACGCGACGTAGGTTGGTACCTGATGGTTCAACCGGGACGCAAAAAGGTCAATGTCCGGTTTCCCAAATTTGGCTGTGATTTTTGCAAAAATTTCAGGATGTAACATCCATTCAATATTATCATTGAACTTGCGTGACCTGGCGTCCGCCACAATATTAAGCTCACCTGGCAAATAGGTAGCTGAAATCCAAATGTCTCTCTTGACACACCAGAGCCAAATTGAATTAGCCAATTTATCACATGAAACTGACCTGGTACCGCCCATGTGGTTTAAATATGCCACCGCTGTGGTATTGTCTATTTGGAGCCGGACATGTGCTCCAATGATCTTGGAACAATATGCACGAAGTCCGTGAAACGCTGCAAGCAGCTCCAAATAGTTGATCCCTTGTGATACCAACATCGTATTCTCAAGGGTATCCCATCGGCCCCCACAACTAGAGAATTGATTCGTAGCTCCCCAGCCATCAGAGCTCGCATCAGTTTGTAAGTATATCATCGGTTTCGCCTCAATAATAGTTTTGAACGATTTACTAATGTGGCAAACCCACCATCGTAATTCATCCAATGCTGCAGGCGGCAGCCGCATTGATCGATCATAATGACCAGCATGCCGTCGCAACGCAGCAATCTTGGCTCTCTGCAAGTTTTGATAATGCAGAGGTCCATACCGGGCTGCCGGAAACAAAGCCACAATCTTGCCAATGACAGTAGCTGTGTGACGAATCGATGGTATACGAGTATTAATCAAGTCTGTACACACCTGTGTTACCTCCTCAATTTTGTTAATTGGTATGGTGACTCTCATGCTAATGGAATTCACCTGGAACCCCAGATAATTAATTACCTGGGTGGGGCAGAACTTAGATTTTTCTGGATGAACAATGAACCCAAGCTGTTGGAACAAATTGACCGCAGCTGCAACCCCTTGTTGTGCTAATTCCAAGGTGTGGCCGACAATTAAAATATCATCTAAATAGGCCATAACAATATGATGTCTTTGTCTTAAATAAGCCATAATTGGCTTCACCAATTTAGTAAATAAGCGAGGGGCTGTGGTGAGCCCATTAGGCAACGCCCTATATTGCCACAGCTGATCCATCCAGATAAATTTTAAGAACCTTCTGTAATATTTTTTCATAGGTACGGTATAGTACGCATCCTGTAAATCAATGCATGCCATAAAGCACCCTTGTGAAATCAATGATTTGGCCGTTTCAAACGTGTCCATTTTAAAATGAGTATATGTTACAAAGTTATTCAGAGTGGTTAGATCAATAATGACTCTACAGCCTCCATCCTTCTTAGGTCTAGTAAAAATATTGGAAACAAATTCAACGGGCTCATGAACCGTTCTCTCTATGACCCCTTTCTGTTCCAACCTTAAAATTTCCTTATAGCCTACTGACTGTTCCGCAGCCGTTAGTTTGAAAGTACGACCCGGTCTATGCTGAGGTGGAGGGATGTCCCCATTAATAAACTCAATACTATGGCCCTGAATATTCCGTAACACATACTCATCGCTGGTAATGTCACCCCATGCACCCGCAAACAACCGCAAACGCCCACCAACATGTGGAGTTAAACAAAGAGAAAAAAGAGAACCAGATCGCCTCACCTCTGTGGTTACCGGCGGTCCCTGACACGAGTGGGTGGTCGTGGAGGTGCTGGGTTGGTTTGAGGTCGTGGCGTCCTCATTTTCCACCTCGGCTTCTGCCGAGCCTGTCCTAAAAAAGACCCCTGGGGTTGGGGTGGCTGATATCGGTTTGGAGCTGGAGGGTAATTCCTGGTGGAAGTGCTGACAGACCCTCGTGAACGGCCAAGTGGGGCTTTCGAGCTTGATGGCGTGGGGGCACTGTGAGAGCGCATGAGCCCCACGGTCTTGGCTTGTTCATCCAGCTCTCTGACCCTTTTGGAGAGGTCTTCGCCAAAGAGCTGACGGGGCGGCGGCGGCGGCGGTGGTTTGCACAACCCTGCAAACTTAGGGTTGAGCGCTGGGTGGATGCTGTTTTTCCGAAAGCCATTTATTTCGTTTTGAGTAGCGCACAGAAGCGCCAGAGCATCCTCCTGGTCCAAATTAAGCTCCTCTCCGTCGACCGACCGCACAAAGGCAGTAATCCCGGCCATGAGGAGTTTCAGGATCCGCTGAATTTTCAGCTCCTGCTGACGGATAGCCGCACTGATGTTGCCCCATATTGGCGTATTGACCACAGGCACGTTGAGGGAATTGCAGTTTGATGGAGCCTTGTGGCGGCTCATGGCTTGTAGTAGGACTTCCTCCTGAAGCTGGTGATTATTTAGGAAGTCCACTGTGGCTGCCAACTTCGTATTGATGGGAAGCCCCAACGAATGAGGGGCTGCAAATTTGGTAGCCACATCGAGGAGGTCCTCCGCCGGTAATTCAGGCGGGGGTGGGATGGGGTCAACCACGGCCTCCTCGTCCTGCTGCTCCAGGCTGGTGTACGAAGCTGGTGATGAAGCCCTGTGCCTGTCGCTGCTGGATGCCTGTTGTTGTTGACCTTGTAGGAGAAGCTCCAGCAGCCGCTCCATCCGGTCAATACGCCCTTCACCCTGAACACTCAGGTGGTCGGAGTCCTCCGGCTCTGAAAATTGGCCGGGGCTCCTGTCATCGGCCCGCACCTCGTCGAGGCCCTGCCGGTGCCGGTAGTTGTCGTCGACAGCCGCCGAGGCGAAACTGCGCGATTCCTGCACGGGCGTGTTCAACCGCCTCCGTTTAGCGGGAGCGGAAGCCGTTGCCTCTATGGACAGATGCGGCATGGTGTCGGCACCAGCCGAAGCCTGGATACCTTGGGCCCGTGCAGGCTTGCCAGCTGCCCACATCGTGGACCTTGCCGACGCATGGTCTCGCCCACCCATCCATGGGGGGCTCGGCGACCGTGACGGGACCCCCAACTGACTCGTCCCGGCGTCGAAAGTTGGGGGGCGACGGCTGGACCTCACAGCTGCCCCGGGTCCCGTCCTGGAACCTGACCGCTCCCTGGCGGCAGGCAGAGCCTTAGCCCCAACAGGGTTAGGCTGCTGGGCTCCTGCCCTTCCCCTTCTCAGAGGGCTGCGTGAAACGGGCCGTGCAGCCGCACGGACCCTTCTGCTCGAAGCCGTCAGCAAGCCTGCTGACGACCTGGCTGCCATGGCAGAGTCGTCCTGCTCTGGCGGCACACCACACTCCTCCTCGTCGGACTCCTCCGAGCTGTGGTGTGCGGGCGGGTCCGGACCTGAAAATACAGAGCTCACCGACATCTCCGCCCTCGTTCCGGTCTGCGTTGCAGGTACCCCCGACAACTCTCGCTCCGGAACTGCTGGCCGGCGACTTCTCCTCGAACTCCGGCCTCTCCCATCCATGTTCTTGCTGTGAAGCAAACACAACAAGAACCACCAACTTAAGGTAGCATACTTACCTGCGTGGTTCCCTTATGAAGGGCTGGCGAGGAGCTCGCTCCTCCGTCAGCCGTCGCAGCAACGCGATACGACGATATGTCGAGCATGCGCGCCGGCGGGCTCTTCACGAAGTCACTCACGTGACTCCGAAATGAAATGGGGAGTGCAGGGGAGAGATACGACTTTGCCTTCCATCACAGTGAGGAGGAGATTCACTGTGATGGATGTTTGTGTGAATTGTGTCGTGTCTTGGTTCTTTACTTGTATGTATGACTGCAGAAACTAAATTTTGTTTGAACCTCAATGAGGTTCAAATGAAAATAAACGGTATTGTATTGTATTGTATGAAGGTCAAAATGCCATTAGCTTTCTTTGCCACTGTCTGTTGTACCTGTATTCTTACTTTCAGTGACTGATGTACAAGCACACCCAGGTCTCATTGTACTTCCCCTTTTCCTAACCTCCATTCAGATAATAATCTGGCTTCCCGTTCTTGCCTCCAAAGTGGATAACCTCACATTTATCCACATTAAACTGCATGTATCTGCCCACTCACCCAACCTGTCCAAGTCACTCTGCATCCTCATAGCATCCTCTTCACAGTTTACACTGCCACCCAGCTTTGTGTTATCTGCAAATTTGCATAAATATATATTGTAAATAGCTGCAGCCCCAGCACCAAGCTTTGCGGCACCCCACTAGTCACTGCCTGCCATTCTGAAAGGGACCCGTTAATACCTACTCTTTGTTTCCTGTCTGCCAATCAATTTTCTATCCATGTCAATACCCTATCCCCAATACCATGTGCTCTAATTTTGCCCAGTAACTCCTGTGTCGGACCTTATCAAAGGCTTTCTGAAAGTCCAGGTACACTACATCCACTGGCTCTCCCTTGTACTAATATTAGCTACCCTCCAATCCACAGGAACTGATCCAGAATCTATAGAACATTGGGAAATGATCATCAATACGTCCACAATTCCTAGAGCCACCTCCTTGAGTACCCTGGGATGCAGATCAACAGGCCCTGGGGATTTATCAGCCTTCAGTCCTGTCAGTCTACCCAACACCATTTCCTGACTAACATCAATTTCCTTCAGTTCCTCCATCACCCTAGATCCTCTGTCCCCTAGTACATCTGGGAGATTGTTTGTGTCTTCCTTAGTGAAGACAGAACCAAAGTATCTGTTCAACTCATCTGCCCATTCCTTGTTCCCCATAATAAATTCACCTGTTTCTGTCTTCAAGGGACCCACATCTGTCTTAACTAATTTTTTTCTCTTCACATACCGAAAGAAGCTTTTACTATCCTCCTTTATATTCTTGGCTAGCTTACCATCTTACTTCATCTTTTCTCCCCGTATTGCCTTTTTAGTTACCTTCTG
The DNA here is from genome assembly GCA_963514005.1 of Raja brachyura. The sequence goes on along the minus strand of OY740800.1, from coordinate 10,319,346 downwards.
TTGATCTTTAAAAGTTGCCCAATCCTCTGGCTTCCCGCTCATCTTTGCTACGTTATACGTCTTCTCTTTTATTTAGATACACTGTCCTCAACTTCCCTTGTCAGCCACAGTCGCTTCTTACTCCCTTTAGAATCTTTCTTCCTCTTTGGAATGAAATGACCCTGCATCTTCTGGATTATTCCCAGAAACACCTGCTGTTCCACTGTCATCCCTGCTAGGGTCCCTTTCCAGTCAACTTTGGCCAGCTCCTTCCTCATGCCAACAAACTCCCTTTTGTCCAAATGCAATACTGACACTTCTGATTTTACCTTCTCAAATTGCAGATTAAAACTTATCATGTTATGGTCACTACCTCCTAATGCTTCATTTACCTTGAGTTCCCTTATCAAATCCGGTTCATTACACAACACTAAATCCAGAATTGCCTTCTCCCTGGTAGGCTCCAGTACAAGCTGCTCTAAGAATTCATCTCGGAAGCACTCCACAAACTCCCTTTCTTGGGGTCCAGTACCAGCCTGATTTTCCCAGTTTTCCTGCATGTAGAAATCTCCTATAACCACCGTAGCATTACCTTTGTTACATGCTAATTTTAACATGCTAAGTTATCCAGGTTATTATTCAAATTTGTGAGTTATGATGGAACACAGGCGAATAACAAGTAAACTTTGCAATGTACCACTCTGGCGTTGGAGGAGAACGTGCAGGAAGTTAGCACATTCCTCCTGTGACCACGTGGGTTTTCTCCAGGAGCTCCATTTTTTCCCCTGTATCTTAAGTTTTTTTTGTTGCTTTCAATACAATGCCATGTAAATTCCACTGAATAGGTTGTTTTCATGAAAGTTGTCAATGTTAATTTTAGATTACTCAAGAGATGAGGTTGCCTTCATCTTGTATCTGTCCTCTATAATTTACAGTAAATAATTAATTTGTAAATGATAAAATGAGACTTGCCCCTAAAACCCTTCAGTGAAAAGATTATTTTCCCCGAACAACTGCTGATGGGAATTCAGAATTTAACGAGTCCTGTTTCCTAATCTTGTCAACCTTGGTGTTAGGCTGTGCTTTGTCCCATGAACTCTGTTTCTCAGTTAAAAGCAGGATGTATTATTTATCTAATAAAAGTCTTTGCTCATTTAGATCAAACTTTCTATAATCATCCAGATATGAATACATTGATGAATGCTGGTAGATAAATTATTGTCAATAAATCAGTTTTAATAAAATTATTTGGATTTACTTTGATAAACTTGTCAAAATATAAAATGTTACAACAAGTTCTTGTTCCGTTAATCATATGGCATCTCTCTTTTGCTCCATAATAATGACATCAAAACAGCTTTATCAAAAAATACTGGCAAATCTCAGCTAACAGGTAGCAATCAATGAACAATTTTCATTGCTCAAATAATGCACTGCTTGAGAAACTGAAATGTCATTTTCTCTTAGCAAAAAAATGTATTCTCGTTTCAGTTTTAAAAATTGTTCCAATTTACATTTATTATTCGCCTTTTAAATGGATTCTTGAAGCAATTACTATAAGAATGCAATTATTTTTTCCACAACAATAAATATATCTTTCGTTCGTATTTCAAGATGCATAGATTTCCCTATAAGATGGCTAGAAAGGCCAAACACAGAAAAAAGAATGGATATCGAGTAACAATGTTTTTCTTTGTATAAATGAAATCAGATTTTTTTTGTAAGTATTCATGGGTGATCGACGCAACTTAGCTATTCAATTGATTGCCCCTGAATTGCATGGCACTGCTGCGGACTGCTTAAAGTTGAGCACATTGTTGAGAGTTTGGAGTCGCATCAGGGCAAGATTTCCTTCCATTGAGGACATTGTACCAAAAGCGTAATAGCAGTTTAGAAAGTTGATTTCAATAGTTGATGTCGTATCTTCCCAACAGATAATGTGTCAATGATCCTCTGCTGTAATGTTTAGCTAAGTGTTGCAATAGGCTCTTTTTTTAAAAAATGAACTGACGTATTTTACCTTCATGGCTGATGATACTGAGATACAGCATTTGGTCATGAAAACAGGATTGTTTTTCAGTATCAGTAAAGGAGACTAAAAGGAGAATTACTTAAATATGAGAGGGCTTACTTTCATTGTGCCTTATTTAAAACATTTTTAAAAATTTGATATGAATATTAAAACTAACAATTTGAAAGAACATCTGTTATTGGTAATGATGGTTTCATTGAAATACCAAATTAATTTGTAATCTGATACAAATTTGGTGACTGGATGTGCTAAATTAAACTTGCAATTTAAATCTCAAGTATTCATTTTTTTATATACTACCATACATATTTATGTGGCGCATTTAGTTCACAGTTGCTAATTAGGAGTTACATTTCACAAGTGTGCCTCTGGGAGTTGGGATATTGAAATTGTAACATTTGCATCCTTACATGCATTCATACAAATATGCATCCTCCTTGATTAATGTGTGGGTTCAGGAGGAAGGACGCTTGATATCTTTAACACTAAACAATTTCACATTTGGTTTCTGAAACCATTTTGATACCATGCAGCACTCAACCATTTATACTCAGAACATGGTTGTGCATTGTCATTGGTGTTGGAATCTTGGTGAAAGGCCACCGTGAGCAGAATTTAGTCCCCAGATGAGGTTACCATCAGATCAAGCATGATCTTATTAAATAATAGGAGAGTATATCTGAAGGGCCGATGGGCCTATCCCTACATTTAATTTGTAGGCTCATATGTTGTGTAATGTTGTCTTTGAGTCTAACTGTGCAGGGCAGCAGCAGGTTATTTATCCCTTCAAGCTTGCTAGATGATGGCTGATCTATGACCCAGGACCTAAATCAGCCTTTATTGCTTACCCCACAATAATTAGGCTTTAAAACATATCTATGATTCATGGATTTCAAATGAGCATTTAATCCAACATCACTTTTCATTTATGGAAAAGATTCCCAATCTTCCATCAGCTTTTTATACGTGCTAGTCTTTCTATACTGCAGTTCTCTTTAAATTATTAAAAACATTATAACTTTCTATCCTCCGTATTCTAGTCCTTCAGATGTAAAGACCACCATCCTGTTGCCTTTCTGATTGATTTTCACAGTTGTGCATGTCATAAGAATGATCCACAAAAATGGACTCCCAAGTCTTTTTGGAGTTTTGTGTTTTTTCATTGTTTAGAAAATACTGCTCTGTCCAATTCTTTGTTGTTGTTTTTGTTTCATTTAGTCATACCTTTGCACAATTAAGTGCATCCAACAATACCGCATACATTGTAATATAATTACAATATCATGTAACGCTTTCCCCGATTTCTTAAGTGTGGTTTTCCAATTTGTCAATTTAATGTACTGTTAAGATGATGGAGAATTAAGAAGCAAAGAGGAGAATTGATTTGATCATTTTGTACATAACACTTAGTGAGTGGGACTGGGGTGCAAGAGGTTGTGGAGTTGGAGAAATTTTAAATAATAAAATGTCATCCCCATTCAGTATGAAGCTGGCTTGGTACTAGGAATTTTCCCTCTATATCTCAGGAAGAAATCGCCCAGACTCATGCACTTGATTATAGCTATGTCCTGAGAAAGCACATGTGGGAGGAAATCCACTGAACTTCCCCTGTGATCAATGAGCTTATCCACACTTGTATCTGGGTTTACCAATGTAGATGAAACCGTCTGTGTAAATAGTCACGGCCCTTGACATGGGGAGGAAGAGCAGAAGAACTAGCAGATTTTACCTGATGAAGGAAAAAAATACATTTTCCTCTGTAACTTTTCTACTCAACTAAACGGGCTTTTAACTTGATGAATGCACATTCTTGACCGCAGTCTCTGGATTGCATTTCAGATTCAAAGCCCTGGCCAGATCTGTCTCTGAACAGGAAAGCTAAAGCAATTCTAATATCCAACTTCAACCCCCGATATGCCCACAAAGCCTTCTATGGAATAAATAAGATTTTCCCTCAATTTTTCAGCTAAAGTTGGGAATGAATGCAGGCCGTTCATTGTTCAGTACCATTGGCATCTTCGGAAAATAAACAAATTAAACACGCTGCTAAGTGGCAATATTTGTGCCAGACAATGACCATTTAGAGTTAGAGGCTTACACAAAAAGCTAGAGAAACTCAGCGGAGACAGCAGCATCTAAGGAGCAAAGGAGATAGGCGACGTTTCGGGTCGAGACCCTTCTTCAGAGTTAGAGGCTCCTAGAGTCTTACAGCGTGGAAACAGGCCCTTCGGCTCAACTTGCCCACACTGGCCAACATGTCCCATCTATAGTCCCTCCTGCCAGCGTTTGGCCCATATCCCTCCAAATCTGTCCTATCCTTATAATAGCCACTTATTCTCACATTCAAGGTTTTTAACATTACCAAACTCTACACCATCAACAGCCTTGAGGGATTTGTTGGAGGGGGGAGGAGTGGTGAATGGGGATGACCATTGACCTGAAACTCAATTGAACTAGACCAATAAGAATCTTGCCCTCTATCGCAGGCCAGGGACCTGCTGTCCTGGGGTATGACTCACACTTTGACTTTGGCTCTGGTGAGTCAAAAAATGAGTAATTCCGCAGGACAGCAGGTCTCTTTTTGCCAGTCCCTGCACTCGTCAAAATTCTTCCCATGGATGAGTGCATGTCCACGTCATGCCAAACAGCAGTACTACCTGTCGTGCTTGTGTATGCCTGATTGTATTTGTGTATAGCATGATTGGATGTAATTGGAAAGCATGGGAATTATTTTTGCGCTGTATCTCAGTACATGTGATAATAATAAACCAATACCATTCCAGTTGGATCACCTCACACACCCAGATCTCTTGGGTATCTCAGGGGTATCAGCCAAGCGTTCTCCTTCTTCACAGTATACAATTCTCTCAAGCTCAGGGATCAACCCACTGTGTCCACTATGCACCAACTAGTTGAGTACATCATAAAAAGGTAAGCTAGAGTGGGTGCAGAAAAGATTCCCAAGGACATTCCTTGGACGTGGGCTTGGGTTATGAAGGTAGGTTGCATAGGCTGGGACTGTTTTTTTTCCTGGAGCAAAAGAGGCTGAGGACTTGGGTTGTTGAAGTTTATAAAATCAGGGGGGGTACAGATGAGGTGAATGGCCACATGTTGTTTCTCAGAATACTGTAGTCTAAAGCTAAAGCACGTGGGCTTAAACTGTGAGAGGAAATATTTACAGGAAGCCTGAGAGCCAGTGGGTACGTGGAATGAGCCGCCAGAGGAAGCATCGAGTTGGATGCAATTACAATGTTTAAAATACATTTGGACAGGTGAATGGACAAGAAAGGTTTGTAGGGATACGGGCCAAATGCTGGAAAAATGGACAAGCTCAGTTAAGCATCTTGGTCAGCGTGGACGAGTAGGATTGGGGCACCTATTTCTATGCTGTCTAACTCTATAAAGTGACTGGGTTAATTGGCACCTTGTCCATTATGCCTCAGCATGGCTGCAGTGTGGACCACCTACAAAATTGTGGCTAACAGAATTGCTCAAATTCATAACTTATATCATGTCAGGTGCCTGGGAACTCCTGCATGTTCTGCTCCAAGTCACATCATCCTTCCTTGGAAATCTATCACTTATCCTTGTTTAAGAAGGAACTGCAGATGCTGGAAAATTGACGGTAGACAAAAATGCCGGAGAAACTCAATGGGTGAGGCAGCATCTATGGAGCGAAGGAAATGGGCAATGTTTTGGGTCGAAACCTTTCTTCAGAATCTGAAGAAGGGTTTTGACCCGAAACGTCGCCTATTTCCGACACCCCATAGATGCTGCCCCACCCGCTGAGTTTCTCCAGCATTTTTGTCTACCTCCTATCACTTATCCTTCATTGTCACTGCGTCTAAATCCTGGAATTTACTCCCCAAAAGCATGATGAGAGTATCTTCGCCATGTAGGCTGCAATGGTTCAAGGAAATTAGCAGGCTAATTTATGTGCACTTTAACGGCCAATATCATTTAAATTATTAAAGAAAGTAATCCTGTAAATAAAGGGTTCTAAAAATATCTGCTGTTCTTCATAGCAAAAGGATTTAATTCATAGCTAAAGGATTTGAGTATAGGAGCAGGGAGGTTCTACTTCAGTTGTATAGGGTCTTGGTGAGACCACACCTGGAGTATTGCGTACAGTTCTGGTCTCCAAATCTGAGGAAGGACATTATTGCCATAGAGGGAGTGCAGAGAAGGTTCACCAGACTGATTCCTGGGATGTCAGGACTGTCTTATGAACAAAGACTGCATAGACTCGGTTTATACTCTCTAGAATTTAGGAGATTGAGAGGGGATCTTATAGAAACTTACAAAATTCTTAAGGGGTTGGACAGGCTAGATGCAGGAAGATTGTTCCCGATGTTGGGGAGGTCCAGGACAAGGGGTCACAGCTTAAGGATAAGGGGGAAATCCTTTAGGACCGAGATGAGAAGGACTTTCTTCACACACAGAGTGGTGGGTCTCTGGAACTCTCTGCCACAGAGGGTAGTTGAGGCCAGTTCATTGGCTATATTTAAGAGGGAGTTAGATGTGGGCCTTGTGGCTAAGGGGATCAGAGGGTATGGAGAGAAGGCAGGTACGGGATACTGAGTTGGATGATCAGCCATGATCATATTGAATGGCGGTGCAGACTCGAAGGGCCGAATGGCCTACTCCTGCACCTAATTTCTATGTTTCGATGTTCTTGCGACATAGCTGGGATTATTCTTATTCTAGAATATGATTTTTAAGGCAGATCAATCTCCAAACCACTGACTTGGAGATACATTAATAACATCTAATGCATCTCCAACATTGCTGCAGTTACAGATTACAGCTTCTTGTGCATAAATTGTTCTTTCTGATACTTGTTTTTAATATTTTATCTGACAACAATTCAAGAGATTTATATTTCTTTCATAAATTCTAATACAGTTTCAAGAAAATACACAGCCTAGATTTGTGTAGTCAATTCTGCCAACGTTACTCCAATAAAGACCTCTCGGACCAACCTTCATGCAGAGCACAAAGCTCGAAGAGCCTTTTTAAATAAGTTATATTTATAAGAAGCTTTTGCTGTTATCACATTTCTACATTGTGGCTTATTTATGTAAGACTATTGTAAAATTAATGGGTTCCAGGGACTGGAGTAGTAGGAAGTGATAACAGTCATCTTAAAAGCATTCTGAGTTAACCTAGACTGTAACAATAACTGATGATGAGGAAGGCGGTGAGGGGGAGGCAGATTTATAGGTTATTGAAAGAACCTGACATAGTAGAAAGATAATGAGGACAATGACGAAATCTAAAATAGTGTTTTCTTATAATTAGAAAAAATTGTCATTTAAGGTCCTGTCTTGCGACGACTTCATTCTGAAATAATAATGTGACTTTGCAATTCAATGAGTGATTGATTGAAAATCATAAAATTCCCATTTTTAAAAAAATGTTTGAAAGCAATGGACTAAAAACGTAAAAATATGCTAAATAGCCTGCTTGGTGGTTTGCAGAAGAGTGACTTTTACATAGAGTAGAGGGAATTCGGGAATGTTCTTTTAAACTGACCAGACCTAACTAGCTCTAATTGACACCCGACCTGCAAGTCATTTTGCAGATTGAGTCCATGAAAAATCACATGTATGCACAGGCCTGGTCTGTGGAAGAGATGAACATGAGTGGGAGTATTGGCTGGAGAATGTGACACAACTCCTTCACTTCCTTGGAAAACTTTGAGGCTCTGCGCACGTTGCCACTCAGGGAGATCGGAGCATGGTTCCCGACGGCTCTAGGCCCTTCTATCTATATCCTTAAATAGACACAAAATGCAGGTGTAACTCAGCGGGACAGGCAGCATCTATGGAGAGAAGGAATGGGTGACATTAAAATTACATGAATACATCAAAATTAGCAATGAGGAAAGACAAAATATGAAAACAAACTAGTGCCATGCCTTTCAGAGATGGCCAGAGCAGCTGCCTCACTATGGTACAAACCCAGATTCAATCATGACCTTGGCTGCTGTCTGTGTGAAGCATGCATGCTCTCCCTGTGACCCCATGGGTTTTCTCCGGGTGCTCCGGTTTTCTCCCACATCCTAAAGACATGCTGATTTGTGGGTTAATTGGGCTCTGCAAATTGCCACTAGTGTGTGAGAAGGTGCGATGACATAGCTCGTGTAAACGAGTGGTGAGTGGTCGGTGTGAATTGATGTTTTCATGCTGTATCTCTAAACAGCATTCGCACCATTAATTCTGTAAAATTTCCTTGGCTGCAAGAGAAGAAAATGAACTCTGAACAATCTCCCAAATGCAAGCTGAGTCCATTTTGCGTAAGCCCTACAACTCAAAGCAAAGGCAAAGAGGTAGAACTTCAAACTGTGTTGGAAGGAACTGCAGATGCTGGTTTACACTGAAGATAGACACAAAATGCTGGAGTAACTCAGGAGATGACAGGAAGCATCTCTGGAGAGAAGGAACGGGTGAAGTTTCTGGTCGAGACATTTCTTCTGACTTCATAGACCTTCAAACTGGTCTGTTTGATAGCTGGGCAGTTGCATTTAATTTTAAAGGGTGTAGCGACGTTTTATGTACAATCAGGATTTAATCAAGAATTAAACCAAGATGACATTGTAAGTTGATAAATGGTGGAACGATTAGAGCGTAAGATTTAGAGGAGGTTCAAATGGTGTAAAGAAAGAAAATGGTGGCTCAAATACAAGCTGGCTTCATAAACAGTTCAAATGGTGCCTGGCATAGTAGATGAATTATTCACATCTAACATGGAAAGAATAAACAAGCTTATTATTGAGCCAGAGATCATTGCTGAAAATTGGATGCATTGGATGTGGCAGTGACAGAGCATAAGAAAGCAATATTACTCTCTGAAATCGTCTCTGAAGTATACCACACACGCACGCACGCACACACACACACACACACACACACACACACACACACACACACACACACACACACACACACACACACACACACACACACACACACACACACACACACACTCACTAATTCAGCAGCACTACAGGAAGTTATAGATTTCTCATCTGCATTTGTAGTTCAGAACTTGGCAGAATATTTCAACCATATGGTATTTGAGATTGTGGCGAGCTATAAACTGGCCACATGCAGTTAGGAGCACGCGAGGGCTTGAATGATGGCCCCTTCAAGATATTGCACTGTTGGTGAGTTTTTAATCACGTGCTTGGAGACAAGGTCATTTGTAGTCTAACAGAATGTGAATACAGTTGAACCATTTATTCCTTCATATCATCCTACTTCCTAAGGGCAGCAGAGATAATAGTCAATGTTTGCCGTTGGCAACTGCACGAGCTTCCACTATCTTTTTACCTATTTCAGATTTTCAGCATCTATAGTTTTTTAAATTTTACTTTTCCAGCAGAATAGATAAAACTGATTTAAAGAAACATGTCAACCCACTGTAAGCAAAGTGTAATTAGTACATAGAACTGAAAGATGTTTGCATTTGTTTTCCTCTAAGGGAGAAAGCAGTGTAATGAAATATAACTGTATTGTTATGTAAATGTTACATGGTCAGGGGCAGTAGTGTCATCATGTGGTGCATAAGTAATATGTATGTAGGGAGAGAAAATTATGAGGGGCCTAAAGTAGATAGTAAGAATGATTCCCCATAATGGAAGATTCTAAAACTAGAGGGCATAGGTTTAGGGTATGGGGTAAGATGTTCAACGTGGATCTGGGGAAGATTTTCTTTTACCCAGATGATGGTTCCAGTCAGGAATGGATTGCTTGAAGGGAAGATGGAGGCCGCTATCTTCACACCATTATGCAAGTGTCTGGATCTAAGGAGGCCACATCGGGAACAACGGATGCAGTAGATAAGGTGAGATGAGGTGCATGTGAACCTCTGTCTCACCTGGAAGGACTGCTGGGGTCCCTGGATGGATGTGAGGAAGGAGGTATAGGGACAGTTGTTACATCTCCTGCGGTAGCAGGGGAAAGTACCTGGGGAGGAGGTGGTTTGGGTGGGAAGGAATGAGTGAATCAAGGTGTAGCAGAGGGAGCAGTCTCTGCAGACTGTGGAATTCTCAAGTACTACATCTAATGATCCTGATGAGGTCCACTCTACATCAGTGAAACAAGTGAGAACTAGGTGACCATTTTGCCAAACATTTTGTTCGGTTTGTCAAGGCCTGTGTATCTCCCAGTTGCGAAGGATTTTATTCCCATGCTGATCTTACTGCCCTGGGCTTCCTCCATTGCCAGAGTGAGGCCACATCTAAACTCATATGAGAAGCAGCTCTTATTTCCTTTTGGTAACTCACAATCCAATAGTATGAATCGAAGATAGATGCAAAATGCTGGAGTAACTCTTGTAACATACAACTGTAACATAACATCCCAACTTCCATGCTCAATAAACACAAAATACTGGAGTAACTCAGCGGTGACAGTCTGAAGAAGGGTCTTGGGAAGGGTCTCGACCTGAAACGTCACCCATTCCTTCTCTCCAGAGATTCTGCCTGTCCCGCTGAGTTACTCCAGTATTTTTGTGTTTATCGAGCATGGAAGTTGGGATGTTATGTTACAGTTGTACAAGACATTAGTGGGACAACATTTGGAGTATTGTGCTCAGTTTTGGTCAGGGAGGATGTCATTAGACTGGAAAGAGTTGCGGAGAAGATTTACGAAAAAGTTGCTAGGACTTGAGTTGCCTTATCTATAGTGAGAGATTGGGCATTGTAAGTCTTTTACCAGCATAGGAAGCTAAGGGGCGATCTTACAGTGGTGTAAAAAATCATGAGAGGTATTGATATCATCATTGCATACTATTAGCCAGGTTAGGGGAAATCAAGAACTAGAGGATATTGGTTTAAGGTGAGAGGGAAAAGATTTAATATGAATCTGAAGGTAGCATAAAGGGTAGTGGAATGGTCTGCCGTATGAGCTAGTTGATGTAAACATCATTTACAAGACATTCTTTTGCAAATTAATAACAACACTCACCAGTATCGACCCTTCACTTGCTAGACATTTCCCCCCACCTCTTCCAGCTTTCTCCCCCTTACTATTATCAATCCAAAGAAGGGTCCCCACCCAAAAAGTTGTTGCCTATTCATATTTAGTTTAGGTTAAGGATACAGCATGGAAACAGGCTCTTCGGCCCATCGAGTCCACACTGACCATTGATCACCCATTCATGCTAGTTACCCACCTAAGTGGGAAAAGAAGAACCAACATGCTGGAGTAACTCAGTGGGTCAGGCAGCTTCTCTGGAGATAGCTGAGTTACTCCAGCACTTTGTGTCATACTGTTAGGTTGTAAAAACAAAGAACTGCAGATGCTGCTTTATGCCAAAGTTCAACACCTCTGTTAGGTTGTAAGCTCCCCAAGTGGGATATAAGAATATAATATTTTGTACCGTGGACACAGGACATAAACAAAGGTAGAATGCAATTACATTAGGAATGAAGGGTCTGAGTTCCTGTCTGAGGAAGGGTCTTGACCCAAAATATCACCTATTCCTTTTCTCCAGAGATGCTGTCTGACCCAGTGAGTTACTCCAGCTTTTTGTGCCTATAGCTTAGGAATTGAGAACTGGATAATTGGGAAAGATGCACAAAAAGTATTGAGTTTTAAATGCAATGCAAACTATACTCAATAATCTTGCAATTAAGGTCAGCATACCTTCCGAATTGAAAGTTAATGTGCAGTTGCAGCGAGCAACATCCAGGTCTCTCTGAGCACCAACACCTTTCTATTTCCACAATTAGTTTTATAAAGGATATTGGAACACAAATAATGATCTGCCCATTGGTGTAATTAATCAATAGAAATATTGGAAAGGAAAGGTGGTTCCTTTCTTTCACTGATCAAAGAAGCAGGAACTTAATACAATTAAAAAAGGCAGCATGATATCTCTCCCATCATTGACAGGAAATTATAATGTCCCCCGAGGTGGACTTTGGGTACATTTTGAGTTCTGTTAAGTTCTTCTGTGATAATTTAGAAGACACAAGTTTTCCTTATCTTAACACAATCAGTTATTCCAGCACTTTATGTGTGTGTGTGTGCGCTAGTTTTTGTAAACTAGCATCTGCAGTTCCTTGTGTCTTCATTTATCTCAGCTAGGACTCCTGCAATTTCTTCTCTAGCTTCCTGCAGTGCCTTTGGATATATCTGATCAAGCCCGGAGATTTATCTATTTTCATACGCCTTAGAGCATCCAGAGCCTCCTCTACCTTAATATGGATTGTCCTCATCACAACTATTATCTGTCCCAAGTTCCCTGTTACCTAGTCCCTAGTTCACAGTAAAAACAGGGGAGACATACTCATTGAGGAATGAGTCAGGGCCATATGTTCCTGGATTGTACACATCCCAATTGGAGAAATATGATGCGCAGCTTCTGAATGTTTTTATAAAGGTACGGACAAGTTGGACCAAAGGGCCTGTTTCTGGGCTCTATGACTCTAAGATCTAGTAGGAGGTTATTCAGCCCAAGTCCATGCCATTGTCAGAGAAATCCTATCAATCCCATTTTCCCACTTGCTTCCCTCTCAATCTTGTTCCTATAATCTTGTTGGAAAAGAATGAATATGATATTATTGAATGTGTCTAGTTTATTCAATTGTCAATTGAGCCCACGGAACGTCAAGTCCTTGAAATGTATAGAGTCATACAACAGTGAAACTGTCCCGTTGGCCCAGCTTCCCCTTGCGACCAATGTGCCCCATCTACACTGGTTCCACCTGTCTGCGTTTGGCCCATATTCCTCTAATCTGTTCCTATCCATATACCTGTCCAAATGTCTTTTAAATGCTGTTTATAGTTTCTGCCTGAACTACTTCCTCTGAAATATTTGGGCCGTATAGCACTATGTCTCGGGCTTGAAGTAACCTCATCATATTCAGTATGTGCTGAAAATTATAATATTGTGGGCTCAGATTATGCAAGAAGCAGAATATTTAACTTGCTTCTGGGTCATGTAGTAAAAGCAGGAACTACTGTAAATCCTCAGCAGGTCAGGCATCATCGGAGGCGAGAAAAGACGAGTTGACATCTCAGTTGGGGAATATTGCTTTTGTAGGGACCACTTTCATCATTGCATATGGCCCAGTGCACTATTCACAATGTGCGAAACCTCACCGCGTGGCATTAACTGACAATAAGATGCCTTCACCAGCCACTATTTAATGGGATCATGTTGTTTTTACGGTGTAATTGCAGTCATTTAATTCAGCATTGGCAGTTGCCACAGTCATCTCTTTCTCCTGTCATGTGTGACATCCTGCAGGAAAACTAGGCAAGATTTATGGTAAACATTTGTGATGTTTAGAGCAGCTGGCCACAATGTGAAAATAACTGTCACTTAATGAGAGAGGGGGTTGCAGCAACAGTGCAAGAATGAGGAGCATTGGAATCAGCAAAGTGTGGTGGAGGGAATGCAGAAAGGCAAGTCAGTAGATCAGTAGTCAGAATGATGACACAGGGTGACCAAGCCAAAATGCCACAGATGCTAAAGGTCTGAAATTACTGCGATTCAGGCCATTGAATTTTTCCAAAATTGGAATCAACCATGTTAACCCCCTGTCCTGGGCCTCCTCCATTGCCAGAGTGAGGCCACACAGGAGGAGCAGCACCTCATATTTGGGTAGCTTACCGTAAGAACATTGAATTTTCAGTAACCATTACAAACTGTTCCCCTTCCCTTTCTCCCCCACCCCCCCACTTTCTTCCCTCCACACCCCACCCCCACCCCCCCACCCCATGCCCCATTTGTATTCACACCTATTTCTCCCCCTCCACCTACGTTCCTTCCTTTGGCTTCTGAATTCGCAACTCTTCAATTTTGTTTATCCTTATGTCTCATACCTTCGGTTTGAACCTCTGGCCTTTGTTCCAACCATTTGCCTATCAAAACTCCAACTATCACCTGTCATGTTTTGCCCTGCCTCTCCTCTCTCCCAGCTTTCTTTACCCCCCCCCACCCCCTTCCACAATCAATCGTAAGAAGGGTCCAAAAGTCACCTATTTATTTTCCCCGAGATGCTGCTTGACCTGCTGAGTTACTCCAATGCTTTGTGTCCTATTTTGTAAACCAGTCTCTGGAGTTCCTGGTTTCCATACTTACAGTGCCCTCCATAATGTTTGGGACATACACCCATCATTTATTTATTTGCCTCTGTATTCCACAATTTGAGATTTGTAATAGAAAAAAATCATGTGCAGTTAAAATGCACATTGTCAGATTTTAATTAAGGCCATTTTTATACATTTTGGTTTCACTGTGTAGAAATTACAGCAGTGTTTATACATAGTCCCCCAATTTCAGGGTACCATAATGTTTGGGACACAGCAATGCCATGCAAATGAAAGTAGTCATGTTTAGTATTTAGTTGCATATCCTTTGCAGGCAATGACTGCTTGAAGTCTGCCATTCATGGACATCACCAGTTGCTGGGCGTCTCCTCTGGTGATGCTCTGCCAGGCCTGTATTGCAGCCATCTTTAGCTTATGCTTGTTTTGGGGACTAGTCCCCTTCATGTTTCTCTTCAGCATATAAAGTCATGCTCAATTGGGTTCACATCGGGCGATTGACTTGGCCACTCAAGAATTTACCATTTTTTAACTCGAAAAACTCCTTGAAACCAAAATGTTTAAAAATGGCCTTTAATAAAATCTGACACTGTGCATTTTAACCACATGTGATTTTTTTTTCTATTACAAATCTCAAATTGTGTACTACAGAGGCAAATAAATAAATGATGGGTCTTTGTCCCAAACATTATGGAGGGCACTCTAAACTCCTGGCACTCATATGCTCCGCGCGTCTCTCTTCTGGAGGGCTATCTACCTCTGGGGAGAAAGAAGATGTCTTTCCTCCTATCCATTCTAAGCACAGAGCATCCAAAAACAAGACCAGACCCTGTTTCCTCTTCCCAATAACTTCCGATCTTAAAGCTGCCTGCATGCTAATAAATCAGTGCCCCTGCACATGTAAAAGCTTTGATTTACTATGAACAATAACACAGATGATCTGCTAGTCATTGTAAATATATTACAAATTAATTAAAATGTTGTGGTTAACAATTGCACAGTAATAAGAGCAGATTTGTAATATGGCCATTTTCAAGCATTGGTCTTCTTTCAAATAGTCCTGTGATTTGCAATTTGTGCAATCACTGCACAGCCAAATTCCTTTCTCTGAGTTAGATTGCCATTTATTCTTGTAAACAGCTGGAGTAAATGGTTCCTCGGTCTCTTTAATCATTTTCAAAATCAGCAAAAATTAAAATTGAAAATTGAAATACCTCTTTACCATCGTGAAGGTTCCAAGTGCTTTGGAGTTAAAAATGTCATGTTATGGTTCCAATTGCAGTCCTTGAAGACTGAAATCAAAGGGAATACTTCAGCTTGAAGTTATTTTGCAAAAGAAGGGCCCGTAATGTATGACGGTTGTGGACAATTAGCATGGATGAGGTACAGGCAGAATTATTAAGTTGTGAGAGGGTTGGAGACAGGCCTTGGGTTGGAGACAGGTGAAATGTTACTATCCCACATGCATCTATCTTGGAGAATCCACATTCAAACAGATACATAGATTAATATTTGTCACTATGTGCTTCTTTAGAATTGGTGTAAAAAGCATACAGAATATTATGGATTTGGTTCCAACATCTTACATGTTTTTGAGGATGTTAAATGCATTAGACATGCAAAAGGAACAGCACACTTCTCTATCTTTTCTACCACAGTCGGTTAACATTTTTGATTAACCTGGAGTAATGTGTAGGAAGGAACTGCAGATGCTGGTTTAAACCGGAGATAGACACTAAAATCTGGAGTAACTCATTGGGACAGGCAGCATCTATGGAGAGAAGGAATGGGTGATGTTGTGGGTCGAGACCATTCTTCATTCCTTCTCTCCAGAGATGCTGCCTGTCCCGCCGAGTTACTCCAGCTTTTAGTGTCTATCTCCGGTTTAAACCAGCATCTGCAGTTCCTTCCTACACATGAATGATTAACCTATCAGCTTTTCTCCCAAGCATGCCAGTGAAGCTTTTGTTATTGATTGTGGGGCGTATAATCCCTGAGCTCTGCATAATCGCAGTGAACTGAAGCCTTCTCTCCCAGCTGCTGTGAGTCACAGCACTTTTGACAGTTCGGTAACATCACACATTTTGTTGTATTTTTAACATAAATATTTACTATTTTAAGTGGAGTTCACTATTGCACTAAATTAGGAGGATACAACTGATATGTGGTGAGCTTGAAAACCTCCAGTAGACTAAGCACAGCTTTGTTCAAACCAAGTTTTTTTGTGTGTCCTGTTTTGTATCTCATAAACGAGTATACACAGCGATCACCCAGCAGGCTTTGTTTAGTTCTGTTTGGCCATTTGTGTCTGACTTTACCAAAAATAACCCAGTCCTGAATATTTATTTCTCTAGCAGCGTATGGCATTAGTTATTCGCTTCTCATCGTATACTCCATGTACTTGGTTCTGATTTCACAAATCGCAGGCAGTAATTGCAAAAGGCAAAGCACATGTTGAATCATATCTCTCCCAAGCTTTCATGTTTTATTTTTGCCACAGAAATTGTTTTTTTCTGTCTGCAAGTCGTCTGCTTCAATAACATGACAATTTGGTGAATCAGTAAGCAAGATCTCTACATCAGCTTGGTAAATATACGTTAGCAGAATTACTGCTTTTTTTTTGCCGAAGAGTCCCTTGCACAATGCAAGAAAAAACAGTTTCTATACAGGTCTGCAGAGCACATAACAGGAGGCTTCCACCCAAACAGCTAAAAATGTAATGTGGCTCGGATTTGTCCAATTTCCTGTTTTTTTTTAAAGCCCTGCTGCACAGAGTATAAATTTACCTCACAATGTTCATGGTGACAATACTTCATTACTGTAATTTAGTCAGTATTCATGAGGATTTTCATCTTCTGAGTCATAGAATTCCTTTATTCCCTGAAGAATTTCCTGTGTCTGACTGGAATTTCAAGTCTTTGTAGTTTTAGCTGAATTCCTTGAAGCAGTTACTTCTAAATGGCCATGTTCTTTTGGGTTGCACATGATACCTGGATGGCTGGGTCACTTACCAACTCCTGGTTTTCAAGAAAATTAATCTCTTTTGAAAACTGGCTACAGTAACTTTTTTCTAGTTTAAAACAGTGTTTCCCACTTTCTTTTCGTCATTACTGTTCTCATGGTCAACGTGGAAAGCAGCTGTAGATTAAACAATATTTGCCTCTATCTTTATATATGTTTATGTTTCTTTGATTCTTTCTATTCCGTGGTTATTTGCTTGAAGGCTGATCCATCAGGTTTTCATCACATTCACAGAAGAGGAAAGGGGGATAGAGTTACTGGTATATTGGCCCATTTAGCAATTAATAAGAATATGCTATTGGATATCTTTTTGGGGGTGAATTTTGGGATATAGTAGAATTCCAGACATTTTGTGATCCTGGTTTAAATTGAATTTTGGTAAATTGAAAAGACTTTACGTTTATTTAGTTATTCTTTTTAATTAAGTGTTATGCAATGTGCATTAAACCAGTGACGATATCTAGGAAGTCTGGCTGCCTGCTTTAATTATTCTTTGCAACATTTTTGTAAAGGGTATTGGAACCCACTTGCAGAAGAATATGAGAGCTCAGTGTGGCATATTTCACTTTAATGAGAAATATCATTTACCCACATGCCTGCAGTTTGATAATACTATATGCTGCTTAAATCAGTGTGGTTGGGTGACATCCATAGTGTGTGGTATGATTTATTGATTGCTTTGATTATAGTTGTGTTGCTAAAATCCAGGACAAGATTCCGGTGAAACATTGACCTTTTTTAGATAAAAATCCAGGAATTAAACATTTATTTTGTTTGTATTACTAAGGATTGCCTGTGCGAATTGAAATGGTTTTCAGATAGATAAGGATTTTTTAGATCTTCCAAAAACTTGGCAAGTTTATTCGATGAAAAGTAAAATCATGCAACACAGAATCAAATTGCAGGGAGAACGTGCAAACTCCACACAGACAGCACCTGAGGTCAGGATTGAACCCAAGACACTAGCGCTGTGAGGGAGCAGCTCTACCAGCTGCACCAGCGTGCCACCCACATGTGCTGCATTTTAACCTTCTGCCGAATGCCCTGGACTCACTCTGCAGAACATCAGCCCTCTTTCTATCAGTGGCATAAATACCAAACTGTATTACAGCTCTGGGCTGTTCTTCCTCCCCCTTCAGAATGTTGTGTGCCTGCTCTGAATCGTCCCTGACTCTGGCACCAGGGTCCCATTGGAATCTCGCTCATGGCTACAGAAATGTCTGTCTGTTCCCCTCACTGTGCGTTCCCCCACCCTCTACCAAGACCGATCCCTCCTCTGCTGCGCAGGAGAGACAACTGCAGTAAATTTGGCTGCTGCTGTTGCTGCTGCTACTTACTTCTGAGAGGACATCCCACCAAAAGTAGCCAACACGGTGTACCTATGTGATAGAGGAATTACTACAGAGAGTTCCTGAACCACCTCCCTGCATTTACTGCCTTTCCTGCCCGTCACTGTCTTCTTTCTTACTGTGCCTTCAGCATGACTATTGCCCAGTAAACATTCTAGCTACAACATTTTCTGAGCCCTGGACTCTCTAAAGCAGCTCCAACTGCTCTACGCTGTTCAACAGGAGCTACATTTGGACACACAGTAAAAGTCACCAGCGACACTAGAAATGTCCCTGATCTCCCACATCCTGCACTGTCCGAGCTTCAAATGTTTATTCCCCGTCCCTCTTACTGAGCAAGAGAAGAAAAAAACATCTTGTCTGATCAGTACTCAATGTTCTCACAATAGTTAAAGCTAGTAACCTGGTGTAGCACAAGAACATAGGAACCCATGTCAGCCATTTACCAGTAATCGTTCAAGCTCATTCATTGTTCAAAGGAATTATGGTTGTTCTGCAACAAAATACTGAATACTGAAATACCCTTTCTACATGTCAATTTAAATCTTTGCTTAACAAATAAATAACAGTTAGAAACAAAGAACTGCAAATGCTGGTTAACACACAAAAGGACACAAAGTGCTGGAGTAGCTCAGCCAGCATCTCTGGAGAACAAGGATAGGTGGCATATCGGGTCGAGATCCTTGTTCAGATCGGAAGAAGGTCTGAAGAAGGGTCTTGACCTGAAACATCACCTATCTGTCTTCCCCAGAGATGCTGCCTGACCTGCTGAGTTACTCCAGCACTTTGTGTCCCTTGATATAACATTGACAGTTGACCTGGAATCACCAAAGCTTGAACTTTGACTTCCACCTCAAAACTTCGATCTCACAGCCCTTCAATGGCCATTCCCTTTCTACCTGCCTCTCTTTCTGTACAGGTCCTTCCCAGGTCCCACCAGTGTTCCGTTCCTTAGAACTGTTTGTATCCTGAACAGTTTGCAAGTCAGAAACATGGCTACAACCCGAGTTCCGACATGGCAGAAGATCCAGCTCGCCAACCTCCCAAATGCTCATTCATGTGTCGGTGTTCATAAGCCAAGCGATCATAAGCTCGGTAGGATCTGTACCTCATGCCATTGTTAACGCCCAACATCCTTTCCTCTGAAGCTACCATTTTCCGAGTTAAAACCTTGCTGTTGTTGCAATCAACCTGTAACAATCAGTTGATATTTTTTCTGCCAGTTTAGGTCCACTTCAGTCTGTTTCACTCTCATGTTTTGGCATTGGCCATTTGAAAAGTCCAGGAGCTGGTGCCTAAACAGAAGTTTCAACCTCATTTTGAATTTCATTGCAAATCATTCATTGCAAATCTTCCAGCTGTTTCCCAACAACCGATATCAGATCAATCCTGAATCTTTTTTTGATGTTCATTAACTTTTAGGATTGCTTAAAATGTGGATTGTTATAAGTGTATGTAATTTTGCCAATAACAAAATTCCTTGTTCCTTGCTCTGATGGAGCCTTGGACAGATCCTGGCTCTCTGTCAAGTGAAGCTGTCCTTGAGTGTCTGCCTTTGATTGCTGGCATGAATCGCTTGAAGGATCCATAAGGTAGAAGTGGGCTTTCTGTTGACCATTTTGACCTGCCATTTGGCAGACGCTGTTGTAGCAGCTGATCTTTGCTTGGGCCTTGGGTTAGGAAATAGCTGGAGCGGTGAAGGCACTCGCCGATCACCAAACTGCTAATCTTCCAACTGCTCCGTGCAACGATCAAATAATTCCCATGCCAAATTGCCAAGGTGTCACCACTATTTTCTGACCTTCCACCAGTGGGAGAGTTTTTTACCCATCGGACCAGTTCACACCAAATAGTAGGGAAGGGCACGCAGCTTATTGTGCTGCTGTCTGATAATTCAGTAGCACTATTTTGTATTTATCGTAAGTACAATAATTACGCATGTATCGTTTGAATTAGGAAAATATTTTTCAATGGTTCAATGTGTTTTATTTGTCACTTATTCAACTGCACAATTAAGTTCCTTTTGCATATTTACACATGTGGGCGCCTCTAAGTTTTGTGCTCTATTTCCCAAGTCCAAAGTACAGTCTGCCTGCACGTTTGTGCATGAATACTTTAAGATTATAATTTTGCAATAAATTATTCTGGGTCTTGCGGGCTTCTAAATTACTCGTAATGTGAAATTAATCCGATCTGAAAGAATTAATTTTGTAATAATAGATGATCTCGATTAAAATGCATATTGTTAAAGATCATAATAATAGTTAAAAGAAATAAACGGAGCACAGAATAGCACAGAATGTAGGGACCTGTACATTCCATGTAATCATCAGGCTCACGGGGGTTATGGTGGCAATAATACTGAATTGGTCCTTTTTCTCTTTGTCCCTTATAGTCAGCCTTAACTTTAAAAATAAATAACAATTTGGGATCTAATGTTTACAACATATAAAGTTTACAGATAAAACAATTACAGTTCACAGAATCAATTGCTATTAGAAACATAGAAAATAGGTGTAGGAATAGGCCATCTGGCCCATCGAGCCAGCACTGCCATTCAATATGATCATGGCTGATCATCCAAAATCAGTACCCCGTTCCTGCTTTCTCCCTTGATTCCGTTAGCGCTAAGAGCTATATCTAACTCTCTCTTGAATAAATCTATTTGTAGATTAGTTCCGAATTTCTACCTCTGTCAGCAGGCAAATGTATTTTCTGACTACATCCTGGAAAGACCTGGCTCTGACATTTATACCCTGCCTTTCTGGCTCTTTAGACTTTTGCCTCTAGAAGCAGGAGTAGCTTTGATCAGCTCCCCACCATAACTTGAGGATATGCATTAATATAAGGTAGATTTTCATTTATTTAACTATTACAGCAGATGCATTAACTGTGCCTGACATTAGTTGAGATGAGGAAGTGTGTAAGTGTGATAGACACAAAATGCTGGAGTAACTCAGCGGGATATGGGGGTTTGGTGGGTCTGACTCCGTTTGATGTGGAGTCAACATCAAGTATCAAAACCAAGTATATAATAACACCGTCTTAAAAATAAATGTTTCATTTGTGATTTGGTTATATTGACACTGATTATGGTATTTGAATCGCTTAAATATTCAGAACATCTGCAAAATGGACTGATATTTAGGTGGGGATGGGGAAGGCCAAAAATAACCAAAGAATGTTAGATAAAACTGAGGACAAGAAAAAAAACCAAGTAAATACTGAAATTACAGTGGCTTATATACCAAAGAAGCGAAATGGTAAGAAGGTAAGAATATTAGAAAATCTGTTGCAGAAGTGCTGGTGTGGACATGGCACTATTGGGTAGGGAGTTCCATGATTCCATGATTCCACTGGGTGGCGCCATCAGCGATGGCAGCCTCGCCAACAGTCTGTCTCTCTTTTCGTTTTTTTTGTTGTTATTTATTGTGTGTTTTTAAAGTTTGTATTAAAGTTCTCTGGTTTGTTTTATGTGGGGGGGGGGGGGGTGTGGGAGGGGGTCGGGGAAACTATTTTTCAATCTCTGACCTTGCTGGAGATGCGATTGTTTTCCGGATTGTATCTCCGGTCGCTCTGCGGCCTAACATCTTGCTCGGGACTGACTTTGAGCCCCACCACGGGACCATGGACTTACCATCGGAGCTGATCCCTTGCCTGGGATCGATGCTCCGATTGCGGCCTGCAGATTTCACCTTTGAGGAGCTCGTAGTCTCGGGTAGAGAACGATGTCGGCGAGCTCCAAGCGATGCAGAAGGCTTCGACCAGCCCTGATCCTGGGTCAGTTTGCCCGGCATGGGGGAGCTGAGATTCCCCCTCCCCGATGCAGGATCTTGACCGCCCCGACGCGGAGGGCCCGACCGCCGGCCAGGATCGTCCCGTCAACGGAAGTCTCGAGGCCCCCAACCGCGTGAGAACAAAGAAAGGAAAAGATTGAACTTTGTTTTCACCTTCCTTCATCGAGTGAGGAATGTGGAGGAGTCACTGTGGTGGATGTTTATGGTAAAATGTATTTTGTGTGGCTTGTTGCTTTTTATTGGTATGTCTGCATGGCAAATCACATTCCTCGTATGTTGCAAAACATACTTGGCTAATAAAGTATGATTATGATTATGATGATTTAGATCCAGCGACAATAAAGGAATGACCATGCCTTTCCAAGTCAGGGTGGTGTGTGAATTGGAAGGGAACCTGTGGTTCCCTGTGTGTTTGCTGCCCTCTTCTTCCTTGGTAGTAGAATTTAAGGGTTTGGGAGTTATCATTGAAGCAGTCAAAGGGAGTAACTGTGGATCATTTTTATTGGATGTGAGATCTGTAACTTCTTTTGCAAGCTGTTTTGAAACTTGGAAATGATGTAGTTCAACAACTGGGCTAGCTGATTGGAAAAGATGCCTGATAGAAATCAAGACCATTGCAATTTTGCATGGGCAATATTCAGCATTCACCTCGAATCAGTAATTCAGACTTTACTAGACTTCATCTTGTACTGAACGTTATTCTCTTTATCCTGTATCTGAAAACAATAGGCGGCTTGATTGTAATCATGTATAGTATTTCCACTGACTGGATAGCGTGCAACAACACAAAAAGCTTTTCACTGTACCTCAGTACATTGTGAATAAAAAAACTAAATTGATTCCATAATGCATCTGCCTTGTGATTGCAAAGTGGGTGGTGCTGCTGGAGAAAGTGTTGTGCTCACCCCAGCTTGACAAGGTGAGGCCCAGGCTCTCTCTGTCAACACTTCACGCCCCACTCTCTGTGAACCAGATACGAAACGTGGAGAGAGCAGGCAGAATGGTTCGAGCCCACCAAGAAGCCATCACTGTTGACCTGAGGAACGATGGGGCAGGTAGGACTGACAAATGTCCTCACTGGTTGTAAAGGAGCGCTTCCGCTTCTGGCCTGGAAGAAAACCTTTCTGAATAAATTAGGCTTCATTATTCTGGCTGTTCCAGGCCATAGTGTTCCGTCCACTCTCTGGTGCTCCTGCTGAGACTGTCACAATGTGCAAACACACAGCTTTCAGCTAAGTCAATCTAGTTTTAAATACATCATCAGGATTTGTGTTTAAATGTAGAGACAGCCTTCATCTGATGGCCAAATGCCCCTGTTAGACAGATCCAGGGAACATATATGGGTCGTGTGCATGAAATGCTGCCCCTATTTTCAACCCAGTGTACCCTGATGGTGATTGAATACCTGGGTTAAAATCGGGACTGCAGTCGTTGCCTTGTGATGGGACAATGGGGTTGAGAGAAAAGTAATGCCCAGCATTGCTTTTTCAGTGCTCAGTCGATTGCACCTATTAACTTGCCTTGTGTCGGATCTGCTGACAGGGATTGCCCAGGTTTGCTGAGATAAAACATAACTGTGAATTAAGTTACTCATGCTGTAGTGTATATAAATATCCAAGGAAACGATACACGAGCTTTGTGAACTTGGCAATCGCAGTGCAATAAAGATAGGCAAAGATAAAGAATATAGGAACTTTGAATAAACTTTGAAAACATTAAGGCTGTCATATTTATTGATGTGGTGTAGCAATTTTGTGGTAGGCCTTAGAGGTTTGACAGGGGATGTTTCAGAGGAAATATTTTGCAGACTTACTTCCTGTAACCTTAAAGTGACCATTATGTCTGGTACATTGAATAAATAATGTTCTACATCGAATTAAAAGGAAGATTGCCTGAAAAAAAAAAGGCTAGAGTTTTATGTCTTTATTAGCTGCAACCATTATGTC
The DNA here is from genome assembly GCA_963514005.1 of Raja brachyura. The sequence continues at coordinate 10,295,157 of OY740800.1, read as the reverse complement.
TGGTGCATTGAATAAATAATGTTCTCCGTTTAATTACTGAAGTGATTGTCCGATCCTAAATGGAAAAGGCAGGATTTTATGCCTTTATCAGCTGACTTTAGCAAGACTTTATATTAATTTAGACTGCCGTTTACTGCACTGATGTTTTACCGGTTTACAAATGAAGAAGAAAAAATGCCCAATCATGGAATTGGTTGCTTTGCTATTTTAAACGTCTAAGTCTGTGGGGAGCAATTTTCAAGTTGCACGAATATTGGATTGACGAATTGCTTTGTCTATTACAATTTCCATGTGAGAACCCCAAAATATATGTGTGGTCAAAGGCTTCAATCACTTTCTTGGTCCTTCCGCTGAACAACCGGAGTGCTCTGCTGCAACTCTGCGGCAGTGGCAATGACTAACAACAGCCATATGTTGCCCATCCTCATGGGAACTGCACAAGCCCTTCACTACTTGCCGGTCAGACTTTAAACCGAGAGGCTACCACCTGCAACAGGACTTGCTCCTGAAGCCTGCAGATCCCCGGTCATCTCTCGAGCCCGTATCTGAGCCACAGCGTTCTCCTGTACACGGTGACCCAGCCTTTGTGGGACAAGCTGCAACAGCACCAGATTAAGAGTACAGAAGTGTGCTCCAGAGTGAGCAGAATGACTGATTTGTTTGAGGAATTTGGAAAGCTAAGATGGATATTACATTATGTGCTCAGGATGTGACCAGCATCTATCAGATGGTTGCAACATTTAGATGGCACTGTACAGGAAGGAACTGCAGATGCTGGTTTACACCGAAGATAGACACAAAAAGCTGGAGTAACTCAGCGTGACAGGCAGCATCTCTGGAGAGAAGAAATGGGTGACGTTTTGGGTCGAGACCCTTCTTCAGACTAATGTTCCATATTGGCCAATAAGTAGGTTGCTCAGTGGACGAAGGTCTGACAGGGAGAATGATTGACATAGATGTGTAGGAAGGAACGGCAGATGCTGGTTTATACCGAAGATAGAGGCAAAATGCTGGAGTGATTCAATGGGACAGGCAGCATCTCTGGAAAGAAGGAATGGGCGACCTTTCGGGCCGAGACCCTTCTTCGGACTGAGGATCCTACTACAAAGAAGCAGGCACGGCTTAAGTGATGTCCTCATCAATGATCAGCTGCTCAGATCGTCAAGCACCAGGATAGTTTTGAAGACTGAAAGGCAAACACAAGATATAGCAGAAAGATCTTTCTTCAGTCATCCTGCAGAAAAGCGAGATCTGCTTCTCTCTCCAGTTACCTCTGAATACCTCCAGCAATTTCTGTTTTTAGTTTAAGTTTTGAAGCCCTCGAACTCAATATCATTAAGCTTATCATGCTCCGTTCTACTGAGCGAAGTATTGCGATGGAAGTGTGGCCTTACAGCCAAGACATCTTCACTTCATCAATCTAATGTTCTACTTGGTTGAGAGTTCTTGTGGAGATGTGTTGCAACCTGGACCAGAGAAGGTTGTACATGAGTCGTATATCTGAGGGGTCGTGGTTGTTTTGTCCAAGAGATTACCATCAAAAAGTAAACAGCACAGAGTTGAAGTAACCTTTTCACATATGTTATCAATTGGTTAAGACCAAGATGACAAACAGTAGAGTTATGGTGAGGCATCTGCAATTGGTGGGATGATACAAATGCTGCTTGTCCGGGTTCTTCACAGAAGCCGTGGTTTTTTGTTACCAGTGTTTCAATTACTTGGTCAAAGAGAAAGGAAGTTGAGCATCACAAGTTACACAAAGGGAACACAAATATGGGCAGAGGCCGTGTGTAACAAGGGAAAATATTTATCAATTGAATGACAAAACCAACGACAGGTAGATATCAATGAGAGATAGTGAGAGGACAGCCACACTGAATGCAGGAAAGTTAAATCAATGTATTTTCTCAATTGTGAAAGAGCAGAAGTTACAGGAACAAAGTTGTGAGGATGCCCATGAACTCAAATGTCTCCAACTAGTGTGAACGGGGGATCATTGGTCGGAACTGCAGATGCTGGTTTAAACCGGAGTTAGAGACAAAATGCTGGAGTAACTCTGCGGGACAGGCAGCATTTCTGGATAGAAGGTATGGGTGATGTTTTGGGCTGAAGAACGGCCTTGACCCTGGCCTGCTGAGTTACTCTAGCATTTTGTGTCTATGATTGATGGTCGGCATGGGCTTGGTAGGCCAAAGGGCCTGTTGCCATGCTGTATCTTTCAATCAATCAAAACATCAGCCAACTCTAACCCTGCCTCACACTATCCATTGTGGAAACAATCATCCATGATTTTGTTGCGTCTAGACCTGTCTCTTCAAATAAGTTTTGAGTCAGTGTTCATCCTTCTTTTCTAGAAACTGGAGGTTACATTAACTCTACCATCTGTATCACAACCTTTTGAGCTTCTCATTATTTTGTTTTGGACTCATTCCACGTGTGTTAAGCAACACCATGCAAACATGCGGTAATACAGCGTAAAGGTGCCTACAGTGTTGCATAATATGATAAAGTACTGACAGGCAATATGATGACACCACTGCAATCTGGATTTTTACTGACTTTTGCCAACTTTTGAAGAAAACCTTTAAAAAAAACACAATTCAAATGGTGTAGATACTTCTGAAGAAGGGTTTCGGCCCGAAACGTTGCCTATTTCCTTCGCTCCATAGATGCTGCCGCCACCGCTTAGTTTCTCCAGCACTTTTGTCTCCCAACATGGAGCTGGCTAAACTACATTGGTTCCCATTAAGTCATGCCTTGTTCTTAAAACTCACACCATCGTTTGAAAAGACCTCCATGATCTTACCTCGCCTCCAGTCCTCTAATTGCTCAGATGTCGGTGCCACATTTAACCCTGCCACCTTTCGCATCCTCAAATTTAGAGACACAAGGAGTTGCAGATACTGGAATCGTAAGCAAAGCACAAAGTGCAAGAGTAACGCAACAGGTCAGGCTGCATCTGTGGAGGAAATGGAGAGGCGACGTTTCAGGTCGGAGCCCTTCTTAAGGGCCTGTCCCACCAGCATGCGACTCCATGCGGTGAGCGCGAGCAAACTGGAAGCGGGGGACGCGCGGAGGTCAGTGATCCCCGTATAGGGCCGGTCCCACCAACATGCGCCTGCATGCGGCGAGTGCGACCAAACCGGCAGCGGGGGCCTCACGGAGGTCGGGTGAGTGGCGCGACTCGAAGTTGGAGCGATGTCCGCGGTAAGTTTGCAAGGACAGAGAGGGACACGGAGGCACACAGAGAGAGGGTCACGGAGGCACACACAGAGAGGGTCACAGAGGCACGACGTCGAGGCGGTGCGTAATGCGTCGCGGCGGCTGTGGGCCGACAAGCCGTTGCCGTGCGGAATTTTTGAACACGGTCAGTTTTTGGGAGCCCCGCGCGATGTCGGGACCAGCTCCGCACAACTCCATACTGCTCCGGCGATCGAAGTGGGACCGGCCCCGCAACGCCGGACAGCTCAAGCGACCACGTTAGGCCGCGCTCACCGCATGGAATTGCATGCTGGTGGGACAGGCCCTTTAGTTTGAAGAAATCCCAAATCCTGCCTATTCATTTCCTCCACAGATGTTGCCTGACCCGCTGAGTTATTCAAACACTTTGCTTGTTGACTAATGTATTCTCTCCACCCGCAGTACCCATAGCTTCAGCTGCGAAGACAAACAAATACTATAATTCGATCCCGACATCTCACCACCTTTGCTTCCTCTCAAATCCACTCTTTCAATTCTACATCTCTTGAGCACGTTCTTTGGTCTTCTGCACTAATATTGCCTCACCAGGCTCAGTGTAAAAATGTTGTCTACATATGGTTGAGCACCTTGGGGCTATATACATGAGTTGTTATTATTATCTGTTAGTAATGGGTCTAACACCTCAATGTCCTGCATAATGCAAAGGAAAACCAGGCGACCATAAATAAAGTGTTGCACAATATGAGTGGTGAGTGGTGAGTCTCTGGAATTCTCTGCCACAGAAGGTAGTTGAGGCCAGTTCATTGGCTATATTTAAGAGGGCATTAGATGTGGCACTTGTGGCTAAAGGGATCAGGGGGTATGGAGAGAAGGCAGGTACGGGATACTGAGTTGGATGATCAGCCATGATCACATTGAATGGCGGTGCAGGCTCGAAGGGCCGAATGGCCTACTCCTGCACCTATTTTCTATGTTTCTATGTTTCTATGAAAAAGTACTGACAGGCAATACGATGACACCTCTGCAATCTGGATTTTTACTGACTTTTGCAAACTTTTGAAGAAAACCTTTAAAAAAAAATGTTTTTTAATGGTGTAGATCAGCAGTCTATTTTCCTCTATTGGGTCATTTTAAGCATGTAAATGGCTATCATTTAGATTTTATCATCACGCCAAAGCATTTCTTAGCACTTGCCATAGGTAATTGGGAAAGTTATTATAAATATTCCATTTGTATTTTCATGGATTTCATATAAAGTATCACTGCTGGCACCTTTACGCTGTATTACCGCATGTTTGCATGGTGTTGCTTAACACACTTGGAATGAGTCCTAAACAAAATAATGAGAAGCTCAAAAGGTCACGAGGCTGTCATGGTGAACCACAAGTATTTCAACTGCTTTTGTTGTTGGAGAACAGCAAATTTATTGGCAATTACTAAGCTAGACCTTTGAGGGGAGAAAGTGCTTATGGCTGATTTGTATCTCTTTGTGGTGCACTGTGGTAATGGAAGGTTTTAGATTGTTAGGTGAAGAAAAAATTACAGTGCATGAATTGTAAAAGACACAGCTACTGTTATTAACTGTGCACAGCCTGTGCCAAATGAATGCATAAGCATTGTTAAGGATATAGAAAAATAAATTGCTAGATAATTTCCGGTGAAGGGAAGCCAAACGGTTGCTGTTTATGTTGTTGCAATACCAAAGAGACAAAATATATTCCGCAGTGTGCTGTTTGCAATTTAACTCTTTAAACAGCCAAATTCATCAACTACACCGTTCTCATTGAAGATCTAAATGAAATTATTATGTCAGCCGCATGGAATTCCTATTATTCAGCAGGTAAAGGATTACAATGATCTTTTATGAGCACTTTGCACTTGAAATCTGAGTTGATGTCTAGCCTGTTTAACATTTAATAAATTAAAGCTTTCTTCTTAACCGCAGGCTGAATAATTGCCACATTGAGTAGTCTGTACAAGGAATACTATGAATGGAGGCATTTCTATGCACTCACCACAAAGTAGCGCTATACTTAGTTTTTTATTTATATATTAATGTCATTGTGACCAATTATCAGTTTACAGGAATAAAACCAGAAAATGTTGAAAACAATCGACAAGTCAGACCGCATCATCAGAAAGATAAATAGACGAAGGGTTTCAGATTTTAAATGTTAAGGGCCTGTCCCACTGTACGAGGTAATTCACGAGTTCTCCCGAGTTTTCCCCTGATTCGAACTCGGAGAACGTCCGTAGCGGGGCCGTACAAGTTCGTGGATGTCTCGTAGCGACTCGTACGAGTAACGGTAGGTACTCGGGAAATCCGGTAAACCCGTGACGTTTTTTCAACACTGTGAAAAATGTCCACGAGTAAAAAAATACTTGTGATGAAAAACATGGTTACTTTTTACTCGTACGAGCCGCTACGAGACATCCACAACCTCCTACGGACCCGCTACGGACATTCTCAGAGTTCGAATCAGGGGAAAACTCGAGAACTCTTGAATTGAATATTTACAGCATTTTCTGTTTCTCAATTCAGATTTCTAGTATTTTCTGTTAAAAAAAAATCTTTTATAAGACTTCCACTGCAATCTTCCATGTAAATATTAGTTTAGTTTAGTTCAGAGATACAGCGCAGAAACAGGCCCTTCAGCCCATCGTGTCCACGCTGACCAGCGATCCCCCTACACCGGCACTATCCTACACACTAGAGAAAATTTACAATTTTTACCAAAGCCAATTAATCTACAAACCTGTATGTCCTTCAAGTTTGGGAGGAAACCGGAGATCCCGGTGAAAACCCACACGATCTTGGGGAGAACATTCCAATAGACAATAGGCAATAGGTGCAGAAGTAGGCCCTTCGAGCCAGCGCCACCATTCAATGTGATCATGGCTGATCATCCCCAATCAGTACCCCGTTCCTGCCTTCTCCCCATATCCCCTGACTCTGCTATTTTTAAGAGCCCTATCTAGCTCTCTCTTGAAAGCATCCAGAGAACCCGCCTCCACCGCCCTCTGAGGCAGAGAATTCCACAGACTCACCACTCTCTGTGAGAAAACGTTTTCCTCGTCTCCGTTCTAAATGGCTTACTCCTTATTCTTAAACTGTGGCCCCTGGTTCTGGACTCCCCCAACATCGGGAACATGTTTCCTGCCTCTAGCGTGTCCAAACCCTTAACAATCATGTATGTTTCAATGAGATTCCCTCTCATCCTTCTAAACTCCAGAGTGTACAAGCTCAGCTGCTCCGTTCTCTCAGCATATGACAGTCCCGCCATCCCGGGAATTAACCTTGTAAACCTACGCTGCACTCCCTCAATAGCAAGAATGTCCTTCCTCAAATTAGGTGACCAAAACCGCACACAATACTCCAGGTCTGGCCTCACTAGGGCTCTATACCTCTCTTTACAGACAGCACCCGTAGTCAGGATCATACCCAGGTTTCTGTCACAGTTAGGCAGCAACTCTACTGCTGTGCCACTGTTAAAGAAATCACTGTGACTATTCACTGTTAAAGAAAATGTTTTTCAAATAGAAGTTAAATGACTAAAAACACACATGTATACAGCTCAGAGCAAGTTAACTACTTCTAAACTATCTTAATTAAATTAAGCATTGTGTACCATTCTGACAGCAGACAATATTTCCGATTGAGTTTAGTGGGTGCACTGTACCTGTGACTGGCTAATCTGGTGCAGGTTCAATGGATGCAGTTCCCAACCTGAGAACCAGGAAATTTGCAGAGGTCCATACTGCCCTGTTGAACCCCAGGGGCAGGTGTGTGCAGGCACTGCGCTGCGGAGGGGAAAACCACCATCCAGCTTCAGTTCTGGGATAGCTGAGTTAAGGGCACATCTTTGTCATTCTCAGTAACAGATTTGCCGCACTATATATTTTTAAACGTGGCAGCGTTATGAAGACGACTGGAGCTGTTCCGTAAAGCAACATATAAGGCAATTCTCAGCGACATGCTTTAGACCAATTAAGAGTGGGCTGCAGAGGACATTCACTGAAATGGTTCCAAGAAGTGAAGGGTTTTGTTTGCAGGGAAACACAACAGCATCTGGGGATGTTCTTCCCAGAACATGAACAGTTGAAGATAGGTTTGATAAAAGTGTTCAAAAATCTCTGAGAATTTCAATCTCATTTGGGAGAAAATGTTGCCAGTTTTGGAAAGACTGGAAGACACCAAAGATGGTCACAAAGTGCTGGAGTATTTCAGCGGGACACACAGTATCTCTGGAGAGAAGGAATCGGTGACGGTTCGGGTCGAGACTGTCTGAGGAAGGGTCTCGACCCGAAAAGTCACACATTCCTTCTCTCCAGAGATGCTGCCTGTCCCACTGAGTTACTCCAGCATTTTGTGTCTATCTTTGGTGTAAACCAGCATCTGCAGTTCCTTCCTACGCAGGCGAAGAAGACACGTTAAGTTAATTGGTACGAAAGCCACAAACAACGTGAGGATCATGTTGTGGTGATGTTGTGGTGATCTGGAATGCAGTGCATAAAGGAGTGGCACAAGCACTTTCAGTAAAGTGCTTGAAAGGAAAAAAAACGTTCATGACAATGGGAAATACCAGTGACTTGCAACAGAGGGAATTCCTCTGCTACAAATGCACTGGGCCAAATGCCCCCAGCCCCAACTTTCTCATTCCACCTTTCTGCGAGAACCTTACATTAAAATCTGATTTGCCGACCTACAATATCCTGTTGCATTGTGTGATGTCATTATTTGAGCAGGTCGCTGCAGGGGATTCAAAACTTCAGAGCCTGTGTTGGTGCAGTAGTCTGCCGACTGGAAGGGTTAGCAAAATATGATATTTATGATTAAAAAGGAGTCCTGGGCTGATTGGAGGAGAGCCAGAACGGGCATGTGTTCTTTTCAAAGATGACAGACTCATGTTGCCACGATGAACCGTTTAAAAAAAAGTACAACCATATCACATCAATTGTTCTTAAGAAGTCGGCAAAAGGCCAAGGATGATTAATTTTAAGCAAGTTTCTTACTTAAGCAGTGCAGAGACAACTTTCATTGGAGGTATCATCTTTAGCAAAGATTTATTGTTTTCTCTTGAACATTGGTGGCTGAGGGGAGAACCACAAGTCAAGTCAAGAGTGTTTATTGTCATGTGTCCCAGATCGGACAATGAAATTCTTGCATTGCTGCAGCACGACAGAATATTTCAGGCATAAATGATAGAAGTAGATGAAATGATGAGAGGTATTTAGGAGGTAGATCAGTCAGCCATGATCATATTGAATGGCGGTGCAGGCTTGAAGGGCCGAATGGCCTACTCCTGCACCTAATTTCTATGTTTCTAACCCTTTTCCCAGGGCAGCAGGTTCAATTCCCAGCATCGCAAACTCATTTTGGCATGGCCAAGTCGGGCCGTATGGCCTGTTCCCATGTTGTATAGCTGTAATACTCTAATGGTTAGAGACCATAGATTTGAGAGTGGGGAGGGACAATATTAACTGGAGGTGTGCAAGTATTTCACACATTCAGTGGTGGGTGTGTGGAACACGCTGCCAGGGCGATGGTGGAGACAGACACAGTACTCACATTTAAGAGACTTTTTGTCTAGGCAGGAGATGGATGAATATGGATCACGTGCAGGCAGAGATTATTGAGTTTGGTGCAGAATTGTGGACTAAAGGGCCTGTTCCTCTGCCGTTCTGTTCTAATAAGTTGTCCATTGCATCATCATTTTTACTATCTACCTTAATCATTGAAATATGGACAAAAGCTCTTCAAATTGTCCATGTTGCACTGTGGTTGGAAGGATGTCCATTAATATTGGACTGGCATGGTAAATAATTTTGGAAAAACAACCAACTTGAATACCCCGTGGAATTTCGAACATTTCCAAGAGTATTATTTTACTGGTATTTATGGATTAGTGTGACACAGAAATACACACGAGAGGTTCGTGGCCTAATCCGATGTGCGGATATATTGTGCCCTCTCACAATAGACAAGAAGTGCCTGCTGAAATGAAGCCCAGGTTAAGATTCAACTGTGGTTGTGGACACTGACACGAGTGGTTGGAGACCACCTGGCTTTTTCTCCCTTTGTTTGGGGCCACTGCCTGATGTACAGGGACATAACATGATAAGTAACTGAAAGTGGCCCCTCAGATCCACACTTCTGCTCCTTTTTTGGTGCCAGCTGATCTTCCACCTCACTATCCACGTTCCCTGTACAAAATCCATATCCCTTGATTCCCTAAATATCCAAAGTTACATTACTGACCTCTGGGTAAAGAATGTTCTTCTCATCCCAGACTTGAATAGCTATTCCCTTTTTTTGAAGCAGTGATTCTTTATTTAGACACTCCAGCCAGGAAAAACATCGTCATAATTTTGTACGTCTCATTAAGATCACCTCTCACTTTACTAAACTGATGTTAGTATAGACCTAGTAAAACACACAGAGCTGGAGTAACTCAGCAGGTCAGACATCATCTCTGGAGAACATGGATAAGTGACATTTCGGGTTGGGACGTTCTCCAGACTCCATCCCCGTGTCCTCCAGAGATGCTGCCTGACCCACTGAGTTCCTCCAACACCGTTTTACTCAAGATTCCAGCATCTGTGGTTCCTTGTATTGCTCTTAGTTAAGACTCAGTCTTCGTAATCCTTGTTAGATGATTCATTCTATTTCAGGAACCAAGGATTCAGGACATTTTGTTGTTCTCAGATGATCACAGTGACTTGCATCCTTACGAAAGTCAATTATTATACTAGCTGCTATAGGTCCAAGTCCCTATATAATTTAAGGAAGTATCTTTTTGCTTGTACTCTTTCTTTTAAGGTCATTTACTTTCCCAATTCCTTCCATAACTGCATGTTAAATTCTTGTGTAGGAAGGAACTACAGGTTATACACCGAAGATAGACACAAAATACTAGAGTAACTCAGCAGGACAGGCAGCATCTCTGGAGAGAAGAAATGGGTGACGTTTCGGGTCGAGACCCTTCAATTCTTGGTTCCTCTTAAACTTTTCAGACTTGATCATTAAAAATTCCCTTGCTCCATGTTTTCTAGTGAAGTGGATGATTTCACTTTTCACCCATTAGCCTGGTTCGTACCCATTCTGTTGATGTTTATGAATTTGAGACCTCTCTGCATCTTCTTTACATTGCCACACATTTTATATTGTTGGTAGACTTGGATATATTACACTCTGCCCTGTCCTCTAAATCACTGATAAAGATCGTGAACAACTGAGGCCCCAAGGTCGATCCCTGTAGCAACCTCACACGTTACAAGCTTCTAACCCCAAAATATCTGTTTTTAATCTATTCCCTGTTTTCAAAAATATTGATCAATTTCAATTATGTTAGTATGTGATGGCCACACCCAACTACCCTAATTTAGTTCAATATCCTCTTGGAGGCACTTCATTGAAGGTTTTCGGAAACTCTAAATATACTAGATTTCTGGTCCCCCTTTATCTATTCAGCTAATTACAAATTCAAAAATGTATTTTCAAAAATTGTCAAACATGTTTTCCCTTTTGTAATGCCATGTTGATTCTTCCCAGTCATTTTATAATTCTCTAAAATCCCTGTAACTACTCAGTCATAGATTCCAGTGTTTTCCTTATTAGTGATATTAGATTGGTTCATCTCAAGTTCCCCATTTTCTCTGCCCCTCATTCGTAACTAATGGGGTTATGTTTGCCACCTCCCGGTCTTTTGGAGCTATTCTAGAATCTATACAACTTTGGAAGATAAGAACCAGTATCCATTACTTCCATTGGTATATTTTACAAAAGTTTGGGATGCATGTCATCCGGTCGAAGAGAGTTATTGGTTTATAGTCGCATAAAATTTTCCAAAATCATTTTTAACAAATTCTTCAAGATCTACCTACCCAAGGCCCATTCTCCATTTCATTGTTCCGATCCCAGTGCATTAGGCAATTAAATACTCTTGACTATTTTTTTTAAGATGTTGGGAACCATCCATTGTTTCATTAAAGAGTTTTGGAATGAAATCATTTGTAACTTTCATTACTATCATGAACAGAATTAACTAAAGTGAAGATTGATTGGTTCCTGATTAGCAAGTGTGTCAAAGGTTATGGGGTGAAGGCAGGAGAGTGGGGTTGAGAGGGAACAATAGATCGGCTATGATTAAATAATAGAGCAGACTCGATGGGTGTAACGTAAATGTGTAATGCCAGGCAACTTGAACACGCAGGTTTTACTTTATTGATAATGTTTCTGTATTTTAATTATATTTGCTTTAATAAATAGTTATTTGTGCTCTTTAGCATGTGCTTTCTCCATTCATGGGTCCAAATCCTTGAATCCTGCATATATTTTGTTACAGTGGGCTGAATGGCCTAATCATTCTGCTCCTGTGACTTGCACTAACCATTGCAATAGATATTATTCTGCAAATGCAAACGTCCACCAGCATATCGGCTGTGCAGGTATAATCAAGCTATTAATGATCATCTATCGCTGCACAGGTTGGCCCTCTTTCTATGATGCGCTGGAATCTGGTGCAATAACACTGGTGGATGACTTTTCCCATGGAATGCACAGGATTGAGACAAGCTGCAGCAATGTAAGTTTATTAACAGTCACTTGTATTACATTGATACTGCTACTGAATGTTATTACTCTGGAACTAGTTAACTTTGTAATCATTTTCAGTTAAGCTGATTCCCAGTGGAGTTAGCAGTGATTAAATGTGTTGCCAATGGTATAATTAAGCTGCCATTTGGAAATCATATAATCTAGCAGGTCTGAAGAAGGGTTCCAGCCCATAATGTCACCTGTCCATTCCCTCCACGGATACTGCCTGACTCAATGAGTTCTTTCAACACTCTGCGTTTGGCTCTATTTATAATCTGTTAATTGGTTCCAGTTCACCAACTATTATTTATGTGGGTCAGAAGATGGAAATGCGAAAAAGCATATCTTGAATTACTCTCGGAGTTTATTCAATGGTGGAGCCATAGAGAATAAGAACATCCCAGATCAGACATCTGGTTTACGCTCGGTTGATCTCAGTGAGGCTGGCGGTAAGAGAAGTCAGATTTAGCCTCGGTGCCTCTGGTTTAACAATTGCTGATGAACAACTGTCCACGGTGTACGTGTGAGACTGGAATGTGACTGGGTTATATTATCACATTGCCCACAAAACCTTTATTTAAAGATTTGCAATACTGTTTTGACGGTGTGCATCGGTGGACTTGGCACTTCTGGAGATGCACCCGGTAAGGGTTCTATATTGCAGTCTAAGTGGAGGTTGATACAAAGAACAAAAAAAATCATACTCCATTCGCAAAGGAATGTACGAGTCTTTAAGACCTTCAATTCACCAATAAATTATATAAAAAGCTTGATTTATCTGTGCATTTAATACAAAGGGATCCATAAAGAGGCTTGATTGTCCAGGAATTGTAACATTTGAGTTCAAATATTTATTAGACTCGAGGCTCAGAATGTTAAAGCTGGCAAGTAATACTAGGAAATAGTGGAATCTTTATATCCTTGGTAGCAAAGAGAGGATTTAACCTGTGCTTATGCTGGAGTATACTGAAGATAGACACAAAGTGCTGGAGTAACTCAGAGGGTCAGGCAGCATCTCTGGAGGAAAAGGATGGGAGACTCTTCGCCTCGTGACCTCTGAAGACCCAGCATCTGACGAAGGGTCTTGACCCGAAAACTCAATCAACCTTTTTTCTCCAGAGATGTTGTCTGACCTGCTGAGTTACTCCAGCACTTTGTGTCTATCAAGAGGATTTAACTTGTCAGGCTGCTGACGGTCCACACTGCTGACAGGGCCACAGTAGCATAACGCAGTTTAGCAACACTGCGCCATTGTTTTTCACCGACACACAGTCTGATCTCAGCATGCGGTGTGCACGCCATGCTTCCACAGCACCCCCCCCACCCCCCCCCCCATGCGCGTACACAAGCAGAATCTTTAAAACGTGACTTTTATTGTTTCCAGTGTCTGCTGACAAAGGTGATCATTTCAAAGGTGATTTTGTTTAAAACATTCCTGTGGAATTGGTCTGTGGTCTTCGGTGTAAAATAATCATTCCTTTTGAAATCTTCTGAAATTGTTAAGTGCAGGAAGCATAATTAATATTTCTGAATCTGCATCACTTTATCAAGTTGCTGGGAGAGTACTTTTTAACCGCGCTAAATAGCTGCTATTGATGGGTGAAAGGTTAGATCTGAACGAATATTTAGATGCTATCTCAAGTTTACTACCTTGTGATGAATGATGTCGACTGTAACAGCAATCTGAAATATCCATCTTGTTACAAAAAAGCAATTACTTTTGCTATTTTATTTCAGTGTGGAGCACATCTGGGACACGTCTTTGATGATGGGCCCCGTCCAACTGGTAAACGGTATTGTATAAACTCTGCCTCATTATCCTTTATACCCACGGGCCAGAGCTCCACTGATGAAGGCAGCGTTCCTGCCCCATCTGGCAAGACGGAACTTTAGGCTACAGAAGGCTGATGAATGGGGTTATTACTTCACAAGCCTGGGCACCAACGACAAACATCTTTGTGCATTTAAAGTAATAAAATAACAAGTTATTTAAATACACACAAGTAAAAGCTCTACTGCATAAAACATTGAACTTACTTAGCGTGGATAAGAGAATCCTTGTAATTTTTTCCCTCATAGGATGTAGATTGTCGCGGAGCAAGTCAGTGTGGTTGGGTTTTGTAAACTGTGGGAGTGCTACCAAGTAGCATAGAAAATCCATTGTACTCTCCCAGAGTAGCATAGCCTGGCACAGGGCAGTCAGGAAAAGCAAGGCATTAGCAGTTTCCTCATAATGTAATTTGGAGACTGCCAGGAATGCTTGACAATGAAATGCAATGGCAGGAGAAAGAAAAGTTCAAGCACAGGTCATAATGTCCTGAGCAGACAAAATCAGGACAGCTGCAGCATGTTTGAAATCTATGTATTTTACTTCACTCTGAAAATTTATTTTGTTGAAATGGACATGTAAATTGCTCATTTTCCTATTTCTTTCACTATGAACTTGTTTGTAAAAAAAAAACTTGTCGAATTAAAAAAAATACTGATTTAGTCCTTAAAATGTGTGTGTGTGTCTTGCTGGCTGCCCACAGGTCACTTGGTTCACAGCTGGAGTATGTCAAGAGCAGCTCAGTGTACCTGGTCCCATTACTGACAGTCTGCATTTTGTATATAGTACTTCCAGCACTTTATCTCAAGCAGTCTCCTGAATCAGGGGTCAAAGCAGTGGAGCATGCTCAGATTCCCTGCATACACTCATTCCTGGGAAAATATTTGAGGGGTTTGAAATCTAATCAGGAGGAGGCAGACATTTATAGAAGGATTCAACCTTCACCTTTACAAACTCTCCACCTTTAGCATGCGCTTGTGAGCACATAAAATCTAATCAATGGATGTGCATTTAGGAGGATGGGAGTAATTTCACTGGAATTTAAGAGGGTTTTGAAGATTTTCAGGAAGAATTTGTCATCCTGTAGTGTAATGATTCTTCTGGAATGCTCTGAAGGATCAGTGACTACAAAATAAACCTTTGTAGTAATTTATTGAAGTTGTCTTAGTTTCATAGATCATTCCATTTAAAATGCTGCAATGCATTCCACGGTTTTGCCAATTAAAAAAAAACGTTCTTCTAGAAATTCCTAGATTTCTTAAATGAACAGACTGAGTTTTACATCTGATCTAATTCAAGAAGTACGTTATTGTGTATTTTGCAAAAATTTGAAAGATCAATTAAAGTAAAGCATTAAAGAATGAATTAAGGTAAAGCATTTGAGAAACACTCCTATCAACCTTCCTTCTACTGTATCCTGATAACCAATACATCCTGACTTAGCGATAAAAGAAAATGTTAGCCATATTCTTGGAGAATATTCTCTTGTTATTTAGGAGTGTCTAACTGGATATTTTAGCGTTATCGTTTATTCACTACTACCCAAACAAAACAATGTGTTTCATGTGCAAATTGCCCTTTTCCTATCTTTGCTAGTCGCCTCACGCCAGACAAAGGCATATGCATGCCATTTGTCAGTGGAACAATGTTTGCAGGTACTTCAATTTAAAAGAAACATTGCCTGGTCCGCAGCCAACTCTTCACAGGCTTGGCATTGCCAAGGCCTGTCAAGATCAAAAGTACCAGGTTATGAATGGGGATAACAGGAATGTTAGCTGAACAACCATATGTAATTTTCTTAAAGTGACTGATGACCAGTTTGTTTTGGTAGAGATTTATCCCCATTCCCCTACAAAAGCAGCAAGCTATTGTGCGATTTATCACAGTGGCAACATTACTGAAGGCTTAAGAATTACAAATCACATTTATATTACCTTACATGCTCCCTCATAGTGCCAAGATCTATGTGAATATTAAAGGATTCTAACTGATCGACACATTTACATCAATATATTGATTTTCAGGTGACTGCCGTGCTGCCTATTTTACGGCAGTCCACCTTCCCTCCAATGTAGTAAGTCCCAGTAGGCACAAGAGCCCCTGTCCCACTTAGCAGACCTAAACAGCAACCTCTGGTGACCTTGCCCTCCACCCAAAGTTTCCATGAGGTTACCGGAGGTTTTGGTCACTCTCCCTAATGGTCCAAAGTGGTTTCCGCGTGGTTGAGGCTTCATCTAGGTTGCTGCTATTTTTTCATCATGATTAAAACCGGCCTCGACTAAAAATAGGTTGTCGTTTTTTAAATCGATCATTTTTTAGTCACAGGTCTAGTCGAAGCCGGTTTTCTTCATAGTCGGGGAAGGTTTTCAAGAGGTGGGAGGTGGTAGGGGGTTGCAGGTCACCTCAACCTTGATTTTCTTTTGGGTGGTGGGAAAAGGTCACCAGAGGTTGCTGTTTAGGTCTCCTAAGTGGGACAGGGCAAAGTGAGAGGCAGGAGGAACTCAGTAGATCAGGCAGCATCTGACTTTCCCTCCACAGATGCTACCTGACTGCTGTGTTCCTCCAGCTGCTCTCCTGTTTTTCCAAGAGTGATTCCCAGGATTTGGAGCTGAAGGTGCCAGATGTTGAGCTGTGTGCATTCCACTGCAATAATTGTTGAGCATGCATTTGCCATTTTGAAACAGGATTTCAACAACCTGGACAGAGCTCACATCTCAACACAATAACGGTTCAATGATCTTTAATGGATCTTTAATAGCAGGTGCGCTGCATGCTGCAAAACTTTGTCCTGCAAAGACGTCTTGTCACAAATCATTGGAGAAGGGTTTTTGAACAGTGCAACTTGAAGAAACGGTGAAAAAAAAGCAATGCTGGTTGCAAGCGTTAACCTATTGGGTTAAAAATATGATTGTTATATCTTAGCATTTTCACTAAGCCTTCCACAAATATGCTTTTTTTCAAACACCTCGGAAAATCTCCCCCTACAATCAATCTGAAGAAGGGTCCCGACCTGAAACATCGCCTGTCCATGTTCACCAGCGATGCTGCCAGACCTGCTGAGTTACTCCAGCACTTTGTGTCCTTTTGTGCATTAACCAGCATCTGCAGTTCTTTGTTTCTACCTCGAAAAATTCTCTTCACACAACAATTCAGTGCAGTTGGGGATTTTGTATGGAATGCCTTGCATTGCTCTCAATGGAAAGGACAATGCCTCTTCCGTCATGGTTGTACCGTGACTTGAGCAGCAGTGCTTTGATGGAGCTGTGTGAGGTCATTGGCAAGATTTGATGGACCTGCTTTAATCTGGTGCTTCCCCCTGACTCCCAGTGGCACTGTGAGCTGATGCCAGCCTGCCTGGGAAATCTCGTCTTTTCCAAACCCCCACCAATTCTGCAGCCCATGAGACATCCACAGTTCATTGGTTTGATGGACGTGAAACTCAGAGGACAATTCCGACACCTAGGCATAGTATTTCTCTCTTTTCCTGATACAAAACCACTTTCTGTACATTATGGGAAGGGTTGCTTTTACACACTTGAGGTCACCAGGCTAATCAGCTCCAGCTCCGCTTTACAGAGCCTTCCCTTGGGCAACTGGAACATCTGCCTGTTTTAGGCAACAGATCTTTTAATTTCATTAAATCTTCCACTTGCACTGCGCCGCTGTTTGCAATTTTTCATCACATATAGATGGAGTGAACTTAACCCCTTAAGTCTTGACTCTGAAACAAGTGGCCCTGTCAAATAGGAGCAAACAAAACATTTGCCAAGAGTGTGGTGTGGTTGAAACGGAAAGCACTGGTGCCCTTATGGGAAGCTTGGTGGTCACATGGAGAGGTAGAGAAGAGAGGGATAGGGACAAGATGGCAAGGGATGATTAACATGGGAATATTGGCATTGAGTGTAAGAACAATGAGCCAAATGGTAAGTCATTATTTTGCTGCAGGTGTCTGGGTTATGTTGCCATGAGGCAGATAATCTTGCTGCATTTTGATGCAATATGTGGCATATAGAAACATAGAAAATAGGTGCAGGAGTAGGCCATTCTGCCCCTTGAGCCAGCATCGCCATTCAATATGATCATGGCTGATCTTCCAAAATCAGTACCATGTTCCTGCATTTTTCCCGTATCCCGTGATTCCGTTAGCCCTTAGAGCTAAATCTAACGGAGAATAGATCAATGAGGGTCAAGATGTCACAATGCAGGTCCTGACACAGTCTATGAACGTTCTGTAGGTGGGCTGTTCCTCATGGTTGCAAGCTCTGAGGGCCCATCCATCAGTCAGGCCAGTGTGCGAGCCTTCCAGTCTGGTGAGCAGTTAACCGGTGGGATTAAAATAAGACTAACATTCAAAATAGCTAACTTGACAGGATCTACTGATTGTACATTTTTCTAAAGGAAAATGTCTTCTCATGTTTTGTAGTCTAAACACGTCACCTCAGCGGGATATGAAAGTATGCGAGACAAAGTTTGTTGTCAGTCCTATCAGGTGCAGTCTGTGAGATGGGTTGCCGGAGGGTGTTGGTGTGTAGCCGCATTGAAGCTGTGCATCAACTTCATTATGGTTCCATTAATTCCCCAGCTGCTCAATGTCACTGCACAACATGACAACAATCCCAACAGCGCTCCTGCTCACGTCAGAGAAGACCCCCCTCTCCCATAAATCAGAGTCGCTGAATACTCCATGAAACTCGTGCAGGTAGAGAGGTTACTAACTGCATCACGACCTGGTTGGATAATTCAAATGCCCATGAATGTAGGCGGCTGCAGAAAGGGCTGTCACCATCACGGTTATTGACCTTCCCACCATCGAAGGGATCTACAGGAAATGCTGCCTCATAAAAGCAGCTAATATAATGTAAGGGCCACACCACCCACTGAGAAGCATGACCTCCAGGTTCAAGAACAGTTTCTTCCCAACAATCATCAAGCTCGTGAACCACACTGAACATACTTAACCATAGCTGTACGACAACTTACCACATCCCAACTACATCCCCACTACATCCCTACCACAATGCCATCGCAGCAAAATCTACAATGGTATTTTCTTTTAGTTGCATTACATACTTTGTTTTGCACTATAATGGTCCAGTTACTGGTCCTTGGTCCTTGTATTGTTGACTATTCAATATTTATTTGTTGTGTTATTGCTTTAATGTACCTGTAAAATGATGACAAATAAGAATGTTATCATTGTGTCCCCAGTGTGTATGTTAACACCCTGAGCTCTTATCTGCAAAGGGAGCAGTACTCTGGCAGTGAACACTGGGTCCATTACTAATGTAAGGAATTATTTGCCAAGACAGCAGGTAAAAAAAAGGTTTTCACTGACAATAATACCCCAATACTAATACTAGGACATGAGCTACTTGCCATGATTTCCAGTACTTGTGGCAATGCTGAGATACAGGCATATATAAAAGCAGGACTGTGAAGCCTGGGATACACACAAAAAGCTGGAGTATCTCAGCGGGACAGGCAGCATCTCTGGAGAGAAGGAATGGGTGACGTTTCGGGTCGAGACCCTCCTTCTGACTGGTTTGGGAAAGGGAAACGGGAGATATAGATAGATGGTGAGCAGCGAGAGAGGATGTTGCAGATCTTTCATCGGAGAGAAGAGGAAAACATTTTCAAAGTAGACATACCTTGAGGAGATTTTGCAGTGGAGTAAATGAAATGTGTAAGAAGGGTCTGACGAGAATCTATCTTTTGTGTGTATCTTTGGTTTCGACCAGCATCTGCAGTTCCTTCTTACACAATATGAAGTCTGGGACACTGGCAAGCAAAGGTTAGCACCTTGAGATCAACTTCCCTGCCCACTGTCTCTTATCCTGGTTAACCAAGTCTTCTCTCTCACTGCCTGGCACCCCTCGTGATGATATAGTTGAGGGACAGAATGAGCGACAGTGTGTATTGTCACATCTTGTCATGTTAAAATGCATTCAAATCTTGCTCAGTTTCTCTTGCACATGTGAGATGAAATATTCCAGATTCATGCCGTCAACATTGTAACAATTCTTGAAGAAAATGTGGAGTATTGCGTGCAGTCCTGCCCACCCCATTGGAGGAAGGATGTGGAAAGGGTCCAGAGGAGATTACTAGAATTATGCCCGGATAAGACGGTCTTAAATACAGGGAGAGGTTGAACAGTTGTACTGTTTACTATGGACTGCTGGAGGTTAGGGGGAAACGTGATGGAGGTATATAAAACGATGAGAGGCATTGATGGGGTAGGCAGTCGGAATCTTTTTCTCATGATGGAATAATCAAACACTAGAAGACATGGCTTTAAAGTGGGAGTGACAGCATGTAAAATAAATGTGGGGCGCAGGGTTTTTGGGTGGTGAGTGCTTTCAAAACAGTGGTTGAAGCAGATGCGTTAGTTGCATTTAAAAGACTCTCAGAGGCCTACGGATATTTAGGGAATGGAGGGGTTTGGGTTATGTGCAGGCGTACAAAAATGCTGGAGAAACTCAGTGGGTGCAGCAGCATCCATGGAGGAAAGGAAATAGGCAACGTTTCGGGCAGAAACCTTCACTGCGGAGGGAGGAGGATAACTTCTTAAAGGCGGCACAGCTTGAGGAGATATCACAGCGGAGTAGTGTTTAAGAAGGAACTGTAGATGCTGGAAAATCAAAGGTAGAAAATCAAAAGTGCTGGAGAAGTGCTGGCATCATGTTTTTTTCTATGCTCTATGCTCAATGTTCTGAGATGTCACCTTCCCCTCCGCTAACAATGAACCATTCTGCTTTTCCTTATCATCCTTATGTGTTTGACCTGTTGTTTTCACACCTTACCCTTCTATATCTCTGGACTCCCTCTCCCCTGAGTCTGAACAAGGGTCTCAACCCGAAACGTCACCCATTCCTTCTCTCCAGAAATGCTGCCTATCTCGCTGAGTTACACTAGCATTTTGTGTCTATCTTTGGTGTAAACCAACATCTGCAGTTCCTTCCTACACCTTTTACCACATTCTACCCGTGAGCTCTCATCTCTCCATGTTTGTGCTCCCAGATCTGAGGGCATAGAATATTCACCAGCATGCTGAATACAAAAACATGAGTACTAAGATTTCTGTTCAACCGTGTGATTCTTCGACACTTTTCTGCCTAGGGAAATTGGCGTCAATATTTTTTCTTTATCAATGAAGACAAAAATTCAGGTGAATTTCAGATCTTAGATTCAGAGTTCTACTATGAACCGAAAAACAATTGAAGGACCAAGAAGAAAGGGACACGAGGAAGTGCAGATGCTGGAATCTTGAGCAAAACAAGAAGACAAAAACTGGAAGAACTCAGTGGGTCAGGCAGCATCTGTCAGGAACAGACGACATTTTGGGTCGGGACTGAAAAAGGACCCCAACCTGAAATGCTGCTGGTCCATGCCCTCCATGGCTTTTGTCCGACCCGTTATATTCCTTCAGCATTTTGTGTTAATTGAAGGACTAATCTTGGTTCATCGGGATATTTTATATGGATGAAGAAAAGAATAAGAGCACCTGGAGATGGAGATAAAATTACAAACTATTGTGTAGGAAGGAACTGTAGATGCTGGTTTACACCGAAGATAGATAGATAGATAGATAGATAGATAGATAGATAGATAGATAGATAGATAGATAGATAGATAGATAGATAGATAGATAGATAGATAGATAGATAGATAGATAGATAGATAGATAGATAGACAAAATGCTGGGGTAACTCAACGGGACAGGCAGCATCTCTGGAGAATGGGTGACGTTTCGGGTCGAGACCCTCCTTCCGACTTGGAACAATAAGCTCTTGATGGAAGAAAGCCTTTGACTGGAAATTTTAATTCTCTTTCTCTCTGCATTTATACTGTAGCATTTTATGAATTCATATGAGATTTCCAGCGTATTTTGTTTTGCCTCATAGTTCCAAAATTAGTTTAAAATTAAGAGCTCATATAACTCCTCGCAAAAGAGGTATTCCTGAGTAATTTCTAGGTCAAATATTAATGTGTATCTTGTAAAATGAGATCAACAGAAGGCAACAGGATTCAACGTTTCAAAACTCAACGTTTCAACGTGATTGAAAAACGCGTTGCAAAACAGGATTCAACGTGTTGGCTGGCAGGAAATAGTATTTTCTAGTCGGCAAGACATATTGAGTGATGCACCACAGCATCAATATTGGTGCCTTATCTTGTTGCAGTTTACATAAATAACCTGGACGAAGGATCAGATAGTATGTTTGCTAAATTTTCTGATGACATAAGGATAAGTTGTGAAGTGGACATTAGGAAGCTGCAAAGTGTTATTGGTAATAACACCAGACTGATTCCTGGGATGTCAGGACTGTCTTATGAAGAAAGACTGGATAGACTCGGTTTATACTCTCTAGAATTTAGGAGATTGAGAGGGGATCTTACAGAAACGTACAAAATTCTTAAGGGGTTGGACAGGCTAGATGCAGGAAGATTGTTCCCGATGTTGGGGAAGTCCAGGACAAGGGGTCACAGCTTAAGGATAAGGGGGAAATCCTTTAAGACCGAGATGGGAAAGACTTTTTTCACACAGAGAGTGGTGAGTCTCTGGAACTCTCTGCCACAGAGGGTAGTTAAGGCCAGTTAATTGGCTATATTTAAGAGGGAGTTAGATGTGGCCCTTGTGGCTAAGGGGATCAGAGGGTATGGAGAGAAGGCAGGTACGGGATACTGAGTTGGATGATCAGCCATAATCATATTGAATGGCGGTGCGGGCTCGAAGGGCCGAATGGCCTACTCCTGCACCTAATTTCTATGTTTCTATGTTTCTAAATGAGTGGGCAAGGTTTGTCAAATGGAGAATAATGTGGAAAATTGTCCACTTGTGTAGGACCAATGACAAAGTATACTATCTAAATGGTGAGATGTTGTGGAGTTGGAAATCCACAGGACTCTGCATGATTTACAAAATGGCCAGTGTACAAGTACTGCAAATATATAGGCAGAGTGTTATTGTTTTTTTTGTTAAGGGAATTAAATACAGAAGTAACCAGTTTATGCTTCAGTTGGTGAGGCTACAACAGGAGTAGCAAATACTGTGACAGCCTCCTGATCTAACAAAGACTTCACATGTATTAGAAACAATTAAGAAAATAATTACCATGTTACACCCATAATTGGCAAGTTGCCTTATGTTAAAAAGGTTGCACACACTGGAGCATTAAAGAGTGAGGGGTGACTTGTTCCATTATTCAATATCTTGGTGGGTCTCTTTGTAACCTTAACTAAGCATCCCTTTTGACTTCTTATTCTTTCACCCCGTGCTTATCAAATATCTATCCACCAGAGTCATAAAAGTATTCAAAGGCTGCGCTTTAAGGGCAGCATGGTGGTGCAGCTGTACAGCTGCTGCCTCACAGTGACAGAGACCTGGGTTTGATCCTGGCCGCAGGCGCTGTCTGCGTAGAAGCCGCACGTTTCTCCCTGTGACCGGGTGGGTTTCCTCTGGGTGCTCAGGTTTCTTCCCACATCCCAGAGACTTGCGGGGTTGTAGGTTAATTGGCCGGTGTAGGTTTCATTGAGTGTGTAGCGAGCAGATGTGAAAGTGGGATAACACACGTAGAACGAGCGTGAATGGGTGATCGATGGTCAGCGTGGACTTGGTCGGCCAAAGGGTCCGTTTTCACACTGTACCCACTAAGTGTACACAACCCTTTGAGAGTGAATGATTCAAAGACAAATGATCCTCTCAGAGATTTAATACCAACTGCCTTTAGTGGATGATCCCTTATCTTTAAGCAATGACGAGTTCCGGATTATCTCTGAAGAAAAAGCATCCTCTGCACGCCCACTCTATAATGACTCCTCACGATCTTATACGTTCAAATCAAATCCACTCTGATGGAGTATTTGCTGTCTAGTTTTGAGCTATCAGCAGAGTGATTATGTGACATAAACAGGTAATGTTGGGAATAGATTACTGCTTCATTCTGGCAGAAGTTTCCACTTTTGCTCGAAAGAAACTCAATCCTTGCTGGTTTCATCAAAAAATGGGTCCAGCATTGTGTTCGGACAAAGAACCTTATGATCTATTTCTAAAGATAGACACAAGAAGCCGGAGTAAATTAGCGGCACAGGCAGCATCTCTGGAGAGAAGGAATGGGTGACGTTTCATGTCGAGACCCTTCTCTATTCTAACCAGAAACATTGGATGAACAGGGAGATTCATTCTCTGCTGAGGGTTACACAAAAGGCTGGAGAAACTCAGCGGGTGCAGCAGCATCTAAGGAGGGAAGGAGATAGGCGACGTTTCGGGTCGAGACCCTTCTTCAGACTGGTTAGGGATCAGGGAAACGAGAGATATAGACGGTGATGTGGAGAGATAAAGAACAATTAATGAAAAATATGCAAAAAACTATCGATGATGAGGGAAACAGGCCATTGTAAGCTGTTTGTAGTGCGAAAATGAGAAGCTAGTGCGACTTGGGTGGGGGAGAGATAGAGAGAGAGGGAATGTCAGGGCCCGAGGGCTAAGGGAGAGGTGGGAAGGGGAGGAGGCAACAAGAGTTAACAGAATTGAGAAAATTCAATGTTTAAGCCCAGAGTTTCTCCAGCCTTTTGTGTACCCTCGATTCTCCAGCATCTGCAGTTCCTTCTTTAACATTCTCTGCTGATGTCAGATCAGAGGCTTTTGAGAAGGATGACCCTGTATTGTACAAGACGACTATGGAGGATCTCCATTATGCTTTTGTTTAGAGACACAACATGGAAACAGGCTCTTCAGCCCAATGAGTGCACGCCGACCAGTCATCACACATTCATCTTAGTTCTGTTATCCTATTTCCTCATCCACTCTCTAAACAATTTTTGGGGAGACCAATGAACTTACAAACCAGCACGTCTTTAGCATGAGGGAGGAAACCGGAGGTAACCCACGTGGTCACAGGGAGAACGTGTAAACTCCACACAGACAGTACCCGAGGTCAGGGTCGAACCTATGTCTCTGTCGCTGCAAGGCAGCGGCC
This sequence comes from Raja brachyura, assembly GCA_963514005.1. The sequence continues at coordinate 10,270,556 of OY740800.1, read as the reverse complement.
CTACCAGCTGGGGCACTGTGTCGCCTCCTGCCATCAGGGATGCTGAGAGAATCCCATAAAAGATAGATGTTCAATTCAATCAAGGGGATGCCAGGGAACTGTAGCAGGCCCTGAACACCATCACACCCAACACTCTCTCGCAAGGACTCGTCTCTACCAGGTGAGCTCAATGCCTTTTACACCTGCTATGATTTGGCAAACACCAAAGTTCCTCTGCTGGCTGTTGCCCCATAAATCTCGGTTACAGAAGTCAGACCTGATATCAGGAAGGTAAACTCTTCCCGTCTGAAGAAGGGTCTCCACCCGAAAAGTCACACATTCCTTCTCTCCAGAGATGCTGCCTGTCCCACTGAGTTATTCCAGCTTTTTGAGTCTATCTCAGGTAAAGTCTTGGGAATGAGGCCGTCTGGATGGAATCCCTGCCTGGGTTCTGTAATCATGCATAAATCAATGACATTTGCCAACAGTTTCCACTTCAACTGTCTATTGTCCCCATCGGCTTGAGGGAAACCCCCATCTTTCTAGTCCCCCCCAAAAAGTAAAGTGACATGTCAATGACTACCATCTAGTAGCTCTAATGTCAACCATTAAACAATTGGTAATGGCCCATATCTGCTCCAGCCTTTCAGACAATCTAGACACCTTACAATTTGAGTATAAGAAAAATAGGTCTGCAGAAGATGCCTTCCCACCTCTGGATCATCACCTTGCAATATGAACATCTACGTCAGGATGCAGGTAGATTGGATGGTCAAAAAGGCTTATGGCACATAGTCGTTCTTCAGCCAGAGTATTGAGTGTAGAAGTTGGGAGGTCATGTTGGGGTTGTATAAGAAGTTGGTGAGGCCACATTTAGATAATTGTGGTCAGTTCTGGGCACCATATTACAGGAAAGATGTCAAGGTGGAAAGGGTACAGTAAAAATGTACCAGGATGTTGCCAGGACTAGAGGGTGTGAGCTATAGGGAGAGGTTGAGTAGGCTGGGACTATATTCCTTGGAGCGCAGGAGGATGAGGGGTGATCTTATAGAGGTGTATAAGATCATGAGAGGAATAAACCAGGTAGATGCACACAGTGTCCTGCCCATAGTACGTGAATCAAGGACCAGAGGACTTAGGTTTAAGGTGAAGGAGAAAAGATTTAGTAGGAATCTGATCGGTAACCTTTGCACACAAAGGGTGGTGGGTGTATGGACCAAGCTGCCAGAGGAGGTAGTTGAGGCAGAGACTATCCCAACATTTAAGAAACAGTTAGAAATGTACATGGATAAGACAGATTTGGAGGGATACGGACCAAATGCGGGCAGGTGAGACTAGTGCAGCTGGGACATGTTGGCCATTGTGGGCAAGAAGGGCCTGTTTCCACACTGCATCACTCTATGAGTCTATGATTCTATAATTGCAGCTCAGCCTTTGACAACACAATACCAAACAATTATTGGACCTTGACCTATGTGCTTAAATCTGCAACTGGCTTCTGGACCTTTTGAAGGCAGACCTCAGTCAGTTTGAATTGAATGTACAGTAACATTTCCTCCACCCTGACCCTCCCCACTGGTGCTCCTCGGGATTCAGTGCTCTGCCCCCTGCTCGACTCCCTGTAAACCCGCAACCGAGAGGCCAAGTATAACGCCAACTCGATCTTTACTCTCACTAATTATACACTATGGTCTGATGGATCAACTACAGTGATGCAATGGAATACATTGGAAAAAGATCGGGAACCTTGTGCCTTAGATTAGATTAGATTAAATACTTTTATTGTTACAAGTGACAAGCCACTATGAGATCACTATCTCCATCGCAGGTGACATCTACTCTGAAGAAGGGTTTCGGCCCGAAACGTTGCCTATTTCCTTCGCTCCATAGATGCTGCTGCAACCGCTGAGTTTCTTCAGCACTTTTGTCTACATTTGATTTTCCAGCATCTGCAGTTCCTTCTTAAACATCTACTATAAACCCACTGACTCCTATGGCTATCTGGATTTCCCTTCTTCCCATCCTGCTTCCTGTAAGGACTCCATCCCCTACTCCCAATTCCTCTGTCTACGCCGCATCTGCACCCAGGATGAGATGTTCCAGACCAGGGATCGGAGATGTCCTCATTCTTTTGGGAACGGGGGTTCCCCTCTTCTACTATAGATGAGGCTCTCACCAGGGTCTCTTCTGTACCCCATAACTCTGCTTTCACTCCTCATCCCCCCAATCATAACAAGGGCAGAGTCCCCCTTGTCCTACCAGCTGTCACGCACAACAAATAATCCTCCAACATTTTCGCCACCTCCAACGGGATCCCACCACTGGCCACATCTTCCCATCGCCTCCCCTTTCGGCTTTCCGCAGAGACCCCCTCCCTCCGTAACTCCCTGATCAATTTGTCCCTTCCCACCCAAACCACCCCCTCACCGGGCACTTTCCCTTGCAACCGCAGGAAATGCTACACTTGTCGCTTTACCTCCCCCCTTGACTCCATCCAAGGACCCAAGCAGTCTTTCCAGTTGCGGCAGAGGTTCACCTGCACCTCCTCCAACCTCATCTATTGCATCCGCTGCTCTAGGTGTCAGCTGCTCTACATCGGTGAGACCAAGCGTAGGCTTGGCGATCGCTTCGCCCAACACCTCCGCTCGGTTCGCAATAACCAACCTGATCTCCCGGTGGCTCAGCACTTCAACTCCCCCTCCCATTCCGAATCTGACCTTTATGTCCTGGGCCTCCTCAATGGCCAGAGTCCCACCGTAAATTGGAGGAGCAGCACCTCATAGTTCGCTTGGGTAGTTTACACCCCAGCGGTATGAACATTGACTTCCCCAATTTCAGGTAGTCCCTGCTTTCTCCTTCTTTCCCCCCTTCCCAGCTCTCCCAAGCCCACTGTCTCCTCCTCTTCCTTTCTTCTTCCCGCCCTCCCCACCCCCACATGAGTCTGAAGAAGGGTCTCGACCCGAAACGTTGCCTATTTCCTTTGCTCCATAGATGCTGCATCACCTGCTGAGTTTCTCCAGCATTTTTGTCTACCAGCCGCTATGAGATGCTTTGTTTTGCATACCTAGGCATATTAGGCTTGCTGTCAGAATAACAATTTTGTCCTTAATGTTAGCAAGATAAAAGAGTTGGTTGTGGATCTAAGGAAGCGAGGTGTGAAAACAACCCTGTTCTCTTTAATGGATCTGCCGAAGAGATGGCTGACAGCTTCAAGTTCCTGGACGTTCATATCACCAGCAAGCTCACCTGGTCACTTCACACTGATGCGGTGATCAAGAAAGTGCTTCAATGTATTTATCTCCTCAGGTGTCTGAGAAAATTTGGTATGTCCATGGGGAATCTCGCAAACATCTCCAGATTCACTATAGAACATATTGTGTAAGAAGGAACTGCAGATGCTGGTTTAAACCGAAGATAGACACAAAAAGCTGGAGTAACTCAGCGGGACAGGCAGCATCTCTGGAGAGAAGGATTGGATGACGTTTTGGGTCAAGACCCTTCTTCAGAAAATATTGCAATTAGTATTCAGTCTGGTCTCTGCTCTGCTCTGCTCTTGACCGCCTGAACCTGCAGAGAGTGGTGAACATTGCCCAGTCTATCTCAGGCACATCAGTTCCTTCCATCCATGCCATCTTCTAGATGTATTGCATTGGGAAGGCTGGACGTAGGGTCAGGGATGCCTCCCACCATGATCATTCCCTTTTCCCTTTTGTACCTTCTGCAGGAAGATACAGGATCTTGCAACCCCTGATGTCCAGACAAACAATAGCTTCTTCCCCACCGCTTTCAGTCTCCTGAACAATCACCTATTTTGTACTCCCTTCTAGGAGATGTTGCCATGTACCCTAACTCTTTCCTCGACATTATTCTGCCATTGCACTTCAATATATTTTGCACTGTTCAGATTGCTTAACAATCTTTGCATAATTTATTCATTATTCTACTGCTTTGCATTTGTCAAGTTTTAGTTGCATCTATCATGTTGCATCTTGTGTACTCTCTGAGATTCATGCAAACAAAGAATTTCATTGCACACTGTTGTATATGACAATAAACTAATCTAATCTAATTAATTCTATTGAATGGATGTTTTTGGAATGACCTGTGTGGGTTTTCCCCGGGAGCTTCGGTTTCCTCCCACACTACAAAGACATAGAAACATAGAAACATAGAAAAATAGGTGCAGGAGTAGGCCATTCGGCCCTTCGAGTCTGCACCGCCATTCAATGTGATCATGGCTGATCATCCAACTCAGTATCCCATACCTGCCTTCTCTCCATACCCCCTGATCCCTTTAGCCACAAGTGCCACATCTAACACCCTCTTAAATATAGCCAATGAACTGGCCTCAACTACCTTCTGTGACAGAGAATTCCAGAGACTCACCACTCTCTGTGTAAAGAATGTTTTCCTCATCTCAGTCCTAAAGGAATTCCCCCTTATCCTTAGACTGTGACCCCTTGTTCTGGACTCCCCCAACATCGGGAACAATCTTCCAGCATCTAGCTTGTCCAACCCCTTAAGAGTTTCTATAAGATCCCCCTCAATCTTCTAAATTCCAGCGAGTACAAGCCGAGTCTATCCAGTCTTTCCTCATATGAAAGTCCTGACATCCCAGGATCAGTCTGGTGAATCTTCTCTGTACCCCCTCTATGGCAAGAATGTCTTTCCTCAGATTTGGACGTATAGGTTTGTAGGCTAATTGGCTTTGTAAAATTGTAAAAAGTGTCCCCAGTGCGTGTAGGATAGTGTTAGTGTTCGGGGATCGCTGGATCGATGTGCCGAAGGGCGTGTTTCCGCACTGTATCTCTAAACTAAACTAAATTAATTTCAATTATATTATAGAAACTTCAAAGACCAATTATAATAATTTCAAGTCAACCCTGGTTTTCAACATGGGTCTTCAGATTATGGGGAAAAGGCAGGAGTGGGATTAGGAGGGAGAGATAGATCAGCCATGGGCCGAATGGTGGAGTAGACTTGATGGGCCGAATGGCCTAAATTCCGCTCCTCTCACTTATGATCTTAAGATCATCAGATCTTCAGAAATTGCCCTTGAAAACCAGTTATATCTTCATTTCCAGTGTTAAAATGTTCAAAGAGTCTGATGCACAGTTGGTTCAAATGCCTTTTGTTCCACATCGCTCTTATTTCAATGCATGAACTGACCTAGACTCACGTGGGGTTTCTTGATAGCTCAGATAATTAAGGTGGCATGTGGATGATCATTTAGTACTAGGAAGGTGCAAAGTTTGCCCAACCTTAGATCAGAAAATGATAAATATACTGCAATTGCTTTAACAACCTGCCAGGGTTTCACTCCTGAGTGCTGTTCAGTCATTTCTGCTGAAACTGCATGTGTGAATGATTACAGGATTACTTTCAGCGGTGATATTTGTTGCAGTTAAATATTCTGTTGAGACATTGTGCATGCATGTGAAGACTGACCAGATGGTACCTGAAGAACTAAACACCAAGGGCAAACAAAATCCCTTCAGTAGGAGACTTGGGGACTTGGGATTTAAAACAAAACAACTATACCTTTCAATATAAATTCACCAAGCTTATTACGCAGGGAAGCAATACCATGCTTGTATTGTCTCAGCCCTTAATACTAGGGCAGCACGGTGGCGTAGTGGTAGTTGCTGCCTTACAGCGCCAGAAACCTGGCTTCAATCCTGACTATGGGTGCTTGGCTGTAGGGAGTTTGCAATTTCTCCCCGTGACCTGTGTGGGTTTTCTCAGAGATCCGCGGTCTCCTCCCACACACCAAAAAGGCGAACAGGTTTGTTGTTTAATTGGCTTGGTAGGAATGTCAAATTGTCTCTGGTGTGTGTACGGTAATGTGCGGGGATCGCTGGTCGGTGCAAACTGGGCGGGCTGGAGGGCACGTTTCCGCGCTGTACCTCTAAACTAAAAACAAAACTACTTCTGATATATGCACCAGTGAATGTGATCCACACTAACTATGGGCTTAAATCTAGACCTTTGGGGAGTACATTCACTAGTTAGCCTTTCATCCTACCCCACACCACACAGTGTAGAAATCAGGGGAAAACTCGTTCTACTTCTTCTCACTGATCCCTGAACCAAATCCCGCTCTTGCAGAATGAACATGTCCAACATCAAAGACTATATTTAATTCAATAATCAAACAACTTGCTGATGCACGACATTTGATTTGAGATGTAGTGTAGCAGGTGACTCTTCTGTTAAGTAGCTTCCAGTTCTGCTGCTGTTCCTATCGATGTTCCTATCCATTAACTCTTCTCCATTCTCCTATCATGAATGCTTTTACACCTTTAAGGCCAGCACCAAGCCCCTGCTGGTGGAGCCGCTACCTCTTATCACCAGCAACCTGAATTCAGTCCTGGCAGTGGGTGCTGTCTGTGTGGAGTTTACCCATTCGCCCTATAACCGCATGGGTTTCTTCCAGGAGCTCTGGGTTCCTCCCACATGCCAATTGCCCTAGTTTGTAGGTGAGTGATAGAATCTGAGGGGAGTTGATGGGAATGTGAGGAGAATAAAATGGGACTGGTGTAGGACTGGTGTGCAGGGATGCTTGATGGTCGAGGTGGATATTGCTTCCATGCTCTTTGACTTAATGACATTGTGAAACCGCACGCCCAAAGGAACAGGGCAGCTAAATCACCTTGTTGAAGTAGCTACCAGTGAGTCCTGGTAAGATGCTAAAGAAGGAACTGCAGATGCTGGAGAATCGAGGGTACACAAAAGGCTGGAGAAACTCAGCGGGTGCAGCAGCATCTAAGGAGCGAAGGAGATAGGCGATGTTTCGGGTCAAGACCCTTCTTCAGACTGGTCAGGGATCAGGGAAACGAGAGATATAGATGGTGATGTGGAGAGGTAAAGAACAATGAATGAAAAATATGCAAAAAAGTATCGATGATGATGGAAACAGGCCATTGTAAGCCGTTTGTAGTGTGAAAATGAGAAGCTAGTGCGACTTGGGTGCGGGAGAGAAAGAGAGAGAAGGAATGCCAGGGCCTGAGGGCTGAGGGAGAGGTGGGAAGGGGAGGAGACAGCCAGGGTTAACAGAATTGAGAAAAATCAATGTTTAAGCCCAGAGGATGCAGACTCCCCAAGCGGAATATGAGGTGCTGTTCCTCCAACTTGTGGTGTTGCTCATTCTGGCCGTGGAGGAGGCCCAGGACCGAGAGGTCGGATACGGAATGGGAGGGGGAGTTGAAGTGCTGAGCCACCGGGAGGTCGGGTTGGTTATTGTGGACTGAGCGGAGGTGTTCGGCGAAACGATCGCCCAGCCTCCGCTTGGTCTCACCGATATAGATCAGCTGGCATCTGGAGCAACGGATGCAGTAGATGAGGTTGGAGGAGGTGCAGGTGAACCTCTGTGGGACCTGGAAGGACTGCTTGGGTCCCTGAAAGAACATGGCTAGGTGGCATTATGGGTCTGAAGAAGGTTCTCGACTCGAAACGTTGCCTATCCATCTTCTTCAGAGATGCCGCCTGACCCACTGAGCTACTCCAGCATTTTGTGTCCCACTTCCAGCAATGGTCCTGGCATGAGCAAGTGCCTTCAGATAAAAAAAGGGAAGATGTTTTAAAACCTATTTAAAAAACATTACATTATGATAAAACAAATCAGTAGTTTGCTTTGTACATCTCTGGGGATACGAAGTAGTTACTGATCAGCACAAAGGAAGAGGTTGGGAGGGGGGGAAGAAGAAATGAAGTAAAAAGATCTGTGAGCATCCATGACCCAATCCCAAACAAAAATAAATATTTTAAAAAGCCGAGCCAAAAAGAAGTTCACGGGCGTTTGACTTAAGTTGGCCTTACTTATACCCAAGGGACCAAAATACAAATTTACAAAGTCCAGCATTTCTATTGATCAGAGTCATTTGTAAGATTTGTACAAGAACAGAACAAAGGTACCAGTGTCAGAAAGGAGAAGTTTGCTTGGAAAGCTTTTTAAAACTAATTATGGTGATGCCATTTTGATTTGTTTCTTCAGCATTAGATCCAGATACTTCCTTTGCATCATTTCTTGTGGCAGTAGGAGAGGTTCCTGCAAGAAAATATTCCTTTATTCAAATAAACAACAAGCTTAATACATATAATCACACATGAAGGACATCTCACAGCAGCTCTTTGCAGCTCAACATGTATATAAACATCCCAGGGGGGAATTATATTCTTCAAAAACAGTCCAAAGAGATTCTAACTCTCAAAAGGCACAGGTGAGTACAATGCAATGTTTACAGCAACATTATGCTGCTAAAATGTAAAAGATGTTCTTATGTTGGTAAAGGGCCAGACTTTTTCTTCTTCATGCATTCCAGATGCAATGTATTTCAGCATTTTCTAAAACATAATTGTGGATTATTTTGCTTTTTCATCATAATGTCAATAGCAAGTGCCTAACGATAGTTGATTTTACTCTATTTTTCCCCTCAGTCCCATCTCTCCAATATGCAGTACATGTAGGTTGGTCGAATCACAATGAAATGGTCATCTTCACAAGTAAACCGAATCAGCTGTTTGATCTGAGGGGGCAATATAGTCAGACCTGATCCTACTCTCACCTGATGCGAACATACATACAAACACACAAATTAGCAGCGGAAATGGGTCACTTAGTCCCTAAAGCATGCTTAATAATTAATTACATGTCATAAGTGATAGGAGCAGAATTAGGCCATTCGGCCCATCAAGCCTACTCTGCCATTCAATCATGGCTGATCTATCTCTCCCTCCTAACCCCATTCTCCTGCCTTCCCCCCCATAACCCCTGACTCCGGTACTAATCAAGAATCTATCTGTCTCTGCCTTAAAAATATCCACTGACTTTCCCTCAGCAAAGAATTCCACAGATTCACCACCCGCTGACGAAAGAAATTCCTCCTCATCTCCTTCCTAAAAGAACGTCCTTTAATTCTGAGTATAATTCACTGGATGTATTCTCTTGAATTGGCCTTCACTGCCTTCTGTGGCAGAAAATTCCATCGATTCACAACTCCCTGGCTGAAAGAGTTTTTCCCCATCTCAGTCCTAAATGGTCTACCCCTTATTCTTAAACTGTGAACCTTGGTTCTGGACTCCATCAACGTCGGGAATATTTTTCCTGCATCTAGCCTGTCCAATCCCTTAAGAATTCTATATGTTTCTATAAGATCCCCTCTCATCTTTCTGAATTCCAGTGAATATGCCCAGTCGATCCATTCTTTGGCTCGCCGCTGCAGCCCGACTCCGGGCTCCGGAGCTCCGCGTGGGGAGCGGTGGTGGCTCGCCGCTGCGGCCCGACTCCCGACTCCGGAGCTCCAGCTGCAGCTGCAGACTGGTGGACTGTCGGGATATCGGGAGCTCGCGGGTCCGGGTGAGAGACCGCTCTCCGGAGCTCCCGCAACACAGCTTCTCCAGCCCATGTCGCGGGGTTGGAGCGACCCGGAGCGGGGCCGTACGTCGCCTGGCGTGGCTTCAATGTCCGCGGGACATTCCAGCGCCCACCGGGGGCTCCAACGTTGTGACTTTGGGCCTAGAGCGGGGCCGTACATCACCCGGCCCGGCGCGGCCTCAATGGCCGTGGGACTTAACACCGCCCGCCTGGGGCTTCGACCTCAGGAGAGAAATGGTGCGGGGGAGAGAGAAGACTTTGCCTTCCATCACAGTGAGGAGGAGATTCACTGTGATGGATGTTTGTGTCAATTGAATTGTTTGTGTGTTTTTTATGAATTGTTCTGTTTGTATGGGTTGTAGAAACGGAGTTTCGTTCGAGCCTCTCTGAGGTTCGAATGACAAGTAATAAAATCAAATCAAATCTTTCAAGATACGTCAGTCCCGCCATACCGGGAATTAACCCGATAAACCTATGCTGCACTCCCTCAATAGCAAGAATGTCCTTCCTCAAATTAGGAAACCAAAACTGCACACAATACTTCAGGTGCGGTCTCACCAGGGCCCTTACAACAGCAGTAGGACCTCCTTGCTCCTATACTCAAATCCTCTCACTATGAAGGCCAACATGCCATTTGCCTTCTTCACTGCCTGCATGTTTACTTTCAGTGACTGACGTACAAGCACACCCAGGTCTCATTGCTCCTCTGCTTTTCCTAATCTGATACCATTCAGATAATAATCTGCCTCTTGTTCTTGCCACCAAGGTGGATAACCTCACACCTATCCACATTATACCGCATCTGCTATGCATCTGCTCACTCACCCAACCTATCCAAGTCACCCTGCAGTCTCATAGCATCTTCCTCGTATCTCACACTGCCACCCAGCTTTATGTCATCTACAAACATTGAGGTGTTGCATTTAAATCCCTCGTCTAAATCGATAATATATATTATAAATAACTGGGGTCCCAGCACTGAGCCTTGCAGCACCCCACTAGTCACTGCCTACCATGCTGAAAATGACCTGTTAATTCCTACTCTTTGCTTGTCTGCCAACCAGTTCTCTATCCATGTCAATACCCCACCCCCAATACCATGTGCTCTAATTTTGCACACTAATCTCTTGTGTTGGACCTTGTCAAAGGCTTTTTGAAAGTCCAGATACACCACATCCACTGGCTCTCCCTTATCTATTCTACTTGTTACATCCTCAAAAAATGCCAGAAGATTAGTCAAGCATGATTTCCCCTTCATAAATCCATGCTGACTTTGACCAATCCTGTCATTGCCTTCCAAATGTGCTGCAAGTACATCTTTAATAATCGACTCGAGCATCTTCCCCAGTGTGCTAATAAACAGCTTGCTCTTACAGCTGGCAAGGAAGAATTGGTCCCATGCTTGTGCAATTGTAACGTATAAGTACAAAGAGTGATAGGGGTGTCAGACTTTGGCTCAGAAACTGGGCAATGAAAGCAAATGGATCTTCATGAATGTTCATGAATGTCCTGCTTGCTATGATGATGGATATGGACGTGCCGACACTTGGTGCCAAAGAAACTATTGTTTGAAGATATCATACATTCCAAATCAATGCATCTGAATTTGTTGGCATGTTATTAATTAAATATCATATGTCTGTCTCAATAATCCTCACCACTTGCCTCTGTGTTATTAATTATTTAAAATTACAATGGCTTTTTGAATTAAATATTAATTTACTCTTATTATATCCTGTAGACCTCTGCAAGGTGATGAACATCTCATCAAAGGTGAACCGTGTTTGCTCTGACCTTAAATACGGTGATTTCAGATTTGGACGAATATCTTGGTCACCTACTTTGTTCAAACTTCAATGGATCAATATTTGCATCAATAGGAAGAACAATATGTTTTAGTTAATTTAGGTCTAAAAAGGTCAAAAGGAATAGGAGTAGAATTAGGCCATTCGGCCCATCAGGTCTACTCCACCATTCAATCGTGGCTGATCGATCTCTCCCTCCTGACCCCATTCTCCCGCCTGCTGCCCATCACTTCTGACACTTGCACTGATTAAGAAAAAGGAGCTGCTGAGCTGCCTTTCCTCACCAATTCTGAAGATATATTTGACCAAACCATGCTTATAATCTAGAATTGGAGCTTACACAATCTTGATGGGCCGAATGACCTCCATAGGTGCCACATCAGTTCCAATGTTCGTGATGATGAACCATTGGCTAGCCACACACAGTAGGATTAGCACTAATTTGGTCAAGAATCCTTCATCTTCTTCGCAAAAATGTGGAAAGGAACCCCAATATGTTGAGTTAATATATGTGTTTTTGCCTTCAGTTTTGTAGGTTTATAGTCTTCAAGATGTTCCAGACAGGCCAGTTGGTGCAGGAAAGACACTAGAAGATCAAACTGTCCGTTGGACAAAATTCACAATACTAAGGAGATTGAGCAAAAAGAACAAAGGATGATATAGAAAGTAAACATCCAAAGAGGAAATACTTTGTATATTTTTGATGCACATATTCAAAAAATAGCTTTTGAATTTAAGTGGAACACAGTCCACAAGTCTGAAGAAGGGTCTCGACCTAAAACGTCACCCATTCCTTCTCTCCAGAGATGCTGCCTGTCCCGCTGAGTTACTCCAGCTTTTTGTGTCTATCTTCGGCTTAAGCCAGCATTTGCAGTTCCTTCCTACACAGTCCACAAGCATGTTTTTAAAATGACAGCGTCAAATTAAATGTCAAAAATATATCCACGATTTGTTTGCATCTGACACATCAGCAAAATGATGCACTATATTTTGAGGGTTACACAAAAAGCTGGAGAAACTCAGCGGGTGCAGCAGCATCTAAGGAGTGAAGGAGATAGGCGACGTTTCGGGTAAGAAGGGTCTCGACCCGAAACGTCGCCTATCTCCTTCACTCCTTAGATGCTGCTGCACCCGCTGAATTTCTCCAGCTTTTTGTGTAACCCTCGATTCTCCAGCATCTGCAGTTCCTTCTTTAACACTATATTTTGAGTCTGGTTTGGGTGAGGTATGGATGGGGTGATGAGGGACAGGATGAGTGTCTTAACCTGGAATGGTGTGTCTGCTCTTGCAGTTGGCTATTCCACTCGTTCAAGAGCAGTGTGTGACCTGATTTCTAATCTGATCACATAGATTCCCAAGTATAGGCATTAAAAGCCGCTCGGTTTCTCTCTGAAAGCAGTATAGTCTTTTTAAAACCAAAGTTTATTGTATTCTGTTGAAAATCACAATGCTTTTAAATCTTCCCAAGTTTGGCATGAAATAAATATATGGCTGTGCCACTCAGATTGACAGTGTAAACAAGAAAAGTTAACTCTTTCTATGCTGTGGCACTTGCAAACATTCATTTTTCTGAAGGAAGGTTTCATTTTTAAAGGACTTTAAACAAATCTGATAAATGGAATGCTTAGCATTTTTATTAAGTTAAAATGTTTGTTATTGTTTTATCTTTAAGTTGTACATAAATGTAAACTTGACCCTCAAGAGGTTAAAGTTCCCTGTGCCTTTTAGTAAGCAATTCATAGCCCATAATCTGTACCTTTAACACTTTGAAGATGTAGATTGTTTAACCACGGAAAAGAAAGCTCACCCTGGTAACAAAGTACATGCTATCCTTCATGTGTGGTCTATGTACCAATGGTTTATTTGTGGTTGTTTGTTTTCCACCTGGAAGTGATTTCTGTGACATCACATGACCTCAGATCACTTGGGGTAAGAAACATCGGCACCACTTTAAACTTATTAATTTTCAGTACTTTTGTTTCTCAACCACATTAACCTGTGATACAAACCAGATATATGGTTCACGAGCTGCGGCCTTTTTTTTTCCGTAAAAAAAATAAACAAACTTCAAAACAGGGGAGCTCAGTAACCCACAAATCCTTCACACTGTGGCCTGTGTTCCTTCTGAGATCATTCATTGCTTTGTTCATCAATAAATACAGTTTGGCATTGTCCTGAACTGAGGCTCTTTGCAGAAAAATATGAGCACTACGAAAACTATAAAGAGCAACACTCGATATAAATCAGGGTTGGTATGTTGTTTTTTCTGATTTGGGGATGTGTGCATTTTTACTGCTCACTTCACATTCCTCCTTGGCCGTCATTTGCAATACATGGGGTGGGATTGTATCAGGGTCAGCTAAACATTTCTTCCTGTGAGAAACTAATGGTGAAAACGTAACTTACTTTGTATTTATGCTCCAAATGTGACTGAAACCTTTGAATGAGACCAACAGCAAAACACTAATGCAAGGTAAATTTGAACAAGTCATTGTAATTTTAAACAGGGGCCTGGGTAACTCTCTTAATGTTATCAGTCCTCCATTACCAACACATACGTTCCTCTCCCCCTGCTGGCTGAGAGTGCACCCTTCACCACGGCTGGAATCAATTTCACACTGTGGCTGACAGGTAGTTCATGCAAGTCTATGAACCGAAGCACTGACCTAACTCCGAGCTTTTCCTTTTGGGATGGTGTGGTCGACTACTGCTTGGAGATTTTATCAAATGTGCCAGTCAAAGGCGTATTGGAATCACTCAAGTTCAATCAACCCATTTGGACGTTTTAGAACATGGACAGACAGCTAGAGAGACCAACTCTGCTCCATTGCCCCAGACAAACACACAGTCTTTACTTTTGCTAATTTATTATTGTTTCTGTGACTAATCTGTCATCGTATTGATACGGCATAATCAGCTCTTTAGGACTTGTTACATTACGGTCTATTTGCGAGTTCATATGAATCTCGCTTCCTGTAGTTAGCATTTCCAATCCTTTTTTGAGAGTGACTTGCATCCGGTGATATAGAACATCGCAATTAATGTAAATTTCTTAATGGATATGGGAAATACAAAATGCATTTTCCCTGTTACTCTTTGAAAACGTTGCTATCCCACAATAACAACACCTCACCAGGTGAGAAAAGCCTTTTAAAAGTGTCACTTTAAAAAAAACTCTTTTCACGGCCAACTCCCCCCTTAAACGTAAACGGCTATAGTATCAAAAATGATTGCCACTTTTTGACAGATGCCATGAAATTTATTTAAGCTATAATTTGTGGTAGTGAAAGATTGTGTCTATGGAAACATGTTTAGGGCATTAAGTCCCATGTGTCCTTGAAAAGTAAATAATAAATAATCTAGTGTTTGCCGTAAGCACAATGTACTCATTGTATATTTTTCTCTTATATGCAAGTAATCCCACCCCATTTGATCTTTGCATTTGCAAACAAAATCAATTAGCTTTTATTCATGGTCCTTCATACTTTGAAAGGGAATAAGATCTTTGATGGCTGCAGAGGGCTGAATACCATTTGCAGTGTATAAGAACAGGCAAGCTCATGTGGCTATCTCTGTGGTAGACAATCTAAGGCCAGAGATAAGGATGATCAAACACCCTGCCTTCAGTTAAATGTTGTAGATTAGTACTTGTACCTCCACGTCACGTTTACAAAATGTCTTATTGATTGAAGCTTTTGTGTTTGACACAGAGTGGGCACTAAATTCACTTTTTCACTGTGTCTGTGATAGTTTACCATTAACCTTCCCACCACTCACGGACCATACAACCGTACTCTGAATAGCACTGATTCTTTTTTGGAATGAAAGTCTGTTCTCCCACCTGATATTTCACAAAGAAACTGTAAAATCTAATGAATTTGTTAAACTGTGAACAATTTTGTTTCGATTAATTTCCACTAAGGGTTTACACCTTGAACAGATGTAGGGATATTGAGCACTTTTGAACCTTTACCTTTCTAAAAGCTCCTGGAAGTTCACATAATGAGCTTCCTGGGCAAACTAGGTTTAGGGGGGGATAAATTATACAAAAAACATAATCTCTTGTTAACTTTTACATAATTGCCTGAATATTAACATTCCATTAACAAAAGTCTAATAAATCTGGCGATTGGAATTTTCAATAATAACTAGTATTTTGGCATTTTGTTTATAGTTTAATATCTATGGCACCAGATTTAAGTGAAAGTTTTTTTAATTTACCAATGAACCAACTTAATGAACATGGCTCTAATATTAAAGTAAGACATTTCTAATGGATGGACATATCCATTATTACAGAACTATAATAGGTATTTATGAAGTACCTTGGAAATAAATCTGAATACTGCCTTGAGAAGTAAATCAATCTGGCAGATTTCATTTTTACCAAGAACATAATATTAACAATGAATATTAGACTAAATTATGCTTGTAATGTCTTGTGGAGACTCTAAAAATAAAGCCATCACTAGTGCATTAAGTTAAAATCTTTTGGGGAAACTTAAATTAAATTTGTAAGTAGGACTAATTCTATGTAGAAAGTAATTCCCTTTGCTCCAGGGACACCATCTTAAAATGGAATCCATTAGACTGCATAACCGAACTGTCAGGTCTACCTCTTTTGATAAATAAAATAGTCCAATTTTAAAACCAAACGATAGCAAGATTTCATACCATGTGTGATATGTAAAATATTGCTTAAAACACATTTTAAGACATAAAAATTAAAGTTGAATTTTGTGCAAGGAAAGGAATAATATGCCATTGATTCCTTATGTTCGTGTGATAAAGTACAAATATCAATCTAACTGGGTAGTTCTTTGTTGTGTTGTTTTGGCAGGGATACGTATAACCATTGTAAGAATATGAATATACATGCCCACATCTAAATTAGGCAGCTGGCATATTTGACATATTCCTATTTACAAAAAGTCAGATTTTTTAAACAATAATAATTATAGAGGCAATTAAGTGGCAAAAGAGACATGGGGCAACTATTGAGCAGTGAGAGCATTTATGAAAGCTGAATAAATGTGTCATGTTGCAGTTCCCATGAGGAGTGGCAGGGAATGTTACTGAAAGGACATGATCATAACCAGGCAGCTTTTGCTTCTAACAAAGGTATTTAGTGACAAGAGGACTGTGGATTTTTTTTTTGTGCATTTGAATGAACTGCCTGTGGGTGGCTTGGATTAACATAGGGCTTCAGCAGGGGACCAAACATCACTGCTACCAGCCCAAATCAGATGCATTCAAATTCCTTCTTTGTATACCAGCGCATTCCAAACAATCTGCAATGCAAAGGGAATGCTATATTTTCCATCAATATTTATTTAAAGCTCAATGCTCAGCCATAACCAAGAAGTGGACAAGGCTACTATAAAAGGTTGTTATTTGCAGCCTTTATCACTTTGCTCTCTGTCTGACACCAAACATCTCCTCTGTGCATAAACACATTGCCAAAGCAAGTGGCTATCAGCTGCTGTTCTCACAGAGACCAAGGCTACAGCATTCCTTCAGTCAATGAGGTCCATCACATAATTTATCCCTTCATAACGGACTCTTGGTGCACTACAACTCATTGTGAGTTCACCACCTCCCTTGCACTTGCAAAATGCTCCAGTTACAAATTCGATGAATGAAATGAATACTTAATGAATTACTTAAATGAATGAGATAAAGTTGCTCATCATACTATGGCACCAAGTATATTGATTTCAACAGCGTAATAAAACTGAACACTATTTCCGTAAACTCTCTATTAATATAATTAACAACTGAAAGTGATCATTAGCAAAAAACATTGTGAAACGGATTTTTGCTGCAGGGATATAATATATAAAATAATGTTTCGTAGCCAAAACACTTTCACTGGCTATTTTACTTCAGTATTCTTATTATGGAGCCTCTTAATTTATTTTACCTAGAAATTGAATTGCACCATTTGAATAACAGGATAATCACAGTTTTATGATGCAAACAAATTGCTAAATTATCAAACCTGGATTGAGTTCAAAATCTGGTCATTAATTTTATGTTCAATGCAATTATGCTTCTGAAATTTGAAGCAGACCTTCCAGCTAATTAACAATTGATTTAAGAAAAAATGTAATAACCCGTGTTTTAGGAACTAGTCATTAACCGCACATACTCTATCTCCTTAACATGACTGAAGTTATCAGCTGGTGATACAAGCTCTTAAAGTACAAACTCAGAAGCCTCATGCCCACTCGCAATTAAAAAAACAAATTTATGCACTTTAACAATGATGATTGACTTTTATCCAATTTTTAAAAGTAAAATTGTAAAGTGTTTAAGATGGCCCTTGGGCTGACTAAAAATGTAACAAAATGGGCTTTAAAATGTTCGTTTCTTTCTCATTTCCAGCTGGATTGCATATGATAATTGTTTTCATCCTGTGGCTCCACAGCCAATGGAAGATGTTCAGCCAATGAGGAATTAATTCTCAACCAAGGATCAGATCTTGCTCTTATTCATGGTTAATTCCCTAACTAGGTCGCACTTCAAGAGCAGCTGGTAGAGCTGCTGCCTCACAGCTCCAGAGATCCGGGATCGATCCTGACCCCTGATGCTGTCTGTGTGGAGTTTGTACAATCTCCCTGTGACCTCGTGGGTTTCCTCCGGGTGCACTGTTATCCTCCTACATCCCACAGACGTGCAGGTTTGTAGGTTAACTGGCCTCTGTAAATTGCCACATGTGTAGGGACTGGGAAAGTGCGATAACATAGAACTAGTTTGAATCGTTTATTGATGTTCGGCGTGGGCTCGGAGTGCTAAAGGGCCTGTTTCCATGCTGCATCTCCAAACTAAATTAAACTATTGCTGTGAAATTGTGAGACAGATTTGATTACTCGCAAATGTCACAATCGTTTCGGAGCAAGAACATCTTGATACTGAGAAAAGATCCTTATTATCAAAACTGGCATTTTGAAAAACTATGGAACATTTTCAGGCACGCAGACTAATTCGTAAACCTATGCAAATCCTCTTATGGATCCCAACAAAAGTGGAATTTAAAATAGGAGGAAGGCACTGACACAAAGAATTAAATATCCAACTTAGACCTCTACAATTAGCATGTCAATGAGCACGCTGACGTCCTGAGATCCTCCAGGTATATATTCTTTTCATGCTTATAACAATTCCCATTGGTTCCCTAACATACAATATGTCCTGGTTTGTATTCGCCAACCAGGGTTGCCAACTTTCTCACTCCCAAATAAGGGACAAAAGGTCGGCAATTCGTTGACCGACTCAGTCATGGCTGGATGAATGATGAGTTGGCCTGGGTGCTGGACTGCACAAAGTCCAGCCGGCGGGCCAGCTGAGGAGATTTGGCCCGCGCAACATCGCGCGCAATGTCCGACACCCCATCCAACTCATGAACCAATGATCGGTCCAAAGATCAGACAGCTGGCCGGGCTGCCGACCGACGGGGCCACGGGCGAGGCGCTGCTGCTGCTGCACTCCATGGGCTGCACTACGTCGGGACGGGTGAGGCGGGCCGAACACGGCGCTCCGGCCCGACAGTCCCCGCAACCCGAGTAGTAGCAGTGAAATATGGGACAAGGGCGGTCCTGTATGGGACAAACCAATTTAGCCCAATATACGGGATGGCCCGACTAATACGGGACAATTGCCAACCCTGTCTCCAACCAGCAGTTGGAGAATAAGCTCTTCATTTAAGAATTAACCTCATGAGAGGTGTAAACTGTTGACGGCTTACTGTGCCATTCCAATGCGGTCCGCCTGCACGTTCTAATTCCCTCTAATAAAGCTCTTTTTCCATTAAAAGGGAATCCACACAGAACAAACTCTCTATGAAAGAACAAACCAAGAGTGGTACTCAGTAAATTTTGTTTGCATAACAGATACTTTATGTGAAAGAGATCAATCCTAAAGGCAAGTTGAAAGAGTGACTGTGTGGAGAGAGAGAGAGGCAGAGTTAATGTTTACGTTCAACGATCTTTGTTCTGATGAAAGATCGGTAACCAGAAACATGAGGTCTGTTTTTCTGTCCACAGAAGCTGCCTGAACTGCTGAGTGTTTGCAGTTTTTTTTCTATTTTAATTTTCAAATTTCCAGCATCCAGTTTTTCTTCTACTATTTCAAGTGACTCCATAGCCTCCATTAATCTGCCATAACAGCTAATTTCCCATTGGAATAAACTAAAATGTCCTAAGGAGGTAAAGGTCATGATTCAAAGGTCATGATTTATGCCACATTTATGGATGTGGCAGGAACCTTTTGCACCAGGAGCATAGAATGTTATATACATTTTGAATGAAAAATATAATAATTTGATATAATTTGGCAGTGAGGATATCAAACTCTTTAGGTTTGAAAATTATAGAAAGGCCCAACACATGAAATCTATTTAAATTAATTTTTCTGATCAAGGGCAGCAGAGTGATGCAGCTGCTGCCTCTCAGCACCGGAGACCCGGGTTCGATTCTTACTTTGGGTGTTGTCTCTGCGGAGTTTGCACGTTCTCCCTGTGACTGCATGGGTTTCCTCTGGTAGCTCCGCTTTCTTCCCACATCCCAAAGATGTGTTAATTGACTTCCGGTGAAGTTGCCCCAGTGTGCTGTATCTATCTCTAAAGCTAAATCTAAAAACGAAAACCATTATCCGTGTTTCATCGGCAACACCTCAAACAAAGACGATATTAACATTAAATAAATATGAATTCAAAGAATACAGAAAAAAAAACTAGTGTCAGTAACAGTAACCATGGAACTACAGATGAGTTTTTATGGCAACCAGATTGTCATAAAAACTCATCTGGTACACTAATACTCTCAGGGAAGGAAATCTATTATCCTCCCCAGTCTTATCCATATGTGATTCTGGATCTGTAGCAATGTGGTTGAATCTTAACTACTCTATGAAATGACCCAATCTGTCATTCAGTTACATTAAGATCGTTATGTTAAAGCTGCCTTTTAGAAACGGACAATTGATCCAGCACCGAATTCCATCAGAGCAAAATCGCTGACAGTTCACTTGATCTTGCAAATTCCTTCCCATGAACATTGTGGAAATCCTGCCTGGGTTTGAAGTGTTGTCCCACCCACTGGTCAGGCACAGCGTAACATAGTTGTACAGGAAGGAACTGCAGATGCTGGTTTAAACCGAAGATAGACACAAAAAGCTGGAGTGGGACAGACAGACTGAAGAAGGGTCTCGAGCCGAAACGTCACCTATTCCATCTCTCCTGTCCCGCTGAGTTACTCCAACTTTTTGTGTCTATCTTCAACATAATTGTACACGTATTGCAGGCAGTGTTGTCGACCTTTTATCACAATCCCTCACTATCAGTCCAGTCAATCTGGGAGATCGACACTGACTCAATGACAAGCGAATGGGAGCAGCATCAATTCTATCTGAAAATGAAGAGCTAATCTGGCAGTTTGCAATATAGGGCCACACAAGCGGCAAGCAACATACAATGACAATTAAATAAATTAGGTTGAGGCTCCACCGAACCATGAATGATGGTAGATTATTAACGTGCACCATGATATGTATCGGCAGCACTAGAGGATTGCCAGATATTAGCAAGTTGACAGGGGACATAAATGACCCCTTTTCTATCAAGAGCGTTTGATTGACATATATACCAACAATGGAACAATGAAAATCTTACTTGAGGCAGCATAACAGGCCTGTAAACTCAATGCTCGTATATAACAAATATTCAATAAATACATTTATTAATTCAATAAATTAATAACCATAATAATAGTACAAAGAGACAGAAATACGTAGTGGGACCATAGATAGTTCATAGTTTAGTTAGTGTTTTATAGTGTTCAAGAGCCTGAAGGTTGTTGGAAAGAAACTTTACTTGAACCTTGTGCTCTTGGTTTTCAGATTCCAATCCCTTTTTTCTGATGCTAAAGGTGTAATGAGAATGTGTCAAGGGTGGTGTGGGTCTTTGATGATGCTAACTGTAGCAATGTTACAAAATTTTGAGATTTTAAAAATCAAGTCTGCAATTTATCCCATCAGATAAAGCATAAAAAGAAGTTTAATTTGACACCTAATTCACTTTCATATCTTCAGTATTAAAAAAGTCATGGCCATTTTCATACTCGGTAATTAGCATCTTGTTCCCCATTGCCTTTCCATTGACTTAACTCAAAAGCTGTGATCTAGGACAGTCAAAAGCCCATAACTTTCTTAAAAATTAATAGAATTCAATGAAATTTTCAGTTATTATAGATTGAAGCATTCTGAAACAAATATGAACCAATCTTACTTGGATGACCTATAAGGTTTTGCACGGAAAGCTGCTTCTTCTTTTTAACATTTCGCAGCTTACAGAGTCTATTGTATTCAAGTATATTTAACAAAACTGCATTATTTATCATGCATACTTCACTTTTTTTCCGCAGCTTTTAACGAGGAGGCATTTGAAAACTATTCGCAGAGATTAGTAACAATTATAAATAAATAGATAGTTGGATGCCCTATTTGTAATAATATTTTAGTAGTTCACAGACAAAAAAATCAGTTTGAAAAACAAACACGTCTAGATGCTAATTTGCATTATGAAAAAGGAAGTGAAATTTCCTACTGTTACGTTTTTTCATGTTTGCAACCAGAATCTGTTTAGGTATTTCTTTGTGATAAATAAATGCTCTCAATAACATGCCATGAAAAATCTAAGCAATTGTATAAGTAATTATAACATTCTTTTTCTTATGCATCTCAGTATAATCATCCTTTTCACTTATTAACTTTCTCCTTCTCACTCTCAAAACACTTAATAAACAACTATCAGTGGACCTTTCTTATTTTTTTTCTCTAAGTTATCCCAAGCATTATTCTACAAAGGCTACATAAAGATTAATCAAATCCATGTCTTCGCAAGTGATGGTAAGACTTACCAGGGCTGCTAGCTATTCCAAGATAATTCAGAACGCAAAAGACCCTTCAAGCAACTTACTTCCTTGGCAGGTTAACAGGCCCAGTCCCAGCAGGTTCTGGCCATCAGTGAACTAACCCTTTCCTGAGGCATTGCTTTCCAGCTGAGAAGGAATTCAGTGCAAGAGCAGAGGTCACGGTTAATGCCATCTTGCTGGAGGGATCCAGCCTATTCATAGAACAGTCCTCTTTGTAATCATAACTGAGTGAAAAATGAAGCCAATATGAACTGAAAGCATTCAGAATTTTTTTGTTGTTGTTGTATTTCTTATTTAAATAGCAGCATGGCAGTAGTGTTCATTTATTTTAATTGCAAATACATTGCTTCCAAAAATTGATGTTTGGATCCTATTTTCAGCGAGTTTGTGGAGAACAGTATGTTTTGTCATGCCTGAGCAGGGTGACTTGCTGGAGGAATTTCACTGAAACAGTGCAGCTGCACTATAATTTGTACGGAACCATATTGATTAACGGCTTGTAAAATGAATGATTTTTATTCACTGCCTTTATCAAAACAAACCTTAAATTATTTCCATTAAATAAGGGGTTTGTCATTTATTTATTATTAGTGGAAGTTAAAACATTTGAAATACAAAAATAAACCGTTTTGCTCACAAGTATTGCTTTTTCCAAATGACCACTCACAGTGACACACGCTGTAATCCAAAAGACTGGATAATTTCGAATAAATCAGAAATAATGGTAAAATAAATCTGATGCCTTTACATTAGAATGTGAAACATTTGCTTTGCGATTAGATCTCCCAAAAGCTTTACAAAGTCAAAGTCTTCAGATCCTGACATGGAAAAGGAGATTGTTGTAATAGGCTGTGCAGTTGGGATCATGTATTCGATCATTAGAAATTAAGTTTTCAACACGGGTCTGCTAAATTGCTTTCTGCATCTTTAAAAGTCTTTGAAAAAAAAGGGCCCACCTTCTACCCAGTTCCATTTTGGATTGTTGCAGAATGTGCACAAGCCAATTATCTTACTGATGCCAAATGAGCTGGGTGGTGTGGAACGAGGAGGAAATGCACAGTTCCCCTCACTTCCCAGCAGTTTCCCCGAGACTCCCCAGTGTACCTTCAGCTGTATCTCAGGGATAGACCATGTGATTGATCAGCATTTTCCCTGAGAAGATGGAATACATGGAAGGGACAGTCCCAGCCAACGCACAGGCAACAGATGTGTGGAAGGTCGAAAAACAGGAAGGTTGGCTAAAAATGTATGGAAATAGTCAAGACTCTGTGACAAATATACAGGTGAGGTTTCAGCAGCAGATGAAGTTGATGATGATCCCAGGAATGAGTGGGTTAACATATGATGAGCGTTTGACGGCACAGAGCCTGTACTCGCTGGAGTTTAGAAGGGTGAAGGGGGACCTCATTGAAACTTACCAAATAGTGAAAGGTCTGGATAGAATGGATGTGTTTCCACTAATGGGGGAGTCGAGGACCAGAGGTCATAGCCTCAGAATTAAAGGACATTCCTTTAGGAAGATGAGGATGAATTTCTTTAGGCAGAGAGCGATGAATCAGTGGAATTCATTGCCACAGAAGGCTGTGGAAGCCATCAATGGATATTTGTATGGCAGAGATAGATAGATTCTTGATTAGCACGGGTGTTAGGGGTTATGGGGAGAAGACAGGAGAATGGGGTTAAGAGGGAAAGATAGATCAGCCATGATTGAATGGCCGAGTAGACCTGATAGGCTGAATGGCCTAATTCTGCTCCTATCACTAATCACATATATATTGCCCATTCCTCATGACCTTTGAAAAGATGTTGAGCCATCTGATTGAACCACAGCAGTCACTCTAGTGAAGGTATTACCACCATTTGAATGTGTAGGAAGTTCCAAGATTGAGTTTATATATGATGAGCAGCAAAAAGTTTCAAGTCAGAAAACTGGGTGACAAACAAAGCAACCTGCCTGCTCGCTTTGACATTTTGGTGTTGGAGGTGACAGCGTTAGGTGATGGTGTCGGGGTGGCCAGTGTGGGTAATTACACTGCATTTTCCCAAGAACACACATTGCGGCCATGATCTACTAATAGTGGACGGAATCACTGAAAGGATGCCCAAAACAAAAGCTGCCTTCACTTCAATGGCGATGAGGTTGGTCAAAGAGACAAAGAGCCATTCAGCCCACCAGGACTACGCCAACCATCAAATACCCATCAATACTAATTCTGTATCGATCCCCATTTTATTTGCCCCAAATATTCAGTGACATCCCCAGATTATACTATTATAATATGTGAATTCTATTCACCAATCGGGAATAGTGGGTAAATAGTATGGGTACCTTAGTTGGTGCATGTGACAAATAAGTTTGAACCTTGAACCTTGAACCTTGAACCTTGAACCAGAGGAAGGAGTGAATGTGGTCATTATGCCACCATTTTGTGTCTATCTGAAGGAGTGAATGGGTTGGTTTATGGAAGCAAGGTAACACAAGTCGGGTACATCGGTAAACTGATCCAGGGTATACACATCCAGGAAATACAATTCCAGAGTGAAAAAAAAGTTGCAAAGTTTAGAGATATGCTGAAGTTGAACTGTAAACCTGAGATAACCAGTAGATCAGTCAGGTACTGTAGTAATTGGGGAATGGTTGTAAACTGATCAGAACTGAAACAATGGCCATCCAAAACACAGCTGAGTCTTCTGATGCAGTCTGAAAAAAATCCCTATGATGAAATGTAATCTTGATGTCCAGAAAGCTTTGGGATTTTGGAGAAAAAAAATTGAGAACAAAATCGAATTCTCACTCCAAATGAAGTGAGTTATAGAACAGTGTCCATTGTGGAGTGTGGTGACATGGTCCTGATGTCAGGGGAATGCAGGAGTTGGAAAGATCTGGTTGTACATTGGTTTTGTGTAGGAAGGAACTACAGATGCTGGTTTACTTGGTAGGGTAATTTAAAACTTCAATGTAAAACTATCTTAGTTCTCCTTACAATCTTACCAAAATTCTCAATGTAGAACCACATGCCAGACAACAAGGTTACTAGATTCAAGTATTCCTGTGCTGCATCTGTGCTGAGTTAGATTATCACAGTGACGGACATTTTGCAGATGCCCTTGGTAACCCTGGGAAAACATATTAAAAAACTCAAGAGTTTTCTCTCTCGTTTACATTGTTCGGGGATCTCTGCTGTGAATTATTTTGCATGCAGTTGAAGAAGAATTCATTAAAGAGACTGATAACTCGCCAAACACTTTAACTCTCCGTCCCATTCCCACACTGACCTTTCTGTCCTGGGTCTCCTCCATTATTGGAGTGAGGTCAAATGCAAATTGGAGAAACAACACCTCATATTTGGCTTGGGCAGCTTACAACCCAGCAGTGTGAACATTGACTTCACTAGCTTCAAGTAATCCTTGCATCCCCTCCATCTCCATCCCTCCCATGACCCTAGTTGTTGCACTGTCACCCTGGTGAGTTTCATTGTCTGTACGCCTCGTTTTCACCTGGCCCACAGCTAACGATGGACTGTCTCCTTGATCATCGTTGCTTTTTTGCATATCTTTCATTCATTTGTTTTATATCTCTCAATATCACCATCTATATCTCTCATTTCCCTTTTCCCTGACTCAGTCTGAATAGGATCTCGACCCAAAACGTCATCTATTCCTTTTCTCCAGAGATGCTGCCTGACCCGCTGAGTTACTACAGCTTTTTGTCCTAACTAACCTCTGGGATTGGTGCGTCCTGTCTTAGAGGGGGAACCAAAAAGGTAGTGACGTTGAAGTTAACGAGTCAAGGAAGGTTTCTTGTGACAAGTTAATTCATATAATAACAGTATAACAGTGATGGTTTTATTCTGAGCAAGAGTGTTCTTAGATAGGAAATGAAACACTAACCATGGTATCCATGTCTGATCCCCACTAGCAACTAGAAATGTGCTTGGAGCCTATTCATTGTGTTAAAATGCTCAGTTGTTCAAGAGCCTGCTAGCTGTCTGGAATTGCAAGATGAATGGTCCCTTGGTTGAAGCAATCCATGGTATCTATAGGTAGGAGAACACTGATGAAAGAAATGGAAGTAAGTAAATCATGCTGAAAGGGTGTACAAAATATTGGTGAACCTTCCTCATGTAAACAAATTTGAAACAGCAGAGATCGAACTGAATGGCTGTTTAAATCAGGGGGACTTTGTTTATTTTGGTGGAAAGATTTTTTTCTACAGTGTTTTAAATCAAGCCATTCAATGATTGACGTCCCTTTTATCTGTTAAAGGTCACGCACATAAATCATGGCTATTTGAATGAGGTATTCGAGAGTGATTAGAGTCCACAAAACCGAGTCTCAATGCATCCAGGGAAAGTGAGTGGGGTACAGAAAGTTACTTTCTCAAATTAAATAACAGGTTTGTGTTGAAGATAGACACACAATATGCTGGAGCAACTCAGCGGGACAGGCAGCATCTCTGGAGAGAAGGAATGGGTGACGTTTCGGGTCGAGAACCTTGAAGGAGAGTCTGAAGAAGGGTCTTGATGCAAAACGTCGCCCATTCCTTCTCTGCAGAGATGCTGCCTGTCCCGCTGAGTTACTCCGGCATTTTGGGTCCATCTTCAGTTTAAACCAGCACCTGCAGTTCCTTCCTACACAACAGGTTTGCATTTATAATTTCCCCAGCTTCCGTTTCCATCATCACCTTGGCTTTCCCTTCATATGCATACAACACAAATTGATCATACAAATTCACCGAAGCAGGACTAATAGATTAGAACTGTGGCCTTCAAGGAATATGTATTAATAAGTTGACACTTTTGATGTATGATTGTGAGGGAGAAGTCATAGCAGCCAAGCAAGCAACCAAGAAGAGTTCACGGAATCAGGATTTCACACAATGTAAATTCACACATTTATGCCATCGCCTCCTTACTACTCCAAAATCCCCCAATTGCCCCTTAACCCAACTAGCTGGAGTTTAGTTTAGAGATGTAGAAACAGGCCCTTCACCCCACTGGGTCCATGCCGACCAGCGATCCCCACACATTAACACTATCCTACACCCACTAGGGACAATTTTTCATTTACCAAGCCAATTAACCTACAAACCCGTACGACCGGAGTGTGGGAGGAAACCAAAGCTCTCGGAGAAAGCCCACGCAGGTCACGGGGAGAACGGACAAACTCCGTACAGACAGCACCCATAGTCGGGATCGAAGCCGAGTCTCCGGCACTGCGTCTTCTGTAAGGCTGTAACTCTACCGCTTAAATATTTATTCCATTGTTATTGGTCTCACTGTTATGGGAAATTGTTTCCTCCTACTTATCTTTCCTAAAGCTCTCAGAGTCTAATTAATTATTCCTTCCGCAGATACAGCTTTAACTCTGCCCGACACCCAGACGTAGAGAGGATAGTCAATGCCAAAGAGGACACATTACCGGACATTAACCAACCAACAGAATGGCTAAATAAATGAGAATACGTAGATAAATGTACATTTTGATAGGACACTTATTACTTGAAAGCTCCAAGTCTAATTGAGGTGGAAGAACAAAGGGGCCACCAACTACAAACACGTCAATCGATGAAAGTTGTGCCAGAAGTTAGTAAGACCATTTCTAGAGGAATTTAATTGAATTGAAAAGAAGAGAATGGTGGAGTAACTCATTGGCTCAGGCTGCATCGCTCGAGAACACGGATAGATGCTGTTTTGGGTCGGAACCCTTCTTCAGATTGATGTTTAGATGCTTTAAGGGCCTGTCCCACCAGCATGCGACTCCATGCGGTGAGCGCGACCTAACGTGGTCGCTTGAGCCGTCCGTCCTCGCGGGGCTGGTCCCACTTCGATGGCCGGAGCCGTATAGAGTTGTGCGGAGCTGGTCCCGACATCGTGTGGGGCTCCGAAAAACTGACCGTGTTCAAAAATCCCGCGTGGCAACGGCCTGTCGGCCCGCAGCCGCCTCGACGCATTTCACACCACCTCGGCGTCGTGCCTCTGTGACCCTCTCTATATGTGCCTCCGTGGCCCTCTCTCTCTGTGCCTCCGTGCCCCTCTCTGCGTGCCTCCATGTCCCTCTCTGTGTGTCCCTCTCTGTCCTTGCGAACTTACCGCGGACTTCGCTCCAGCTTCACGCCACGTGGCGCCACTCACCCGACCTCCGCGCGGCCCCCGCTGCCGGTTTGGTCGCGCTCGCCGCATGCTGGTGGGACCGGCCCTGTACGGGGATCACTCGACCTCTGCGCGGCCCCCGCTTCCAGTTTGGTCGCGCTCACTGCATGGAGTCGCATGCTGGTGGGACAGGCCCTTTAGAGTTCTGCATCCAGGTTTGGTCGTCACATAATGAAAAGAATGTGGAGACATCGGACGGAGAGTGTAAAGAGAGTTTACATAACTGACACCAGAAACGTGATGGTATACATAGCAGGGCAGGACAAGCTGGATTACATTTTCTGGAGGGGAAAGAAGTTGGAGGTATAAATCCAATGGAGATCTTTAAAATGATGGAAGGGTTTGATATGGAAAAACTATTTCCACTTGTGAGAAACATCTTAACCAGGGGCCATTAATATGTAATGGTGACCAAAAAAACCCAACAGAGAATTCTTTACCCAAAGAGAGGTAGGAATATGGAAATCTCTCCAACATACTAGTCGGGATGTTCTTCCCAATCCATTGCAAGAATTCTGAATTCTGTGCAGTCTTCACACCATTTCTGACTAAGCTTTGTGGGTAGATGATACTGCTACATTTCTCAGGAACAGGACCTTGCTCTAACCTCCTCAGGGTATGCCAGGGTTCCTTTCCTAAGAACTATTTGTAATCCAAAAACTGTTCACAAGTCGGAAGTGCGGCCGTGATTGAGTTCCCACACAGCAGATAATGCCTGCAGCCCCACGGAGCTGGCAAGTCTACCACTCTCCCAAATGCTTGACATAGCCAAGTCAGGTGTTCGTACACTGGAAGGGTCTATATTTTAGTTATTCATTATTTGGACCTGGGCGTCACAGGTAATTATTGTACATACCAAATTGGCCTCGAGATGCTAGTGAGATGCAGTCTACCTGATGGTGGTAACTTCCTAGAACTCACTGAGTGTTGATATACTTTGTGTATCTGTCTCATTTGTGTCAGGGGTTATGGGGAGAAGGCAGGAGAATGGGGGTAAGATAGATCAGTCATGATTGAATGGCAGAATTGACTTGATGGACCATAGAGGGTAATGACCACTTGTATTTATTGCACTCTAGTCTACTTTGTTTGGTGAAGCAAGGAACTGCAGGTGCTCATTTATTTTTTTTAAAAGACACAGTGCTGGAGTAACTCCGCGGGTCAGGCAGCATCTCCGGAGAATGTGGAGAGGTGAGGTTGACAGAGTAAGATGGAGACAAAATAGAACATGGAGTGAAAGTGAGGGAGTAACGGAGAGTGTGCGAATGGAAGAGAGGGAAGAAGGAGAGATTGTCATTGAGACAGAGGACATGGAGAAAAGGAGGAAGGAATGAGGAACTGTAAGGAAAGAGAAGAAAGGGAGGACTGCTGGAGAGGGAGAGAAAGCAAAGGAGAAGGAAGTAATGAGATAGTGGAAGAGAGTTTGGATGAAGGGAAGGCTGGGAGGGAAATGGGAGGAAGGAGAAAGTGGGAATTAAAGAGGAAGAAAAGTGAAAAATTGAAGGAAATGAAGGTCATCTAGGCAAATGAAGCTAGGAGGAATGTTTAAAGAGAGGAGTGAGAGAGAAAAGGGGGAGATATACGGAGAGGATGCTGACCCTGGCTGTGGGTAAGAGATCTCCTTTCATTGGTTAATCACATGGATTTCTTTGGCCCGCCCCCAACTCCTTTTCCAACTTACTCCCCACATTCCAATGAATAATGTCCTGACCCAAAATATTATCCATCCCCACCCTCCACATCCGCCAGAGTGAGGCCACACACCAACTAGAACACCGCCTCATATTCCGATGGATAGCCTAAACCCAACATCGTGAACATTGAATTCTCCGCTTCCGGGTAACGCACCTTTCCTCTCCTCCATCTCCTTCTTATGCTCATCGTCCCATTTCCACCTACCCCTCCCATTGCTACTCCCTACCTCCCTGCCTCCCTCCCTCCCTTCCTCCCTCCCTCCCTCCCTCCCTCTCCCTGGCTCCACATTTCACTTTTCACCTTCCTTTCTTATCAGAGTCCCCCATGTGCACCCTTTCTCTTCTCCACATCCAATCTCCAGCCTTGATTGCTCTCTCACCCTTCTCTCCGACACCAGATTCATCTGCATTACCTGGATCCACCTGTCACTTGCCCCACCCCTTCCATTCACCTCTATTTGCCAGCTAGCTCCTCTCTACTCCATCAGCCTGAAGACGGATCTGTCCATTTCCCTCTACTGACCCACTGAGTCCTTCCAGCTTTTTATTTTCTGCTCACTGGCACACGCTGGGGGTACAATTCTGTAGCCAACAGTGGAACCTGTTCTCGTATTTTCCTTTCATAACATACAGAATGCACCATTTGTTTTTTAATCCAAATTCTTTTTATGCTTCAGAAAATCATAAATGTTGTCCATAAATTAATCCAAATGTGAACTAAGTAACATAGTCCTTACCTCCTGAGCTTATACGGTACTTTGCAGTTGCAAGATTTGAAGGATGGAGTCTCAGAAATTCACAAGGGTCACTAATGAACTCATGAGAACCACCGGTTATTTTGAGCTCTTGTAGTACAGAGTACCTCATAAGCCCAAGGGGTAAGGATTGGACATTGTCTGTTGTCCGAAGGCTACCAAAGACCACTGGACTGAACCACACCATGAGCTTACACTCACCGGAGACAACTAGGAGTGAGCAATAAAAGCTGAGGACACATGAGACTCCTATGCTTGTATCTTGAGGGAAAACAAGATGGAGGAACTCAGTGGGTCAGGCAACATCCATGTGGGGGAAATGAACATATGCTGACCTTATAAGAGACATCCGCACCCCAACAAAAATTGCAATTGAAACATTACCTTCAAAAGAGGCCATGAGAATAACTACACAACAGAAAGAATGGCCAACGTCTATTTTCCTGAAAAATATGCTTAATTTGAAATTTCCAAGAATTAAAATAATACATTTGTCTCAAAAACGTACAATTAGAATAACTTAGGCTGTTATCAGCCATACATTGCCTCAGTAACCTTAGTATTTATTGTTAATGTTGCCAAACAAGAAGACAGTTGAACTGCAGTTTCAATATTTATTTAAACATACTTTAAAATGACTGTAATGCGACAACTGTTTTAAATCCTGAGCTACATGTCAAAGTACGCTACAGGCATGCTTTGCAATATCTCCTTCTGATTTATGGTCGGTTTGAATGACATTCTTGGGACTGTGCCAAATAGGTACATTGTTTCTTTAATGTGGTTTGGTTTTCTGAATGGTTATCATTTTTCTAGAGGAATTATTCTCTTGGCAATGGGTGTAATGTTTCTTACATCCTGAGAAACACAAGTCGTATCTTGAAAATATACTCTTTGGTTAATCCTGTTAAACGTGCCCTGTGGAATCCTTGAATCGATCACTGGGAAGCCATCGTAGATTCAGACTAGAAAATAATGCTATTCAAAAGTTAGGATTATTATAAGAATAGCATTTTCCTTTTACAAAGATCTTTACATGATGAATTTAAAGGAATCCTAGCTCAATTGCATTAAAGGACCCAGTGTGACAACTTACCTGAGACCAAACCTGCACAACATTGTCTGTTACGTGTTTGAACTGCATTGTAATGGTTAGGAACATGAAATAAATATGGTGCAAGACAATCACTGTTGATGATAGTGTGGGAAAAATGCATCTTGGATAAAGAGGGCAATTACATATTTAAAGGAAACTGCTTCAAACTTTTCAAATAAAAAAAAACATTTTATTAGGTTGATGTTTCCTTTTATTATAGGTATGTGCACTGGGGTGCCATGAAAAGCATGTATTCTATCCAAACAGATCAGATATGCCATACATAAATACAATCAAATCAAACTCAAGTACAACAGAGCAAAGGGGAAGATGTAATGAGCAGAGCATAGCGTTTCTAGCGCATCAGTTCCATAGACAAATTCCAATGTTCACAATGGGGTAGAGGTGAACCAGACTGTACCCTAGCTTATCAGTCAGAGGCCTAATAACAGAGGGGGTGAAGTTGTTCCTGAGTCTGGTGGTGCATGCTTTCAACCTTCTGTACCTTCTGCCGAATGGGAGCAAGTAGAAGACGGAGTGACTCCAGGATGGTTCAAGTCTTTGATTCTGTTGGCTGCTTGTCCAAGGCAAGTGTAGATTGAGTCATTGGTGGGGTGTCTGGTCTGCATGATGGACTGCGCTACATCTGCAAGTCTCTCTAATTTCTTGTGGTCTTGTGCAGAGTTGTTCCCAAACCAAGCTGTGATACAACCCAACATTATGCTTCCTAAGGTGCATCTGTAGAGGTTTGTAAGATTCCTCAGACTCTACGGAAGTAGAGGCATTGGTGTGCCTTCTTGGCTGTCTCAGCAATGTGGTTGGTCCATGGCAGATCATTGGTAATATTGATACCAAGGAACTTGAAGCTCTCAACCATTTCCACTTTGACACCATTGATACTGATCGGGGCAAGTAAAACACCATGATTCTTGAAGTCAATAACTAGCTCCTTTGTCCTGCTAACATTGAAGAAGAGGTTGTTGGCCTGACACCATGTTATTAACTTCTCTATCTCTTTCCTGCACTCCATCTCGTCATTGTTCATGTTTCAGCCCACCACAGTTGTGTCATCTGCAAACATGTCGATGGAGGCATGTACAGAAACCCAGACTTGATTGCTCTGCTGTGCTAGTTAGCTGGTCTAGAGTAGCACAGTACAGTCAATAAGCTTCAATCTTCATTGACAATAATACATAACAAAAGCTGATCCACAAACAAATCACAGCAGATGCTCTTCTTGTGACACCATCCCATGCAAAATTAGGACATGTAACATCCCTCCTTTTGCCTCCTTCCTTCCCCTTATCCTTGCAACCCAATATTCCTTCCAGATGAAGCAGCAATTTATTTGGAAGACAGACACAAAATGCTGGAGGAACTCAGCGGGACAGGCAACATTTCTAGAGAGAAGGAATGGGTAACGTTTCAGGTCGAGACCCTTCCTCAGACTGAGAGTCAGGGGAGAGGGAGACATAGAGAAATGGAAGGGTAAGGTGTGAAAACACAGATCAAGGGAAATTTAGAATGTAGACAAAAATGCTGGAGAAACTCATCAGGTGCGGCAGCGTTTACGGAGCGAAGGAAATAGGCAACATTTTGGGCTGAAACCCTTCTTCAGACTGATGCGGGGGGGGGGGGGGGGGGAAGAAGAAAGGAAGAGAAGGAGCCAGAGGGCTGAGGGCTGCAGAATGGTTCATTATTAGCTGCGGGGAAGGTGACAACAAGGCATACACTCAGTAACATTTATTTGCACATTTTCCAAATGACTGTTGGTGCTCACAATGCTGTCTCCCTTGCAACAAAGAAGCAGAATGTGGAGTGGGTGAGCACTTTGGAGATCAGCTTGTTCCGTTCCTGAAGTGTCCCTGACACACGAGCGAACGAACTTCAATCTCCATCACACTTCCATTCTGATCTTTCGATCGTCTTTCACCTCCAACACAGTTTCAGTGAAGCTCAAGGTAAACTTGAAGAGTGGGCCTCATTGGTCTTGAGTCCTGAAGTCTGCAAGGACCTAATTGTTACAGTTTTCACGTCTTGATTCTTCAACATTAAATTCAACCATTTTTGATAAGTCTTCCATCTCATATTTCTGGGATGTATTTGTTGACCTCTCCTGCTACTTTGGATTTAATTTACAATTCCTTCTGACTTTCTTCCACTGCTTTCTTCCGGCAAACATCGGCACAAGTATGTTATTCATTGGCTCCTGACCCCACCTATCAGAGACCTTCCTTTTGCTCTCTCTGCCTCCCCTTCCCTTCCCCTGCAATTTTGCTTCATTTCAGACTTTTTCCTAGCGCCGATGAAAGGGAAGAGCCTTTGACTAGAAACATTCATTTTGTTAACGTCCTGATGCAGAGTCTTGACCCGTAGCATCAACATGCCTTTGCCTCCACAGATGCCGCTGGAAACAATGAACTTTTCCAGTATTTTATTATTTGCTCCAGATTCCAGCGCTAAAAGTCCCTTCTGTCAACCTAACTCTTCTTCTCTCTCCACATATGCTGCTTAACCCGATGAGTATTTCCAACCTTTCTGTTTTTATTTTAGCTCTACCAAACCTACGTGCCTCATGCTGAAAAATGCAGTCAAGTTGACATTAAGTGAGATTTTAACTTGGTGGAGAATGAGTAATTATGGTTTGCAAACGCCATCACCACCATTCTCACCATGTGTACTTCTAGCAGCCAAAGCACGACCTTGTTCCAACAGGTTCCTATTTTTAAATGTAGGAGGCGATGATAAAAAGCAGCCATGTTGGGAGCGGTAAATGAAATATGCCAACAGATGAACAAACACATTGCATCAATGCATTTTCTCAAAACAAAAATCTTATCTTATATTCATAAAAGGACTTAGTAGTGAAAAGTCCACACTAACCCTATTAATAGAGTAAAGAAATGAGATGGAATTGAAAAGAAGATTGCTTGCAAAATGAGAATAAACAATAAGGTCATCCAAAAAGAGGAACAAATCACACTGAACCATTTTACTATCTTTTGTAAACGGGACATGAAGCAGCAAAATAATCAAAAATGAGTAAAATAGTAAAGCTCTTTAATTTTTTCGATGCCTAAACCAGTGTAAGTTCTGGGGTGGAAAAAAATAGCTTAAATTAGTTCTGCAGTTTTTTATGACATAACCCTTTATTTCTATCCAATTGAGAAGAAAGCAAAATGCCACTATCATCTGGCCAATTTCTTTTTTCTCTCCTCATCTCTCCAGGAATTTACCCATGCCAGGTCTGAAGAAGGGTCTCAACCCAAAACGTCACCCATTCCTTTTCTCCAGAGTTGCTGCTTGTCCCGCTGAGATACTCCAGCTTTTTGTGTCTATCTTCGGTTTAAACCAGCATCTGCAGTTCCTTCCTACACATGCGAGGTCAAAAGAATCAGGTACCATTCATTGCTTTTGCTCATATTTGAAGCATGACAAGTATGCTTCAAATCTCGGCCACTCACCAGTTTTGGTGGGCGACCAGCAGAAAAACTATTTAGCCTTCCATCCAAGATTTCTCCAAGGTAGCCTTGAGGAAATTCTCTGCACAAATCACAGCAGGTTATTTGACAGCAGGAGAAATAACAGTGAAAGGCTTCCCTCTTTCCTGAACCAACAGAACCCTCTCACAGTGGGAAGCCGAAAGCTGCTCTGATTTCACCCTGATAGCCAAGATAGTTCATCCTTGCTTTTCCAGACCTGCTGGTTGTTGGCATTTTATGTGACCTTGATATTTAACCATATCTCAAGAACAAATTAAAATATATATATATATATATTATTTTGACTGCAAATATGAAGTACACATAAACATGTCATTTTTAATGCTGCTTATAACAAACGGTTTTAAGGTGAGGAATTACAATGATGGGAAGAAAAGATCGGATTTCATCTTTTGTAACTCCATGACCTATTGCTCCCATGTGCAGGATTAAAAACGATGACATCTGCATATTGCTTACAATATTGCCAGATGCCAAGTTATAACGCCAGCATGACAGTTCCATTTCCCACAACTTCTAGCCTATGGCCTCTCTGAATGAGATTGGTAAATTAGTGCCAATTAGTGCCAAATTATGGGTAGTTTTGTGCGATTGACTTATATCTACTGGGAACTATTTGTGTCTGCCAAGTTAATTTTACTTCGAACCCTTAACAGCCATCACAAGAGAGAAGCCTTTTGTCCCATCTGTTTGGGCTGAACTTGATCTCCACTGCCAGAAGTAAAAAGAAGGCATTGTATCTCACCACACCACCCAGAGCCTAGAGATCATCAATTAGAAAATTAAAGATGAAGCCAGTGACATCAGAAGGGAACAACACTCTTTAAGAGTTAAAGCAGCAGTGTACAATTTGACTGGGCCTATCGGAGGTCTATCACGAGTGAACAGTTGTATCCTGTCTTAAGAATTAATCTACACAACTTATGAACTTCAACAAACACATTAACGTGACACTAATGCATTGGCTTTATTAGTTCCATAGTAATCGCATTTCAATTGTGAAGTAGTGTTAACTTGGACTGTAAAAATGGGGCAGATATATAAACCTCTTTCACTTTAGAGTACTGGAGGTTACTCGGCCCATCAATCCTCTGCTGGCTCTACACATATGTAGTTCGAGCAACAGAACTATCAGTTTCCCTGACTTTTAACCACAATCTTTTAAGGTTTTTATTGTTTCGAATATTTATTCATTTACATTCAAAAAGTTAAAGTGCTTCTCGCTTCACTTCATCGGGGGTAAGTTGATATTTGGCACTTTGGACTTGTAACATCTGTATTTGTAAACTGTTGTTATATAAAAGTCAGACTCCTGCTGCTCAAATAGCCACAACTTTGTTGAAAGCTCAACAGAAGCCACATTTACAGGGGAAAGGAATTCCCACCACTTTGCCAGTAAGGTTATAGTGGTAGAGTGGGAATAACTGCAAGCAAATGCTTGGAACCCCAGGTTTATGTCTATTTAGCTTACCAATTATTTCAGCAGTGAAAATAGTTACTGTTTTCTTCGCCATTTTAAGCAATGCTCTTCTTGAATGTCTATGAGGGAAATGAAACACCTGACTGAGTGGTGCTGCACCACAACCTGTTGTCCATCGTCAACTAAACCAAGGCTTTAATCATTGGCTTCACAATGGGGAAATCGGGACCCTGTGCCAGTTTTCACTGATTGGATGGCAGTGAAGTGAGTTAATACCTTCAACTTCCTGGCTGTTAACATCGGGGGGAAAAACTATCCTGGACTCGGCACGCAGATAGAACCATGAGGAAGGCACGCCAGAAGCCTGAAGAAGTTTAAAGAGATGCGACATGTCACTGAATGTTGTAACACACGTCTATCGATGGCATTCTGGCTAGATGCATCAAGTGCAGCTATGGCAATTCCACCACGTGGGTATGCAACAGGCTGCTGAGATTCAGCCCAGTCCAGCACGAGCACAGCCCTCCCCACCACCAAAAGCATCTAAATGAGGCACTGCCTCAAGCTGGTGGTATTCATCATTGAGGATCCCCCCCTATCCATGCTATGCCCACTCCTCGCTGCTACCATTAAACCTTAAAGGCCCTGTCTCACGGTGCGAATTGACACACGAGTGACCCAGAGTGACAGACTCGTGGTTGTGTACAATATTCCAAGTTGATGTGCAAGTGTTTGAGGCGAGTTCCCACGGGTATGGTAATCTGCGATGTTCCGAGTTCGTCTCCAGGGTTACCAAGTTCCCCTCCCGTTTGCTCTTGAGTTACCAAGTTCCTCTCCCGCTCAGGGCGTGTGTTGTTGCTGCAGTCCGGGATTCGCATTTAAAGCACTCGGTTATCTTCAGCAGTTCAGGCGAGGACAGGTTTGGGGGGGGGGGGGGGGCGAGGGATGGTGGAATTGGGAGAAGGCAAAGACTATGGGTGGGGAGGAGTGAGAGGGGGGCTAGGAACGGCATCTGCGAAACGGGTAGTCAACCTTTAGGGTCCCGGCCCGAAACATCCCTGTACATTTTATGATTTCCCTCCAAAGATGCAGTCTCCCGTGGTTTGTTTGCACAACTCTCTCTCCCAACATTGGGGGGGGGGGGGGGGGGGGGGACGACAAGATAGTTTAAACGGACCTTACCCCCACTTCATGCTTCTGTTGCGCATAATTCAGCAGTAAAACCTCTCTTCCCCTTACCCAGCGACGCCCGATTCCTCGCACCCCCACAAGTTCACATCGACAAGGGAAGAATGAGCGGGGAGTCTGAAGAAGGGTACCGACCCGAAACATCACCCATTCCTTCTCTCCAGATGCGATGCCTGTCCCGCTGAGTTACTCCAGCATGTTTGTGTCTATCGTCGGTGGAAACCAGCATCTGCAGTTCCTTCCTACACACGGACAGTGAAGTGCCTTGGCCAAATTAGGAATATTAGGATTCTCTGATGTGAAGGTAGTCTGGTTTGCGTTTCTTACACTTGATCATATCCGAAACTAAAGTATAGATAGACACAAAATGCTTGAGTAACTCGGCGGGACAGGCCGCATATCTGGAGAGAAGGAATGGGTGGCGTTTTGGGTAAGTCTGAAGAAGGGTCTCGACTCCATTCCTTCTCTCCAGAGATGCTGCCTGGTCCGCTGAGTTACTCCAGCATTTTGTGTCTATTAAAGAGTTCCCACGGTAGACGCACAAATCACTAAACTTAACGCACGGGCCACTACGATATAACTCTGAGTTTAAATGTTTCAATTTTAAAATTGACCACGAAATTTGACTCGTGGAAAAAGTCAAACATGTTTGACTTTTTTCATGAGTTCACAAGTTTCACAGGTACCTGCCGTTAGCGCCACGAGTGGACAAGTTGATCGCGCGAGTTCCGACGTTCCCACTACGTTGGCTGTACGTGATCACCACAAGTGAAAACTCGGGGTCACTCGTGGGCCAACTCGCACTGTGAGACAGGGGTTTAAGTCTGCCCCGCCAACAGTCTGTCTGATTTTTAATTTTTTAATTTTTTTTTTAGCGTGTTAAAAGTTTGTGTAAATGTTCTCCAGTTTGTTTTATGTGCGGGGAGGGGGAGGGAGGCGGGGGGAAACGTTTTTTCAGTCCAGTCCGTGCCGACCATTTATTTTCCCCTAGTCCCATCTACCTGCACTCAGACCATACCCCTCCATTCCCTTCCCGTCCATATACCTACCATATATCTTGCCGGAGATGCGACTGTTTTCCGGGTTACATCTCCGGTCGCTCTGCGGCCTACTATCGATGGAGCTGGAGGCCTCCTCGGACTGACTTGAGCCCACCGCGGGGTGTGGACATCAGAGCCAATCCCTTGCCTGGGCTCACTGCAACCGCAGCCTGTAGACCTACCATCAAGAGCTCGCAGTCTCGGGAGAGGCCGAGTCGGGAAGCTCCAACAATGCAGAGGCTCCATCAGCCCTGACCCGGGGTCCGATCGCCGGGGTGGGGGAGCTGACATCCCCCCGATGCAGCAGCTGATCGCCCCAATGCGGAGGGCCCAAACACCGCCGGCTACGGAAGTCAAGATCATCCCGTCAACGGAGGGCTCGAGGCCCCCCGACTGCGAGAGAGCATAGAAGGGAAGAGATTTGAACTTTTTTTTTCGCCTTCCATCACAGCGAGGAATGTGGAGGAGTCACTGTGGTGGATGTTCAGGTTAAAATGTATTTTGTTGGCGGATTCCTTTTGCGTGATATATATAACATAATAACTGGCTTTTTTTCTTGATTTTCTTTTTCCTTTCCTTTTTTTAGGGTCTATCTTTTAACCCCCTTTTCTAATCCTTTGACCAAGGGTTTCTTCTCCCCTTTGGCACGCTCTTTGACTATCACAACGCTTTTCACATTTCACTCTCTTTCTCTCTATTCTTTTTCTTTAAAAGCCATAAAATTATGGGGTACAATGATTGTAACAGTATATATGTGTACATTGATGTATTTACCTCTAAAAAATAAAAAAATTAAAAAATTAAAAAATTAAAAAATGTATTACACTACCATGGACCTGCTTTACTGTGTATCCCACTCGTCTCTTGTTTTTTGCAGACTTATCTTTTTCACTGTTTTGTATAATTAATGTATACATTCATGTTTGTATGTTCTATGTCAGTGATGCAAGATTTTCATTCTACTTGTTCCTTCCATAACTTGTGCACATGTCAATAAACTCAACCTAACTTGGCTTGTTCTAATAACAAAATCAATAGGTTTTCTCTTTGTTCATCAGAACGTAATTTTCCCATCTCTGCTGACTAATTAAAGACACTGCTTTGGGGGTATTGAGCATTTGTCTGTGAATTGAAGCTGGTCCCGTTTGAATTAAGTAGATTGTAACATTACACTGATATTTCCAATATTAACTTCTTTCCCTTCGGGTGCAGAAGAGATCATTCACAGCTTTATCTTCTCGGGACCTGTGGTTATTTAGTTCTCTTTGGAAATTAAATAGTTTGAGAAGAAACCACCAAAGGGAAGGGATAAATTGAGTAACAGTCTAATGAGCAACATAGGGTTTGATTTTTGGCTTTTACCAAAACAGTTTGAAACAAGGAAAGGCAAAGGATTGAACGTTGCTACAAAGGAAGCTGCAATGGAGATGATAGTACGATAGTTATGGAAACACAACATTAGGCAAGGAAATCCATTCATTATTGTCCACTGAGGATGG
This sequence comes from Raja brachyura, assembly GCA_963514005.1. The sequence goes on along the minus strand of OY740800.1, from coordinate 10,230,121 downwards.
CAATTAATAATGCACTCTAATTTACCAAAATATAATTTATAGTCCGATTCGACTGTGAGGAATCTCTACAAAGATTGTTTAAATGTGAAGCATGATTTCAATTAAGGTCAGTTTTGTGTGAGACCTGCAACCCAACGTCACATAATTGGATAGCAAACACAGTGCAAACTGCACGTTATCACCACAAATAACGTTTTCTCCAATCCATCATATTTGTATATGTTTCCCTCCGCAACTCCCTGGTTAACTCGTGCCTTCCCACCAAACCCACCCCCTCCCCAGGTACCTTTTCCTGCAACCGCAGAAGATGCAACACCTGTCGCTGTACCACCTCCCTCGAATCTGTCCAGGGACCCCGACAGTCCTTTCAGGTTAGACAGAGGTTCACTTGCACCTCCTCCAACTACATCTACTGTATCCATTGTTCAGGAAGTGGCCTCTTATACATCGGCGAGACCAAACGTGGAGTGGGCGCTCGTTTCGTGGAACACCTTCGCTCAGCCTGCGTGAACCGACATGATCTCCCGGTTGCTGGACACTTTAATTCTCATTCCCATTCCTGCACAGACCTTTCTGTCCTCGGTCTCCGCACTGTCAGAGCGAGGCTAAACGCAAATTGGAGGAACAGCATCTCATATTTCGCTTGGGCAGCTTGGGCATACCCAGTGGTATGAATATTGATTTCTCTCACTTCAGGTAGCCCCAGAATTCCCTCTCTCTCTATCTCTCCCCCACCCAAGTTGCACTAGCTTCTCGTTTTCACCCTACAGACAGCTTACAATGGCCTGTTTCCTTTATCATCGTTACTTTTTTTGCATATCTTTCATTCATTGTTTTTTATCTCTCTATATCACCGTCTATATCTCTCGGTTCCCTTATCCCTAACCAGTCTGAAGAAGGGTCTCGACCCAAAACATCACCCATTGCTTCTCTCCAGAGCTGCTGCCTGACCCACTGAGCTACTCCAGCTTTTTGTGTCTATCTTCGGTTGAAACCAGCATCTGCAGTTCCTTCTTATACATATTTGTTTTAATCCGAGCCTGGGGACAGCATGAAATGAATCAGGGAGTTTCTGCTCAGATTAGTGATTTATTAGACCCATTTATAACAATATAATCGCACTATATCTTATTGCCATGTTGGAAAACAAATTGGACTAGATTGAAGCAACTCATTTACTTAAGATTCAAAGTCTTAAGTAAACAAATCTATACCAGTCTTCTTTTGTTGGAAGGAAGTTTCAGTTTTTTTTTGGCTATTTTCCCTTGTTTCCTTGGCTTATGTTGCGAGATTTCCTTCACAGGTTCTCTTCAAGAGAATAACGTTTTCATCTTGCTACAATTTGCATGCCTTTGCATTTCCAGTGTCACCCTAGTAAATCTTCTCTATGCTTCACAATAAGCACCTGTATCTAAAGCTGCAAGGAGATTAAACTCTGCAATTGCTTTCCATCTTTCCATCTCTATACTGGTTCGTCTTTAAGATGTTACATTAGACCTACTTCCCACTTCCAGATTATAGCAGAATCATCTGTAGTAAATTCTCCTTATGTGGTTCAGTTATAGTTGGCCATCTTTGTATGATAACACTCTTGTGATGCACCTTGGGACACATTGGGATACGACATAAGCTCACGTTCCTCTTCTTTTCAACTGCTATTTCAAACGGATCTAATCATCCCTGAGCTATAACAGTGGAATTCACTCCCATCACTTCCAACACCTCCACATGTTGTTAAAGAAGGAACTGCAGATGCTGGAGAATCGAGGGTACACAAAAGGCTGGAGAAACTCAGCGGGTGCAGCAGCATCTAAGGAGCGAAGGAGATAGTAGGTATGTTACAAAACTTACCTTTAGCGGCGCTGCACTTCTGCCGCTCCCCGTGTGCGCGACTTTCGCGCCTTGCAGAGGGGGGCGGGCTTAAAGTGCCGTTTTTCCACAGGCAGGACAAATCGATGAATGTCGGGCGATTTGGTTGCTGAAGAAAAATCGCTCCGACATTTCATCAATGGTGGTATTTTTAAATTACTCTAGATTATTTATTAACTAGAGTAATTTAAAAATCACCTTCAAAAGCCGTGACCGCAGACAACCGGAAGCATTTTGCGTAGGGAAGAAAAAAAGGTAAATAGTTTATTTTTATATTAAAAGTTGGTTTTTCGGGAGGCATTAATAATATTTTTATGTTGCGAAATGGGGTCCCCAAAAAATGTATGAACCCCCAGTATTTTTCCTCCCGACTTCACTGTTAACCGCAACGTTCCAATCCACCGCATTCCGCTAAAACCCACTCGCTAGTTGATTTAAATGGCCATTAATTTACAGGCATAAAACACTAAAATCCTTCCATTTGGCCCAGAAGTTCATGAAAATGAGATTTAAAAATTATGTTATATTGTGGATTATTGTGTGAATGTTATTTGGACACTTAGGCAATTTTAAAAAAGTTTATCTTTTCTTAAGAAATTGATAGATGTTTAGATCTACTCATTGAATTTTGTAATTAGCTACAATTAGATAACTAACTAATTATATGCTTTAATTTCAGGTCATCCAAGTAAGATTGTTTAATATTTGTTTCAGAATGCTTCAATCTATAATAACTGAAAATTTCATTGAGTTCTCTTAATTTTTAAGAATGTTATGGACATTTAACTTTTCCAGATCACAGCTTTTGAGTTAAGTCAATTGAAAGGCAATGGGAAGCAAGATGCTCATTTCCGAGTATGAAAATGGCCATAACTTTCTTAATACTGAAGATATGAAAGTAAATTAGGTGTCAAATTAAACTTCTTTTTATGCTTTATCTGATGGGATAAATTGCAGACTTGATTTTTAAAATCTCAAAATTTTGTAACATTGCTAGAGATAGGCGATGTTTCGGGTTGAGACCCTTCTTCAGATGTTCGCTTTCCAGAAGAGGTAATTGGCAGAGTAAGAGCTATAACTGTGACATATAGCCCCGGAGACTGTAGGGAAATACTCAGCTGAGACTTTCCATTCTGTTTTGCTATGGATAGACACAAAATGCTGGAGGAACTCAGCAGACCAGGCAGCATCTCTGGATAGAAGGAATGGATAATGTTTTGGGACCCTTCTTCAGATTGAGAGTCAGGGGAGAGGGAGACACAGAGATAAGGAAGTGTAAGGTGTGAGAACGAGACATAAAAGGGGATAGAGCTGAAGGAAAATGGAGAATAGATCATTGGTAGCCAGGAGAAGGTGACACTGAAGCAAACAGAGATAATATTTAATCAAGGGGACAGTCAGACTGGTCAGGGATCTAGGAAGGGGGGTGGGGATGGAGAGAGATGGGGAAATCAAGGGTTAATGGAAGTTAGAGAAGGCAATATTCATACTGCTGGTGTGTAAGTTGCCCACCAATGAAATATGAGGTGCTGTTCCTCCAACTTGCAATGGGCTTCCCTTTGACTGTGGAGGAGGCCCAGGACAGAAAGGTCAGTGTGGTAATGGGAAGTGGAGTTAAAGTGTTTAACAACCGGGAGATCAGGTAGGTTTAGGCGGACTTTTCTGTGTTTTGCAAAGGGATCTCCTGGGTGCTTATTTTACTCACCTGGACTAAAGGAAACACTAGTCTCCTTCATTAGTTACCCTCTGCGACAGAGTGTTTCTAACTCAAACGGGCATCTGAAGAGTGGCACTGGTGAAGTCAGCGCAACAGGGTAGCTGTGTTGACATTACAAATCATAATCACAATCACAATAATACTTCATTAGCCAAGTATGTTTTGCAGCAAAAGAGGAATTTCATTTGCCAAGTCAGTAATACAAATAAAAAGCAACGGAACACACAAAACACATTTTAACATAAACATCCATCACCGTGACTCCTCCACATTCCTCTCTGTGATGGAAGGTGGAAAAAAGTTCAATTTCCTCCCTTTGCTCTTCCCACGATCGGAGGCCTCGAGCCCTCCGTTGATGGGATGATCGTGACTCCCGTAGCTGGCAGCGAGCCCTCCGCGTCGAGGCGATCAGCTCCTGCATCGGGGGGTGCCAGACAATCTAACCTCGCGTCGGGGCTGGTCGAATCTTCCGCGACGTTGGAGCTCCCGACATCCACGCAATCTCCCAAGATTGTAAGCTCCCGATGTAACGACCGCAGGCAAGGGATCGACTCTGATGCAAGTCCACGCCCCGCGGTGGGGCCCAAGGTCACTCCAAGGAGGCCTCCACCTCCATTGATGGCAGGCCGCAAAGCGACTGGAGAATTAATCGTATCTCCGGCAAGGTAAGAAACTGAGAAAAAAAGTTTCCCCGACCCTGACCCCGACCCCTCCCCCCACATAAAATAAACCCGAGAACATTTACACGGACATATAACACACACTAAAAATGTAGTGGGGCTGCCAATCGTTCGGCCCCCTGGTGGTCAGATGCCCGATCAGAGACTTTCTCACGTGGTTATGGATGATACAGACTTAGAATGCGCCCTCTAGATACTTAGGAAGCACCTGAACTCTGCTCAGAGTTCTCAAGAGGGCACTTACTTAGTTACTTACTGCCTATTATGCCTCCTGGCACGTAGGGCAGCAATGAAGGTCCTCCACTCCTGTCTGTTCTGGGCTAGCTTCTGGACACTACCCCAGGTCAACTCCATTGTTTTCATTTCCTCCTCTACAGTTCGACGCCAGGTGGTTTTGGGTCTCCCTCTTTTCCTTTTCCCTTCCGGTGTCCAGTGCAGGGCAGAGCTATTCATGGGATGCTGTCTGGTTCTCTGCTCAGTATCTTTCACCATCGACATTCATCCTAGCATCTATCGATAGCCCTGGAAGTCCATCACGCCCAGTAGTGTTGATACATTCAGTTGCTTTTTCTGTAACATATTTGTTTGTACAAGACAGGTTGTTAGCCCTGTGCTCAACCTCCAACCTGGAGGACCAGTGGACCACTCTTCGTTTCGCCTCTACCCCTTGACCTGTCCAGCATGGGAGACCCTAACAGGAGATGAATCTCCCGCTGGCATAGCTCTAGGGGTCACTAAGACACCCGACCACAACAAGGTTGCAATCCAAGAGGGCACTGACTATTACAAATTGGCAACCACCATTCTGCCTTTGGCTTTTTCATGTTACCTTTCATTACAAATTGAGCTTCTTTATCCAATGGGGAATATTTTCTTTCCAACTTGCAAATGGCATTTGTTTACACAAAAACCATATTGTATCTATATGATATGCCATTCTGTAATCTGGGAATGTCATTGATTTAATTTTAAAGTCACTCCAAAAATGGCATGTTTAGTTTAGTTTAGTTTAGTTTATAGCCACGTGTGCAATTTGGAATCCAGAATGCAGGAGCTAACCATTTTTCAAAGGTTCGTTTGTTAAATACAACATTTAAAGGACATTGTCAGTCTAAAAAAAAATCTTCTAGTCCTCATCCCCTCCTTTCATGTGCTATTAAGTTCCAGTATTTTCCTTGTAAGTTATATGCCCAGTCTTTTAAACTTAGGAATTCAATCATTGAAATGGCAGGCATTGCAAGTAAAGTCATCTCTTCATCAATGCAAGCTGCAGGGCAAGAAATAAAACATTTTCTGCTTGCTGTGATCATTTTTGGGCCTTAGCTTCACATAGTGGGGCATCTGTCACTGGTTAGACTTGCCTTTGCATGCTTAAGTTTTTAATTGTCTTGGGTGGCAACTTGCCTTAAGTGCAAGAAGATTACTGTACAGGTAGGGAAACAGAGTATCCGGGACCTAAACTTCCCAGGAAAAAAAACAATATGGAATGTGATACGGAAAGTGAAATAAAGAGAAGGAAAGATAGATTCAACAAGACAAGAATGGAACAAAGAAAAAGTTTTAAAAAGTTAAAATTAGGTTTTGCTTTCTTTTAATCTCTAATAATAAGTAATACTGGCAGCAATGAGCCCACATCCATAATAGGTCACACAACAGTAATTCACAGTTATCTCATTCAAATAGCAGGAGTTTAATTTCTATTACACCAGTTTCTTAAGGGCCTGTCCCACTAGGCCATCTTTTGCGCGTAATTTATGCAACATCATTTACCCGTCACGACGCATGTGATGCGCATTACGCGCGCATGGTGCGCGATGACATAGGCAGTGACGCGCGGCGTCGCAGGATTTTGTGATGTACAAAATATTCGCGCGCCATCTGCGGGACGCGCAAATGACGTCCAAGTGGGACAGGCACTTTACTGTTTAAATGCATTTTAATTGTGAGGCAGAGAGTGAGATGTTATTGATAAGAAGCTAGCAGCATAGCTCATACGCAACTCAAGCGAAAATCTGCAGTCGTTCTACTAATTCAGAGGCATGACTTGATCATCTGGTGATAGAGTTCACTTCCTATTATGGCAGTTTATAGTGTTTAAATCATGAATTTTTTTAAACTGAAATTTGAAAACCTTTTTCAAGAATTAGCGGGCACTCCGTAAAACAACAAACACGCTCTTTTGTTCCCGATGCAAACGGATGCCTCGATTACAACAGATTTTGACTGCTGTAACCAAAATCCATTATAAAACATGTAGGAAGGAACTGCAGATGCTGGTTTAAGCGGAAGATAGACACAAAAAGCTGGAGTAACTCAGCGGGCCAGGCAGCATCTCTGGAGAGAAAGAATGGGTGACGTTTTGGGTTGAGACCCTTCTTTGTTTTGGATCGAGATCCACTATGAAGAGGTCCATAATAACAAGGGCAGACTGTACTGAGTAAAATATTCCGTAACTATTTGTAAATTTCAACAAACAGAGTAAAATATATTCTCAAATTAAATATGTGATCAAGAAAGCCTAAAAATGGCTCGGGTAAATCGAGTCGCTCAACTTATTTCATGTGTTTTTCTTGGTTTGCATTTATATTGAGGGCTAAATTATTCAGTTTTCCTCCCATGATTATAAGGTACCTCACTAACTTCATTACAAATCCATTAACCTCAAATTGATTTATTCTAGAATTCTTACTTCTCTTTCGTGTGAGAGAAAAAAATGATGTGATATTTCACTAAAGTTTGGAACAAATTGACATGTCACATGAAGCTGGTACAACACCGCAGTACATCACAAGTTTATCTTTTTCACAAATGCAAGATAATTTTATTCATAATGGTGGGGTTTAAATCTTTAAAATTTCATTTTTAAGATTTCCCATTGATTCAGTTGGAATTTGAAATGGTTATTATCGTTAAAGATTTAAATTAAAAAATGAAATGATAACTGGAGATGGTTAAAATTGTCATGATATTCACCTGTTGTCATTTTGGCCGTTCAATTTGAGGAGCGCCATTTAAAGTGAAAATAGCTTCAGGAAAATAGTTTGCAAGAATCAGTCTCTGTTGAGCCAGAGGAGTGGGTTGGGAAACAGGACGCTTATTAGTAAGTGAATTTTCCTGTCGGAGGACTTTAGATACCACATGTTCTAAAGTTTCACTAGAATAGACCCAAACAACCTTTGTATCAACCATATCAAAGAGAAGCACTTTAAATAGTGACCATCCCTTCCCAATGTTCTGAGACTGGATCATTAAAACTCCCGAAAATGGCATGGATATCTTAAGCCATTCCAGTGCTGCAAGTAGGCCCAGGAAAGGCCGTTAAGGAACGCAGGCCAGCAAGGTTGTAGCTATCAAATTGGACTCTGAGCTAATCAGCCCCTAAGGCTTAGGTGCTACCGGGCCACTTGGGAGGTATCCTCAGTGACTATGCCTAAAAGGTATAAAAGTATTAAAAGAGACCTGATCAATGCTGGTAAAATGATGAGAGGTATAGAAAGGGCAGACAATCTGGATCTTTTTCCCAGGGTGATAATGTCAAATACCCGGGGGCATAGATTTAAGATGAGAGGGAGGTAGATTAAAGGAGATTTGTGGAGTATTTTTTACACAGAGAGTGGTGGGTGTCTGGAACGTGCTGCCAGGAGTGATAATAGAAGCAGATACGATAGCGACATTGAAGAACCTTTTAGATAGGCAAATTAATTTGCAGGGACCGGAGGGATTATAGACTATGCGTAGACTGGAGGCATAGACATCATGTTTGGCATGGACATTATGGGCCACAGGTCCAGTTCCAGTGTGGTGCTGTTCTATAAGATAGACACAAAAAATTGGTGTAACTCAGCAGGTCAGACAGCATCTCTGGAGAAAAGGAACAGGTGACGTTTCGGGTCGAGCCCTTCTTCTTGTCTAAAGAAGAGTCTCGACCCGAAACATCACCTAATCCTTTTCTCCAGAGTTGCTGTCTGACCCGCTGAGTTCCTCCAGCTTTTTGTGTCTATCCGGTTTAAACCAGCATCTGTAGCAATGTTACAAAATTTTGAGATTTTAAAAATCAAGTATGCAATTTATCCCACAGATAAAGCATAAAAAGAAGTTTAATTTGACACCTAATTCACTTTCATATCTTCAGTATTAAGAAAGTTATGACCATTTTCATACTCGGAAATTAGCATCTTGTTCCCCATTGCCTTTCAATTGACTTAACTCAAAAGCTGTGATCTAGAACCGTTAAAAGCCCATAACTTTCTTAAAAATTAAGAGAACTCAATGAAATTTTCAGTTATTATAGGTTGAAGCATTCTGAAACAAATATGAAACAATCTTACTTGGATGACCTGAAATTAAAGCACATATAAAAATAAACTGTGTACCTTTTTTTCTCCCCTACGCAAAATCCTCCCCATTGTCTGCACTCACGGCATTTGAAGGTGATTTTTAAATTACTCTAAATAATAAATAATCTAGCATAATTTAAAAATACCTTCATTAATGAAATGTCGGAGCGATTTTTCTTCCGCAACGAAATCGCCCGACATGGATCGATTTTCCCACTCTGTAGAAAAACGGCACTTTTCCGCCCCCCCCCCCCCCCTCTGAAAGGCGCCAAAGTCATGCACACAGGGAGCGGCAGAACTGCAGCGCTGCTCAAGGTAAGTTTTGTAACATACCTAGCATCTGCAATTCCTTCCTACACATGTGTACTCTTCTATGTTGTATATTTTATTGAAAGTGATATTACAAAATTTGGAATATTTATTTATAAGGATCCATAATTTCTGGCAAAATATATATGAGAACATTTACTACAAAGCTCACACAAATTTGGTTTTGTAAGATTTAATTAGATTCTTTCATGCCTGCACCTTTTACTTTTTTCTTAGGATTTAAGAAATGTTTCAGATGCAACGATTCTTCACTACAGAAGTAGTTTTTCAAGACTAAAGGCAGGGACAGATTATCTTCCAACCTCATCTGATGTATTGGTTGTTCTTGATGTTGGCGAGACCAAGCGCAGACTGGGCGATCGTTTCGCTGAACCCGACGCTCAGTTCACCTTGGCCTACATGATATCCCGGTTGCCAAACATTTTAACTCTCCTACCCATTCCCACACTGACCTTTCTGCTCCTCCACTGTCAGAAGCACGCCACGCGCAGCACTTAATATTTTGTTTGGGCGGCTTACAATCCAGAGGTATGAATATTGATTTCTCGAATTCCACGTAATTCTAAGGCATTCCCTCTCCCTCTGCCCATCTCCTGCCCTACTTGCCTGCCTGTTCCACTGTTAGCATCCAAATATCACTTTGTTATTACCTCTTACACAGCAAACAATGGACCATTGTGGGCTCCACCTTTACCTGGTCATCGGTGCTGGCTCTGATTTATTCTGAACTTTTTCATACCTCTCGCTTCCCTCTCCCCTGACACAGTCTGAAGAAGGGTCTCAACCCAGAATGTCACCTATTCCTTATCTCCAGAAAATCTGCCTGACCCGTTGAGTTACTCCAGAATTTTGTGTCTATCTTCGACAGATTATCTTTGTCGGTCTCATAAGACAAATTCAATATTCATTTTATGAAAAGCTAGGATCTGATCCATGTAAACATTCCTCAGTCTGTCTGTTTATAATTATAAGCCATTGACTTACACTGACTGAATAACTTAAGTTTGGTTGTTATGCAGGATGCCATGATATTTACTGGCATTTTGAGTTTCAGTTCCACAATTATCTGTGAAAACTGTAATTCTGCAAATGTGTGCACGGGTGATGGTGGCTCCATGGCCACATTTGGACTAAGAGCCTTGGTGAGGTTCTTAGAACCTTAGAACTGAATAAGTGAGAAAGTGTGGGCAGCACAGTGGTAGCGCCATAGGTCTCACAGCGCCAAAGACCTGGGTTCGAAGACCAAATGTTAAGTGGAAGGGCTGGAGATCCAAAACAAAACCTTTAGTGAGACTCAGTTCTATAACAGTTTCCAAACCTTTTCAAACCTCATTTGAAAAGCATATGCCTCGATGTTGCACATAACTAGAATCATTATTCAAAATGTTATAAAAGATATTTGCAAGCTTCTTGCTGGAAGACAAGAATGAATGGAAAAGTCCTAGCATGCTATTAGTAGTGGCTGGAGTCATTATCTTGATTCACTGAGTTTTCTTTCATGAACATATGACTAATAAAATGGTTATGGAACTGTTAGCTTTATAGGTGTAGTTGTTCCACCATCAGTGTTGTTCTACAAGTTACAATGTTAAGGGCCTGTCCCACGTGGGGGCCATTTTTGCGTCATTTACGCGACATCGTTTACATGTCACATCGCAAGATGCGGGCGTCGTGATGCGCTCATGGTGTGCATTACACACGCATGGTGCGCGGTGAGGCGTGGTGGCGTAGGCAGTGACCCACGGTTGCGCGCAGCGCCCCAGGATTTTGGGATTCACAAAATCTTTGCACGCCACCTGCGTGACGCGCAAATGACGCACAAGTGGGACAGGCCCTTTACAATGTTGCTCCACCAGAGATCTCTCTAGGGCCAGATATTGCAGAGATGACCCGGGTGGGCAGCAAACGGTCTTAAACTTAGCGTACATCCGAGAAGATTTGAAATCTCACGGGTTAATTTGCAGGTTTCCCATAAATCGCGGGATGTAGTAGCTAGATTGAGCACAACGCCAGATGGCAGGACTGTCAATTGGGGATGGAAGCAATAATAGTCAATACCATTAAGAGGAACCCTTTAGATGGTCTCATGTTTGGGAGATGGGTAAGACACTACTTAAAGTATGGTTTGTAGACTCTGTATTATCAGGTCTCCACCACAATATGTGCAGGTGTCAGAGGTTATGGGGAGAAGGCAGGAGAATAGTGTTAGTAGATAGAGATAGATCAGCCATGATTGAATGGCGGTGTAGACTAATGGGCTGAATGGCCTAACTCTACTCCTGATATCTGATTTGAATATCTGATTCGCCTCTGGTCTCCTTTTCAGACATTTCCAGTGTCCCTTGATCCTCCCTTTGCTTTAATGGAGATGCCAACTCATTTCAAGACCTAAGCGTCCACATTACAGAACTCAAATATGTTGCCCATGTCAACCTGTCCCAGAACCATAGCTTTGCCTTTCTCTGCAGGAGGCTCCTGGAATCAAACCAATTACATACCCAAATAAAAGTCAAAAAAGTTCTTGGATCGGAAAATTGAATTGTTGCTCTGTCCACAGATGCTGCTGACCTACTAAGCATATCCACCATTTTGTGTTTTAAATCACACCCCAAGCGTGAAACAATGATTTGCAATGCATAAGGGATATGCAATGGGAGAACCGCCGACCTGTTTTAAAGGTTTTAAGGAAGTATAAAAAATGCGCACAGAGGCAAAGCTGTTGCTTCTCAGAAACAATACACCTACTTTTGCAACTTACCAAAATTATTAGTATTAGTGTCCCACAATTCTGTATGCCTTGTCAGCAACTCATCTGAAATATGTTGATGTTTCTTCCACTCTGAGATAGACCTTAGTGATGGAGATCGCCTGAGGCAGAGTGGTTACTGCCATTCCTCTCAATACAAATAAAGCTGCCCTCTGCTGACCCCCAAATCCTCTTCCGATTTCACTCTCCTGGCATTAAAACCACGATAGTTTCCCTGCATGAGGCTCTGGTTAAATTAGCAGTCAGGCATCTGCAGCAAGCAGTGTTGTCGACAAATACCCCCTGCATGGAAGTACAATATGAGTCCCTTCAAACATCCTTCTCAGAAAGGCAGAATATAATCACAGCCCGCAGTATCTACTCTGTTGCTGCACTAAACGCCACCCTCTTACATATCAAAACAGGTAAGAATTTTGTATCCTGGTTGTAACGCCAAAATATAATTATTGACGATTTAACCCTTGTTTCATTCTCATCAAATTTAATGCCCTTTGTTTTTAATGGAGATGTCCACTCATTTCAAGAGATAAGTGTCTACATAACAGAAACGGCTGTAAGTTGTGCATTTGTAAATTAAGTTTTCCTGAAAACAATTTCAAACTGATTTTTAAAAAATAATTTTCATTTAATACTTCATAAATTATATTTTGCATCTGAAATGAACTTTGCAAAAATCATCTTTTGACATCCTGCCCTGGCTTCTGAAAATCAAACATGCTGCTTCTAAGTGGGTCAGAATTCATTCATGCGTTTACCTCTTGAGGATCTGTGCTAAATGCAGTTCAGATCAATATGATAATGTTTATTTTCTTTGTGTCTGCTGGAGTCTTACTGGAAATGAGTTTGGGGCTGGATCAAATAGTTCCTACTGGGCTCAGGTTTGTTGTGGTAAACTTGCCATAAATTGACACTAATTTGACAAACTGACTTCACAGAGGCAATAAAGGGAAGTGATGCGGAACATGGAAACACTGACACTAGACGCAAGAACAGGTTCCTTTTAAGGTGCGCAGGCAGGTTTGACCAGTGTCAGCTTTGCACTGTTACTGGTAGCGGCTGGAAGTGACCTCGGCTAGGAATGCATCCCAATGACTAGATGCCAAGAAACCTTTCTTCCCAGGGATAAAAATAATTGATGCTGAAAATCATCTTTTTAGGCAATCAGGTGAAAGTGTTATTGTTTTCCATTGTAATCACTCCCATGGTCAAGTGATCTGCTAACCTTCATTGTGTGGGCTCAGCAATGTATAACAGAAGAAGTGTGTATGTCTGAAGAAGGGTCTCGACCCGAAACGTCGCCTATCTCCTTCGCTCCTTAGATGCTGCTGCACCCGCGGAGTTTCTCCAGCCTTTTGTGTACCCCCAATGTATAACAGATACTCACTGTATTATTGAATTGTTATGACACAGAAGGGGTCCATTCATTTCATCAAGGTTATACTAGCTCCTGATAGAACAAATCCATCTGCCCCAATCTCCCATTTTTGCTCCATTGTCATGCTAATTATTCTATCTTTCGTGTACATCCAATTCCCTTTTAAATGCATTGATTGATTCTGTTTCCATCACCTTACGCACACTAATGTCCAGGCTATATCTGACAAACGAGGCTGCAGACAGCAGAAGACATTGCCCAGTCCATCACAGCCTCGCACCTCCCCACCATCGAAGGGATCTACGAGAGACACTGCCAATGAAAGCCAATATCATCAAAGACCCACTCCTGCCTGGCCATGCTCTCATCTAGCCATTAGCATCGGAGCGAATGTACAAGTCTCTGAGAACTGTGACCTCCAGGTTCAAGAACAGCTTCTTCTCAGCAACCATCAAGCTCATGAATGCTGCACCAATCCCAAACCTACTTGCCAATAATGATCTACCATATTAATTTGGTTGCACTACCAACTTGGTTTTACACTATTATGATCCAGTTACCTAGTAAAACGGATTATTAATTAATTGTATTATTCTGTAATATATATATACACACACACACACACACACACACACACACACACACACACACACACACACACACACACACATATATAAACATATAGACTATTAAATGATATTGCCAATTAACTATTATCCATTATCACTGAATGAAGAGGCCAAAGTGGAGCAAGAGATGACTGACCAAAGCCTCAAGCAACAACTAAATATTATGCTCCATCTCATCTGCGATTATCTCACCAAGGGTATTTCAGCTATTTCAAATTTTATCCCATATCAGATCATAATTAAAATGTTGAAGGACTGCCCTAATACTGATCCCCACAGGACACCACTGGTGACAATTCCTCAAGCAGATCCAAATCTATTGTAATTGGGTTTTTTTTACCTGCATCCTGCCAGCCAATTCCCAGCTTTAATACTAAATACTGCTTGTTTATTACTAAGTGTCCATCGGCCATTCTGTATCACCATCAGAAGTACCTACTATATACCACCATTTATTCAACCATTTATATATTACAACTCAAATGATTCCCTAAATCACCTGGTGTTTTATTCATCACCAATCACTAATATTGCCATGTTACCCAGGAATAACGCTGTGGTAACCTTGGTGACCAGTGATATCATTGTTTTTAAGGCCATCTACATGCCTTCCTGAGCTTTATAGCTCTTTCAATGACACCCATTCAAAACCTGGGCTTCCAGGAGTGTGATCTTCATTCAGCCCTGTGTCCGCACCTGTAGATGCAACGAGTGTCAGCACATATATTGCTTGTACTCAGCTTTTCTCTTTTGCTAAATCAGAGAGCAATGAAGTGGTGAGTTTTCTTCTGGCACAAACCATGTGAAAATGCTGCAGTTCTCATCCAATTCCTGGCAGGCCAGAACCTGTCTTAGTGACAGCCAACATGATATATGAAGTAAAATTGATGGGGTGGAAGATTGCAACCTTCACGTGGTCTGCCCTGTTTCGTCTAATGCAATCAACTCGACGTGCACAAACGGAAGATCAAATAGAACAAGTTGTCCAACAACTTTAGGCTGTATATGCCGCAAGAAAGAAGAAGAACAAGAAGTAAAAATTAATATTCACACGTGAATTTTCTGAACCCATTCCTCCAAAACACACATCAGGGCTGCCAACTCTCACGCATTGAGCGTGAGAATCTGGTATTTGGCCAAATTCTCACGCTCTCACGCTGATCACAAATTTTTCACGCCCTGTTGTGAGAAATTCTGTGATCAACGAAAATGTCAAAATTCATATCAAGTGCATGGCCCGCGGGTATTGGAGAGCCGGGGCTGGGGGATGGATGGAAGCAGAAGCAGCGGCGGAGATAGATGCGGACGGGAAGCCGGGGCTGGCGAGTGTTTGCCGGGCTGATGAGTGTTTGCCGGGCTGGCGAGTCACTCGCTGCAGCTCCGGCCATGGAGCAGCCTCAGTGCAAGCCTCAGGGCCGTCGGAGGCGTCGGAAACATTGCGCCGCTGCGGTGAGTATCTCTGTGCCAACTTCGTCCAGGTGACTGGCATCGATCAGGCTCCGGCTCGGAGGACTGCTGGAAGTAGGTACCAAGCACTGGGTAGAAACGGTGAAAGACAGTGGCCTTCAAATGGGGGTGGTTGGAGAAAGCATCCTGCTTGCCTGCTAGATTTTCACTTACTGCTGCAGGAAAAGTGTTCCCAATGTTGGGGGAGTTCAGAACAAGGGTTATAGTTTCAGAATAAAGGGTAGGCCAGTTAGGACTGAGATGAGGACAAACTTTCTTCACGCAGAGAGTTGTGAATCTGTGGCATTTTCTGCCACAGAAGGCAGTGGAAGCCAATTCACTGGATGTTTCCAAGAGAGAGTTACATTTAGCTCTTGGGGCTAGCGAAATCAAGGGATATGGGGAAAAAACAGGAAAGAGGTACTGATTTTAGATGAACAGTCATAATCATATTGAATGGCAGCGCTGGCTCGAAGGGCCTAATGGCCTATTGCTGCACCTATTTTCTATGTTTCTATGCTTGAGTATATGGCAATAAAACTCGACCACTTGATTTTGAAACATTCATGCATGGTGGAGGTATAATGTGGTCATAGAGTGATACAGTGTGAAAACAGGCCCTTCGGCCCAACGTGCCCACACCCGCCAACATGTCCCAGCTACACTACCTGCTTTTGGTCCATATCACTCCAAACCTGTCCTATCCATGTATCAGTCTAACTGTTTCTTAAATGTTGGGATAGTCCCAGCCTCAACTACCTCCTCTGGCAGCTTGTTCCATACACCCACACCCTTTGTGTGGAAAATGTTACCCCTTAAAAAGTTATTCTTGAAAATACTTCAAACAAAAAACATTGAAATCATATTTCTACAATGCACTAAAACATGATTTTAATACATCAAATTTCAAAAAGTCTCTAACGAGGGAGGGGAGACAACCTCCTTCCACACCCTCCCCCCACTCGGTTGCTCCACTCCCTTGCCGGGTATCCCCAAGGCCAGTGATCAGTGATCGCTCAGCCTCCCACTTTCAAAAATGCTTTGTGGCCCCTGGTTCAGATGGAGAGCACTGCCAGATGTGAGCGGGAAACTGAGGCCAGTTGTCCGTGATGTTTGGATCCCAATGCTCAGCGCTTTGTGTTTCAGAGTTGGCTAATGTTATTGATTTGTAATTAGCCTAATTTGTAATTAGTTGACAAAATTTAATTTATTAATCTGGAATATCCAGGGGGATGGGATAAGTGTAATATTAAAATGACATGCAAGGTGTCAGGTTGTCTGTCACAACATACCCATTATGTCTGTCTATCACCAACATGCCCATACCATAACCCATTATTTCCTTCAGTTAAATATTTTGAAGGTAGCATTATTGTCATTTGCCACTCAACTATTATGTTTGTTTACATCACTGACTATTTCTAACCCCCCCCCCTCCTCCTCCCCTTCCACCTCCAAAATTCCTTTGACAGGTTGAATAGAAATGTCCCCGATCTCGTTGTTTTATTAATTGAACATGTAGATGAACATCCTTAAGGAGTGTAATCAGATGGAAACTGATTCAGGTGTGATGCTTAAGAGCTTGTTGAAAGAAGGGGCATATTTTAAAGGAGTGACACAGATACTTGCAGGGGAATGGCTGAGGAGGTTATTATTTGTCTTTAGCATTTGCTTGAACCAGGACGTCTGAAGAGTCAAAGTTTAATATAGTAATTGTGCTGATACTGACTCCAGCCAACCACGTAATGAATATCATCCATTCCGGAGGTTTTATTTTTTTGATTTCATTTAAACTTCACTTGGATTTCAATCACTTCAATGTAAAAGTAATTGGGGAGCAATGGAACAAACATTTGCCTTTGGTACATATTAACTGGAATATAATAACGTGTGCATGTTGGTAGGTGCAATCAAATCAAAGATCTTTTTATCATTGTTGTGTTATGAATACCACAGAATATATTATGTACTCTCAAGATCACATTTAATAGAATAATATTGTTTAAATATATAGTTATTGGACTTTGCATTTCAGAAAAGTCCCAGCTGAGAGGGAGACAGCAAAATACTGAAAATATTGGGGGTGAAAATGACTTCAGGGCAGTTTGTTAGGAAAATGAAGGAAATTGTAACAGAATACTTATACAGCTGAGTGAGTATAATTTCATGGATGAGAAATTGTGTTCAACTAATTGATGACATTTGACAAAGTAACTAGCATGTTAGTTAATAAGGAAGCCAATGGGTGTAGCAAATTTTGTTATACAAAATATGGTCTGTGAAGTGTCCCATAAAAGATTACTGCATTAGATAAGCACCTGTGAACTTAAACGTAATAGGTTAAGTTCAGGGGGTCAGAGATGGGGCTTTATGTGTGGGCAGATATATTGTCAATGCAGAGGGGGTAGGAACAAGGCCAAGTGTGCATCCAGAGTCAAGGTCTGGAATAATACCAGGTGTGCAGTCAAAGCTGGGACCATGGGAGTGTTCAGCACTAGGAACCCAAGCAGGTAAGCAGCTATGATCAGGGTAGAATAGGGGGCCAGGTGTAAGGCTGGGCTCAGGGTCAGGAATGAGAGAAGGTATGCAACTGGAGTCAGGGTCAGGAAGTGTACCAGGTGTGCAGTGAGACACAGGTTGGTCAACATGGGCCAAGTGTTTGATTATAATCTGATTTCCTTACATGAATATACTAAGATAATTCATGTGCTGCACCTGTTGATCAGAGCCTGGCTCTACTGTGGAATGTAATTAGGAATGTAATTTAGCCTAACCTTATTCATAGCTAATCCAATTTAAAGCATAAATATTGCATTCAAGTGTAAATTAAGACTTGCTACAGTATGCACCAGATTACACAATTTCAAGCTGAAATATGCAAAAGCTCCGTACCAATGGGAGGGAGGACATCCCCCTCCCACACCCTCCCCCCCTCCACCTCAGTCACTACGTTCCCTCGGGCTTGGTCTCTGGCAATTTCTCACTCCCAACTCTCACCCAATGTTGGCAGCCCTGTAGACATGCACATACACACATGCAAGCACCCACACACACATGCACACACAATCACACACACACACAATCTCCCACACACATGTATACACACACACACACTCACACGCATTCATGCATGCACACACATGCACATGCACACACAAGCACATGCACATACAGGCACCCACACACATTAACATGCACACACCTGCAGTGAACTGTAATGAGGGATTTAGCAACCATAACAGGGATTCTGCACACTAAAAGCATTATAGGGATAAACTCTACCAACAAATAATCCTGCAGCAGCTTCCTGATTTGCACAGATAAGGCAGGAAATGTCTAAAATGACAAACATGGTAAACTGTCAGTCAGTAGCTCTACATTTTCAACAGCAGACCCTTTGAACAAGTCATTTGTGAACATAAATGTCATTGCCTTGCACAGAAAGAACTGATATCAAGTGACTCCAAGAAAAGAACTGGGCAGCAACCTAATTAGCCAATTTTTGCCTCTGGCAAACCTTCAGGTATAATATACACGAATATGACATTTGAACAGTTATTAAACATCTTGAATACAACACTAGGTCATTACTATCTAATCTGGTTAAAGAATTGGAAGAGCTGGAAAGAACATGATTTTTGTTAATCACACTGCACTGTTGCTAATTAGAAATGTAAAAGAGAAAAATTGCACTTCGTTAAACCAACTGAATTCTTGCTTTGGCAGACCTTTCATCTCACCCTAATTTTGCAGCAATTGTCCTTATTTATCATGTACCTGTAAATAATGTACATCTGATATAAAATAAAGAATCACTGCTCTTTATGTATCACATTTCACGACTTCAGCCCTTCCTGAAGCACTTTACAACTGATAAAGTACTCTTGGTGTGCAATGTAAAGAGACAAAAAGGCCAATTGATCATTTAAGAAGATGCTTCAATCAGCCATGGCATAATGACCAATTAATCAATTTCAGTTAATGTTGGTTGAAGTACCAAATGATATGTTTCAGATGGATTGGGCAAGATTCCCCTTCTCTATGAAATACTGCCATGGGTTATTTCACACCTACAGTGGCTTGAAAAAGTTTTCATACCCTTTGAACTTTTCCACATTTTGTCATGTTACAACCACAAACGTAAATGTATTTTATTGGGGTTTTATGTGATAGACCAACACAAAGTGGTGCATAATTGGGAATTGGAAGGAAAATGATACATGGTTTTCAAATTTTATTACAAATAAAAAACTGAAAAGTGTGACGTGCAAAAGTATTCTGCCCCCCTGAGTCAATACTTTGTAGAACCACCTTTCGCTGCAATTACAGCTGCAAGTCTTTTGGGGTATGTCTCTACCAGCTTTGCGCATCTAGAGACTGACATTTTTGCCCATTCTTCTTTGCAAAATAGCTCAAGCTCAGTCAGATTGGATGGAGAGTGTCTGTGAACAGCAATTTTCAAGTCTTGCCAGAGATTCTCAATTGGATTTAGGTCTGGACTTTGACTGGGCCAATCTAACACATGAATATGCTTTGATCTAAATCGTATTGTAGCTCAGGCTGTATGTTTAAGGTCGTTGTCCTGCTGGAAGGTGAACCTCCGCCCCAGTCTCAAGTCTTTTGCAGACTCCAATAAGATTGCCCTCTATTTGGCTCCATCCATCTTCCCATCAACTCTGACCAGCTTCCCTGTCCCTGCTGAAGAAAAGTATCCCCACAGCATGATGCTGCCACCACCATGTTTCACAGTGGGGATGGTGTGTTCAGGGTGATGTGCAGTGTTAGTTTTCCGCCACACATAGCATTTTGCATTTAGGCCAAAAACTTCAATTTTGGTCTCATCAGACCAGCGCACCTTCCTCCACATGTTTGCTGTGTCCCCCACATGGCTTGTGGCAAACTGCAAATGGGACTTCTTATGGCTTTGTTTCAACAATGGCTTTGTTTCAACAATGGCTTTCTTCTTGCCACTCTTCCATAAAGACCCGATTTGTGGAGTGCACGACTAATAGTTGTCCTGTGGACAGATTCTCCCACCTGAGCTGTGGATCGCTGCAGCTCCTCCAGAGTTACCATGGGCCTCTTGGCTGCTTCTCTGATCAATGCTCTCCTTGCCCGGCCTGTCAGTTTAGGTGGACGGCCATGTCTTGGTAGGTTTGCAGTTGTGCCATACTCTTTCCATTTTCGGATGATGGATTGAACAGTGCTCCATGAGATGTTCAAAGCTTGGGATATTTTTTTATAACCTAACCCTGCTTTAAACATCTCCACAACTTTATCCCTGACATGTCTGGTGTGTTCCTTGGGCTTCATGATGCTGTTTGTTCACTAATGTTCTCTAACAAACCTCTGAGGCCTTCACAGAACAGCTGTATTTATACTGAGATTAGATTACACACAAGTGGACTCTATTTACTAATTAGGTGACTTCTGAAGGCAATTGGTTGCACTGGATTTTATTTAGGGGTAACAGAGTAAAAGGGGCTGAATACTTTTGCACGCCACACTTTTCAGTTTTTTTATTTGTAAAAAAATTTAAAAACCATGTATCATTTTCCTTCCACCATAACTATGCGCCACTTTGTGTTGGTCTATCACATAAAATCCCAATAAAATACATTTACGTTTGCGGTTGTAACGTGACAAAATGTGGAAAAGTTCAAGGTGTATGAAAACTTTTGCAAGCCACTGTACCTGGGAGCATAAGATCGGGCCTCAATTTAACATCTCAACTGAAAGGCAGCTGTACCAGGGCTTCACTAGGGCTTCAGTGGCGCAGTGAAGTGTCAGAGTCATAAGGTCATAAGTAGGAGTAGAATAAGGCCATTTGGCCCATCAAGCCTACTCCGCCATTTAATCATGGCTGATCTATCTCTCCCCCCTAACGCCATTCTCCTGCCTTTTCCCCATAACCTCTGACACCTGTACTAATCAATAATCTATCTTTCTCTGACTTACAAATATCCACTAAATTGGCCTCCACAGCCTTCTGTGGCAAAGTATTTCACAGATTCATCACCCTCTGATTAAATAAATGTCTACTCATCTCCTTCCTAAAAGAACATCCTTTAATTCTGAGGCTATGACCTCTAGTCCTAGACTCTCCCACTAGTGGAAACATCGTCTCCACATCCACTCTATCCAAGCCTTTCCCTATTCCGTATGTTTCAATGAGGTCCCCCCTCATTCTTCTAAACTCCAGTGAGTACAAGCCCAGTGCCGATAAACGCTCATCATAGGTAAACTACTCGTTCCTGGGATCATTCTTGTGAAGCTCATCTAGAGTGAAACTTGAACCTATTTTCTGATTCTTAGGAGGGAGATATCACCTCGCCATGTTATTTTAGGATTTTTTGAATAATAGATCAGTCTGATTTTCTTGGGTTTGAGCAGAATTTGAATTGCAGATCAATTTGGGTAATAGATCAGTAATGTCTTTGTGCAACCAATATAATTTAAAAAAATTATTTTTAAAATGTATTTATGTTCCACGTGTAAATGATATAAGACTTGGAAAATGATACCTTTAAAACTTCTCTATCTTTCAGTCTGAAGAAAGATTCCGACCCGAAATGTCACCTGATCCATTTCTCCAGAGATGTTGCCTGACACGTTTTGTGTCTACGTTTGGAAAATAATACATTTGTTACATTTGTTTATTAGATTAGTTGAAATTTGTAAACACTTAATTTGCTTCACAGAGATCATAGGTCACTGGGATCACAGAGTCAGACGGCAAAGAGCAGGTCATTTATCCCACCACGATGTAGGAAGGAACTGCAGATGCTGGTTTAAAACGGTTAGAAGCAAAATGCCGGAGTAACTCAGCGTGTCAGGCCGCATCTCTGGAGAGAAGGAATGGGTGACGTTTCAGGTCGAGACCCTTCTTCAGACTAAGCTGTTTATCACGCATCCATTTACGCTAATCTGATTTTATTTTCCCCTCATTCCCGCTCAGATTTTTTATGCTCAGCTACACATTAGGGACAATTTATAGCGGGCGATTAACGTACCAAGATGCACACCTTCACGATATGGGAGGTCACCAGAGATCCAGGAGGAAACCCATAAGGTCACATACAGAAAGCACCAGAGATCAGGATCGAACCTGAGTTATATGGAGCAGGGAAACAGCAACTCCCGTAGCTGTTTCATGAAGTTCACATTGTAGATGTTCTTACACAGTAGATGTTCAGATGGGAAATCTTGCTGAAGAGTCTGCTGAACATGAGTGGAGTATTGGATAGCCCCCACATCCCCAATAATGTGTGTCTCTGGTGTTGAGGCAAACGCAACAGGATTTGTTACACCCAGACCTACAGTATTTCCCAGCAACGAGGTAAAGACATGAGCTGCACTCATCGCTTTCATAGTCTGACTGAAATACTAGTTTTGTAAAACATTCCTCAAGTTACAAGGTCTGTTCTGAGATTCAAATAGAATCACATTGGATATGAGAAGATCGCCCAATGCCCTGAGTAGACCACGTTGACCCTGAAGCTTAAAATAATTGCATGCTTAAACGTGATGTTTTACTATTTTTATTTATTGCCTCATTCATCACGTTTATGGTTTATCAGTGGAGTGATTGACGGATATTTATAGGGTTAGAGAGATTCCAGATCAACTATTTCTTTCTTTATTTCGAGATTATCATGGAAGGCATTTTCTGGAAGCGCTGTAGTAAGTACTGTAGCAGAACAATAAATTATTTGCATTACTTTTGCTGCTTTCATTGTCTTTAACCAGCCACCAAGGAACAAACTCATATCCGACTAGACGCAAAAAGAGATACTAATGCAAGCTTGCACATGTCTAGTTATCTTATCCAGCTGAAGTATCAGCCACCTACACTATAACCAGAACGCATTCTGTAATTCCAGAGTAACGATCATTGCTGAACCTCTTGCAAAAGTGCTACTTTAAATAAAATGATTTATTCATTCATTTTTTCAGGATCTGGCCATTGCTAGTGAAGGCAGCGCTAACGGCCGTTGAAAGGCTGGTGGTAAGTATACTCCTAGTACGCCTACATGGTACTTACAGAGCAGGGAGGTGCAGGATTTAAATGTACTAATGATGAAGGAATGGTGATCATAAGATCATTAGAGATAGGAGCAGAATTAGCCCATTCGGCCCATCAAGTCAACTCCGAGATTTTATCAAAGGTAGACAAAATGCTGGAGAAACTCAGTGGGTGAGGCAACATCTATGGAGCGAAGGAATAGGCGACGTTTCGGGTCAAGACCCTTCTTCAGACTTCTCCCTCCTAACCCCATTCTCCTGCCTTCTCCCCATAACCTCTGACACCTGTACTAGTCAAGAATAGTAAGATTAAATGAGAACTTACCTGTTCAAAGTTTGATCTTTATTTTATGAGGAGTTACGATGAGGGATTACGTGAAGGAGCCCCGCCTTGCGCATGATCGGCATACTTCAAAGCAGCGGCGTGAAAAACACAGAACCAATAGCTGGAGTAAGATAGTAAGGCTCACAAAGATTAGAACTACCAGATGATCATTTATATTATGAGGGTTGGGAGCGGAGGGCACGTAATCCCTCATCGTAACTCCTCATAAAATAAAGATCAAACTTCGAACAGGTAAGTTCTCATTTAATCTTACTTTTTTACTTCGGAGTCACGTGAGTGACTACGTGAAGATTTTGAAGCTCTGTGGTTTTTATGCCGTAGATTCATTCCATACGACACTCTGTTTCAGTCAACACAGTAGTGAATAAATAATATATTTTTAAAAACATTGCTTCAGTTTATGTAAGAAGTTTTTTAATGATAAAAGAACAAAATAATAACCCCTCTATCCTAGGGGAAGATTTACAACCAAAGATATAAATCGAAAATATAAATCGATAATATAAATCGATAATATAAAACAAAGCAAATAATCAAAGAGAACCCAACACTGCGTGTCCAAACCCTGGCACCGTGAGAACAGGTTTATCGTAAACTTTGAAAAAGTTTCTTCTTACACCATCCTGCGCCCTCTAAAATCTGGTCGAGTGGCACGTCCTGTGCCTTCACCGCGGATGTAGCTGCCTGGTGGAGTGAGATTTAAACACATCAGTGTCTACTCCTGCTAAATCCAAAACCTGTTTTAACCATCTAGAAATGGTTTGTACTGATACTTTTTTATGTGGTTTTCTGTGTGTAATAAGTAGCGCTATCTCACCACCACGGAGACTCTTGGTTACTTCAATATATTGAGTCAAATGCTTACCACACACAATGTTTGGTTGACAGGGTATGCTTTAAAATTTACCTTGGTTCCAGCTCTTCCTGGTCTGCTTTGTTTGATTAAATCATAAACATAAATGACAATGTTATCTGTAGCCAAATGCATACAATCTAAACGTACCATTTGCAACGTTTGCACTCTTTGTGCTGATACTAATGCCATGATCATTACTACTTTAAATGTTAACTTCTGCAAAGACAGTGACGTAATTGGAGCCCATTGCCTAAGCAAAGTAAGAACTATGCTGACATCCCAAATTTCTGTATATCTGGGAGGATTTTTATTAAAATTCCTTTCATAAATCGGGATATTAATGGATGAGACCCGATAGCTTCATGGTCAACAATTTGTCCTAAATAGGACGATAAAGCACTACGAGCACTATTAATGGCACTATAGCTTAAGTGCCGATCAAAATGCAATCCAGCAAGGAACTCCAATACATCTGATATGTTTGCAGTATGATAAGATATCTTTGACTGTCTACAAAAGACTTCCAATTTCTTTATATAAGACATATATTGTTTTTAGTGCTATTTCTCCAAGCTGCAGTTATAACATCCATAGTCCTATCCGACAGTCGAAGCACTTGTAATCATCTGGTCAGAACCTGCAGATTAACAAATTCACATGATCATGCAATGGGTGAATTTCTTTTGTTACTGGTTGTACCAACAAATTACTGCAGCTAGGAATCGTCATAAATGGTTCAGTTATCATTCTAAGCATCAATGAGAACCATGACTGTGTTGGCCAGTTTGGAACCACCAAAACGCCCATGGCAGAGACTTGCTCTATTTTCATGACATAGCCTAATCAGACAGAATGGGGAAAAAGCATAAAAGAACATATTCCCCCAATGTAGCGAAAATGCATCCATCGCTACTGCTCCTGGGTCAGGTTCCCATGAGACGTATTTGGGCAATTGGTGATTTAATCTAGACGCAAACAGATCAATGTCTGGTAATCCATACCGACTGACAATGTTTTTGAAAACTTGTGGATTTAACATCCATACTGTATTGTCTTTAAATTTTCATGATCTGTTGTCTGCCACAATATTGTATCTCCCTGGGAGATAGATAGCTGAAAACCAAATATTCTTAGAAATACACCAATGCCTCATCTGGTTAACCAGATAATCACATGATAATGATCTTACTCCACCCATGTGATTGATATATGCCACAGGTGTGGTATTGTCTACTTGTAATTGGACATGCAAATCCTTCATAGTAGAACAATAAGCTTTCAATCCATAAAATACTCCAAATAACTCCAAATAATTAATACCATATGTTTGGAGAAATAAGTCCTCTTGGACAGTCCATCTACCACCACAGCTGGTGTCATTGTCCGTAGCCCCCCCATCCGAGAGCACTTACATCAGTTTGCAGAACCACTGCTGGTTGCTGAACAAATATGTTTTTAGCAGCTTGTGGAACATTCTCAATCCACCACTGTAATTCGGATAAAGCTTCCGTTGGTAATTGCATGGGCCTATCAAAATGGCCTGCACGTTCTTTTAGTGCTTGTGTTTTTGCCCTTTGAAGGTTTTGATAATGCAGTGGACCAACTCGACTGCAGGAAATGCTGCTACTAATTACCAATAGCCTTAGCTACTTCTCGGATGGAGGGATAAGGTTTGTCAACAAGGCAACAACACACATTTGTAATATTGACAACTTTCTCTATTGGTAAAGTTACTGACATAGTAACTGAATTAATCACAAACCCCAAATAGTCAATTGTTTGGGATGGCTGTAGCTTAAATTTTGTTGGATGGATCAGAAATCCTAGCCTTTCAACAGGCTTATAGTTGCTGAAACTGATTTTTCAGCTGATTCCTGATTAGCATTGACAATTAAAATATCATCAAGATAAGCCATGACAATGTGTTTTTGTGCCCTTAGCAGTGCAAGTACTGGTTTCAACAATTTTGTGAACAGCCTAGAAGCTGAGCTTACCCATTAGGTAATGCCTTATATTGCCACAGCTGACCCATCCAATTAAACTTCAAATACCTGCGAAAATGATGATGAATTGGTACTAAATAATACGCATCTTTCAATTCTATAGTAGACCATGTAACAACCTGTTGATAACAACTGCCTTGCAGTGTTGAAGGTATCCATTTTGAAATGCTTATACTGGACAATTGTATTAAAGTGTGTGAGGTCCAGAATGACTCTACCACCCCCATCTTTCTTTGCCTGGGGAAAATATTTGACACGAAATTGTTGTGGATTATTAACCGTATTTTCAATTACTCCTTTTTCAAATAAAATTTTTACCTCTTTTTTATCTGAGATTTTTCAGGTGCAGAAAACACCAAAATACGATTAGGTTTATTCTGTACAGGTGGATCAATTTCTTCTACAAATTCTATTGTAGATCCTGACACAGTATCTAATATAAACCGATCAGATGTTATGCAGCACCATTCATCATAAAACAATTGTAATCTACCACCAACCGGAGGTTCACCAAAAGATTCCTCTGTGATAGAATGAAGTTTTGTACCACCAAATGCACGTGATGGTCTGCTTTTCCCAACATATGGGTTTACATTAGGCTGTGATGGGTAATAATACCTCCTCACCATACTCCTGCCTTTGCTTCATAATCAAATCCCCTTCTCATTGAACCAGACCTTCTTTGACCAAATATGAAAGGTTTCATAAGGCTGATAGTCTTCGCCTCTTCATCAATTTCTGTGATTTGTTTAGGCAAGTTTTCTTCGAATAAATACCCAGGAGTTTGAACATTGCTTGATCTGCATGGACCTGCAAATCTAGAGTGCAGTATGGGCAGAATGGCGATTATTCTCATACAATTGACTCAAAGTATGAGTTACAAAACAATGCCAACATATCTTTTTGCATTTTGGTCATTGTACATCCTTCCACTTGCTCCCCAAAAGCAGTGATGCCACCCGCAACAAGCTTGAAATTCTTTGGAATCGTATTTCCTGCACTATTGAAGACATGGGTGCCCAAATAGTCGGATTCATCTTTGGTACCCTCAGTGAAGCACAATTCACAGGTGTTTCATATAATTCTGCTGTTTCAACCATAACAGCCTCCTGAAGCTGGTGAGAAACCAATTAATGTTGGCCGCCAAGGTTACCTTCCATGGCCTCACCGCTTCCTTCAGGTATAGCACTTTGTGCCACATCCAGTACACCTGGATTTATATTCTTGTGCTGTGGTGGGTACTCATGACCAAAATCACCACTTTCAGGGTCAGTCTCCTGCTACCCTGATACTCCTGAGACTTGCTCAAGGAGACTACCTCCAGCCCAATCCGAGGCTCTGGAGGTTCATATTCCCACATTGGTAAGGCACCATATTCTTGATATGGAAACCCCTCAGGGCCTGCCTGGGAATATTCTGGGTTCTTTAGACACTTGGTTGATAATAATCTGGAGCATTTCTCTATTTAATCCATTTTCAGCCACATGGCTTTCCTGTCTGGAGGACTTTCATTATTATAATCATTTGAAACCACGGGCCTCTCAGACTCTCTTTACTTTTCTCCCCACTGGAGATTCTTCCGTGGCTTCTGGTTGTGGAGCGACTAAAGGCTCACTAACGGGTAATTCAACGGCCATCGGTATCGGAACCGGCTCCGCACTAATCTGCCGTCCCGATTGCTGTGCTTCTACCCGGGACGCACGTTTAACCCACACCGATTTTTTCAGAGTTTTCTCCATTTTACTTTCAAACTCCTCCTGGCTTTGCACGCCAGCGTCACGGAGTTTGAAAAATGCCCTGAAAGTAATTTAATCCACTTACCTGCGGGCCTGTTCCTTACCGCTGGTGGAGCTGCGCTCTTCAGCTCTTTCCCTACCGACAGCGTCGACGTAATGCCGATCGTGCGCCAAGTGGGGCTTCTTCGCGGTCACTCACGTGACTTCGAAGTAAAATGTATCTATCTGTGCCTTAAAAATATCCACTGACTTGGCCTCCACACTTTCTGCAGCTGTGAATGCCACAGATGCACCACCCTGATGTATTTCCAAGTGTAGATGATGTGTGATTTGGAACTGTTCCCATGCACTCTGGTCCTTGTTTGTCTTGGTGGTAGGAGGCATCATAGACTTCGGGATGTTGAAGTAATGGAGGCGAGTAGCTTTAGTTTTAGGTTGAAAATGTTACACCTTGGTAAGGGGGTTAGAGGAGATGGATGTTTACATAGTGGATTGGCTGCTTTGAGTGAGACAGTGCTGTGTATTGTAGCTCCACTCAAACAAGGATCTGCAGAATATTCTATCGCACTCTTGCCTTGGTCTGCGTACTTGATGGAAACACCCTGCAAGATCCAGAGCACCTCTGACCTGATGCGTACAGGTACAAATCTACATAATTAGTCCAGTTGACCCATCACCCTCTCAGGGTGCAGATGGTGATGAATTGGGTGATGGCAATGCCACTGAATGTCATGGAAAGAAACATGTTCTCCCTTGTTGGAAATGGTTATTGTCTGGCATTTTGATGGGATAAGGTCATAAGTGATAGGAGTAACATTAGGTAATTCGGCCCATCAAGTGTACTCTGCCATTCACTCATGGCTGATCTATCTCTCCCTCCTAACCCCGTTCTCCTGCCTGCTCCCATAATCTCTGACACGTGTACTTTGGTGAACGACACTTGCCACTTGTCAGCCCATGTCGGCACGTTCTCCTTGCACACAGCGATGGCCTGATGTATTGAGGAGTTAACAATGAACTCCGAGTCAAGTCAAGCCATGAGAGTTTGTTGTCATGTGTCCCAGATAGGATGATGAAATTCTTGCTTGCTGCAGCACAACAGAGTATTGTGAGCAGTGTCGACTGTCGAAGCGTGTCGACCGGAAATGTCAACTCTCCATTTCCCTCCACAGACGCTGGCTGGCCCACTGAGTCCCTGCGGCACTTTTTTATTTTGCACATGAACTTTGTAACTCTTTCATTACTGTATGGGCAGCCAAGCGAAGCAGTGATTTACTCGCACATCTTAGAGTTGAGTGCACTGCAATCAAAACCTATTCATGAATGCTTTGACACCGTTGGATTCCTTTGAACATTGTGTTCGTTGTGGCTTTAATTATGGGGACATAATTATTGCAGATGATGGAATCTGGAGCGAAAATGAGATGTTGGAAGAACTCCAGCAGCTTGTTTTTTGTGACCTGAAGTACATTGGTTGATGACTACATGCCATGTGGTGAATGAATGAATGTGAATTGTTTATTAAGTACGGTTGAGTTTCTTTATCCACATTTAATTGTGCATATGAGTGGGATAATTCCAACTGGTATAGACCTGGGCCCCTGCCAATTCAATTCACTACTCCTGTAATGTGGGCAAATAATATTGTTCATCTTCTGTGACTCATTTGAGGGTTACCACAAAAATGGGCGTTGACCAAATACTGCATGCAGTTTCGATCATAGCATTAAGTCAATCAAGCTTGTTAAACCTCTCTATTACTGGAGCGTGTCGCATGTTTGGTACCGGTACAGGTATGCAGAGATTGGTGTTTCATGTACCGCACATGTGGGCTTTGTATCTCTGACTGCTGGTATAGTAATCTGTGAATGTACCTGCATGTTTCTGTCGAAGCTGATCTGGACATGGTGCTCACACTACACACTTCTCAGTCTTTCAGCCAATCTTTTGTGAAGAGAGTTTGCTTGTAAGTACTGTATTCTCAGCTGCTATGATTCGAAGGCTTCCCTTTTTGATAATCATGAGATGTTACAACTTGCATCTTGCCAAATGTGGTCAATGTTGAACCAGATAGACAGTGTTATAGCAACTTCCACCCTGTCCTTGAATTCACTTGGGCTATCTCTATCACCTCTCTCCCCTTGGTTAATATCCTTGGCTCCATCATAGGTGACAGACGATCGACTGACACCTACTGTAAACCCATTGACTCCCACAGTTACTAGCTTACTAATGCTTTTCACTGTACCTCGGTACACATAACGATAAATGACACCCATAACTAAACTACACCTTCTTCCACCCTCCCTCTAGTAACCATGCCACCCCCACCTCTCAATGTCTCCATTTCCACAGCATCTGCTCCCAAGATGAGACCTTCCTTCGTGGGACATCCCAAATGTCCTCTTTCTTTAGTAAACACGGTAGCTCCTTGGTGCCCTGGAATAGATGGATCCATCACTGTGGTCTCCTCTGTCCCATTGTTTTGCTCTTGTTCTCCCCCCCCCCCCCCCCCCCACCACACACACACACACACACACACACGATGGAACAGGATTAGAATTCCCCAGGGCTTTTGCCTTCACCCCACCAGACTCCGCCTCCAACAGATCATTCTTCAGCATTTCCAGCACCTTCAACATGATCCCATCACTAGCCACGTCTCCCCTTCCCACCCTTTCCCACTTTCCAGAAGGGTCTGAAGAAGGGTCTCGACACAAAACATCACCTATTCCTTCTCTCCAGAGATGCTGCCTCACCCGCTGAGTTACTCCAGCTTTTTGTGTCTATCTTCCCATACCAACTGTTCCGTTCTGAGCTTCATCCATTGCCAGATTGAGACCACATACAAACTGGAAGACCAGCAACTCGCATGGACATTGAATTCTCCTATTTTAGGGAACAAACCAACAACTATTCGTTCCCCTTCCCCCCCTATTCCATTCTACCTTTACCCATTCCTCTTATTTCCCATTTCACACCTCTTCTCTCCTTATTTCTTATCTCAGATTATTTTGTCGTCTTCTCGCTTCTGGCCTGTGTACACCCACCTGCCCATCAGACCTCCATTACCGTTATCCATGATCACCTACCAGGCATTGCCCTGCCCCCATTATGCTTCCAGCTCCCCCCCCCCCCCCCCCCCCATTACAATCAGTCTGAAGGGTCCCGACCTGAAACATTGCTTATCCATGTTCTCCAGAGATGCTGTCTGACCCGCTGATTTATTTTTAACCCGCATCTGCAGTTCCTTGAGTCTATGTCAGATAGTTATGAACCTATGCTTTAATATTAAAATTGCTACTTTTATAATTCATTTAATGTATGTGGGCTTGTGGCATTTAATTGCCATTCCAAATTGTTGTCAGTACGTGACGGCCTGAGCTATAGAGAAAGGTTGAGCACGTTCGGACTCTGGTCCTTGGAGTGCACGAGGATGAGGGGTGATCTGATAGAGGTGTACAAAATCATGAAAGGAGTAGATTGGGTAGACGCACAGAGTCACTTGTCCAGAATAAGGGAATCGAGAACCAGAGGACATAGATTTAAGGTGAGGGGGGAAAGATTCAATAGGAACCTGATGTGTAACTTATTCATGTAAAAGGTGGTAAATGTATGGAACGAGCTGCCAGAGGAGGTAGTTGAGGCAGGTACTATTGCAACATTTAAGAATCATTTAGACAGGTACATGGATAGGCCAGGTTTAGAGGGATATGGGCCCAACACAAGCAGGTGGGACTTGTGTAGATGGGACATGTTGGCCGGTGTGGGCAAGTTGGGCTGAAGGGTGTGTTTCCACACTATATCACTCTATGACTGCAATTGGCCTTGAGAAAGTGGTGGTGAGCTGCTTGCCTGAACTGCTTTAGTACTTCAGGTGTAGGATTACCGCGATGCATTTTCTGTCACTGCCACAAGTGGCATAATGGCTGTTTATGTTGCATTATTGTACCAGTCTCTCCCTTGTGGCTTTCTGTTACCAGTGACATGATTCTGGTCTGCTGTCGAGGATCCTGCCTTACACGTACAGGCAATATGCCTTTTCCTTGTGCAGGCAAAGATTTCATAGCTCTGAACCGCCCTGTTTACAATTGACGATATACATTATATTGATAGCAACGTTTCCCACCAGTATCGCATTTCACATTGAACTTATTCATGTGACCTGGGCTTCAGATCAGAGCTCCTTCTGTACCTGATGCCTTTATACACCATTAGCACTGGCCAACGTTCTTTCATGCTTTTGCATGCCATCGCCATTTTTGGCTTCAAATCTGCATGCAAGCTCAATAATGAAATCGTGTGAATTTAATAATTCATTTTAAATTTGTATCATTGGTAAACAATGCAAAAACTTGATCCAAGAAGGTGCCAAAAGAGGTGCTAAGGAGGGTTCATTAACACAACCATATAATTACTGAAGGATTAGAGTGCTTCAGCAATGTCTCTATCACTGAAAAAAATATTTTTATCTTGCCATAATGCCATATATATCCATGCCGATCACTATTGCTTCCTTATATTTTTGCAAGTCTTTGTTTTGAGCAGACATGTTTCCCTCACTTGTCCTCACTTTCAACAATATTGGTTTACTTTGCTCAACGTCTCCATCCTTTCTACACATGAAAGTTTAGTTTGTGTCAAGATCTCATAAATCTTGGTTTTGCTGGATTGGATCGGAGCTACCATCTTCACGAGTCCTGCATAATCAATTAAAAGGCTCGTGCGGGACAATCACCGGTCATCGCTCTTTATCCCACGGCTTCCATTCCAAATGTCCAAGTTGTCAAGTTTCAGACTCACGCCTGCAACCCCAATATACACTTGCTCATTGCATTTGCTGACTTGGTAACTTCAGGCATCAGAGTGGGGCAGGTAGGAGGGCCCTGCCTCACAGTGCCTCACACTTGGGTTCCATTCTAACCTCAGGTGTAGTCCGCGTGGAGATTGCACATTCTCCCTGTAACCATGCAGGTTTTTACCAGCTGCTTCAATCTCCTCCCGCATCCCATGGTAATGTTAATGGGCCACTGTAAATTATACCTAGTGTGCAGGTGAGTGGTAGGATCTGGGGGGATTTGATGAGAATGTGGGAATAAATGGTTGGGATGAATGTAGGATTAGTGTAAATGTGACATTAACAGGTCAGCATCCGGTGACATTAACAGTCGAAAGGACATCCGGTGGCGCTGTTACTAGCTGCCTCCGCCCACGGTCTGGTTGTCTTTTTTAATTTTGTTATGTTGAGAGTGTGTTTTTTTTGTTTTTTTCAGTATTTTATGTGGGGGGGAAGCGGGTAGGGTAAGGGGCGAACCGTCCTTCAGTCTCTTCCTGGCGAGGATGCGGCTATTATCCGAGTTGCGTCCTTGCCCCCCTGCCCCCCACGCGGCCCACCAACTGGATTGGCGCAGCCTTTCCTGCCGGGACTGGACCAGAACTTCAGCAGCGGCAGCGCTGCGCTCGATACATCACGGAGCGGGCGAGGCCTTACCTGGGATTGTCACTTGGAGCTCCGGAGTGTTGGAGCTGTGGGTGCAGGGCTCCCAACGTGGGTGGCGCTGACTTTAACATCGCGGAGTCCTGGGACCCTTTGCCGGGGGTCGCCAGTGCAAATCTCCGCCCAGCGCAGCCTGTGGACATCGGGAGCCGCGGACTCCGGTGGAAGGTGGGAGGTGGCTGATTCTGAGGTCCAGGCCGCTGAGGATGTTCTCCCGTTCGACATTGGGGTTCCATCGTTCCCGCGAGGTGCCCTGAACATTGACTGCACGTGGCGGCGACTACGGGGTGCTTGGGAGGACCAGACCACGGGTGAACATTGGGGAACATCGGCGAGGAGGTTGATTGGACTTTGGTTCCTTGCCTCACAGTGGGGAACGTTGGTGCCGCTGTGGGGATGTTTGTGTTGTGGACTACTGTGTTCTGTGTTTTTGTGGGTTTTTATTATTTTATTTTTTGTATGACTGTAAGGGAAAGAGAATATCATTGTCTCTTAATTGAAAACAATGACAAGAAATTAAATCAAATCAAATCAAAGCCCTGTCTCTGTGATGTCTCTCTCGATGGAAGTTTCATTCCTCTTCCACCTCTATCTCCTCACCATTCTCATGTACAAGGCCCAGTGTATTTATTGTCTGTTATATATACGGTAAAACTTTATTCATCCCCGGAGGGAAATTGTTCTGCCAATATGTGTATTAATAAGTAGAGAGTATATAACGAATGCATGAGGAATGCTGTGTAATCAAAGCTGCACCTGGTTTATTCAAGGTTCTCAAAGTGAGACAAGTCGTGAGTCAATAGTGTTAAAGAAGGAACTGCAGATGCTGGAGAATCGAGGGTTACACAAAAAGCTGGAGAAACTCAGCGGGTGCAGCAGCATCTAAGGAGCGAAGGAGATAGGCGACGTTTCGGGTCGAGACCCTTCTTCAGTCTGAAGAAGGGTCTCGACCCGAAACGTCGCCTATCTCCTTCGCTCCTTAGATGCTGCTGCACCCGCTGAGTTTCTCCAGCTTTTTGTGTAACCCGTGAGTCAAGAGTGTTTTATTGTCTTATGTCCTAGATAGAACAATGAAATTCTCACTTGCTGCAGCACAACAGAATATGTAGACGTAGTACACTGTAAACAATATGATAAACACGAGAGAAAAAAAAAAGTACAGAGTGTATATATACACACATACTCAAAAAACAAACAGTAGTAGTGCTCAAATACATCACGTGGTGACATTGAATCTATTTTCATAAATTGCATTTATCTAATCTTTGTCTCCAAATTTGAGGAAGGACATTCTTGCTATTATGGGAGTGCAGCGTAGGTCACGAGGTTAATTCCCGGGATGGCAGGACTGTCATATGTTGATATAATGGAGTGGCTAGACTTGTATACTCTGGAATTTAGAAGGATGAGAGGGGATCTTATTGAAACATATAAGATTATTAAGGGATTTTACACGCTAGAGGCAGTAAACATGTTCATGATGTTGAGGGAGTCCAGAACCAGCGGCCACAATTTAAGAATAAGGGGTAGGCCATTTAGAATGGAGATGCTATATTTAAGGGGGAGTTAGATGTGGCCCTTGTGGCTAAAGGGATCAGGGGGTATGGAGAGAAGGCAGGTACGGGATACGGAGTTGGATGATCAGCCATGATCACATTGAATGGCGGTGCAGGCTCGAAGGGCCGAATGGCCTACTCCTGCACCTATTTTTCTATGTTCTATGTTCTATGAGGAAAAACGTTTTCACCCAGAGAGTTGTGAATCTGTGGAATTCTCTGCCTCGGAAGGCAGTGGAGGCAAATTATCTGGATGCTTTCAAGAGAGAGTTAGATAGAGCTCTTAAAGATAGCGGAGTCAAGGGATATGGTGAGAAGGCAGGAACGGGGTACTAAATGTGGATGATCAGCCATGATCACAGTGAATGGCGGTTTGCTAGGGCATATGTTGCTCGTCTATGTATTAGTTTCGCTGTCATCCTGGGGAATTTCATTGTCTGTTTAACTCGTCAACACCGAGCCCACAGCTCACAGAAGACCGTTTCCTTGACCATTGTAACTTTTTTGCATATCTTTTATTCATTTGTTCTACACCTCTCTACATCATCGTCAATATCTCTTGTTTCCCTTTCCCCCCCGATTCTGTCTGCAGAAGAGACGTCACCTATTCCATTTCTCCAGAGATGCTGCCTGACCCGCTGAGTTACCCCAGCTTTTTGTGTCTACCTTCCTCCAGTGCTCTTTGACACTTTGACGAGTGAAATTGACTCATTGTTACCAAGTCTTGTCATCTACTCATTCCCACTGTCCACTGCATATTAACTGTGTCTGTACTTAACTACAGTGGTCAAGGTCCCTGTCAATAATACAATGTGTGAGGTGCATAGTTGGAGTCCTCACAGATGGAAATCTTTTTGAAATCACCGATATTATAAGAACAGGGATAAAAAGCCTGAAAAATGTGACACCTTGTTGAATGGGGATGTAATCTGAGTCTTTAACCATGTACCAAGCCACAGATTCCTGCCCCCCTGGTTCCCTGAAGCTAATCTTGTGCATGGAATATAATGCCCTCAAATTCAACATGATTGATTCCAAGGTTTTTGAAAGTAATTAAAATAAAAATAGACCTCGATTTTTATATGACAGCCTCCCATTTAATCTAATACATATGCCACAGTCTTTAAATCGTTCTCTGTACAATGTTGGGTCAAAAAAGACAGAATTATTTCCTCCAGGGTTGCCGGTTATGAGAATTTATCCTTGCAATTTGCTCCTTATCCATCTGAATGACATTGTGTTGTTGAATGCAAAGGTCTTTCATAACTGAAGCCAGAAAGCAACTAACATTAGGAAAGAAGAAATCCATACCACAGGAATTGTTCATTCAATCTGCGTCTATTATTTTTTTGACCGTACTATAAAAACCAGAGATGTACTGGGAAAAATGTTCTTCAATGATGTAGTGTCATTGTTTATTAGCGATTCCCCTTCATCAAATTCCCACTTCCAATCACATGGATCCATAGAGTCTTAAGGGCCTGTCCCATTTGCCGATTTTTTTGGAGACTGCTGGCATCGTTGACTGACGTATCAGGTCCCAGAAAAAGTTGCGGCGTGATGACGTACTGACGCGCGGTGTTTCCTCAAGTGTCGCAACATTTTTTTGGTCGCCGCTGGATTTTGAAATGTTCAAAATCTTTTGGACGACCCTGATACGTCAGTCAATGACGCTGGCAGTCGCCGGAAAAATTGGCATGTGGGACAGACCCTTTAGAATCACACAGCACAGAAACAAGCTCTTTGGCCCAATTAATCCATAACGATCAAGATGCCCCATCTAAGCTAGTCCCATTGGCTCGGATTTGGTTCATATCCTTCTAAACGTTCCCTATCCCTGTACTTGTCCAAGCGTCTTTTAAATGTTGTTATTGTACCTGCACTAATTTCCTCCTCTGGCAGCTCGTTCCATATACTTGCCACCTTCTGAGTGAAAAAGTTGCCCCTCACCTTATAGTTCACCTTAAACCTATGGCCTCTGGTTCTTAATTCCTCTACCCCTGGTATATGGGCACACCTGTCAAACTCTGATTCTCAATCCAAAAACTCAGTCACATCTTGATTGTTGTCCCCCTTTCATCCGTTACATAGAAACATAGAAATTAGGTGCAGGAGTAGGCCATTCGGCCCTTCGAGCCTGCACTGCCATTCAATATGATCATGGCTGATCATCCAACTCAGTATCCCGTACCTGCCTTCTCTCCATACCCTCTGATCCCCTTAGCCACAAGGGCCACATCTAACTCCCTCTTAAATATAGCCAATGAACTGGCCTCAACTACCCTCTGTGGCAGAGAGTTCCAGAGACCCACCACTCTCTGTGTGAAAAAAGTCCTTCTCATCTCGGTCCTATAGGATTTCCCCCTTATCCTTAAGCTGTGACCCCTTGTCCTGGACCTCCCCAACATCGGGAACAATCTTCCTGCATCTAGCCTGTCCAACCCCTTAAGAATTTTGTAAGTTTCTATAAGATCCCCTCTCAATCTCCTAAATTCTAGAGAGTATAAACCGAGTCTATGCAGTCTTTGTTCATAAGACAGTCCTGACATCCCAGGAATCAGTCTGGTGAACCTTCTCTGCACTCCCTCTATC
This sequence comes from Raja brachyura, assembly GCA_963514005.1. The sequence continues at coordinate 10,192,360 of OY740800.1, read as the reverse complement.
GCAATAATGTCCTTCCTCAGATTTGGAGACCAGAACTGTACGCAATACTCCAGGTGTGGTCTCACCAAGACCCTATACAACTGAAGTAGAACCTCCCTGCTCCTATACTCAAATCCTTTTGCTATGAAAGCTAACATACCATTCGCTTTCTTCACTGCCTGCTGCACCTGCATGCCTACTTTCAATGACTGGTGTACCATGACACCCAGGTCGCGCTGCATCTCCCCTTTTCCTAATCGACCACCATTTAGATAATAGTCTGCTCTCCTATTTTTGCCACCAAAGTGGATAACCTCACATTTATCCACATTATACTGCATCTGCCAAACATTTGCCCACTCACCCAGCCTATCCAAGTCACCTTGCAGTCTCCTAGCATCCTCCGCACAGCTAACACTGCCCCCCAGCTTAGTGTCATCCGCAAACTTGGAAATATTGCCTTAAATTCCCTCATTCAGATCATTAATGTATATTGTAAATAGCTGGGGTCCCAGCACCGAGCCTTGCAGTACCCCACTAGCCACTGTATGATGAAGTGCAGAACAAGCCAGTCTTCCCAAATCAATCCTTTTCAAAGGTGTAACATTTAATTAGGAAAGGGAATAACATTTGGAACCAAAGAACAAAAGCAAAATAAACTCAAATCCTGAAGTCAATGATCTTGAGAAGATCTTTTACAAACTCTGATGTGCACTCCATGCTATTGCAGTGCCATAACCTCCATCATACACTGAGTTCTACCAGGATAGATGAAGAAGTAATTAACAGTAGGGCAGTGGGCAGGTGCTATAGACCTGCACGGGAAGGTAGACGTCCCCGCCCCCACAAGTCTCGGGCAGACGGGGCTCGTCAGCCTGGGAAGGCGGTCCATCTAGGAGAGGGAAAACTCTGATTTAAAACCTCCACTGCCGTGTGGCCATATCCAGTCATGGAAAAGGTTCCAGGAGTAAACCTCAAGAAAACCCGGAGTCGGAGCCCCTAAGGCAGTTTGTCGTTGTCTACAACCTCGCTCTGGCAGCTCCTGCGACAGCGTTGGTGCCAAACTGTAACGGCCCTGCTGTTCCTTTGGATCGATGAGCGACGTGGAGACGGGGACTGCATGGGCAACAGCCTGTCTGTCCTCCATATGACATCGATCGCCCAGGCTTGCATCTGACCAGGATGCATCGCCCATGGTCAGTCATTACCGAGGGGGGCCTACAGTTAACATTTAACATTTTCCAAGTGCTGGACTCTAAACAAATCTGAGTTTCCTAAAGTGAATGACTGTTTCAGATACACAAAATCAAGTTAATTTTTTTATCTGAAATAAAATAATTAAATTTAATCCAAGTTTCGTTCACTTGCACAATGTGCATGAACCTCTGTTTTGAACAAATGCCATCAATTTTGCACATCCTGTGAATCTATGTATAATTTTAACTGCATCAACAGTAGCTAATATGGAAATGAATGCAAACATTGAAATGGTCCATGCTAATTATACTCAAATCAATTCAGACCTCATCCTTTTTGCTGCTAAAGAGGTCTTTCTGAACATTCAAAAGAAATTGACCGAATTGTGTTCACCTGATGCAATGAATGGTCCTTGAAAAGTGACCCAAATGGCAACATTTATTTAAGATTCCAATTAAACCAAATATGGTGATTAAAACAATATGTGTTCCAGCAACAATTCCTTGTGCTGGCAAGGTGGAATTTATTTCAAACATAGTTTGCTGTTTGCAGAGTAACTATATATTATAGAACACTGAATGTTTGACCTTAAACTTAAAGCCCCCTTTATTTATTTCAGGAAAATACTTATATCTCTATTAATATTTACAGTCCTGTCAATGATATTGTAGCAACTTTATCTGATGAAATGTAGAACTTAAAGTTTTTTGTTTTTTTTCTGACTTTTATAATATTCCTTTGTTTAAAGGTTCTATGCTACAGAAGAATGCCAGGTAGTATTATAGATTCGTGTTTCAATGTCTGTCAATGGCAACAAGGATAAGTTATTTATTTCTCCATCTCGCTCCATAGAACCTGGTAACTGGCCTTCACCCCTTCTCTGGCACTCAGAACAATTCTTTCCCAAGTCAAATCGTACACCACCACTTTTCCTACAGATCTGACTAGGAGAGCTCCTCTCATTCCACGCCAAGCAAGATCTTGCTACTGGTTAGGGAGTTCCAGTCATGAAGCATCCTGCCAAATGTCTTTAAAAAAAAACACAAAGTGCTGGAGTAACTCAGTGGGTCAGGCAGCATATGAGGACACGGATAGACGATGTTTAAAATCAGGACCCTTCTTCAGTCAGAGGAAGGGTCTTGACCCAAAACATCGCCTAACCACGTCCCCATAAATGCTCTCTGGCTCACTGAATTACTCCAGCACTTTGTTTTTTTAAATTTGTAAATCAGCATGTGCTTTTCCTTGTGTCTGCCAGATGAATGGACAGTCTGCTCAGGAACCCATCCAACCAGATCCTTCTTCAGCCACCGAGTCTCGAGGACCTTAAGTGCAGACTACTGCCTGACTGTATTGTGGCCATAGGCGCAAACTATCCAGTGAGACACAGATTTCACTGCTTAGTCTGAAGAAAGGACTCGACCCGAAACGTCGCCTATCCATGTTCTCCAGAGATGCTGCCTGACCTGCTGAGTTACTGCTGAGTTACTCCAGCACTTAGTGTCCTGGCCAGTATGTTTTATGACTATTGTATATCATTGTAAAGATGAGGTCAAGGAAAGAGCGTTTACGTCGCGGCCCTGTTTCCATCAATCTTTCCGCCACCACTCACGAGAAGCACAAGACAGACACCATCGAATGCAGATGCCGAGAAGTGTGCTCTGGCTGAACAACTTCTAATCTTGTGTGTGGACTCGATAAGAAGATTTGAAAGATAGGGCAGACGTAATGGACAAGCTCTTCAAATGTGAACATTCTGACTTCCTTTGCAGGCAAGATAAACAAATATATTTACAGCAAATATACAAATCAAGGAAACTCACCCACCGTCTAGCAATTGCAACGATGTCAATACAGGAGGGCTCTATATGGGTAATCTCACCAGTTTCATCATTTTTCACTGTTGTAATCAGGTATGCACTTGATTTGAGTTTTTCAACATTGTTTCTTGGACAACAGTACATGAATTCGAGTTACTTTGCTGTGAAACACTTGTGACACTATGCTCTTAAATTCATAGTATTTATAGTATTTAAAATGGATACAGAAAATATATGAGATATAAACAGTAAACACTTTAAACACTCGGCAGGTCAGTCAGCACCTATGAAGAGAAACAGAGCTAATGTTTCAGGTAAAAGATCTTTTGCCAGAATTAGTAAAGAGAGAAAGCACGTTGATGTTATGTTGCTCTATAGGGCATGGGTATGATGGAGAGTATAAAGAGAATATCTCCGTTAAAGTAAGGCTAGAATCCACTGTGGGGGTAAACATGGAATCTCCTGGTTGATCGATTAATGAGGGGAGAAGAGGAGAAACGTTGGGATAGTCCCAGCCTCAATTATCTCCTCTGGCAGCTCGTTACATACACCCACCTGTGTGAAAAAGTTACCCCTCAGATTCCTATTAAATCTTTTCCCCTTCACCTTAAACCTATGTCCTCTGGTCCTCGAGTCACCTACTCTGGGCAAGAGACTCTGTGCATCCTCCCGATCTATTCCTCTCATGATTTTATACACCTCAATAAGATCACCCCCTCATCCTGCTGCACTCCAAGGAATAGAGTCTCGGCCTCAATCTCTCTCTAAAGCTCAGACCTTCTAGTCCTGGCAACATCTTCGTAAATCTTCTCTATACTCTGAGAAAGAGAGAAAAGGAGAGAAAGAGATTAAAAGAGAGTAAAAGAGAGAAAGACAGAAATACGGTGTAAAAAAGAGAGAGAGAGAGAGAGAGAGAGTCGGGGTGGGGTGGTGGAGGGGGGGGGGGGGCATAAGAAAGAGAAAGAGAAAAGGAGAGAGAAGAGAGAGAAGAGAGAGACAGACAGACAGACACAGAGAGAGGGCAGAGAGAGAGAGAGAGAGAGAGATACAAAACAAACATGAACATTTTGTAGCCAGAGATTTTAAAGACAAAATATACAAAGCTGCAAACTGCAGAGCTTAAAGGAAATACCCAGTAGAGATTACAGGATTGAGTTGCGATGCTAAAAAATGAATAATTTGCATTTATGTGGTGCAATTCACATCCTTTTCAGAAAGTCAAAGCAGTCGGTAGCTAAACAATAACCTTGAAGAATTAAAAAACAGCAAATGCTGAAACCCCTCCTCCAGTCCGGCAGCATCTGTGAAAACAGAAAGAGTTCACATTTTGAGTTGAAGACCCTTATTGGTTATTGATGGAAGAAATGAGGCATCCAAACCGAGAACAAGTTCTGATAAACACCGATGTGTTAATGGTGAAATAATCCGTGATGGTAATAACGACTGGGAGGCAAATATTGGCCATGACACCGGGAAGAACGTCCCTGTTCTTCTTCAAACAAATCCCATATGATATTTTACATCCACCTGAGAGAGAATGGGAGCCTCAGTATAATTTCCAATATAGAATAGCTGCCACCTAAAGAATATGAAATGTCGTTTTTTAGATTTGTTCATAGTTGCTTAGGTTTAATTTTTACCATTCAATGCCCCAGTTTAGGTTTAAATAGAAGACAATGCACAGGTCATTGGGAATTACAAAGCAGGCAACTTTTTGGTGTAGGGAGGAACTGCTGATGCTGGTTTAAACCAAAGACGGACGCAAAAGGCTGGAGTAAATCAGCGGGACAGGCAACATCTCTGGAGAAAAAGAATAGGTGATGTTTCGGGTCGAGGCACTTTTTCAGACTTGGTTGTGTGAAGTAAATTTAAAGAACACTTGATTGAAGCTTCAATGGTTTATCTCTGTTATCTGAGCCTCGGGATTGTGCTATCGACTACTTATGGAAGTTGTAAATTCCTGGCATTCAGATCAGCCTCGAATCATTCTAGAAAGGGACTTGTGAACAAGATTCATTTTGTGATATGAAGAGAAGAAATGCTGATCGTGTAACAGATTGAACAGCACTCTTCCACATTACCATAATGAGCTATTCAGTAACTTATACAGGCACTGTTACAAATACAAATGGTTTGCTTTTGCTTGTAGACTCATCTTGTTTCTACAATGACCATCACTCATCTCTATACACTGGAGCATTTTCAAGATATGCCAAAGAAAATGATTTGTCTCCTCTGTTACTGTATTTATTTCCCAATGAACAAGAAAGTGAAGTATTTTACTGAAACCTTAACATCTCTGACTGGCATATTCCTGTCAGTTATCAGTTGGAGCATAGCTGTCCATTGACGTTTTATGATATTTAGTTTAAATTAGTTCAGTTTGGAGATACAGTGCGGAAACAGGCCCCTCGGCCCACCAAGTCCACACCGACCAGCGATCCTCCCACATTAACACTGGGGACAATTTACAATTTACACTTATACCAGCCAATTAAGCTACATCTGTACATTTTTGAAGTGTGGGAGGAAACCGAAGATCTCGGAGAAAACCACGCAGTGCCGCCCCTAGAATTTGGTGCAAAGATGAATACAAACTTAAGTATTCATATCCTGATAGAATTCCCATTACTTCAATAGTTAAATTACAACTTCAAATCTATCATTTATTTACCAGTTATTGGCTTATTCATCATGACCATAACAATCAAGCAATTTAAAAAGGCTTTTTATAGCGTTAATAGTTTAAAAATGGAGAATGGTCTATTGTTGGCTAATCAGGTTAACGACAGGCTAGTTTAATGTCTGGCACTTGTCCCAGTTGTTCTACTCTGTACTCAATGAAAGTATCAAAACATGAGCGATAGGTGCAGCACAAGCATAATGCGATACCAAGAGCACAACACCGCAGATGCGGGAAATCTGAAAAGTAAAAAGAAAATTGTGAAAACGCTCAGCTGGTCAAGAAAGAGGGAAGTGAGATCCATGGATCAACACAATTGATGGAAAGCACACAGTGCAATTACATTGAATGGCAGGCAAAATGTGTAGGAATGGTCTGTAGATGCTGGTTTAAACCGAAGATAGACACAAAAAGCTGGAGTAACTCAGCGGGTTAGACATATCACTTACCTTTGTGAGTTTAAGAGGGAGTTAGATGTGGCCCTTGTGGCTAAGGGGATCAGAGGGTATGGAGAGAAGGCAAGTACGGGATACTGAGTTGGGTGATCAGCCATGATCATATTGAATGGCGGTGCAGGCTCGAAGGGCCGAATGGCCTACTCCTGCACCTAATTTCTATGTTCTATGTTTCTATGTTTTTCTATGTTTTCCGTTTTCTGTTCTATTTATCTTCAGGGATTTCTCAGCATTTTAATGGGGGATTTTTGGCCATTTTCTACAGAGGGTAATTTTATTTTATTTCCCTTGTTTTTCTTTAAACCCTACTACGTGAGGCGACGCAAAAACATGAGAAAAAGACTTGCAGTAAATACAAAAGGGGATTAAAAAATATTTGCTTGCCGTGTGAACAGAAAAGGGTGTGTTTGGGGAGAGATGGACGGATCAGAAACCAAGAAGGAAATGTAGAGGCCATGGCTGAAGTACTAAGTGAGGACTTTACATCCATCTTCACCAGGGAGGAAGATGTTGATGGAGTTCCACAATGGAAGATGTAATTGAGATTCAGGATGGGTTAAAAAATGCTAATGAGGAGCTTCTACAAAAGCTAAATCACCTAATCCAAATGGGATGCAAAATGAGTTCATAAGGGGAAGATGGTGGAGGCGAGTACTCTCGCTACATTTATGAAGCATTTGAACAAGCAAATGGCAAAGACATAGTAGGCTATAGACCAAGTGTCCGTCTGAAGAAGGGTCTCAACCAGAAACGTCACCTGTTCCTTTTCTCCAGAGATGCTGTCTAACCCGCTGAGTTACTCCAGCTTTTTGTGTCTATCTTCGATCAAATGCCCGTAACTGGAATTAAAAAGATAATATCTTTTCCAGCTTTCTTTCCCCTACCATAATCAATCTGAAGAAGGGTCCCAACCAAAAAAAGTCACTTATCCATCCTTTCACAGATGTTGCTGGACCCGCTGTGTTACTCCAGCACTTTGTGTTTTAGACAAGATTCCAGCATCTGGAATTCATTGTGTCCCTCCAACATAGATAGGTCTTTGATGGTCAGCATGCTCATGGTGGGCCGAAGGGACTGTTTCAATGCTGTATGACTCTATAAGTTTATGAAGCAAGAATTGAAAGATCAGAGGCCCTAGTCATAATCTTTCAAACATCTATTGATTCAGGTGGTGGTAGACAACTGGAAAATTGCAAATGTTACGCATTTGTTAGTAAAGGCATAATGATAAACCCACTGACTACAGAGCAGTCAGTTTAACCTCAGGGGCAGGGAATGCTCTTGAAACAATAATCAGCGACTGAATTAGCAGTGATTTGGACAAAAATGGATTGGCACGAGAAAGGCAACATGGATATGTTAAAGGCAAACGGTGCCAAACTAACTTGATTTTGATCATGAGGTAACAGAGGCGGGATGTGATGGAAATGCAGTTGACATGCTATATATGGACTTCCATCAACTATTGATAAGGTGGTGCAAGAGTTATCAAGATTGAAGGACATAGAATAAAAGGAGCTGTAACTGAACAGATCGGAAATTGACTAAAAAAAAAAGTTTCTAAATCTTCAGATGACACAGAACGAGGAATCTCGGTGAACGATGGGGTCTGTGCATTCCACCTGAGGAAACAAGAGGCTAACCATCAACTACACGTCACATGGTCTGGACTCCCACTAACACATTGCCCAAACCCTGTCTACCTTGGAGTCACACTCGAACGCTGCTGAACATTCAAGGCACATGTGGAAAATACTAAAGCATAGGTGGGCACCCGCAACAACATATTGAACAAACTCACCACCACCAAATAGGGTGCCTACCCAACAACAGTACGTACTACAGCCTTAGCCCTCTGCTTCTCTGCTGCAGAATACGCCTGCCCTGCTTGGGAGAGATCTACACATGCACAGAAGATTGACTCATCCTTGAACACCAGCTGCTGTAGCATCACTGGGTGCCTCCGATCTACGGACATAAACAACGTCTACCTACTGGCTGGCATCGCTCCCCCAGACATCAGGAGAGCTGTCGCAAGTAGGACAGAGCGTCTGAAACAACTGACAGACGATAGATACCCATGACACAACCTTGTGCCCCCTCCCAGGCGGTTAAAATCCCGTAAGGGCACCCCATTGGAAACAACACCAACTGAAGCTCATCTCCAGATGTGGAAGAACAGACTCGCCACTGTCCCTATTTCCACCAAGATGGGCACAAACCAGCAGCAGAGCGCTGACCACCAGGTGCTGATGGACACTGGCTGAACTGGAGATGTCTCAACCGACTGCGAACCGAGGTCGGGCGGTCAAGGGGGACAATGCACAAATGGGGCTACAACAACCTGTGACTGTGGCACACAGACCCATACAATGCAACACCTACTGCAATGCCCATTGCTGGATAATCCATGTACTACTGCAGTCCTTGCACTTAACACTCCAATAGCACAACGATGTGTACGGCAGTGGCGAGCCACTATATAGCATAAGGACACGAAAGAAGAAGAAGAAACACACCATTCCAATAAGAGGATAGACACAAAATACTGGAGTGACTCAGCGGGACAGGCAGCATCTTTGGAGAGAAGGAATGGGTGCTTTTTCGGGTGGAGATGTTTCATCCCGAAATATCACCCATTCCTTTTCTCCACAGTTGCTGCCTGTCCCGCTGAGTTACTCCAGCAGTTTGTGTCTATCTTTGGAAGCCAGCATCTGCAGTTCCTTCCTACACATTCCAGTCAGTTGTTCGAGAGCCCTGGCTCTTTACGTTAGAGGCAAAGGGTTAATGCCCCATGTTAACCTTAAAGAAACGTCCAAAAATTAAATTGGATCTGTAGCGTGGAATTCTGCTTTTCTAATATAAAAATGGAAAATGTTGGAAATTCATGGTAAATCAGGCATAATCTGCGGGGCATTTATCAGAATGATGTCAGCCAGCAGGATGAGGAACCTTTAGGTTGACGTTTCCTCAAAGACAGCAAATCAAGTAGTAAAAATAAATCATTTGATTTCAATTTATTAGCCTTTTATAGAAAGAAATAGGTTGTACCATATACTGAATAACTTACTAGGATAGATGTTGAAATGTCACATTTAAGACACATTTAAGAAATGAAATTAAAATTATTATTTGAGTTCATGTTTTAGAAGTTCAGGGAATATTTATGAGAGAGCAGAAGGTTTGATATTTCACACGGATTTAGATTTTTAGGCGAGAGAGTTTGTTGTGCCTGAATGGAATAGAATACTTTATTGTCACATGTGACAAGGCACAGTGAAATTCTTTGCTTGCATACCCAATGTATGCTAATAGTTGCCCCATAAATGGCACTGCCAACATTACAAAGTACCCCGTGCTGGGTCCTCCTTTGTTCAACCCCACCCCCCCTTCTCCTGGTGGACCCCCACGCTGGGTCCGTTGTTCATCCCCCCTCCTCCTCCCTCATGGTGGTTCCCCCGTGCCCTCTTCGACCGCCGACATCAACCCCCGAGGCTCCATGGGCCGCGAGGTGCCACCGCCGCAGCCGAGACTCCATTGGCGCAGGCAGGCTTCACCGCGCAGCTACTCTGCAGAACTGAAGTCTTAGTTCCACCTCATTCAAGGAGATTTTGCATTTCCATAGGTTCTTACTATCCAAACATTGCAGAAAAGACAGTAAAGGCCCTGTCCCCCTTTCCCGAGTTACTTCCCGAGTTTTCCCCTTGATTCAAACTTGGAGATGCCGGCTGTAGGTACTCGGGGTTATTTGGTTTACTCGTGGACATTTTTCAACATGCTGAAAAAAACGTCCGGACTTACCTGATGCCCCGAGTACCTACGGCTGGCATTACGAGCCGCTACAAAATCGCTGCTGACATTCTCCGAGTTTAAATCAAGCGGAAAACCCGGGGGAATTCGTGAGTAACTCGGGAAAGTGGGACAGGGGCTTAATAATGCAACCTGTGGAAGAGCAGGATTATCTGACAGCCACATCTGGATTTCCATGTTAAACGACACATCCACAATCGCAGAGGTTTCTCTCCTCTTCAGGGTTGTGACAGTGAAGTCTGATTGTTTTGCCACAGTTACAGTTGCAAATAATGGGGTCACTATCATGTGTGCCATTTCGCACGGCAACTTTGAGAATAAGGTTTCTGTTGTTTCCCTGTTTTACTCTATTTTCTGCTCTTCTAATTCACTCCCTTAATTTCCCTTCTTCTATTACTTCTTGTTTTATTCTGTCCTGTCAGCTGGAAGTTTGCTTGGGTAGAAAATTTAAAAAACAGCCAATCTGAACCCCACTTGAGTCTGAGCTCTATGTTTTTCTTCTTTACTTCACCTGACACAAAGGGACGTGCAGAATAATGTGCCTACACGTTGAATTAACATGTGTAAGAAGGAACTGCAGATGCTGGTTTAAAATAAAGATAGACACAAAAAGCTGGAATAACTCAGCAGGACATCTCTGGAGAAGGAATGGGTGACGTTTCGGGTCGAGACTCTTCTTCCGACATCCTTGGCTGAGATAAACTCCATGCCAGGGACTGTGTCCATTATCCCCCCCCCCCCCCCCCTTGCATTCCCTGTCTCTCCTTCCCTCCCCACCCTAGTCATCCTACTAGTTTCACTGTTGTACCACTTAGTTTCACTTGTTAGCTTCACCCCTTATCACCTTCTCCGCAGCCAACAATGAACCATTGTGGGCTCCACCTTTCCTAGATCATCATTGCTGGCTTTGATTTGTCCTATTGCATACCTTTCATTCATTTGGTTTTTGTACCTCTTTGTATCTCCAGTTTCCCACTCCCCTGACTCTCAGTCTGAAGATGGGTCCCTATTTCTTTTGTCCAGAGATGCTGCCTGACCCGCTGAATTACTCCAGCATTTTGTGTGTATCTTTGGTGTGAATCAGCATCTGCAGTTTCTCCTACACATAACATTTGGAAATTTCTGCTTCAGTTATACAAGGCATTCGGCGAAATCCCATCTAGAATATCGTGTATATTATTGGTCTCTCCATTAAATTTCAGAATACTGAAGAAGGGTCTCGACCCGAAACGTCGCCTATCTCCTTCGCTCCTTAGATGCTGCTGCACCCGCTGAGTTTCTCCAGCTTTTTGTGTAACCTTCAGAATACTAATGTTATTTCAAGCAGTTCATAGAGGGTTTAACAACAATAATACCTTGGATTAAACAGGTTGTCTTACTCTGGCCAGATCTCACACATAACCATCGATATGTAGAAGTGTGAATAGTGACTGAAATACGCTTGATATAAGTGGACAGAATGGTTCCTGAGAGAACCTCAAACAAGGGGGGAGGAGGGGGGGGAGTTAAAAATAAAGGGTCATTAATTTAAGATACATGGAGTGAAATTTGTTCTCTTGGAGGTTTGTAAGTATTTGGAGCTGTCGTCCTGAAAGCGGAGTGGAAATAGAGAACTTTTTCAAATTTTTCAAATCAGGAGCAGAAAGATTTTTGATAAACAAGGGTTGAAGGGTTACCATGGAGATATGGGAATATGATCACATCAGCCATGATCTTGTTAAATGACGGAGCAGATTCAAGAGTTCTACCCTACCCTAGTTCCTGGTTTGTATGTTCGTAACTTAAACTTATTTTACTCCAAAATACTTTTCTTTCCAATTTTACCATGAGGCTTTGGCTGCGACGGCAGCACAACAACTGACATTTTTGCAAAGAATTGAAATCAAAAAGTGCAAACATTGGTCTGCCTTTCTTTCTGTCTCAGACAGCTGTCAGAAATTGAATGTTTATATTTCCAAATGCCTCATCCTGTCTTACAGGTGTGAATAATTATCTTATTATTTCTAATTGTTGACAGAATAATATGATTTTTCTTAGATGGAACTCAAAACAAAATGTACAAGAGCCTAATCATTCTGATCTATTCATTTTCAGTCACTTGCACAAATGCAGTCTATTTATGAAAAGATCTCCATGTGAACTTTACCTCAATAAAAGTTTTTAAATTTGTCGATTAACTTTTTGCCAAATAGTATTAAATTTACTGGACAAATGGCTTGGAAAATAGTACATTGCAGAACAGCTGAATGTTGGTGGGAGGTTTCAGTAACTTCATGATAGGCTCAAATATGCCCTTTCATTATAAATATGGACCCAGGAATTTATATCCTGAAACAATGAACATAGCACGTGGAGTGTGGCAGCAGTGCGTACATGTTCGTATGTAGTTGTGCACAAACATACAGTTCTTTTATACATTGAAGAGCATCAAAACATGATCAAGGACACGGATCATTCGTTTTCTCCCCTCTCCCATAATGCATAAGATACAAAAGTTTGTAAACATGTACAACCAGATTCAGAAACAGCTTCTTCCCAGCTGCTATCAGACTACTTGTACGGCTTGTACTCGCTAGAATTTAAAAGATTGAGGGGGGATCTTATAAAATTATATAATTTTTTATATAAATTATATAAAATGGTATAAGATTATAAAATTCTTAAGGGGTTGGACAGGCTAGATGCAGGAAGATTGTTCCCGATGTTGGGGAAGTCCAGAACAAGGGGTCACAGTTTAAGGATAAGGGGGAAATCTTTTAGGACCGAGATGAGAAAAACATTTTTCACCCAGAGAGTGGTGAGTCTCTGGAATTCTCTGCCACAGAAGGTAGTTGAGGCCAGTTCATTGGCTATATTTAAGAGGGAGTTAGATGTGGCCCTTGTGGCTAAAGGGATCAGGGGGTATGGAGAGAAGGCAGGTACGGGATACTGAGTTGGATGATCAGCCATGATCATATTGAATGGCGGTGCAGGCTCAAAGGGCCGAATGGCCTACTCCTGCACCTATTTTCTATGTTTCTATGTTTTTACTGAATAGACTTCTCATAAGCTAAGGGTGTAGTCCCAATCTCCCAAACCTACCTCATTACCATCCTTACACTTTTAAAAACTCTCCACTTCTGCTCTAGCTGCAACACCATGAAGGTCTATATTCTGCACTCTGGTTACTTTTCTTTTTGGATTGGTATGATCTGATGGGATAGCATGGAAAGACAGCGTTTTCCACTTTATCTCAGTATGTGACAATAATCAAACCAACGCCACGACCAAAATGCATGAGATTTATAAAGCCAATTCTCCTCATTGAACGTGATCTCAAAAACACTGCTACACCAAGATATACAGGACATGAACCAACACATCTATTCCCCGTAGAAACTAGGTCAAGCAATATCTCCAGTCTGAGGAAGGATTTCAACCTGAAATTTCACCTATTCCCTTTCTCCATAAATGCTGCCCGACCCACTCCAGTTTTTTGTGTTTAACTAGGTCTAGGTTTCAATGTTTCAGGCAAGCATCTTCTCAATCTTTTCCCGAAAAATCGCAAGCTGGAATGTTTATCTCCAGAATGAATGGGAAATTCTTCAGCTTCTGTAATTAACACTGCGCAACCAAGATCACCCAACCCTTCATGACAAAGTTACAGTATGTTGATGGTGTTTGTGCATGTGCACAAAGATGACCACAAACTCATGTTAATTCAGCCATGAAAATATGTCGAAGGCGGGACCTCAAAACACTGTCAAAGTCTCTTCAAAATCCTCCAAATCCATGAACTGGGTATTTGAATGAGTACAGTGTCAAGCGAGTTAAGAATGTTTTATTGTCATATATCCTGAAATGGAACAATGAAATTCATACTTTACAGTAACACTACAGATAGTATATAGTGCTCAATACACACCGTATCAAACAATGAAAAGAAGTTCAATATATAAAAACAAACAACCAATATAGTGCAAAGACAAAAACAAAATCCTCAAGTCCCCAGTGCAATTAAGGCTGTTCACAGTCCACAGTTTAGTTGGAGTTCTTAATGTTCAATAGCCTGATGGTTGTTGAGAAGAAGCTGCTCCTGAACCTGGATGTTCCAATTTTTCAGGCTCCCATACCTTATTCCCAATGGCTTGAGTGAGATTAGAGTGTGGTCAGGGTGGTGTGGGGTCTCCAGCGATGCTGACTGCCTTTTCGAGGCTGTGCATACTATAGATCAGTGTGATGGTGGAGTGGTCAGTACCTGTGATGGACCAAACTGCGCTCACCACCTTTTGCAATACGTTCCTGGGCATTCGAGTTGCTGAACCAGGCCCTGATGCAACCAGTCAATGTGGTCTCTACCGTACACTGTAGCAGCTCAAGAACGTACTCGTCGACATACCAAATATCATCAATTCAATTTCCTAAGGCAGTAGAAGCATTGATGGGCATTCTTTGTGAATGCATTAATATACTGGGTCCTGAACAGATCTTCAGAGATATGCACGCCCAGTAACTTTAACTTTTTCACTCTCTCCAACACTGACCCATCGATGAAGATGGGTTTGTGGATCCTCTGCCTTCCTCTTCTAAAATCAACAATCAGTTCCTTAGTTTTACTCACATTGAGAGCAAGGATATTGCTCCGGCACCATTAGGTATGACAATCGGTCTCCCTCTTATACCCTATACTCTGACTCATCATCATCACCGGTCACGGTGGCGCAGCGGTAGAGTTGCTGCCTTACAGCGAATGCAGTGCCAGAGATCTGGGTTCGATCCCGACTACAGGTGCTGTCTGTGGGGAGTTTTTACGTTCTCCCCATGACCTGTGTGGGTTTTCTCCGGGATCTTCGGTCTCCTCCCACACTCCAAAGACGTATAGGTTTGTAGGTTTATTGACTTGGTAAATGTAAAAATTGGCCCTAGCAGGTGTAGGATAGTGTTAATGTGTGGGGATCGCTGGTCGACGCGTACTCAGTGGGCCGAAGGGCCTGTTTCCTTGCTGTATCTCTAAACTAAACTAAATACCAACATGATGGAGTTGTCGGTGAATTTAGAGATGGAGTTGGAACTGTGTCCGACTAAGAAGTCATGGATATAGAGCGAGTAGAGCAGGGGGCTGAGCACACAGCCTTGGTTATTGAGAAGGAGGTTTTGCAGCCAATTCGATCTCTCCCTGGCCAACATTCCCAGCTTCTGGGTTGTGATCACGTTCAACCAACTCCAATGAGGAAGTCAATATGTCTGCATGGCTGAATCCCAGCTCCTGGAGCAAGCACTTGGCTCCAAGCTCTGTCATAGAAACATAGAAACATAGAAATAGGTGCAGGAGGAGGCCATTCGGCCCTTCGAGCAAGCACTGCCATTCATTGCGATCATGGCTGATCGTCCCCAATCAATAACCCGTGCCTGCCTTTTCCCCATTTCCCTTGATTCCACTAGCCCCTAGAGCTCTATCTAACTCTCAAATCCATCCAGTGATTTGGCCTCCACTTCCGTCTGTGGCAGGGAATTCCACAAAATCACAACTCCCTGGGTGAATTTTTTTTTTCTCACCATAGTCTTAAATGGCCTCCCCTTTATTCTAAGACTGTGGCCCGTGGTTCTGGACTCGTACAACATTGGGAACATTTTTCCTGCATCTAGCTTGCCCAGTCCTTTTATAATTTTATATGTTTCTATAAGATATCTCCTCATCCTTCTAAACTCCAGTGAATACAAGCCTAGTCTTTTCAATCTTTCCTCATATGACAGTCCCACCATCCCAGGGATCAATCTTGTGAACCTACGCTGCACTGCCTCAATCATAAGGATGTCCTTCCTCAAATTAGGAGACCAAAACTGTACACAATACTCCAGATGTGGTCTCACCAGAGCCCTATACAACTGCAGAACCTCTTTACTCCTGTACTGAAATCCTCTTGTTATAAAGGCCAACATTCCATTAGCTTTCTTCACTGCCTGCTGCACCTGTAAGCCAACTTTCAGTGGCCGATGTACAAGGATGCCCAGGTCTCGCTGCACCTCCAACCTAACCCCATTGAGATAATAATCTGCCCCTTTGTTCTTGCCGCCAACGTGGATAACTTTCATGATAAGATATTTCCTGGATATTGACAAAAATCTTAAAAAGACATTCTCTCGAAAACATTTAGCATTCCCTCCGTCTCATGGGAATGACTACTCCATTATTCTCAAAGTGCAGAAGGAATATACGGGAGAGTCTCAATGATGGGAGAATGTGGAGACAAAGCACAAACACCAACCGGTGTGCACAGATTGTGCAACTTACTGTCTGTCTCAGATCCCACAGAATCGATGGGAAAACAAGTTAACCTTCCTTCTGAGGGACTGACTAAGAATGAGGCATCAAAACCTAGACAGATTCAAAATATCAAAATATCATAGTTGCCATGCCAGACAAGACTAAATGTTGTATTCAAAGAACTGAGAGCATGAATAATTAATTTAGAACAATGTCAAATGATAGAAATTCATTGTAGTATATATAAAAAATGTTGTGAAATTAGTTATGAACTTTCTTATATTTACTTACTCCCAGTGTCCTGGCTAATATTTATCCCTCAATCGCCATTGCAAAGATTCTTCTGCATGAAATGTTAACTCTGTTTTTCCACAATTGCTTCTTAACCTGCGTCTGCCGGTGTTTAATCACAAGGCGGATTATCTGGTCATTATTAAATTGTTATGTTTGGGAGCTTGCAGTTTGCTAATTAGCAAAACTTTCTTACTCAGAAAAGTTTTATCAAAGTGTTATCAGGCTAAAAATCCATCAGGCGAGAATGAAATGCTCGGAGAAGGAGAAAGAGGTGCAGCGCACAGGCCTTGAACCTGGTGAGACGCAGGAGGAGCCCGGCCGGGAGTCACCCCACAGAGCGCAGTCCCTCCACGCACTAGAGTCTCCCAACCACTGCAGAGTAGTCACTAAGATGGCTGATCCGTGGGCAGTTACTGCTGGGACGCAAGTCGGGGCCTGATCAACCCCGGCTGGGTCGCCTGGGCGAGGGTGTCTGATGTTGTGAGACTGGAAGCACCCAATGACCCCAGGCCACATCACTGAGGATGCGTCCCAGCTCATCTAGAAGATGTATATTTTTCACACTTTCACGTTTAGCAGCTGCAATAATTTGCAAATGGCAAGAGGTATATTCCTTCACTGGATGGTGTTACAGGTTACATGAAATAAAGTTGTTATTTTAAACGTCTAAAGCTGCCATTAAACCATGTCATATATATATTTTTTTCAAGGCACGTTCTTCGGTAAACTGCAGTCCATTACTTTCATTCAGGGATGTGGCTGATTTGGTTGAGAGGATACGCTGCAGAAACAGCAGAGTCTTGGTTCTGGGTTTGGGGAGGCAGATGGAAAGGATCAGGAATGTCAAAGTAGAGGGAAGATGGAGGGAAGGAGGTGACATGGAGACCAGATATCCCAAGTGGTGAAAAGTGCGGACAGATTCCCTCCCCAACCCGCACCTCCAAATTTGGAGTGGGTTAGTTGATCCCATCCAGAGCAATACTGGCCTCACATTGCAGCATCCATATCTTGTAAAGTGCCGAATTATAACGTTAGTATTTTCCACTGGATTATTGAGGAATGCGTTTTCATAAATGTGGAATAAAATTGACTATAACATAATTATACAACAATGTTCAGGACTGGTAACTTATATATCCGCCCTAATACTTCCAAATATACCGAGAAATGTTATCTGTTTCACACTGTTTTATTTATGACACAAGTGTAACCTATGTTATATTGTAGCCAGCTCCCAGCAGGGATTTCACATCACTTGCAGTTATAATCTGACATCTTTGTGTTGAGTGAACATAAAATGACTTGTCACTGACATGAACTGTGCAGTAGAAGTGCACTCAAACTCTGTTGGAGTCAGTGCACAAGTATAAATTCTGCACTTTTCAATTGTTCATTGACAGAAAATATAATCTTAACGTCATTTATTAATAGTCCATTAACTCAAAATATTGATTTTAAAATATAATTAGATGGTGATAGTTTGAAAGTTATTTTTACTGTTTCTTTACTTCATCCACCCAACTGGTATAAGTTTGCTCTTTCAAAACAGAGGCAGTGTTCTGCTTAATCCATTTAACTTTATTTGTGTTTGACCGAAAAGGCATTCTAGCTTGCTGTCACTTCCCATCACAGACAGGAAATAGGATGATCCTGAAGTTACATAATTTGCACCAGTATACAGATAAGATGTGGGTATCAGTCTAATCGATTGTGCGTTATCAGTAAACGTGGTATGTCAGCGATATAGACTCAGTCATATCAAACACAATCTGTTAAATAGATTGTCACCAATTAGCATTCATTGTTGAAGGCAATGGGTATAATTCCCTACAAGTACTGCACAACCAAAAAAACATCAGGGTTTCTTATGTTATTAGATGGCATGTTACTCTTGCAAAAAAAAACTTTTTCACAGCTAGTGTGCAATTAACAGTTGAAGAAACAGATAATTGCTAACAGTAGAAGGCACACAGTTTTCTTAAATAATTTTCTATCTCATCACTGTGATGCTTCAGATTTAAGGGAATATAGCTCAACGGATATTTTAATATAACTCCACAGAAGTGGATATAGACACAAAATGCTGGAGTAACTCAGCAGGACAGGCAGCATCTCTGGGTGACGTTTTGGGTTGAAACCCTTCTTCAGAAGTGGAGGCAAAAGGGACCACAAAAATGGGTGCCTTTCCCGCAGTCGTTATTTACTGTCGTTTAAAAATACTTGGCTAGAAGCAGTATGCTTTTATTGATTTGCTTTTCCTCGTCTCATATTTATCACCAGCCCCCGAACTATGGGCATTTTTAAAGAGTAGCTCTTCAAATCATGCTTTTACCTTCCTTATTGCTGTATTTTGATGTTGCCCTGTAATCATTTCAATTGTACCATTAAATTTAGCAGTTACGACAATGGGATTATTTTAAGACTGAAGCACTATATTTGCTTCCTGATTGTTCAGTGGCTCTGACTTTATTTGCAGATTTACAAACCATTGTCCAAAAAATCTTCATTAAAATTAACTTTGTAACAAGTTTGGAGAAATATTTTAGCGGAAAAACAGTCATGAATATAACTGTGAGAAGAAAATGGAAGAATAGACTGTATTGCTTGCAAAGGCTTCCATTTGTTTATGAAACTAAAATTGGGAAATGAAAGATTGAATTAAGGATTCACAAAGTTTCCTGTTTCTAAATAAATGTATACATGTTTTATCTGACAGTTTTTATTTCTTATCAATTTTACATAGTTTCATACAATAATTTAAAAAATTTAGAGCAAATGTTTTGATGTAATTAACCAAGTAACATTGCAAATAAACTGAAGAATATATGACCAAGCGTCCTGTGAATGTACTAATTGATAATATCCGTGTAAAAAGATTGTTCCCACGTAAAGTCCATCCAATTGAAATACACGTTAGAAAGTCAATGTGGAAAGGGACTAAATCTCGTCAATTGTTTTATTCCATAATTCTTGTCAAACGGACTCCAATATTCTTTCAGAGTTGTTTCCTCACAAATCATGTTTTTTTTAAGATATCTGAAAATGTGGTCAAATGCTTTCCACTGTTTCTCTTTGCTTCATTGTTTCTATTCCTGAAAACCAATATAGTTTCAAAATAATGGGAGAAATAATCCACAAACTGCTCTCTATAGACAAATGGGAAACAATTGAGTACACAAAATATGCTTGCAGTTCTAAGCCCTGAGGTCTGCAGTTGTATTAGCAAGTAAATGTAACAAGTTCTACATTTTCATTACATAAACCCCCCCAAAGTGTTGTTCCTTAAAATCCAAGATGCTTCAGGATGAAGGTCGGGAGGGTGAAAACAACTTAACTACAAGTTGAAAGAAGAAATGAAGGAGGTGAGGAAATCCATGACCAAAGAGTTTTGTTTGCAGGTGTTTGAAACTCAGCAGGGCTACATACTGCAAGATGATTTTAAGAAGACAATTTAGAGGTGCAACACCAATAGCTCGTGATGGAATTGAGGAAGAAGCATTTTAGACAAGAGATGGAAAAGCAAAGTAGAATACATGCCACCAAGTTACAAAGGCAGGCTGCACTGATACATTGAAAGAAATTGTAAATACTGAGAAGTTTGCAATCGATGTACCCAAATAAGTGGAATGACGTGAAGATGGTTTACTTTAGGAGGAGTATGGATTTGTATACAATGAATCCTGAGAAATCCCAATAAAATTAAACCTGTATTTAAATGGGGATATCAATGAGCGAACTCTCAGTATTAAAATTATTATCCTTGTTTCCAAATACGTCCTGTGCCTTGCTCCTTTTCTTCTCTGTTCTGTCTTCCTTCCTTCCTTCCATATCGTACTGTATCTGCACACATACAGTTCTGATATTTTGGACATCCACAAATATAACTATCCACCATGCTCCTTGATTACTTTAACGTTAATTGTTGAAAACCCTTCTCAAAATTATCTTGCCAAACTATTTATTGTACCTTTTTTGGAAGCTCTTTAAAACTGAACTCTATGACAAGGATTTCGGTCAACTGCCTTCATATCTGCTGATGCTGCTCAGAAACAATTATTTCTGTGAACAAAACGCAAGATGATTCTGATAACTCATTGGTAGACATAACTGGAAGTTGCAGTTTGATGAGAATTCCAATGACATTACGAAGAAAGTAAATTAGGGTAAATGATAATATCGAGAGGGACATTTGCAGTGGATGTGAGGTTGAAGGTGTGTAACAAGTCAATTTAAAAGCGTTTCCTTAGGTTCAGCCTAAATCAGCAGCTGGAGCAGGTAAACAGAAGTTTTGTCAAGAAAGTTATTGATTATCCATAACTTTCATGTCTATTAAACAATTGGGTAGCAGTATAACCGTCCTATAATTTAGTTTAACAAGCCAATATACGTACTATAGGAAAAAGTGCAACATTGCATTCCTCACTCAAGAAACATCTTTCTCTCTTTTCATTTACAGTACAAAATGACATGCAGTTATTGTCAAGTCGATCATCCTCAGTGCAATGCTACATTTGGAAACATGTTCCCATTTATTATGAGCTTAAACCAGATAGCATCAAATTAAATCAGATTAACATCTTACCACACGTCTTTCACCCTGAAAATTGACTGGAGATTGCGAGCTTTTTGTTACACCAAGTTTTTTACATTCTTGTTGATATATTGTAGTATGTCTGTTCTGATCATGCACACCATTCGCCAAAGTGAGCTTGCACTCCTAACCAATTATGAAATAATATGTTTGCACCATTGGCATCCATAACTTAAAATTGACACAAAGCCAAATGCAGCACATACAGGGAACAGAGAATCAGTCTATGAAGAAAACGAATCTGTCTTCCATGGGCAATTTATTTACACAGGAGAAATGCACGTTAAAACCATGCTCCAATGCAATTATTCTGCTACATGCTTGATAGCAATAGATTTATAAAACAGGAAACATTTATTCTACTATTATTTTATTTTTCTAAATTTCAGAATTATGACAATGCATACTTTGTTTGAAATAAAGGAATTCAATTGACTTGTTAAAAAAAACAAGCTTGGGCCAAAAAAACGGCTTCCCCAATTTCTATTCAGTTAACATAAATATTCACTTAAATGCAACTGACCTTACTACTATGGCTAATTATAAAGGGCAGATTTTGCTGCAGAAGATGATGTGCGTAGCGGCACAGAAAGCTACACCTAAAGGCAAGCATATGGGTAAACTGATGTGGATGGTGATGTTTCTTGTAAAAACATAAAACTCGAAAATCTTTCGAGGTGCGCATCTAATTAAAAGCGGCATTGTGGGTTAACAATTCATTTTTTGGGGGGTATTTCTCCAGTCAATTTCACATTCACAAATCGCACCCCCTCTTTAACAAAAAAAAACTGTCGCTGCTGGAGTCTTTTTCCTCTTTCTCTCCACAAAGTTCCGAATAGATGATTAAGAAACTGAAACTCTCAAAACAACAAGAGCATTATTAGACATACTGAGGTTTTTGTCCACAGCCTTCCCTCCAGGGACTCTGGAAAAATTTCTTTGTAGCAATATATTATGATTTTAAAAACATACCACGTGGAGCCATTTTCTGCAAAGGAAGCCGAGGCGCATAGAAGCAATGGCGTATTATGGTCCTTGATGGTTTTAACATACATTTGATTCTGCAAAGTGGCAGTGTTTGCTTCAGATTGCGATTATGCGTGTCTAATTCAAATCAGAAATATGCAAGTATATAAAACGCTCATAAATAATAAAATGGCATGGTAAAGTTCGCATATTTAAAATGACTTTGTTCCGCATTGCTGTCAATTTCGCACCAACCCACGGCAAAATGACATTCTTCAAATAAAAAAGGATACATACTATGAAAGGATAATCTGAATCGAACAGGGTGCACTGCATGAAAGGCGATAGGGGAGAAATTTAATGAAACGAATTTGCTCTTAAAGGAAATGATCTTGCGTATAAATTAAACGGCCTGCATAACAATGAAGGTGGCAATACAGCAAACTGAATCAAGTGTTTCGCAAAGCGAGAGAGTGTTCAACATGGGTTTGTTTACGGACAAACAAGGTGGTTGACAGTGCAAACAAAAAGTTCAGAGTTACAAATTCTAACTGAGCGACAATTTTATTTTACACGTTCCCCGGTCCACCCTCCCTCATTCTTGGTTTATGATTCTAGAATGTCCCATTGTGCTTTGTGTAAATCGATGTATGTATGGCTGGTTCCTTTTGTTCATCCCTCGGGTTGTTTAGCCATCAGATCTAATAAATCGTTTCAAACTAGCATTCTTCCAAATAAAAACAAGCGCACTTGAAACTTTAAAAACAAAACAAAGTGCCCATGTCTTCCAGACCACACTCCCTCGAAATTATCTGTAGATTTGCGACCTATCGTGTTTTCTGTTTACATATGACTTTGTAGAATAATGGCAAATGCGAAAAAAGCTATAAACTGTGCCGTCTTGCTTTCTTTCTTCCATTAAGTATAACTTGTTCCAGGTCACCAGCGTGCTTTGAAGACTTGGGGGCTCCCATTACACTACCAGCTGAGAGGCGAAGACTTTGTGAATGAATGAGGTTTGATTGATAAAAAAAAAACGTGACTTTTGTTGTGCATTAACACAAAAACACAAGGGTTGCAAACTTTGATAAAGGAAAGGGGTTATTAAAAATATACACGGCGATTGCACTTTGTTCTTCACGAGATAATATTAACACAGTTCGAAGACTGATAAGCAATGGCGAACTTTCTGTGGTGGCGGGGTTGGGGAGGGGGTGGGAATGCTTTCTCCTGGAAAGGGGGGGGGGGGGAGCGGAGGGGCACCTTTCAGTGACTATGCGTGTGGCATGCTATGCCTCCATATAATCCTTTACACTGCTGCATCGCCTGTTTGCTGACATTTCCTCGGCGGCCCTACAGAGCTAAAAGACAGGAAATAAACATATTTAATGTGACAGGACAATCCACCATCGCTGTCATAAATAGAACCAGCAACCATCACGCTCGTTAACACGCCCAAGTAAATGTTTTAAAGCTGTGGGTACACCGGCTCCTCCCAGCTACCCCAAATTAAAATCGAATTGTTAATTTCGGTCATATTAAAAGTAATCGACTACCAACCGCCATAGAATCAGGAGCATCAGTATTCTGAACAAAAACACATTCCCCCACAGTGCGGATATAAGAAATTAAAAGAGTATTGTGACTGAGGCGAGAAGTTCTTACAATTGCAAGGAAACATTTGTGGTGGTGAAAATAGGTAAACGTGAACGGGAATTTCACTACTCAATTTACTTAAAGGTTCTGAAATCCCTGTTGCATAACTGAGCTCAATAATGTTCTCATGTATGTGGCGGCTATGGACACCCGTCTTATTTCTGACTGTCCATTGTCGGATCCCCTAACATTACATGCCAGAGGTACAATCGGTCTTCTCTTAGGAACTTGTGTTATTTAGCACTTCCTGCAGTAATTTATGGCAATGGCTATTGATTAGTTTTTTTTTCGAGCGTGATCATTTCATTCGCTTCAAGCGTTGACGCCATGTAGTCTGCAGGGGGTGGAGTCAGGAGCCGACGGGCGGCCAGCTTCTTGGGGGTCCTGGTACTGGTACTGGTCCTGCCCTTTTTTATGAATGAAGTGCATCTGCGAATGAGAGGACCGCATGTGTGTGTGTGTGTAAGTGGGGGAGATTTCACCCTGCATTCCATTTCACCCTACCTCGTTAAAAAAAAAATAGGTGTCCTGTTTGAAACTTTATTTTAACGAAACACAATGTTTTATTTCCCCTGCACTTCGATCCGTGCGTAGACTGTCACATTACTGTAAATGTAATTCATTCCTCTCCCCGACGAGGCACAGAGGGGAAAAAAATTATTTCTCCCCCCCCCCCCCCCCCCCCCCCCTCTCCCCACCACCAACAACTTCCCTCCCCATTGTGTACAAGACAGAGGACAGGGAGAAATCCAAATTCCTTGTTCTGAACTGACTCGGCGATCGTGGGAAACTGCCTGCACGTAAAGCAGCGAATTCTTTGTCACTGTTGTTCTTCTGTAATTGATCTCACTTCATATCGTCGAGCGGCGCACATCAAAGTCGGGCACGGCTGTTGGAGGTCGAGAAGGCACATGCGGCTTGTAGAGTCGCGGAGCACCGCGTCTGGTGAAGGCTGAAGATGCTCTCCTCGTGTACATGTATATATATATATAACTAGCACCCGCGCACAAAAATGCACAATGTGTGTATCTGTGTGTGTGAGTGAGGGAGAGCGTTGCACAGGTTAAAATTACCCACCCAACCGGCAAACAGTCAACAAAAAAAACGAAGTTCACCTTTAAAAAGTGTGCATTGCCAAGGTTATCGGAAACACTGCTTTATTGTGCAATGCGTTTTGCAATTTGCCTTTACACAAATGGTTTAATTGAAAGACTGGGGTGAAACACCAGCCCCCCCCCCCCCCCCGCCCGTGCCCTTTGTACAGCGAGCCGCCAATCTGCGCGCTATCGCTGTGGTCGCTCTCTTGCAGCGGGGAGGGGAACCTCCAGAAAAACTGGAAACCTGTCTACGTTTTTCCTTTTTTTTCTGGGTCAAAAAGAAAAGTGAAGTTGGAAGTTCTCCTCCCTCGGAATGCGCTGTGTTGATGGGACGGGGGTGTATTTAAATAACCTGCTGGAGTTCAGCCATTCAGCAGAAGCTTTGTTACAGAGTGCCCGAGGCCGGGACACGTGAGGCATCGCGCTCTCCCCCCAGTCTCGGTGAAGGTTTCATCTGGATCTTGTCCAAGCTGAGCGCTGGGCTTTTTTTTTTCTCCCCCCCCCCCCCTCCCTCCCTCCCTCCCACCCACCCCCTCTGGCCCTGCCTCTTGCCCCCTCCCCTTCTCTCATTCTCAACCCCTCCCTCCCCTCCCTCCTTTTTCCACCCACGAGTAAAGGTGTTTTTTTTTTACCCATTCTCCTTTCGTGGGCAGGACAGGAATAATAGCCCGGAGTAACTCTTTCCCTTTCACTGAAACTCCTGTATTAGCGACTGCTGGGCTCTGTCCTCCCCCCACCCCCTTTCGTTTATTAGTTTACGGTGCATAAACTATGATCATTATTGTCACACTTGGCAGAAAACTGCGGTGCCCCGACTTCAGCCTGTGCCGTCCCAGAAGATCATAACTGGTCCCGTTCACACTCTAAATTCCCATTAAATTACAACACCAGTAACAGCAAGCGGCGGTACCCACTGCATCTTTCTTAGCATCCTGCAATTAGTTGCTCTCGCTTTATTTCTCTTCTCCCGTCAGCTTCTCTCCTCTCTTTCTCTTCTCTCTTTTTTTTGTTTGCCTCCTCCTCATTGCATTCAACGCCAGGGCCGGTGTTAACTGTTCCTTCTTGTGGCAACCTGTTGGGGAAGAGCCACAAGCCGCAATGAGCACACGAGGTGAAGGACCCAGCCAGTCCACGTCTGCCCCGGAACAACCTGCAGAACCACCGCAGAAGAGAGGTCGAGGACGACCCAAGAAACAGCAGCAAGTCAGTATCAGCGCTGTTTTTTTATTTATTATTCTCTCTTTTCCTACGGAGTGAGTGGGAATAGAGCCGAGGATTAGTTTAAAGGCGGTTTTCGTTGTCTGCGCGGTTATAAGTTGCCACCCTTTCCTGATTTCGCTCTTTAGATTCGGTTGCGTTTTAGAGGTTTCGAAAGTTTGCCCGGGAGCCTGCGTAGGGGGGGGGGGGGGGGGGGGAGGATATGTGGCTTTTTTTTCCCCCGCCAGAGTTTTTCTTTTGGTGCAAAGGCAGTTTAGGAAGCGCTGACCTTTGTGTGACTGCGGCGTTAACTCGGCCCGCCACAGATATCGGTCATAATGGCAAAGGGGGTGAACTGTGGGCAATAAAGTGAACGGAGGACGTTTGCCGGAGTTTACCTGTTGCATATTCACGACTTCTCGGGCTTCTGTAACATTCCGGAAAGGCCGGCAGCTTTGTTTTTGTTGTTCAAGTATCACCCATTTAAAAAAAAAGTGATCTGAAAATCCCGCCTAATTTGATGTCTTGTGGGACACAGTCAGACACTCACTCGCCCTCCCGGTCGCGCTCCCTGCCTCTCTCTCTCTCGCTCTCGCCCTTTCTACGTGACTGCCACAAAAGGTTTCCTTTCCTCAAGTTTGGTGAAAGGTCTTCCTCGATCTTCTGCTGCTTGGGGACTGTGACACCATTTGAGCGCGAGAAAGTATATAATTACCATTTCCTCCACATAGCTGCCACTTTCAGGACCGTAGTAATGGACCTTATTTCATGCAAATACATTGTTTCCAGACCTCTGTTTTGAGCGCGGGACTTTATGAAGGCACATTGTCTCTAATTTGCTCACGCACCCCGCACTATGCAAAGGAAATACCCGCTTTTGTGTCAAGGGGCAATATTTCAATGCCAGTACCAACTGGCTGAATGTGTCCATCTTGTTTTTCCTTCTCATTTCCAGCTCTGGTCATGTTGTATTCAAAGGCAGGACGTCCTGTAAGGATCGGTTTATTTAATAATCTGGTCTGTGCCAGGATCAGGATCATGAAGCAGTCAAACGTCCGCTTAGACTTCCCTTCCGCTTGGACTTGACACGTTCTCTTTTCATTAAAACCCCCCCGTGTTGTTGAAAACTCTGCTTGCCGATGGTACAGGTTTGCAGCATCGTTTCCCCATGTTGTGACATTTATATGAATCTGGGTGAAAATATGAGTCGAGGTGTAGATGTCGAGGGTCTGACCGCTTCAACCGGCGAGGCTGAAGGACTTGCATTGGATTCATTAACTGAACTGAATGGTTGGGCAAACCAACTTGAATGGCGATCGCCTGTTGGATATGTACAGCTAGGCCAACACTCAGCGCTTGATGAATTGACATTGCGTTTTTTTGTTTAAAAAAAGAACACAGTTTAACTTGGTTTATATCGCTTCCTTTGGAGTGACGTTCAATATAAGCTGCAATGGTTTTTGATTCTTGTCTCAAATGTAATGCATCGACTTTGTCTTTTTTAGTTCGGTGCAGTTACACAATAGGGGCACGTCACCTCTATTTTCTCAATAAAGCCATTTGGAAATCTCTTTATGAAAATCAAGTCATTAAGTCGTTGATAAATTTAAGAAGGTGTGTATTATTTAGTAATGAGTCCCAATTCTTTCTGAAATCATGGATATCCAATAAAAATGTAACCTATGGTTTCAGTGTTTCATTTGGGTTTTTCCACATTTAAAAAGGAACAGGTAACCAAATTCCAGTGAAATGCTGTTGTTACCAAGCACCAATTTTCTGTATGGAGCTTGTGTACTTTTTGAAATAATCTGATGTATTGGAGACTTCTTTGGGTCTGTATTTAACTGGCCACTGTTCCATATTAAATTATAGGAACCCACTGGACCACCTACGCCTAAACGACCCAGGGGAAGACCAAAAGGAAGCAAAAACAAGGGTCCCTCTAAAGCAGCTCAAAAGGTGAGATTAACTTGGGAACATTTCTGAGCATTAACCACACTCGGAAGACTAGTTTACAAATGAGTTCAATCATTCATCCTGAATACCAGAGGATTTACACCATTTTGGTAATTTGTGTTGTTTGAATCACATTTCCTGCAGTTTGCTATGTCAGAGTAAAGTCCAAGTTTAAAGTAAGAGACCATGACCGCTTCCCCTAGGAAGGATTGTTTTCTGTTTCAATTTTGTGGAAGTTGAGCAGCTTCATGAGAGGGAAACATTTTTGCTTTGTTTTAGTAAGGCCAGTCTAGTGAGCTGCACTGTTTCATCATCGTTTCTTGTTAGCATTGAAGTTGATTCCATCTAGAGAAATGTCTGAACCATAAGCATCTCCTCAAAGATTAGCAAGACTAGTGCTCTTGTATATTTTAAATGTGAGTTCATGGTGAGTACTTAGTAATATCTAATATTAACCTGAAATATGTTGTTGTATCTGCATATTAAACTTGGTGAAAACTTTAAAAAATAGGCATCACTTGTTTGACAATTCTGTTATGGATTGTGTTAACATTCAATGAAATCTCAATTGTGTAATTCTGTTCTATGTCCAATTGTAAATAAAAGTTTAAGCTGTTAATGCCACTTTGGGGGGGAAAACATTGTTTCCATTAAACTTTGTATTGAACTGGGTGTTCCTTGAAATTAGAAGCCCGAAGAGATTTGTCAATTAAGTGTTCTCTTGAAGTCTTGCAGTTGTATTTAAATTGGTAAATGTAACTTGAGCAAGTCATGTATGGTATAATTTGTTATTATGATTTTTGAGGGTACGTTTAACCAGAGAGGAAACAATATTCGTTTAATAACTTTTTTTCTGACTTTAACAAACAAGTATTTTTACCAATGATTTATCCTTTGGGCTTGTTTAAAAAAAATAATGCTCATTTGTATATCAGTCATGCAAAGTATGACCAAGATTCAAGAATGCATCATTTGGGAAGGACAACTTCATTATGTGGGCTCAATATTGCAAAGCAGTATGGAAACTTACAAGGATTCGATCGCATAGATTTTTTTCAGAAATGTGTCACTCCCACTATATCAATGTAGATAAAAGGCTATTGATGTGATTAGTTTAACAGTTGAAACAGAAGGGAAATTGAAAAAAAATGAGGATTTGCTAGGTTCAATTTGTCATTGGGTTTAAAGCTTAAAATTGATTTATAATTTAAGACTTTTGGTTTGGAATCAACAACCTTCTGAAATTAAATCTAATCATTTTTTTCCTTTGGTTAAGTACTATCTTTTCTAAAACTGTATTTGTATAATAGAGTTGAAACCTCTTGGACAGAAATATTGACAGTTTCTTTAGCTCTGATTTCAGAATCCCTTGTCATTTCCTATAGATTATATTTAATACATTGAGTATTGTGTTTTCTTATGTAAGCCATAGTAATTCTACAACAATCTCTGGCAGCAATTATTTGTCCAGTACACCACCAATTACTCCCAGAATTGAACCTATGACACTTTTGTCTTGATGTCTAGCTATTATTTAGCAAGGCAGATCCCTATCCAGGATTTATATATTGTTACATTTATATTATTACTTAACAAAGGGAGGATGACTAAAGAACACTTAATATCCCATTTAATTATTTAAACACGCCGTGTCTTGTTAATTGCATTCGAGTGTGCAGCTTTAATTTCCATTGCACCTACCAGAATAATGTACAAAGGCAGAGCACAAAAGCTCCACCTCGTTTGGTTCAGATCCCATGTCAATTGTCTCCTTGTTTTA
This sequence comes from Raja brachyura, assembly GCA_963514005.1. The sequence continues at coordinate 10,162,635 of OY740800.1, read as the reverse complement.
GATACTTTAATAACCCTAGAGTTCAGGTGACATCAAATCTACATGTTAATTGTTAACAGTTGAGATTTATTAGTAACCGAATCATTTAGTTAGACACAGAATAGTCTGACTGTGCTTGTTAGTTTTCCTGCTGAATTTATTGGATTGATTTATCGACTCTACAAATGGCAATTTGGTGCTACTGTCTCTTGTCTTTTGCATTACGTGATCTGATTTCTGAGGTAAATTGACACCTTTTGATATACAACTGTATTGAGTTTTAGAAGGCCAACAGCTGCATAAAAAGTAAGGTGGAAAATTTAAGTTTAATAGAAGTGGACTGTAGTATAATTTTTAATTTAAATAGTAAAGCCACTTTGTGCATTATTTAATGTCGCTGGGTGTAATTTCCACAAAGATAGACACAAAGTACTGGAGTAACTCAGTGGGTCAGGCAGCATCTCTGTAGGAAAGAAAAGTGGGTGAAGTTTCGCATTGGAGCCCATCTACAAACTCTAACTCCTTGAGTGAATGATCCATTGTCATCAAAAGAAATAATAGACTGATTGTATGCACCATTAGATAGTTGTTAATATTAGTAAATAGCTCAAAACTAGATTTATATTCAGTTTATCCAATAAATTAGTTGTTAATGTTTTCGGTTAAAGACTGAAAGAAGTCGGACTGATCAATGGAGATAATTTGTAGGAATCATTATTGTTCAGTTGTAAACAGCAGACAGTGTTGCATAGTTTATAGGTTAACAAAGCAATCTCTTTATTAGTAAAGGGATGTAATATTTTTCCCTTAGAAAAGGCATGTGAACTTTTACCTTGAGTTGTAATGGGTTCTGTACAAAAGAATACTTAAGCTTGTGAAGATAACATTGTTTTTCCAATTATTTTGTTAGAAAGCTGAGCCCACTGGTGAGAAACGACCTAGGGGTAGACCTAGAAAATGGGTAAGTTCCACTCTCTTTGTTGTATTCAGTATTGGACCTATTTTTTTTACATCATCTCCCTGCAACCCTTCTCCAGACCAGCATAATTTATTTTATGTTCAGTTACCTGACTCTCCTTGTGTTGGGAATCTCATTTTGTTATGAGATGGATCAGAACCGGATTCTGTGCTATCCTTGGCCAAGATCTTCCCGTGAGCATTTTCAACGTTAATTGCTGAATACAAAACAGAACAGGGGGGAACAATGATCTTGTTTTCCCTTCACTAATTCAGAGACATTGAGGAAAACTGGTTTTGCTCGTGTGGCTGTTCAATGGAGATTAGCAAAATCTGAAAGTCTGAAGACTCAACCTGCCATTTTGTTGATATGCATGACTCAACTACATGAAGTAATAAGCAACAAAACTCCTTTCAAGGACCTTGCTTAAACTAAAACTATATTCGTTGCAAAATGATGATTCAAAGAAAAAGTGATCTAGTTATTAGGAATGCAAGTTATTATGAATGTACTGTTATTGGAAGCCTACCAGTTTCAAAGATTAAAATTAAAGTGAAAACAGAAATTGTTTTGCTTTGTTACACTCAATAATTAGATAATGCCGATATCTTTCTTAATTTAGTTCCTTCATAAAAGTTGATAAAAGTATGGTTAGGAAAAAGTTAGAAGTTATCGAGAATACATTGAAGCAGACATTAAATGCCCCTGGAGTCACTGTTGTTTCAGTGTTACTGGGATTGTGGAAAGCAGCAAAACAAAGTTCAACATATCATTAAATGGCATCCAACCTTTACCCTGGTTATACTATCTGCGGTTCGCAATTATTCAGGAGATAAATTGGGGGATAGTCAGGGATAGAAATAGGCTTTATTAAAATGTAATGAATTGTTACTGAGAAGTAGCTTATAACTTATTTAATTCCAACAAAGTATGTTTAAGAACGTGGGAAAGAAGAGGAGAAATGGAGCTGAGCCCAGAAGCCTAATCTGTCTCTTAAAGATGGCTAATCTAATCTTTATTTTCAATTGCTTTCTGGTTCTTACTTCCCTTAGTACAAAATCTGTCACAGACTTGAATGTAATTTAGTAATTCAATATTTTAAGAAATTGGGGTGGATAATCCCAGAGATTCACAACACCACCGAATAAAATTTCAATTCCAACAGTACAAAAAAGTACAAAAGTTGTATACTAATGATGGGTGCAAATCCACCAAAAAAAGTCAAAGCAGGAATAGGAAAAGCTTGAATGATACAATGCTGTTGAAGAAAAGCTTCATTCTAACGCAAACGTACATGATCACCGCTATGTTAAAGGTTGCATTGTGTGTAATTTGTATTTAAACCTTTTAAAAAAGAAACACAAGGTGCTGGATTAATTCTGGGTCAGGCAGCATTTCAGGAGAACCCTGTATCTACATTTAAACATTTAGAATTAGATTACATTTACAATACTGGAATGGGTCCTTTGATCCTTTTGCTTCATGTAGACCTGCTCCAGACACTACCAAAATTCTATTATTTGTTGTGAGTTTATCTGGCTTTTCCTTAAAATTCATTGATTTTTTTTTGTTGACCTGAGCTAGCAAGATCTTCAGACAATTCAACTGATCTGTGAGATAAAGAAGCACTGAACTTCCTGTTGGATCTGTTGATACCTTCCTTGTAAGCCTCCGTTTTGGACAGACCCATGTGGAAGAATTTACTCAAAGTATGCCCTCTCCATAATTCCCAGAGATTTATGCTAATTTCTCATCTTTTATTCACCTGCTTGGTAACAACTGAGGCATTGTCTTTTGATATAGGTATAAGTTCTCGCTTCTGATTATGCAATTGCAAGCCTTTTTTTTGGTATGTACTCAATGACCCTCTTTCCTGTTTATAATATGGTGACATATTATGGTGAGCGGTGTGCATATTTTCAGGTGACTACAAAGAATCATAGAAGTGTATCGCAAAATTTGTCTGTTGCAGCAAACCCTTAACAATTTTATTTAAACCTCCGCACACACATCATAATCGTATTTCCATGCTGTCTTCAATCAGCTGGGAAACCAAGTAAGTTTCCTTTTTTCACCATTAATATTGGTTGAAGCCTGCTAGTAGAGTGCATGGCTTCTTTAATGGGCTTGTCATCATACACTATTTGGAGAGACAATTACTTTTATGCATACATTGAAACTCAGCTGCCAGCAGCAAAAGGAAACTGTAGAAAACACTGAACTGAATGTGATTTGTCTGTAATGCCAGAGCCATTTTTTTCAATAACGTAAATTAGAAATAAACTGCATAAAATTAACTTTGTTGACTGTAAGATGAAGGAATATCTCTTCTCATCAATTTCTCTGCATTTACCCAATTATATTCTTTGGGAACGTAATAAGATTGACAGAAGGTGAATTTTATTAAAATTAATTCAATTGCCAGAATCGCAAATCTACGTAAGTGAAGGTGGACAAAAATGCTGGAGAAAATCAGCGGGTGAGGCAGCATCTATGGAGCGAATGAAATGGGCAACGTTTCGGGTCGAAATGTTGCCTATTTCCTTTGCTCCATAGATGCTACCTCACCCGCTGAGTTTCTCCAGCATTTTTGTCTACCTTCGATTTTCCAGCATCTACAGTTCCTTCCTAAACATTCTACATAAGTGACAATTATTCAGAAAAGCTGTAGATTACGTTTAATAATGTAGCCAGTTCCTGTTTGATTTGGGACATGCACTTGGTATCTTTGTGCCATCCAAGATTTCAACTTTTTTATAACAAATGTCAATTAACCAGCAAAACAATAGTAGAAGGATAGACGAAGCAAGCTATTTTCAGTGCAGCAACCAAAGATCATAACGGCAATATTTCATTTTTCACCTGAACTAAGACTGAGTAATTGATGAAATCTGGAAATAGCAGATGTTGGAAATGCAGAAATAAACGGGGAAGATCCTGGAAATGTTCACCAGATCAGACCACATCTATGCAAAGTGAAGCAGAATTAAACTGTTACGTGATGGCCTTGCCTCAGACCTATAAATGAGCCATGTTTTTGGTTGCAGAAGGGGGAGCGGAGAAAACAAAGGGTGGGAGCAAGACCTGTAGGTCAGATTAATCACTGGGAGTTTAACAACTGCCAGTGGGGAAGCTGGCAATTCAGTTCTGCTAATGCTGTAGTGAATTTTCGGGTTCATGTGCAATTGCCATTTGGATAAGAAATTGGATAACAGAAGGTCACAAGTGATCGTGGTGCCAACCGAGTGGTTGGTAATGGATTACTAATAATAACTGATCAAAGAAGAAAATGGCAAATTAATGTGGACAGAGAAGAGAAGAGATTCCCAACACTGCAGTTGATGGAAATCTGAAATAAGAGGATGCTGGAAATGCTTAGTAAAGTTATTGATCTTTCATCAAAACTGGCAATTTGTGATGCAAACTGCAAAGGCTTGTTACCTAAAAGTGATGAATTCAATATTGTCTGTTGATTGCAGCTAGAAGATGCAACGTTAGTCTTTAGGTGTATGTTAAGCTTCATGGGGAAAGTGTAGGATGCTAAATACAGGGATGAAAGTGGAATGAAGAATTAAAATGAAAGGTCTGGGTCACTTTTTTAATTGGAGTTTTTCTGCAAAATTGTTCTCCAATCTGTATTTGGTTTCTGCAGCGTTGAGGTGATCACATTGTGAGTACTGAATGCAGCTTACAACTTGGCCCAATGCTTTCAATACATCTCCTACGTATTGCAACTGGAAAGTTTGATTTCCAACATTTTTTGTTATGATGAAAGGCTTTCATCTTGTAACATGAATTTTATTTCTCCCTCTTCGATCATTGAGGAGCTCCCCAGTTATTTTGTGTAACTTTACAGTGAGTTTGGGTCGTTAATTGGACTGAGAGCTGATATACTGAGCCACAGTTTGGGAGATTAACTGCCAGTGGTGAAGCTGGCAATTGAGTTCTGCAAATGCTGCAGTCAAGTTTCGGGTTCATGCACAATTGCCATTTGGATAAAGGACTAGTGGAACTGAATACTGTCAGTAGTTTCTGGTTCAGGAAAGAATGGGGTAAAGGCGAAAAATCAGAAGCCACAATAAATAAATGTTTTTACTGCGCAGTGTATTTTTCTTGCTAACACACTCTGTATGTTTAACAGCTGAGCAAGTGGTGTAAAGTTTTACTGTTGCTGTGGGTGTTTCGAAGTAGAAATAATTATGTGACTGTTGAGAAAAAATAATGTTTTGGGGCAATGTAATGGTTGCTTATTCTAGTCTTTGAAACATCCTTCTCGCATTTGTTAAGCCCACCAGCGGTATGCATCAGTCATGCCTACAGTTCTCATAAATGTAAATATAGATCGTATACTTTATCAACTTCTAAACTGTTCTCCCCAACACTTAATGTAATATATAGCGCACAATTAGATTCAGGCAATGTATTTATAATTGATGTTGAAGTTGTGAATTTTTCCCCTAAATATGTTGGTTTGATTTTTTTCTATTGCTGGATGTTAGTCTCGCTCATTTGTAATTATGGAATATGTTGGAACATCCATCCTAAAATAAGGCAAGAGGTGTTAAATGTTTGTTGGAAGATTATCAAACACAATTAAATAACTTTGTTACCATGTCCTTCGGTTACAAAGGCAACATCGTGGCTAAAGACCAAGCAAATGTTCCACTGAAGGAAGAGCTACGTACATTTTAGAAATTATATTAAACTTGTACTTTACAAAGAACCAAAATCCGAGTACTGCAGTCCTTTCCTTTAACTTCGTAAACCAATTAAAAAATCTAAAGTAACAGAATTTTAGAACATTGACGTCCAATACCAATGTTATAATTCCAAAGATTAAGCAGAAAGCTATCATAGAAACTATTATTTTTAAATCCCAGCGATCGTAATGTTGGTATAAAGGAATTGCCCCATCAAGCACTTAGTTATTAAGAAACGTTTTTCATCAATTAGCCTCGTAGTTAAATGGAGACAGTCATTGAATCCCTGAGTGTATAATTCATTTTCATTTGATGAAATCAAGGAGTGTAATGTACAGTGCCCTCCATAATGTTTGGGACAAAGACCCATCATTTATTTATTTGCCTCTGTATTCCACAATTTGAGATTTGTAATAGAAACAAAATCACATGTGGTTAAAGTGCACATTGTCAGATTTTAATAAAGGCCATTTTTATACATTTTGGTTTCACCATGTAGAAATCACAGCAGTGTTGAAAATAGTCCTGCCATTCCAGGGAACCATAATGTTTGGGGCACAGCAATGTCATGTAAATGAAAGTAGTCATGTTTAGTATTTTGTTGCATATACTTTGCATGAAATAACTGCTTGAAGTCTGTGATTCATGGACATCACCAGTTGTGTTTAAGAAGGAACTGCAGATGCTGGAAAATCGAAGGTAGACAAAAGTGCTGGAGAAACTCAGCGGGTGCGGCATCATCTATGGAGCGAAGGAAATGGGCAACGTTTCGGGCTGAAACCCTTCTTCAGACTGATGTAGGGCGACATCACCAGTTGCTGGGTGTCTTCTCTGGTGATGCTCTGCCAGGCCTGTATTGCAGCCATCTTTAGCTTATGCCTGTTTTGGAGGCTAGTCCCCTTCAGTTTTCTCTTCAGCATATAAAAGTCATGCTCAATTGGGTTCAGATCGGGCGATTGAATTGGCCACTCAAGAACTGACTATTTTTTAACTTTGAAAACTCCTTTGTAGCTTTAGCAGTATGTTTGGGATCATGCTGTAGAATGAACGTCCGGCAATGAGTTTTGAGGCATTTGCTTCAACCTGAACAGACGGGATATGTCTATACACTTCAGAATTCATTATGCTACTACTATCAGCAGTTGTATTATCAATTAATATAAGTAAGCCCAGGCCATACCACCCCCACCACGGTGTTTCACAGATGAGGTGGTCTGCTTTGGATCTTGGGAAGTTCCTTCTCTTCATACTTTGCTCTTACCATCACTCTGATATAAGTTAATCGTCGTCTCATCTGTCCACAAGACCTTTTTTCCAGAACTATGGTTACTCTTAAGTACTTCTTGGCAAACTGTAACTTGGCCATCTATTTTTCCGGCTAACCAGTGGTTTGCATCTTGCAGTGCAGCCTCTGTATTTCCGTTCATGAAGTCTTCTGCGGACAGTGGTCATTGACAAATCCACACCTGACTCCTGAAGAGTGTTTCTGACGTGTCAGACAGTGTTTGGGGATTTTTTCTTTCTGACAGAGAATTCTTCTGTCATCAGCTATGGAGGTCTTCCTTGGTCTGCCAGTCCCTTTACGATTAGTAAGCTCACCAGTGCTCTCTTTCTTCTTAATGATGTCGCAAACAGTTGATTTTGGTAAGCCTAAGGTTTGGCTGACGTCTCTAACAGTTTTATTCTTGTTTCTCAGTCTCATAATGGCTTCTTTGACTTTCATTGGCACAACTTTGGTCCTCATGTTGATAAACAGCGATAAAATCTTCCAACGTCGATGGAAAGACTGGAGAAAAGATTAGGTGCTGAGAGCTCTCTTGTACCTGCACTAATGAGCCATTTAAACACACCTGAGCAATTACAAACACCTGTAAAGCCATGTGTCCCAAACATGATGGTGCCCTGAAATGGGGGGGACTATGTATAAACACAGCTGTAATTTCTACATGGTGAAACCAAAATCCTTTAATAAAATCTTACAATGTGCACTTTAACCATATGTAATTTTTTCTATTATACATCTCAAATTGCGGAGTACAGAGGCACATAAATAAATGATGGGTCTTTGTTCCAAACATTATGGAGGGCACTGTAAATATTAATTTTCATTGTGCTCCGTGCAATCTGTTTCTTTGCATTTATTTGTAGAATGCTCAGATGAAATGCAGTGTATTATGAATGCACCTTTATTCCCTGGTGGTTTGTATTGAAGTAAATGGGCTCTTGTAAACATTATTTACTGATATTGTACAGGATATGAAAGGCAATTATTTCTGAAGTTGGTGCATGGGCTAAAATAATGCAGAGATAGCCACACCCTTAGCAGGACATTTTCAATTGGCAAAACCCTGTCCACTGGTTGGACATTTTATTGGGCGTGCCAAAGAATTTAGTGTCTGGACAGGTGATTTCAACACTTCTGTTGAAGAAATATAATTGAAGTGAAATCAAATTGCTTGGTTTGCAGTCATGGGGCAAAATACAACAGCAGTTACTCTGTTTCAGGATTGATCTTTGAACTTACATTTCCAGCTCCCCATTCACACTGATGGTTTAACTTTCCCCAACCCTCCAGTGAACTGTTAATATAGACCTATAATTTATTTTTATTATAGTGGCCCACAGCAGTGTTGCTGACATAATTTAGCAGTTCAACTGCTTTGAAATTGTTTTAACTCAACTTGAAACGCAGTGTGTGTAGGAAAGAACTGCTGATACTGGTTTAAATCGAAGGTGGACACAAACTGCTGGAGTAACTCAGGGGGACAGACAGCATCTCTGGAGAGAAGGAATGGGTGATGTTTTGGGTCGAGACCCCTCTTCAGACACTGAAAAATCACCCTTCCTTCTCTCCAGAGATGCTGCCTGTCGTGCTGAGTTACTCCAGCATTTTGCGTCAACCTTCGATTGAAACACAGTATGCTCAGTTCATTGCAGAACTAAACTGTATTTAGAGTCATAGAGTGATACAATGTGGAAACAGGCCCGTCGACCCAACTTGCCAACATGTCCTAGCTACACTATTCCCGCCTGCCTGCGTTTGGTCCATTTTCAAAAACTTGTGCTATCCATTTGGCTAAGTTTTGATCGGCTTGTTTGCTCTGATGCATAAGGCTTGACTTCTCAATCTGCAGGATGACCAATATGCTTTCAGTTTCCCTTCGTGGACATAAACATGGACATGGAGTCGACCATTGGCAAACAAGTCAAGTGGAGGCAACACAGGATAAGCTGAGATGCAGTGTTGGGAAGTGTCTTCTTGCTTTAACAAAAACGTTGTGATGTGGCGCCTAAAATAACAAATCTGTTTTTGTTACCAATGTATTTGAGCATTAACTTAAAAAATGAGTCGCATTTTCTCATGGCATTTACTATGCAAGTTCATTTAATAGTGAATTCACATGTAGAAGTCTTAATCTCATTCAGACTGTATCTGTTTTTAGCAATTTTTTTGTGTGTTTGTTTGATGCAAAACTTGATTAGCAGTGCTAGTTGTTTTTTGAGCACAATGGGGGCAAATTAGTTTCAAAATAGCATTTATTTCATCCACAAACATTAGAACCATGTACTGGGCAGTTCACTACAGTTGAGGCTGTTAGTACGAGCAATTCTAATACTCACCAAAAGTATGCAGATGGGACCGATACCCGTGTCAGGCTAATTCATTGTTATAATATTTTATGAACCTAGCTTTTCAGCTGACACCCTGCCTTGACTTTATTCAGCTAAACCTTCCATCAACTCAAACATTCAGCTGGCTTTCCAATTTATCTCCGATATATTCTTCCAGCTACTATACAGTTGATTTGTTCTGCAAAAGAAGGAGGTGTGTCTGTTCATATGGTGTAATGTATTTGGATCATTTGCTTGATATGTTTTACAGATGGCACCATGTGGAAACTGGGAGATGTGGGAGTGTGGCTTGCAGCAGACTTGGTTTTGTGTGGGTACGGTGGAGCACAGGAATGTTGGATATCAATTCTGAGCTTTAGAGAGCGTTTGTGAGAATAATGTGTGTGAGCTGCATTCAACAGTGTCACAGGGCAGGCAGCATCTCTGGAGAACATGGAAAGGTGATGTTTCAGGTTGAGACTCTTTAGACTGATAGGGATGCTGGAAAGAGAAGAAGTATTTTGGGTTTCAGAGAAATTTGGGGAGGAATAGATAGGACAGAGAATATATGTGATGCGTTCAGGTCTTGGTTGCTTTGGAGGTAGTTTGTTAATGGAGCTATTGGGGGTAACAAAGAAGTGGAATGTGTCGCAACTTTTGTCACCCTTGACCTGCTCTATGAATCCATTCCCACAGCAACCTTGGCTTCATCCTATAATAGACATTCCCTTTGTCCGATCCATGCTGTTCCCCACCTTCTCTGCAACCAAAAACATTTTTTTCTCTCTCCCAGTTCTGACCAAACATCCCTGACATGAAATGTCAACTCTGCTTCATTCTCTGCCTAACCTGCTGAGGATTTCCAGTATATTTCTGTTTTTGGTGGCATATGGCAGTCGAAGGTGTCTTCACTGACCACTCCCATGCACATGAGGTGGGTGAATTTATTTTCAGGTACTGCACTCATTGCATTGAATCCTGACAAATGCATTGACCACCTTGCATACCTGCTTCCACTGCCCTCAGAAATTGTCTGCAGGGCATCCTGCCTCTCAGTGCACACATTGCATCTCTTACTCTGTTTCACCATGTTTACTGGAGTCTCCATTGTCAGTAGTGGGAAATTGTGGCATCTGCTGTCCAAGGTTGCATTACAGTTTCGAAGAGGCTGTTGCAGGTGCATTGAGTGGTAGTAATAGTCATTCCTGTCTTTAGATCCTTGCTGACGTGAGCAGTCATTAAGTACTGGGGTTAGTGTGGGTTGCATTCAACTATCAATGTAAGTTAGCAAGAGGCACAGAGTTGGTTTGAGGGCTGCAGTAGAAATGCTGGACCTGGTTAATGATGTGCTCTGATCTATATGTTGTTTTGGGGTTATCCAATTTAGCCACTGCTGAGTTAACGGAATAAAATATTACATTGGATTTGCAGTCAGAATTGAAATAAGGGTGTCATTTTTTGACTGCGTTCTAAAGTTCAATAGTTTAGTATATGTCATGGGTGACAAATTTCTGAAGCTAATGAATACTTAGTGAAAGGCCATATAGTGTAAGTGAATAATGACAACGTTGTTAAAGATGACGAAAAGTATCTTTGGCTGAAAACTGCTGATGGAAAGAATTCTTGGTGCAAAGGAATGATCATAATGTTGGAAATTGAATGTTAAATAAATTCAATAAAAATATGTTAGCCATTTCAGTGTGGCTCGGTGCTAGCTGTCATGCCTCAGGATTTGAAGCTTGTGTTTGCTCCCAACTGGAGGGACAAGCTGTTTCACAAACATTGTAGTCAACATTAAGGTGTCAATTCCTAAGTGAGATGTCTCGGGTGAAATTTAGCCCCTGTGATGCACCAGCCGATGAAAAGGGTGTATCAGTCAGTCTGATGTCTCCTTTTTGCTGATCAAAGCCACGGCAGCTCTTTGTCCCACAGTTGAACGTAAACCCAAGGAACTCTCAACCCTACCGGAGATGTTTTTTAATTGGTTACCTTTGGTAGTATTAACTGTGAAATATTTCTCAGAATTCTCATAGATCCAATTGCAAGATAATTGGCCTCCTGTTTGGAAAAATCTTTCAATAAACAGAAAAACAGCTTAGCTATTGGGTCAGATTGCAAGTTTGTTCCATTTCGGTAAGTTAGGCACCAGCTGCGGGAGGCCTGGTCACTTTTGAATATAGCACACTGTGGAAGAGTTTCCAAGCTTAATGGAAGACTGAAAGCAACGGATCCTGCTTTTAAGATCCTTGCTTGAGAAAATCTTTGGACTTAATACCTCCGGTTTAGGCATTAAAGTGCTGACCATTTTTTCTTAGTTGCTTTTTGTGAGCAGTGAGAGCCGCCTGCATCGGAAGAGGAAGAGTTGTACAAGTACTAATCCAGGTTCTGCTGTTGGCTGACAGGCCATTGCCTGAGATGTGGATATCCCTTTACGTACATTAATATGTTTCAGCTGCAAATCTGACTGAGATCTCCAGAGGAATTTCAGACACTGCTTTACATGATCTCCAAAGCATATATCTGTGTGTTTACTGTTGCTTGTCTGTGTCCAACTTTCCTCCTTTATGTATGACTCTAAAAAAGATCTCACTGCTGTGAGAGCAATGCTACATTTGGCTAAAAAGAAGTGAATATTGCTTATCATGCATTAACATTTTGCGTTGTTTGATAGAGCTATTTTCATAAATGCAGGGTGGCTTGGAAAGAGTTAGTACAGTTGTTAAGCGACACTTTTCCAGTAAATTATAAGATCATTGCCTTTAGTCTGTGGGAGCTAGATTGCTCTGACATGTTACCGCTCTTATAACCACCACCAATCAAATGTTTGCTTCTGATTCGGATAGTAACTTTAGTCATTTCCAGTGCCTGAAATACACTTTTAGGAACACGAATGTTGAGGCCTTACTAGGTCTTTTGGAGTACAAAACTGAGATCTTTAACAAAAAAGGTTACTATAAATCTCCAGTCATTCTTGTGCCAAGTATTTAAGTATGTATGGAAGAATTTGGTCATAACATTTCAATCTATATAAATTCAAAGTAAAGCACAGTGAAGTATGTACACTCATGGGTGTGATTAATGGAAAAAGACATAGCTACAGTGAAAGGTGTCCCTTTTGTGGTTGGGTGTTATGGCAATTCTTGGTTGGGGTAAAGAGCTATACTGTGCAGTTACATTTGACCTAGAAATGATTCATATGAACTACAGATACTAAAGAATAAGGAAATGTTCTGTCCTAAGCACTTTGATGAGCACACCAATGGAAAATCCAGAACAAGTGCCCCTAGTTAAGTGCTCCTAACAGCCTCGTGCAAAATGGTTTTTTTGCATCAGGCTGTTAGCTGAGTAATGAATGGACAACATGGTACTGTGATAAAATAGTGAAAAGTAGAAGTTATTATTATTGGATCTTCAAGCATTAATAGACTTAACCAGATTTTTCCCAGTATGATGAATTGAAATATAGTGTTTTAATTTTTATCTAATGCAGCAAAATGTATATTGCAACTTCTGAATTGCTCCCTTGATTAGTATGGTTGTATTTTGGAGGAGAAATCAGTTCAGGTGTTGACTTCACAAGCCCAACGAGGGCTAATTTCATGGACAAAACTGATCTACTGCAAAACTGAGTTCATAACATATTTCGCCTTTACTTGGGTATTAATAGTTTCGTTTAGGGATACAGCGCGGAAAGAGGCCCTTCGGCCCACCTGGACCGCGCCGACCAGTGATCCCCACATATTAACACTATCCTACACATACTAGGGGCAATTTTAACATTTACCAAGCTAATTAACCTACAAACCTGTACCTCTTGGAGTAAACACACAGCTTAGCACCTGTATTGTGATATCTTGCTTGCATTGGGCTCTGGAGGCTTGGGTTCTTCCTTGAATAAACACCACCCAGCACAAAAGTGTAATTTTCATTTTTAAAACCCCCAGTGTAGAGGGAAGAGCTATCATTCTCCTCTTGAACTGGCTTCCAGCTTGAAAGCCAATTCAGCCTTTGATTGGGCCACATCCCATTCTTTCCTAGCATTAGGGAGATTTTCACACAGAAGGCCATTCAGCATGATCGGTTCTTTTGCAATGTTTTTTGGTTTAGTTTCATAACATTATAAGTGGCTCCTTTTCAAGTTTATGCCCAATTTTTGAAAGTTTCTGTGGAATCTGGTTCTACCACTTTTAAGTTAGTACATTTCAGAATCCTTTGTGGGGGAAAATGATTTATTTTTATCTCCCCTCTACTTTTGCTATTTTTAAATCCATGATCTCAAATTACTGATCCACTTGCCAGAAAAAACATTTTCTCCATGTTTGCTCAGTCAAAACCCCCAGATGGTTTTGAGCATTTTTATTCAATCTCCCCTGTTTTCTAGAGAACTGGCCCAACCGATCTGATTCATCTCACTGAGTAACCTCCCTGATACTTGGAGGTGAGGGGGTGGTGGACAAGCCTCATCTGTACTCGCTCTAGTCTTAGACATGCCTTCTCGAGTGTGATACCCAGCCATAACTACCTACTAATCAGCTAAACCTTAATGATTTGCAAACACGTAGGATGACTCATTTTAGTGTTCATTGTCCATAATTACTAAGTCAAATTTCTCTTATGCTTTTAAGTGTTATCAATTTACCTACCCTTTTCCAGATATCTGTCCTTGTGTGTTTCATGCCTCACTGCATCGTCCCATCAAAATAATGCTATTTAGATTATACTGCCTTTTCATGTTGATTCTCGCAAAGTACATTCTTGTCACACTCAATCTGTGTTGAATTGCATCAGGCATGTGTCCACAGAATTTTCTCTTGTTCAAATCTTCATTACGATATTGCTGATTTTTAGTTATCTCAAATTCTGAGGTAGTACTGTGTAGGAAGGAACTGCAGATGCTGGTTTAAACCAAAGATAGACACAAAATGCTGGAGTAACAGCGGGACAGGCAGCATCTCTGGAGAGAACGAATGGGCGATGTTTCGGGTCAGAGGTGCTCCCTGTCCCGCTAAGTTCAGCATTTTCTGTCTATCTGAGGTGGTACTGTCTTCCTATTTCTAGTTTATTAATATCTAGCAAGGGAAATATTGGTTCTGATACCATACCCAGTCGGCAGCAAATCTTTCTTTTCAACTCTCCATTCATTTCCAAGGCAATTGAAATATGTCTTTAATATGATGTTTTTATTTTCTAAGTAAGTCTGCTACTTGCTATGCTTTAAAAATGCTCTCTAAAGGTCCTTTAGTTTAGATACAGCACAGAAACAGACCCCACTGGGTCCACGCCGTCTAGCGATCCCTGAACATTTACCCTGTCCCACACCCACGAGGGCAATTTATTTTTTACATTTACCAAGCCAATTAACCTACTAATCTGTATGTCTTTGGAATGTGGGAAGAAAACTGAAGATCTCGGAGAAAACCCACGCAGGTCACTAAGACAACATACAAACTCAGTACAGACAGCACCCGTAATCGGGATCGAACCCGGGTCTCCGGCGCTGCATTCGCTGTGAGGAAGCAACTCTACTGCTGCTCCACCGTGATTGTGTATAGATGTCCTGTACGGCATTTGCACCACACCTTCATGAATCCTCTTGATTCACTGAAGACTCAACCTCAGGACTATTGTTGGTGAGGCATCTGTCTTTAAGTTGGACATAACTCTTTATATAATTAAACAGGATCCATTGCTGCTACCAGTGAAGTGGTGCCACTCAGGAAGCAACAGAAACTAAACTCTACAAGGTCTATAATACATTTTAAGGTGAGTTTCAGGCATCCCATAAAAAAAGCACAATCCATTTCTAAGGTAAACAAAAATGCTGGAGAAACTCAGCGGGTGAGGCAGCATCTATGAAGCGAAGGAAATAGGCAACGTTTCGGGCCGAAGCCTTTCTTCAACCCGAAGAAGGTCTGACGAAGGGTTTTGACCCGAAATGTTGTCATTTCCTTTGCTCCATTAATGCTGCCTCATCCACTGAGTTTCTCCAGCATTTTTGTCTACCTTTGATTTTCTAGCATCTGCAGTTCATTCTTAAACAATCCATTTCTAACTGTGTATATAAGATTATACGTCATTCCCATTCTCAAAAGCAATCAACGTGTAAAGTGCTTTGCGCTAGCTCCGTATGAGACGGGGAACAACAGCAACTTGTACATGTGGTCAATAATGGAACCGTCTTAGTGTAAGGTCATAAATGATAGGAGCAGAATTAGGCCATTCGGCCCATCAAGCCTACTCCGCCATTCAATCGTGGCTGACCCATCTCTCCCTCCTAACCCCATTCTTCTACCTTCTCCCCATAACCACTGACACCGTACTAATCTAATACTTACAGGGTGAAATTGAAGAATGAAGGCATTTGCTGAAGTGTGTGTTTTATGGAGGTTTATTCAATCAAGTTGCATTGATCCGATTCTGCACCCTTACTCATTTTAGCTTTCTTATTCACCATCGCATTATGCACATTAATTCCCTCTGAAACAGCCATCAATACCTACTGAAGATAACTAAAAATTGTCAATAAATGCAAATTTGCCAGTCACTTGCTTTTGAAGAAATTAATACAGGTTATTTTTCTGAGTTTCTACTTTTTGGTCATTTCTAGTCTTTCCAGGTTTATCTGTATATAGCAAATGCAAGACCAGAGTCCAGTTTGGTTTGCCTTTCGTCATTTAACAAGTCAAAATACTCCAATAAATATTCCTGCAAATAACCATACATCCAGTAATGTGACCATTTCTGTTTATACTGACGTGTAGCTAGTGCTAACAGGTTTTGGTTCTTTTGAACATTGCAGACTTGGTCTTTTTATTCTTTGGTGGGGAATTCAAGAATTTGCTTCAATAATGCACAATATGGTATTGTTGCGTTCATTTTACATTTAAATTATGCCATCTCAAATTGATCAGCATCTGCTAACAAAATTTGACGGATCTGCTGTAATATTAATATTCCAGCAATTTAGTTTCCTTCACTAAATGAAACTTGTCTGTTAAGGGCCTGTCCCACTGTACGAGGTAATTCAAGAGTTCTCCTGAGTTTTCCCTGATTCGAACTCGGACAATTAAGGTAATAGCCGCTCGTAGGTACTCGGGGCTCTCGTGGACATTTTTCAACATGTTGAAAAAAACTTCACAGGCTTACCGTGTTTCCCAAGAACCTGCCGTTAGCGTTACGAGCCGCTAAGAGACGTCCCGAGCTCCGACGTACCCGCTACGTACATTCTACATACTTACCACGAGTTTGATTGTTTTAAAACTCGGGAGAGCTCTTGGGTAAACTCGTATAGTGGGACGGGCCCTTTACTGTTGACCAGAACATTACTCCATTTTGTTTTAGAAAATTGTATTAATCAGGCATTTGTCAGTCAATCAGCTTTTTAAAAAAAGTAGCATGCAATTGCAATTCTTAAAGCATGATTGGGTAGATGGAGAAGAAGTACAACTATATCAGCATGATAGGGAATGAAGAAAGGAGGAACCTTGTAATGGAATGAATGCAGTCACATTTATTCACCTTGACACCAGCTTTGGTGGTCACTTTTAAGTTCAAAATACTTTTTGTCTTTGGCTGTTCATTGTGGTTTGACCATGTCAGATTTTGTTGACAGAGTATAATTTCCTTACTTGCAATACTGGAGAACTGGCCATCATTGCCTTTGTCATGGTTCACTTCATTTACTCAGCTATTAATATACTGTAAAGCCTAATGTACTGACATTGTATTTCCATTGTTTGGGAACATTAACTGTAATTCACACAACAGTGGTGAGCAAAAGCATGTAGTGTTTGGACTTGTAAAGTGATATTATGGCTCCCAGCCTGGCTGATAAATCTGCATTTTTTTAATTAATGAAACAGACCTACATTTTTCTGGCAATCTTTTCAATTGTCTTTTATTGCTGCCATCTAGTCAAGGTTTAAACAAAAAAATTTGTACATAGACATTAGTTATATATGACATTGCAATGGATAGCATATTTGTCTATATGACTACTAAAATACTGATCAAAGGCAATATTCCAGATGTACATTGGAATGGGCAGAATCCCCCTTTGTGGTTGCTTGCTTATAAATATCGGGTTTGGACAGAATATGACACAAACCGGAAAAGGCTGTAAACATTTTAACATGTATGGATAGAACATTTTTAGTCTGAAAAATTTGGGGTTGCATAAATTCTTGTGTGAGCTCTTGTGGTCTGAAGAAAGGTCCTGACCCGAAACGTCACCTGTCCATGTTCTCCGGAGATGCTGCCTGACCTACTGAGTTACTCCAGCACTTTTTGTCCTCTTGTGGTCAAAACATACTCCAGAATATAAATGATAAATGGAGGATCTCCTCCTATCGGCTGCAAATTAAGGAGACCAGTTTTCAAATTCACATCCGGTTTGACTAACGGGAAACAGATCTTTTGAAATAAATTGTGTTTTGCATTTCAGTTAATGGGGAGCAAAAGGTCTATTTATCAGCTTAGAATGTGAACGCATAGATTACCGACGATGATTGTTTGAGTGCATCGCTATTGTTTTAGGAAGAAACTTGGACCATTTGAATAAGTGAGGCGAATGGTGTTGGCTTTGGGGTACATATTGGCCAGGACCTAGTGAAAGCTCCCTTGCTCTTCAGGTAGTGGGATCTTTTGTTACCTAGTAAATGGGTGCGCATAGTTTTGGTTTAATGTACAAAACTGAAAGATGAAATCTGCGATGATACAGCATGTGCTTGAGGTGATGTGGGGCGGGATCCCGACATTGTCAGCAATTTTAACGTCCGACTCAGTTAGGTAAAGGGAAAACTTGGCCAAAAGTCCCACTTCTGTTTGTAATCCACTTTTTTGTAAGGAGGTGTATACAAGCCTCGGGGGATATGTGGCATGTGATTGAATAAAGCACCAATGCACATAGCTTCCAAAATGAAGAATGGGCAATTGGATAAAATATCAGAGATTGCAGTGGTTTGTTCCATGGACTCGGTGGCCAACAGGGGAAATAGTAAAATTCATTCAGCTCCCAGAAATAATACTGTCATCCTGAATTATCTTTCCTCATCTCCTATCCTTGATTATCTTTACAGTTGATAGAAATCCTTATTTTCCTGACAACTGGGAAACCCTAATATAGACACAAAATGCTGGAGTAACTCAGCGGGACAGGCAGCATCTCTGAAGATGAGGAATGGATGACGTTTTGGGTAGAGACCTTTCTTCAGACGTCCTGACCCGAAATGTCACCCGTTCCTTCTCTCCAGAGATGCTGCCTGTCCTGAGTTATTCCAGCATTGAGTCTATCTTTAGTTTAAGCCAGCAACTGCAGTTCCTTCCTACCTATAGTTGTCTGCACATGTGTTAGCTCCTCCTGTAGTGTTATGATTATATTATAATTGTTCCAAACGCTCCATGCCGATTATCCACAAAATAACTATTAAACTCTGAACTGATAAAATTCTCATTACTTGCTATGAAAGATGTAACCATATCTGACTTTAATTGAGAATTACTTTTCTTGTGACCAACTTGCCATTTTGGGTGTGTGGTAGGTATATCCAGGCAAAGGTCATTAGGCGTTCCTTTGTGCTACTATGATGATTTGTAAATAGCAACTTGCAGTAACAGGTACTTCTGCAATGTCTTGAGTAGCTAAAGCCACAAAACTTCTAGGAACGTTGCTGAAAAGCCAAATTTTTGTGTGGGTAGAATGATATTCTTTGCCAGGTGCTTTGGTATGAAGTGGGCAGGTAGTTGTAATGAAATAGTTTCCGATTGAGTGGTACATCACACATACCAATTAGTGGCCACACCATTAATGGGAGCATCAATTTTGGAATAAATATTTGTCTGAGCTGTCTCATTCCTGTCCAATGCAACAGACTTGTTTAAAACAGCAATGAATAGCAATGTTACAAAATTTTGAGATTTTAAAAATCAAGTCTGCAATTTATCCCATCAGATAAAGCATAAAAAGAAGTTTAATTTGACACCTAATTCACTTTCATATCTTCAGTATTAAAGTTATGACCATTTTCATACTCGGAAATTAGCATCTTGTTCCCCATTGCCTTTCAATTGACTTAACTCAAAAGCTGTGATGTAGAAGTTAAAAGCCCATATCTTTCTTAAAAATTAAGAGAACTCAATGAAATTTTCAATTATTATAGATTGAAGCATTCGGAAACAAATATGAAACAATCTTACTTGGATGACCTGAAATTAAAGCATATAATTAGTTAGTTATCTAATTGTAGCTAATTACAAAATTCAATGAGTAGATCTAAACATCTATCCATTTCTTAAGAAAAGATAAACTTTTTAAAACTTGCCTAAGTGTCCAAATAACATTCACACAATAATCCACAATATAACATAATTTTTAAATCTCATTTTCATGAATTTATAGGCCAAATGGAAGGAATTTGGTGTTTAATGCCTGTAAATTAATGGCCATTTAAATCAACTAGCGAGTGGGTTTTAGTGGAATGCGGTGGATTGGAACGTTGTGGTTTGCTGTGAAGTCGGGAGGAAAAATACTGTTGGTTCATATATTTTTTGGACCCCTTTTCGCAACATGAAAATATGATTAAAGCCTCCACAAAAAACAACTTTTAATATAAAAATAAACTGTGTACCTTTTTTCTCCCCTACGCAAAATCCTTCCCGTTGTCGGCTCTCACGGCTTTTGAAGGTGATTTTTAAATTACTCTAGTTAATAAATAATCTAGCGTAATTTAAAAATACCTTCATGAATGAAATGTCGGAGCGATTTTTCTTCCGCAATGTAATCGCCCGACATGGATCGATTTGCCCAGTCTGAAGAAAAACGGCACTTTAAGCCCGCCCCCTCTGAAAGGCGCCAAAGTCACGCACACGGGGAGCGACAGAACTGCAGCGCTGCTCAAGGTAAGTTTTGTAACATACCTACAATGAATAGAGAGGAAAGCTTTTGCTCTCACTCGAGTTATTCTGTGTTCCCCAAGATATACTTTGAATACTGACACAGATTAATTGTTGAGCTAAATGCTGAATTGTTCTTATAAATCTGCTTTAGAGTGATTACAGGCCATTACAAAGTGATTGCTGTGTCTAGTGAAGGAATTTGAAATGTGCAGTCTCCAGCAGTTTGATTCAAGGTGATCTCCAGTTCTTTCCATAATGTTTGGGACAAAGGCCCATCATTTATTTATTTGCCTCCGTACTCCACAATTTGAGATTTGTAATAGAAAAACTCACATGTGGTTAAAGTGCACATTGTCAGATTTTAATAAAGTCCATCTTTATTCATTTTGGCTTCCCCATGTAGAAATTACAGCAGTGTTGAAACATAGTCCTGCCATTTCAGGGCACCATAATGTTTGGGACACAGCAATGTCATGTAAATGAAAGTAGTCATGTTTAGTGTTTTAGATTAGATTAGATTAGATTAGATTACCTTTATTGTCATTCAGACCTTCCGGTCTGAACGAAATTTCGTTGCCTGCAGTCATACAAAAATTCAAAATAACTTAAAAATAACAAAAACACACAAATTTAACATCCACCACAGTGAGTTCAGCAAACACCTCCTCACTGTGGTGAAAGGCAAAAGTCTTAGTCTTTGTCTCCTTCCCTCCTTGTACTCCCTCTGCGCTGAGGCGATCCAGGCCTCTGGTGTATTGTCCCTGCCGGGTGTTGGTACCGCTGCCGCCACCGGAACGCTGGAATGCCGCCGCCGCTCCAAATCGGGCCGCCGCCTCCACCGGAATGCCGCCACAGCTCCAGGCCGGGACGCCGCTCCAAATCGGGCCGCCGCCACCGGAACACCGGAATGCCGCCGCCACTCCAGGCCGGGACGCCGCCACCGGAATGCCGCCGCCGCTCCAGGCCGGGAAGCCGCTCCAAATCGGGCCGCCACCACCGGAACGCCGCCGCTCCAGGCCGGTCCGCCGCCGCTCCAGGCCGGTCCGCCGCCGGTCCGCCGCTCCAGGCCGGTCCGCCACAGCTCCAAGTCGGGCCGCCGCCGCCAGGCCAGGTCAGTCGAGCCACCGCCGCTGCAGCGAACGCCGCCCGAGGCCGTCAGCTCCGCCATTAGGGCCTCAGCGCAGACGGAGACAGGGGGACACAACAAGAAAAGGTTGTATCCCCCCGAAGGAAGGGACTAAGCCCTGTTTCTCCCCCCCCCCCCCATACAATCTAATAAACTAACTAAACTAACATAAACTAAACAGACATAAACAAAAACAAACAAAAAAAAAAAGAAAAAACAGACGGACTGCAGGCGAGCCGCAGCTGCCAGGCAGCGCCGCCACTTCCGGTTTTGTTGCATATCCTGCAGTGTGGCCTCTGTATTTCTGTTCATGAAGTCTTCTGCGGACAGTGGTCATTGACAAATCCACACCTGACTCCTGAAGAGTGTTTCTGATCTGTCAGACAGGTGTTGGGGATTTTTCTTTATTATAGAGAGAATTCTTCTGTCATCAGCTGTGGAGGTCTTCCTTGGCCTGCCAGTCCCTTTGCGATTAGTAAGTTCGCCAGTGCTCTCTTTCTTCGTAATGATGTGCACAAACAGTTGATTTTGGTAAGCCTAAGGTTTGGCTGATGTCTCTAACAGTTTTATTCTTTTTTTTTTCTCATTCTCATAATGGCTGCTTTGTCTTTCATTGGCACAACTTTCGCCCTCATGTTGATAAACAGCAATAAACGTTTCCAAAAGTGATGGAAAGACAGGAGGAAAGACTAGGTGCTGAGAGTTCTCTTATACCTACATTAAGAGGCATTTAAACACACCTGAGTAATTACAAACACCTGTGAAGCTATGTGTCCTAAACATTATAGTGCCCTGAAAAAAGAGAGGGGGGGGGGGGTGAACTATGTACAAACATAGCTGTACTTCATACATGGTGAAAACAAAATGTATAAAAATTGCATTTAATAAAATCTGACAATGTGCACTTTAACCACATGTGATTTTTTTTTTTCTATTACAAATCTCAAATTGTGGAGAACAGAGGCAAATATATAAATGATGGGTCTTTGTCCCAAACATTATGGAGGGCACTGTATTTGGTCTGCTGTTCCATGTTATGTCTGTCTGTTTGTAGTCCTTGGGCAGCGAACCACTGTACACAACATTTCTGGTGCAATTGGCTTTCTTTTAAAAAATAATAATAATTTACTCTCCCTGCTCCTCTTGAAGGTGTTGGTTGGAGTCTGGTTCCAGAAGAACTATTAGACAATTTTGTATGTGTGTGAAAATATGTAATGAATTTTCGTAGTAAGTTTGTCATAAAATCTCAAATACAAGAGCGGGCTTCTGTATGAATAACACCATTCTCGATCTCACGGGCCATCCTAAATGATGATAAACCTAATGAAGCATTTGGAAGTGCAATAGTTGTTGTCATGTCGGAAGGGCAGCAACCAATTATTCTCCACAACCATCAAGGTCTTGTCAACAACAATGTGATCATGACCAGATAATTTCCTCTAGTGATGTCCGTTCAGTGATAAATAGCAGCCGAGACGTTACGGCAAATTCTTTGAATGAAACCTTGGGATCTATTGCATCTGCCTGAACGGAAAGCATGAAAAAGTTAGAAGTTTGAGGATATTCGCCAAATACTCGATTGAACTTCTCCAGGTGTACGGTACAGAGTATACTGACTGGTTATATTATGGCCTGGTGCAGTAACTCAAATGGTCAAGAACAAAGGCGCCTGTTGCCTGTTCTCTCACTGGTATTGAACTCTCCCCCATCGAAGGGATGTATACAAAGCACTGACTCAAGAAGGTAACTAATATCATCAAAGATCCACACCACCATAGGGCAGAAGATCCAGGAGCTTGAGAACCATCACCTACAGGTTGAAGAATAGCTTCTTCCCATCAAACGTCAGACACTTGAAACGCATTGCATAACCCTAACCACACGCCTACCTCAGCAGCAAAGTGCTGTGGACTTTGTATAGGTTGCACTACATACTTTGGCTTACACTATTATGGACTGGTTCGCTTGTATTACTGATAAATGTATTATTGTTTCTTGTATATGTTTATTTGTTGTTGCTATGTTAATGTTACCTATAAAGTTGCAGCGCGTAAGAACTTCATTAAGTTCCTGGTGACAATGTCAATGAACATATCTTTGAGTAATGCAGCCAAAGATTGCCACCTTTGACAGGACCTTGGTCATTGGTAATGCACTGGCAGGTCTGTCCAGGTTGTGTGTTGTAATTTCCAGTGGGTCTTGAATCTATCATCCCTGATTCAGAGATGACAACACTGTCCCTGATTCCATTAGGAACCTCATCTCATTGGGTGGTATTGCAATGTGAGTTTAATGACAAATATTAATTTAAGTGTTTGTTTTCAAGTATGCTTCCTTTGCGATTAATATAGGAAATTAAATTTTGTGGCTACATTTGGTTGCAATTCCAAATGTACTGACTGGATAAAGCTCAGATGATTTGGTGATATATCATGTGATTCAGAGGGTTGGTAATGAATGAGATGTGTACAGCTAATACATCTGTTGGTCTCCAGTGCATAGAAATAAGACCTTGTCTTTGAGCTAGATTTGAACGGTATGTATTGGGGTTTAGAAGAGTGTAAGATAGGATTGATTACAAGATACAGCATGGAAACAGGCCCTTTGACTCGTGTGTCCATGTAGCTCATCAGTCACGGTAGTTCTATGTTATCTCACTTTTGCATCCACTCTCCACACACCAGGGGCAATTTACAGAAGCCAATTAACCTACAAACCCGCACGTCTTGGGGATGTGGGAGAAAACCGTAGCACGTGTAAGAAACCCACGCAGTTACAGGGAGAACATGTAGAGACAGCACCTGATGTCGGAATCGAACCCTGGTCTCTAGAACTGTGATGCAGCCACTCTATTAGCTGGGCCACTGTGCTGATCTTATTGAACGTTACAAAAAAGCTTTGAGAGAAATCGGAAGAAAAGATGCAGAGAAATCTTTTTCCTCTAGTTGGAGACTATAGGACTTGTGGACACTTGTGGTCTTGGGATATGGGACGAATTTGGACCAAGATGAGGAGACATTTCCTGCAAAGCTATAAATCAAGGAATTCCCCCCCATCTTGGAGATCTATGGATAACCATCATTAAATTATATGATATAACACAAAGGGAATCCGAGTCTCGCGGTGGATTTAATCATTGAATTGAAGAGTGAGAATGTGGCATCATGTGGCATGTCCCTGCCTCTTAGTTTTACATGCTCCTCGATTTAAGACTTGGTGGGACAGCTTCGGAGAATAGATTCACCGAGTCCAAGGAATTGTCCAATGCAGGAGCCTTTAGGATAGGCAAAAGTTGAGGCATGAGGAACCAACAGAATAGGAAACTTATCAGGAGGAACATATCCTTTCTAGCTTAAGTGGGGTAAGAACAATACTTCTGCTTAGATTCACTATAAGGTTCTACTTCAGGAAGCTCTTGCAATATAAGAAGCTTATGCTACCAAGTTCTGCCCATCAATGTTGTATAAATATTTATTCCTGGTTCTCCAAGGGCATTGATTATTCCAGGCCAGGGAACATTTCGCTTTAATAGGAGTGTTATACAAATGAATACACAATAGTCATTTAAAATGCAGCTATGTATAACTTAGCATATCACTTTAGTGCTACAAAGTGTACTTGCTGTGCCTTTCTGGATCAATTAACGGCTAATTTCATTTGGGTTATTTTTTTCCTCACATCACCAACTGTAGCTATTGATATTAATTAAATCGTATTTTCTTTAGGGGATATTTACTCTCAGCCATTTACATTACAAAATATATTTATGCCTGCATTGAAAGCATATTGAGATGCATTTAATAGTCTTGAAAATTGGATAGCAACAAATGTGTTTTCGCATCATTTGTAATATAAACTGTATAACTAATGTTTTAACCAAAAAATTCTTCCATTCATGATCGTGCTGAAAAAGGTCTTAATGAGGATTGATTGGCTCCTGGTGCCAAAATATATTAGAGTACCCATTCTTACCCCTTAACGTTTATCCCTAGGTTCACTCTTCCTTGCCCACCAAGACCACAGGAGATCTAACGGGTGCTATACCTCCTTCCTCGCAGCCTCTCCAGATGAAACGGAAGTTCATGTGTACCTCCTCTAACCTCATCTACTGCATCTGGTGATCCCAATGCGACCTCCTTTACATCGGCTAGGCCAGGCTACTGTTTTTGCTACATTTGTGCTCTGCCCGCTGGATCTCCCGTTGTTAACCATTTAACATCTCCCTCCCACTCCAAACCAACCTTTCTGTCCTGGGCCCCTTCCACTGCTACAGTGAATACTTTGCCTGTGTATTTGCCTGGGAAGTGAATTCTAGAGTTTCACAACTCTGCGTGAAGAAATTCTCGAACGTTTGCATTTAATATTCTAGAAGATTGATTCTGATGCATTGTAGGAGGCCAACAAGAGTGCTCAGCAGGCCAGGCAGTGACTGAAAAGAGAACCAGCAATAGAATTTTACTTTGTTCTTCTGTCAAAACCGGAAAATATTAAATAACTTTTTCTCCCAGTTTGAGGGAAATGTCATTGCCCTGAACATTTTTTTTTACCACAAGTGTTGCCGGTCCTGCTTAGCAGCACATTCTGCATTTTCTGTTTTTAGTTCAGGTTTCCTGCGTTTGTTTATATAATGGCCAGCTAATTTCACCCTATCAATTGTATGTCACTGTTGTAAGTTAATATTACACCCCTGTGTTTTCAATCCCATGTTTGTGGTGCCAGAAGAAATCTGCTGGTGCATTCTAAAAGTGCCACCTGATGGTTTAGCTGTTTGTTGGCATTTTGCAGAATGATTATGGAAGCAGCAATGTTGTAAACAGTCGCCTTTGTAAATGTTGTGCTGCTGAAGATGATTCCCTGACCTCCTCAAAATCTAAGAGTAATTATTGGGAAGTCTGTGTGGCCCATAGGGTGGGGGTTGTCACAAGATGAAATCTAGCTTTAATTGCCAAGACAAACCAGACTTGATCTTGCCACTTTGTTCAGACTTGGAGAGGATGCAGCAGTCCTTGCAATTACCTTAAAACAATTTTAAGTGCTGCTTCATTGGAGACTGGAATGAGGAAGTCTTTAGCAGGGAGTTTAAAAAATGGCTTTCTATTTGTTGGAGTCCCTTCCAGTGCTGTTTTATGAAGCTATTTATTTGACTGTGGTAAATAGACCATATATCACCTTGCCTGTAGGCTTTGTTGGCACCTTGTCACATTCTTGCAGGGCTAAGGAATTAATTGTTCTTGTTTGAACTGATAAGAACAAAAAAAAAATTCTGCTTGGGAAATGTGGAATGTGGAGAAGGGACTGTAACTGCTAAATATTTTCCAAGCTTTTGGCTCCACTGTTGTAGTGGGGATGATATTGGCTTGGGAGTGCCAGGAATGGAGGTTTAATCCCTAATTGAGGGCTTCTACATCCGGTGCAGAAATATATCCGCAGGCAGAAACTGGTGACATTGCTTCTGGGAAGGAAGAGGCTGTGCTTTTCCAATTCTGGCCACTTGGGCATGCCCCATTCTGTTGTTCAAAGATCGTGCACCCATTAACCCATCCCTGGAATTGCTTGCCCCCCATTCAGAGGTCACGTCCCAGGTTGTTCCATTGAATTTAAGACCTGTCGAGCTTCTGCTGCCCGCGTCCTATCAGTGATCAAAATCCATTCATTCATCCCTTCAAGTAACAGGTTGATTTTAAAAACAAAACTTCTCACCCTTATTTTTAATTCCTTTAAGAGCCTTATTTTAATTTTCCATTCTTTAAAAGTCCTGCAAGCGACCTGTGTACTTCTGATTTTATCCCTTGGTCATCTCCAAATGTGCCTGCTTCATTATTGGTGACCCTACTTTCAGCTGCTGCCTACATGTATCGAGAGAGTCCTCCCTCTTATTTCCTCTGAAATAAGAATGGAAAATTCAGAAAATATTCAGCAAATCTGACAGCTGCTATGAAGAGGGAATGTTTCGGGTTATATTTTCTTACTCACTTGTACATGCTCCTTAATCTACTTTTCTGGCCATCTCCCCATATATCCCTTTATTCAGCATGGTGTCAATTTTTATTTGGTAATGCAGAAGACCATGGGGATTTGGTTTTCATCCCTGAGGTTGTATTTTGACGTTTTTGTTGTTGTTAGAATTATATGACAATACAAAGCATGACGCTGTGTGTTGTCATTTATATGTGTTTAAAAAGAAATGCATATTGTGTACATTGTATTTCATTGCAAACAACGTTCTTAACCCCAGGTGGTTTATGCTGGTTTTAGCTCTGCTTGAACCCTCTCCCATACCACTCCACCTAAAATGATCCACATATCCTTCTCATTCTTACACCTTGATGTGTTTATTTTGCTTTGCTTTAAATATATTTATTCTGTTCATCTCAGCCACTCCTCCCTCATGTTCCATGCTTTAACCATTCATTGAGAAAAGAAACATCTCCTGAATTCCACGTTGAATTTGTTCGTATTTGTTGCCCATTGAACTGGAAGCAAGCCAGGACATCCACGCATTAATTTTCCAAAGTTACTGATAGCTCTGGTTCCTGGCTGGATTTCATGTAACTCAATCAGGACCTGTTGTAGGGAAGAGTTCCAATTAATTTTGAAGCGTTATGTGGCTGTATATATATTGAGCAAAAGGGAAGGCAAGATGCTGATTTAAACCAAAGATAGACACAAAAAGCTGGAGGAACTCAGCAGGACAGGCAGCATCTGGGGAGAGAAGGAATGGGTGACGTTTCGGGTTGAGGCCCTTCTTCAGACTGGTTAGGAAAACGCGAGAGGTAACTTCTGATCAGTTGGAATTTGTTCCAAATTTCTTTGATCTAAATTACATCTTTCAAAAACTACCTTTTCATGCTGTAATTATTTCCTTCATATTTAATAGCTTTGTCTCAATATTGGAAAAATCTCTATTTTAAAAATGATTAAAATTCCTTCTTTGCTTCAACAGTGGGCAAACCTAGGGTTGGGTTTTGCCAGATAGCAAAGCATTCAGGAATACATTGGGGAAGGGCTTCTTTAGTGTGCATTGGGAGGAGGTTCTCCACCATTCAGACCATATGTCTAGAGTCAGAACACTTCAGAACAGGACAGTGACAAGTTAAGAAGGAAGGTCAGGAGACCATAAGGTGGTCATACTGGGTGGTGACCTTCTCTATGAATATAAGCTATCAAATTCTTCCATATGTCTTGGACTTGTGTATTAGAGGGAAGAGTTTTGTTCTCAGCAAGTAAAACCTCCCCAGGTTGTGCTACCGTTATTGTAAATCTATTTTGCACTTTCCCCAGTGTCTCTATTCTTTACATAAATCAGAGAGCAAAGTTGTTCATCCAAGTGTAGTGTACCTAAGTTTCTCAATGTAAAAATTCTCATCCCTGTTTACAAATCCATTCATGACCTCGTATCTCCCTGTTTTTTTACAATCTCAGTCTTCAAGTATTCAATTTGAAGTATGCCGTTCTCAGAGCCTAATCTCTTATCTATTTTAATCCTTTTTAAACCACTTCTCTGGAATTTCTTTCTTTAGCCACTTGTGGCCCTCAGTCCTCTGCCTCGCCTTTCTACATCTTTAAGACACTTTAAGATTTTCCTCTGACCAAAGGTCATTTGCCCTAATACTTCCACATGTGGATCTTTGTCAAATTTTATTTGATAATCACTTATGTGAAGCTCCTTTCAGGCAGCCTTTGAAAATATCTCTTGGATTTATAAAGGAGGAGAGGTGAAAGTGGTTTAAGAGGGAATTCCAGGGCCAAAGTTCTTAGCAACTGGAAGATTGATTACAATTGAGAACACACAAGGTCAGATTTAAAGGACAGCGCATCTGAAAAGGTTATAGAGCTGGTGTAAATCACAGAGGTGGAGAGAGATGAAGCCATGGATGAATTTGTAAATGAAAATGGGAATCTTGATGAGACCACACATGAAGCATGTTGGATATTTCAGGTCTCCATTTCACTACACTAAAATCAGAATGTTTTTAGAATTCTGAATGTGAATTCTGAATTTTAGGCAATTAGATAACTGGACAACCTAGGACAAACTCTGTTTCTGGATATGTTTTGGTGCAATAATAGACTGCACGTGCAAACTTAAATGAGAATAACTGGACAGGATTGAGAAGTCGATTGGAACAATAACATCGCCTGTCAGCAATGCTACTCATAATAGTCAGTCTGAAGAAGGGTCTCGACCCGAAAAGTCACCCATTCCTTCTCTCCAGATATGCTGCCTGTCCCGCTGAGTTACTCCAGCAATTTTGTGTCTATCTTCAGTGTGAACCAGCATCTGCAGTTCCTTCCTACCTATAGCTGGTTGCTCATGTGTTAGCTTCTCCTGTCGTGTTATGATTGTACTAATAGTTGTCCCAAACGCTCCATGCCGATTATTCTCAACTGATAAAATTCTTATTACTTGCTATGGAAGATGTACCAATATCTGACTTTAATTGAGAATTACTTTTCTTGTGACCAACTTTTGGGTGCATTTTTGCTCCTAACATTAGCAGCATAGACCATTGAAGGGTGGAGAATAGTCAGAGGCCCAAGATGTCTATGCCAATTAAGATGCCAAACAGCCTATATGTAGTCTATGCACCCATAGCTTGCATGTCCATGTGTCCATCTGAATGTCTCTAACATGTTGCTATCATATCTTTCACTACAACCCCAGTAGTGTGTTCATGTCATCTGCCACTCTTGGTGCAATTCAAAAACCACTTGCCTCGCAGATCTCCTTTAAATTTCCCCATCTCACCGTAAAACTATTCTCCTTATTATTTGGCATTTCCACCCTTAAGAAATATTGCATCTATCTACCCAACCTGTGCCTCGCATAGATTTATATACCTGTATTGGGTTGCCCCACTAATGCTAGGGAGAAAACAATCCCAGGTTTGTCAAACCTATCCTTATAACCCGATCTCCCTGTGAACATGACAGCACCAAAAGATCTCTCTGTACATCAATACTCTTTAAAGGTCCCGCCATTTCCTGTATACTTTCATGACCTATTTCAGGAACAGAAACTGAATCACACTTTATTCGCTAAGTATGTTTTGCAACATGCAAGGAATTTCATTGGCCAGGTCAGTCATACAATTAAAAGCAACAGATCACTCAAACACATTTTAACATCCACCACAGACTTTGACTCCCAAAGTGCAACACTTCACACTCCATCTGCCAGTTTTACACCCATATTTCCAACTGATCCAAATGAAATGAAAGCAGCAGAGTGTGAAGAAGGGTCCTGACTTGGAACGTCACCTGTCTATTCAATCCCAGATGCTTCCAGACCCCCAGCCCTCCTCCAGCACTCTGTGTTGCTCATATGTCCATGCCTGCACATAGCCAAGATGGACACAAAACACCAGAGTAGCTCAGCAGGACAGGCAGCATCTCTGGATAGAAGGAATGGGTGACATGTTGGGTCAAGAAATGCTGCCTGTCCCGCTGAGTTACTCCAGCATTTTGTGTCTATCTTTAGTGTAAACCAGCATCTGCAGTTCCTTCTTGCACACAGCACACAGCGAACAGTATCAGAATACTGTAATACATTACATGTTTTACATCGCTGGAATGTTTTAAGCTGCAGGTTGACCAGGCATTAAGAATTGAGGGAAGTCTTGTCAGTAAATTGAAAACAAAAAGTCTGACAACAGGAAGGGAACTCCAGTGTAGATTAACTCAGAGTACCCTCAGATGTAGAAAAGAAAGCCGATTTGGGGTACATGAAGCACAATGGAAAGATATTGTACCGTTAAGTTTCCTTTTATTTAGAGCCATTTGTGTATGTCATATGTCATTAACATTGGCCATTAGTGCATAAAATCATGAGGAATCGATTGGGTGGATGCTCAATATCTCTCACCCAAAGAAGGGGAATCGAGAATTGGAGGGCCTAGGTTTAAGGTGAAGGGGCAAATATTTTATAGGAAACTGAGAGGTAACTTTTTCACACAAAGGGTGGTGGGTGTATGGAACGAGTTGCCGGAGGAGATAGTAGAGGCAGGGACTATCATGACATTTAAGAAACAGTTAGAGAGGTGAAGGGTTAAGACAGATTTAGAGGGATATGGGCAGGTGGAACTAATGTAGGTGGGGCATGTTGGTCGGTTTGGGTAAATTGGGCTAAAGGGCCTATTTCCACACTGTATGACTATGAACTGAAAACAGGAAATGCAGAGACTTTGAAATATCGTAATTGACTGTATCTTACGCTAGAAATGTTTTTTTAATTTGGTTGAATGAATGAATAGGTTTATTGGCCAAGTATTCACATACAAGGAATTTGCCTTGGTGCTCCGCATGCAAGTGACAACATGACATACAATGACAGTTAGGAATGACACATAAAACATTAAACATTAATAATAAAACATTTGCGATTATTGTTGGTGGTGTTCCATCCAGAGTTGCTTTGATTTATTGAATGATCATCTGAATCGATTAACCACTTTCTCATGGACTCCTTGCACATGAGCAATATACAGAGGCCCCTTGCCCGACAAATCCGCATGTCTTTGGGATGTGGGAGGAATTTGGAGTACCAGGGGGAAACCCAGGCAACCACTGGGAGAAAGCAAACTCTACACAGACAGCAACCGAGGTCAGGATTGAACTCGAGTCTCTGGCGCTGTGCGGCAGTAGCCCCCTACCAGAGAGTCAAGAGTATTTTATTGTCATATGTAGTAGGTATGTTACAAAGCTTACCTTGAGCAGTGCTGCAGTTCTGCCGCTCCCCGTGTGCGCGACTTCGGCGCCTTTCAGAGGGGGGCGGGCTTAAAGTGCCGTTTTTCAACAGACATGAAAAATCGATGAATGTCGGGTGTTTTCGTTGCGGAAGAAAAATCGCTCCGACATTTCATGAATGAAGGTATTTTTAAATTACTCTAAATTATTTATTAACTAGAGTAATTTAAAAATCACCTTCAAAAGCCGTGAGCACCGACAACCGGAAGGATTTTGCGTAGGGGAGAAAAAAGGTAAATAGTTTATTTTTATATTAAAAGTTGGTTTTTCGGGAGGCTTTAATAATATTTTCATGTTGCGAAATCGGGTCCAAAAAAATGTATGAACAAACAGTATTTTTCCTCCCGACTTCACCGCTAACCGCAACATTCCAATCCACCGCATTCCACTAAAACCCACTCGCAAGTTGATTTAAATGGCCATTAATTTACAGGCATAAAACACTAAATTCCTTCCATTTGGCCCAGAAATTCATGAAAATTAGATTTAAAAATTATGTTATATTGTGGATTATTGTGTGAATGTTATTTGGACACTTAGGCAATTTTAAAAAAGTTTATATTTTCTTAAGAAATGGATAATGTTTAGATCTACTCATTGAATTTTGTAATTAGCTACAATTAGATAACTAACTAATTATGTGCTTTAATTTCAGGTCATCCAAGTAAGATGGTTTCATATTTGTTTCAGAATGCTTCAATCTATAATAACTGAAAATTTCATTGAGTTCTCTTAATTTTTAAGAAAGATATGGGCTTTTAACTGTTCCAGATCACAGCTTTTGAGTTAAGTCAATTGAAAGGCAATGGGGAACAAGATGCTAATTTCCGAGTATGAAAATGGCCATAACCTTCTTAATACTGAAGATATGAAAGTGAATTAGGTGTCAAATTAAACTTTTTATTCTTTATCTGATGGGATAAATTGCAGACTTGATTTTTAAAGTCTCAACATTTTGTAACATTGCTATATGTAGCAGATAGAACAATGAAATTCTTACACAGTAGTACAACAGAATATGTAAACATAGTACACTGTAAACAATATAATAAACAAGATAAAAAAGCTCTGTGTGTATATACACATACTCACAAATACACATATATATATATATATCATATATATAGATCACACATAATATATATTTTACACATATATATTTTATGATCATGTAGATATATATATTTACACGCACACATAGGTACACGAGAAAACCAATAATAGTGCAGTAATAACAATAATAGTCTATGTAGTTCAGAGCTTATTCGAGGTTGTGATGAGTGGGGTGATGAGAGATTCCACCAAAGCAGCAGAAAATATGCATACACGCATGAGCTGGGAGCTGCTTGAAAATAGTCTGTAATTTTATTTTTGGCTGGATGCTCTGTAGTGGGTGATGAAATGGAAGAAGATTGTGTCTTTCAGTATTTGAATCCATCGATAAGCAATAAGAAAGTATAACAATTTCGGCCTTCACAGGCAACAGGTGTGTTGTTGCAAAATGCTTTACAAAATTAAAAAAAAAAATCTCTTAAATGCTGCAAATATTTGCAGTGGTTTAATAAGATTAGAGTTCATGAATGCTGTGTACTCTTGCTGAAATCTTACTAAATTTGAAGGTCTTACTCCCCAAGCTCTTCAGAAATATCGAAACTGAAGAAAATGCAGTGAGTTCACGTTGCAGTGCAATGTTGTCCGCTGCAGAGTGGGTGGTTTGTTTAAATCAGGAATTTCCTGGTTGCAGGGCAGAAATTCTTCACAACAATGCTTCCTTTACAGTCATTATAGACATGAATTTCCTTTGTGCGAACTTCATTGCTGGAATGTCCCAGTGGACAGTTGTATCTGAACTGAGCTTAATCATGAATTTTTATGAGAGAAACTTGGGGGAAGGCTCAAGCCTCATAATGCCGGATGTTGTTACAGTTGAAAAGGGTAAAAGAAACAAGGTAATTTATGATTAATTTATGTTAATGTTAAACATGGGCAGTTTGCAGCCTTAGAAGTTGTGGAAGTAACAAACGCTAGCTTTTTGACAAAATGTTAAATGTTACTTCACCACCACTACACAACCTCTCCCTAATTCGTTGTTTTTGTTCGCAGTTTTGCATGCGTCTTATGCAGAAATTCATTCCCATATTTATGGTTATAAACTAAAATCAAATTGCGTTTGAGTTTAGTCTATTGTCACGTGTACCGAGGTACAGTGAAATGCTTCTGTTGCGTGCTAACCCAGTCAGCGGAAAGACAATACATAGTTACAATCAAGCCATTCAGTGTACAGAAACATGATAAAGGGAATAATGTTTAGTGCACGATAAAGACAGTAAAGTCCGATCAAAGATAGTCCGAGGGTCTCTAATGAGGTAGATAGTACTTTGGAACTAGTTTGCACTATAGAAAGTTTGCTTGCTGTTTTAACTACAAAATAAATTGGAATCCAAGGACTTTAAGGTACAGCTTGGCAGAGCCTGGACCTGTAGAACCAACAAGCTCCATCAAATACTGCTGGATTTTAATAACCTGATCAACATGGATATTCCATATGATCGGGGCACAGAGCAGCCTCCTTTTTGCCATGGGCGTACATTGTTGGGAGACAAATCGGAGGAATGCAAACCTTGCTTTCATTGGGGTGACAGGTCGATTTGCCCAACTATAGCAAAAGTCGGCAGCCCAGTGATATTGACACTATTGGTAGGATTTCCACTGGAAGAAAGAACTGCAAGGATCAGGTGTGGGGGGACCTCTGTGAGGGACAGTGGGAGAACAAAGGAGGACCGGGGGGGGGGGGGTGGCACTCTAGTTTAGAATCCTCTGACCAGGGGATAAGTCTGTTTGTTTGTCTGGTTGTCCGGTCAGCAGTCGCTTGTCTTTTTCTTCGTGTTTTCATCTTTAATTTCAAGTTTTTTGTGTACCTTGTGTGTTGTGACTGTCGGCAGAACAGTTTCCCTCCGGGGGTGAATAAAGTTTTATCTTATCACATCGTCTGACTTGGGTGAAAATATGGATTGCAATGGCAACTTTGAATATGCAGCTGTTATTGTCAAAGCCAACTTGTACCCAAGGAACTACAGAAAGTTAATGCATTTGGCTAAAGATATTTTTGAATTTATCACTTAATTTTGTTCCACAATGATAACCAACAAAGTACCCTGAATTGAACAAAAAATCAAAATAATCAAACTTAGTTATGTCTTACAATAGAATTTCCAAACTGCGCTTGTTATACCCAACTTCAGAAAGACTATTTATCAGTCCTGTGTCTCTCTTCCCAAGCCCCACCCCACCCCAACCTTATAAATATTGAATAACAACTCTATATATCTCTTCTGTCCAGCCATTTTCTTTACCATGTGTGCTAGTTTGAATGCTTAGCTTGTGATGTGATGTGTAGAAAGGAACTGCAGGTGCTAGTTGACACAGAAGATGGACACACAATGCTATAGTAACTCGGCAGGAAGGGCAGCATCTCTGGAGAGAAGAAATCACCCATTCCACCTTTCCAGAGATACTGCCTGTCCTGCTATAGTCCCTGTCCCACGATGCAAATTTACCCAAGAGCTCTCCCGAGTTTTAAAAAAAATCAAATTCGTGGTGCTTCACCACAAGTATTTTTTTACTCTTGGAAATTTTTCACACTGAAAAAACTTCACGAGTTTCCGCGTTTCCCGAGTACCTGCCGTTAGCATTACGAGGCATCCACGAGCTTCGACGTATCTGCTACGTACTTGCCATGAGTTTGATTTTTTTTTAAACTCGGTAGAGCTCTTGGGTACACTTGCATCGTGGGACAGCGCCTTAAGTTACTCCAGCATCTTGTGCTATCTCTTGATGTGTTGTATTGTTGGTTTACGGTATTGCCAAATCTCTGGGCAAACGTTCCTGAAGCAATCGCCGCAGACATGACTGGGATTCTGGCAATATAATGTTATTTTGTCTAAATGTTACAATTGCTTGGAATGTACCCAAAACAAGAAGTGTGATATTAATTGAGCTATTTTAATTCTAATCATTCAAAGGAACTAGTGGTGCTTATCGGAAGGTAGCTATTATTTAGAGTTTGTTCCAGTGAAAAGGAATCCATGTGGCTCCCTAAATGAAAGGTTAAACAGTTAAAATTACTAGGCAGTATGTGTGGATACTGGACATTTTGATAGTGATTTTCATTGATTCTTCCATTGATGTGTACAGTGGTGTTATCTTGTTACATGGCAGCCATTTTGACCATAGGAAGCTCCCATCCTAACAGGATTATTAATATAAC
Source organism: Raja brachyura (assembly GCA_963514005.1). Next base: position 10,126,354 of record OY740800.1, on the reverse strand, counting down.
CCTATTAACATATTGAGAGCTTCTGGTGTAACTGAATATTCTATATGTCACAATGAGCGAGGAACTTTTCTTTTATCTGTCAAACTTTTTTTGCATTCTGCAAGTAGCCGCATCGGTTTCACATCTTAGATGAAAGATATCACCTCTGGCCATGTAACATTCCTCATTGCTGAATGAAATGTCAGCCTTGATTATTGAGAGGAGCACTAATTAATCACTAAATATATGGTATGATTATAATTACAAAATTAGCCATTTTAATCAGGTAATATTTCCCATAACTCTAATATGTGGTGAAAAATCTCCAGAGCATTTTAGCGCTTGCTTTGTAATATACCAATGCTACAGGTCTCTCTGACTTCAAAGAATACAAGATTTTCGGTGATGAGATTTGTGCAAAAAGAAGGAAATCGATATATCCCCACCGTTTTAAACAAGATTGTTTTATATTTACAATAAATCATATAAAGCAAATGCACGAATTCTGCTAAATAGACATGTCTTGACTCTGACAAAATCCCACCAATCCTGTTTTAAAGCACAGGGAATTATAATATAAATTATACTTATATAAGTAGTTTTCTTTTGAGATAATTGTACCATTGATTGGCAAAAATATTCTATAGGATTCACGAGGTATCTTTGTCAAGGATAGTGATGTCCATTTCTGAACTTGGATCTCAAAGAAAAAGCAGTCCGTTCACTGGTGTTGAACAGACCTTGATGGACAGCAACATTTGTTAGCTACTGTACTCGTGGAGGAAATGGGCAGGAATGCTAGCTGATTATTGCTGCAGATTGTAACCACTGAAAAACCCCGAGGTTGTGACCAAGACTTGACCCAGGGCAGAAGATAAAGTAAAAGGTGACAGCATCTTGATTGAGTTTTCTGTAACTAAAAAGGGTAAGAATAAGTCGAGAGTGTTTTATTGTCATGTGTCCCGGACGGGACAATGAAATTCTTACTTGCTGCAGCACAACAGAATATGTATACATTGTATGTAACGGGGAAAAAAAAGAAAAAGTTCAATAAATAACAAATATGGTGCAAATAACAATGTACTTTTGCAGTTCAGAGCTTATTCGTCGTGTTTAATAGCCTGATGGCTGTGGGGAAGAAGCTTTTCTTGAACCTGGACGTTAAAGTCTTCAGGCTCCTGTACCTTCTTCCTGATAGCAATGGTGAGATAAGTGTGTGGCTGGGATGTTATGGGTCCTTGATGATTTTGGCTGCCTTTTTGAGGCAGCGACTGTGATAGATCCCTTCGATGGTGGGGAGGTCCAAGCCGGTGATGGACTGGGCAGTGGTCCTGTAGAAGTTTAGGAGAATCCTCTTCGACATGCAGAATCTCCGTAATCTTCTCAGGGAGTAGAGTCACTGATGTGCCTTCTTTACAATTGTATCGGTGTGCTGGGTCCAGGAAAGATCTTCTGATATATGCACGCCCAGGAATTTGAAGTTATTGACAGTCTCCACCATCGTCCTGTTGATATAAACAAATTGTGGGTCCTCATCCATCCCCTACTAAAGTCCACAATCAATTCCTTGGTCTTACTGATGTTGAGAGCCAGGTTGTTGCGCTGGCACCATTTGGTCAGTCGGTCGATCTCACTTTTACACTCTGACTCGTCCCCACCTGTGATTCGTCCAACCACAGTGGTGTCATCGGCGAACTTGATGATGGAGTTCGCACTATGACCGGCTACACAGTTATGGGTATAGAGTGAGTAAAGGGGGCTGAGCACGCAGCCTTGAGGTGCTCCCGTACTAATTGTTACTGAGGATGAAGTGGTTCCGCCAATTTAACCAGACTGTGGTCGGTGGATGAGGAAGTCGAGGATCCAATTGCAGAGGGATGCGCAGCGGCCCAGTTCCCAGCTTGGTAACCAGCTTGGAAGGGATGATGGTATTAAACGCCGAGCTGTAATCTACAAACAACAGCTTGACGATGTGAGTGAGAGGCAAGTTACTTGGATAAAGGGGAAACTGAATTTTACATTGAATACATTTTACTGGTTTGATTCACTTCATAAAGAAGTATTTTTGGGGCGAAAATATTAAAATAAAAGGGAATTTGTTTTATTAAAAATAATGTAAGCCCTTCAATTGTGAAAAGAGAATTTTATCTTTTGAGGCACCATTTTAAGCTGATATTGGTAATCTGCATATGTTATTGCACAAAAGGACATCTGCTTTAAACCGATCGTAGGAATTGCAAAATTTGATTGGTTTTATCTTCGGTTTAAACCGATGCTGCCAGTCCCGCTGAGTTGCAAATCTTTGATTGGTTGCTTGTTCAATTTGAACCCATCTCATGAAAGTCAACTTTTCACAAATGATTTCTTGTCAATTCCTTTCAAGCCTTTTTTAATTATTTACCGAAATGGGAAATGGATAAATTAAGCACAAAAATAAAACACTTGGATTTTCGCTTATATGAGAAGAACAACAATCTTTCGACATTAATATAAATGTTGCAAGCCTCCATCCATTAAAAAATGCATTTTGGAGTGGAAATGATTAAGACTTTAACGGTTTAATTTCCTGTCTGTGCAATTTCAATAGCATTATTAACCCGTATTATTTTTGTTAACTGCCAAACTAAAAGGAGTTAAATCCCATTAAAATCACGCAGTCGGGAATTTAGTCAACCATGGCAAGAAGTGCATTAAAAATAAATACAGAATAAAAAAATTAAGTGTTTTGATTAGTAATTAGCACGATACTATTTGATGTTCTCATAGGTGGGTGGATTTGAACGGAACTGCAAATTATTAATGTAGTTGCAAAGTGGTGAACCTAACCATTCTGCTTTAGTTTGTTAATGCACAACATATTGGAGAGAGTGATGCTCTATTGAAGATTGGTTTGCTGATTATCTTCGGGAAGATCATGAGCTTTTCCAGCGAGGGCAGAGTGTTCTCGTCATACTACCTGTTAATACTGATCTATTGTCACCCAGTTTTTTGGCACGCACCAAACTCTGTGTCCAACATATTAAAATTGGTTACCCATCAAACCAACTCTCCAATTGTTTTTATCTGTGATGGCTTTGAGTTCTGAGCACCATTTCTCCTTCTCACATGATCAGAATGATACCAACAATCAAGCTTCTCAGGATGGTCTGTGGCATCTCCCACCCTTCCACGTTCAATGAACCTTATAGTCCACAAGGTCCATGTCTTTCACCCTGTGCGTGGGTAACGTTATAATGCCCGTGTAACACTTATTAAAAATTTATTTCTGTTGAAACAACGTTTTAACATTGAATTTACTTGTGAGGGAAGGATCAAATTGTTTGATCTTTTGGCTGACAATAATGGAAGTGTTTCTCCGTTTCTAAGTTTAAGAATAACGCAGGTGTTATTGGGCATCTTGGACTGCCTCTGGGGCATTGCTTTGAATGCTCACAGGTGTCTTGTGTTAACGCAACAGAGGAGGCCCCGTGACAGGAATATGCGTCTGATGTAAGTCAACAACCAGTTTCTTCTCACAGAATCATTCCAAGCCTTGTCAAAAGTGTGCAAGGCTTCTGTGAGCCAGTCGGCATCATTGGGGCCACCTAGATAACTCAACCTGCAGGCGTGGGGCTGACTACACCAAGGCACAGGAGATTGTAAGCCAACAAGAACAAATTCAGCGGTGGCTCTGGCAAAACAAAGTGGTATTGCTGGACTTTAGCAAAATGCGATTGTTAAATACAAATAAATATTATGGTTCTGCTTGTGAAATCTTTGAAACTGCGACATCATGTACAACCTTATGCCAAAGAGCAGATTTAATCTGAGCACAGCACGATACCTTTCACTTAAGGGCCTGTCCCACTATGGCGACCTAATTTGCGAGTTTAGAAGAGTTTGCACTCGCCACAAACTCGCAGCATGGTTGACACGTGGTCCTTGGAGGTCATTGTAACTCTCCTTCATGCTTGAGAGAAGTTCCTGCATACTTGCGGCCTCAGTTTGGTGGAGGAAAAATTTTCAGCATGCTGAAAACCTTTCCGCAAATAAAGATTGGTCGGCATGGTTCTTTTGAACTCGTAGTGCTGTGGTAGTGAAGTCGCTATGTGGTTATAGCCAGTCGAGGTAGCCGTAGGCATTCTCCTTTGCTGACTGGGCATTTTAATTGGCTCATTGGAGCTTTCGGGACCAAGGAAAACCGACCGGTAATGTTAAATGCTAAACTTTATCAAAAGCTGACTCCACTCTCCACTCCCCCCCCCCCCCCCCCCCCCCCCATTCTCCAAGGGACTTACCATACACTGTGGCAGCCGTCTTTTACCTTCCTGTTCATCGCTGGTGTGAATTTCAGACTGTGCTCCCCTGCTTTCCCTGGCCCCCACATTTGCGAGGTGTGTGTGTGCGCTGACGGTCGATCCAGGGCGCGGTTTCATCGCTGATGGTCGATCCAGCTCGAGGTTTTTCAGGCGAGTGCCCTCGAGCTTGAAGGTCGAAGACAGTCGCTGAAAAGTCGCGTAAGTGGGACAGGCCCTTAAGTCCCTAAAAGTGTGGCCTTATGATTGAGTTGTTTTCGTATGGAAGTTAATTGCGGGAAAAAGTGCTTGGTCGTTTGGTTGACTTGATAGGGGAAATGTTTGTCGCTCTTTCCCCGGTTAAGAATAATGCAACTATTTGTGTGCATCTAACTGGCTCTGCTCGGGGCAATGTTTTGAATGAACAAATACTCCTGGGTGTGTGTATAAATCTGTTCTTAGTTTGCATGCGATGTAGACTTGTAGGCAAAAACAATATTCAATCTATTGAAAGTGCACATGGTTGAACTTTTTGAATTAGAATCTTGAGTTGGAATAATGAAGACAAACACCTGGTAAACATTTGGGTTTTCACTTGTAAGCATTTATCACTAAACCAAGTGATGCTAACTGTGTATAAAGAAGGAACTGCAGATGCTGGCTTTAACTGAAGTTAGACACAAAGCCGGAGTACCTCAGCAGGACCGGCAGCATCTCTGGCGAGAGGGAATGGGTGACGTTTTTGGGTTGAGACCCTTCTTCAGACAGTGCTAACAGTGGTCTATGGATACGAAGAGATACTAATAGAGCACAATTACAGTACTCTGGGAGGAAATGGGCAGGAATGCTAGCTGATTATTGCTGCAGATTATAACCACTGAAAAACTCAGAGGTTGTGACCAAGACTTGACCTAGGGCAGAAGATAAAGTAAAAGGTGACGTCTTGATTGAGTTTTCTGTAACAAAAAAGGGAAAGAATAAGTGGGAGGTCGTGAGTGAGAGGCAAGTTACTTGGATAAAGGGGAAACTGAATTTTGCACTGAATACATTTTACTAGTTTGATTCACTTCATAAAGAAGTATTTTTAGGGTGAAAATCTTAAAATAAAAGGGAATTGTTTTATTAAAAATAACGTAAGCCTTTCAATTGTGAAAAGAGAAATGTTTGTTTTGAGGCACCATTTTAAGCTGATATTGGTAATCTGCATGTGTTATTGCACGAAAGGACATCTGCCTTAAACTGATGGTAGGAATTACAAAATGTGACTTTTTTATTTTTGGTTTAAACCGATGCTGCCAGTCCCGCTGAATTGCAAATCTTTGATTGGTTGCTTGTTCAATTTGAACCCATCTCATGAAAGTCAACTTTTCACAAATGATTCTTGTCAATTCCTTTCAAGTTTTTTATAATTATTTACCAAAATGTGAAATGGATAAAATAAGCACAAAAGTAAAACACTTGGATTTTCGCTTATATGAGAAGAACAACAATCTTTCGACATTAATATAATTGTTGCAAGCCTCCATCCATTAAGTAATGCATTTTTGAGTGGAAATGATTAAGACTTTAACGGTTTAATTTCCTGTCTGTGCAATTTCAATAGCATTGTTAACCCGTCTTATTTTTGTTAACTGCCAAACTAAAAGGAGTTAAATCCCATTAAAATCACGCAGTCGGGAATTTAGTCAACCATGGCAAGAAGTGCATTAAAAATAAATACAGAATAAAAAAATTAAGTATTTTGATTAGTAACTAGCACGATACTATTTGATGTTCTCATAGGTGGGTGGATTTGAACGGAACTGCAAATTATGAATGTAGCTTGCAATGTGGTGAACCTAACCATTCTGCTTTAGTTTGTTAATGCACAACATATTGGAGAGAGTGATGCTTTATTGAAGATTGGTTCGCTGATGATCTTCGGCAAGATCATGAGCTTTTCCAGTGAGGGCAGAGTGTTCTCATCATACTACCTGTTAATACTGATCTATTGTCACCCAGTTTTTTGGCACGCACCAAACTCTGTGTCCAACATATTAAAATTGGTTACCCATCAAACCAACTCTCCAATTGTTTTTATCTGTGATGGCTTTGAGTTCTGAGCAACATTTCCCCTTCTCGCAGTCGCACTATGATAATGATACCAACAATCAAGCTTCTCAGGATGGTCTGTGGCATCTCCCACCCTTCCACTTTCAATGAACCTTACAGTCCACCACGTCCATGCCGACACCCTGTGTGTGGTTAAGGAAATGATGCACGTGTAACACCTTAAAATTTCATTCCGTTCAATCATCTTTTAAAAAATATTGAATTTACTTGTGAGGGAAGGTTCAAATTGCTTGATCTTTTGGCTGACAATAATGGAAGTGTTTCTCCGTTTCTAAGTTTAAGAATAACGCAGGTGTTATTGGGCATCTTGGACTGCCTCTGGGGCATTGCTTTGAATGCTCACAGGTGTCTTGTGTTAACACAACAGAGGAGGCCCCGTGACAGGAATATGCGTCTGATGTAAGTCAACAACCAGTTTCTTCTCACAGAATCATTCCAAGCCTTGTCAAAAGTGTGCAAGGCTTCTGTGAGCCAGTCTGCATCATTGGGGCCACCTAGATAACTCAACCTGCGGGCGTGGGGCTGACTACACCAAGGCACAGGAGATTGTAAGCCAACAAGAACAAATTCAGTGGTGGCTCTGGCAAAACAAAGTGGTATTGCTGGACTTTAGCAAAATGCAATTGTTAAATACAAATAAATATTATGGTTCTGCTTGTGAAATCTTTGAAACTGCGACATGTACAACCTTATGCCAAAGAGCAGATTTAATCTGAGCACAGCACGATACCTATCACTAAGTCCCCAAAAGTGTGACCTTCTGATTGAGTTTCTTATGTATTTAAGTTAATTGTGGGAAAAAGTGCTTGGTGGTTTGGTTGACTTGATAGTGGAAATATTTGTCGCTCTTTCCCCGCTTAAGAATAATGCAACTATTAGTGTGCATCTAATTGGCTCTGCTTGGGGCAATGTTTTGAATGAACAAATACTCCTGGGTGTGTGTATAAATCTGTTCTTAGTTTGCATGCAATGTAGACTTGTAGGCAAAAACAATATTCAATCTATTGGAAGTGCATATAGTTGAACTTTTTGAATTAGAATCTTGAGTTGGAATAATGAAGACAAACACCTGGTAAACATTTGGGTTTTCACTTGTAAGTATGTATCACTAAACATTAGTGATAATTTTTTCAAAATTCCTTAGATTCTGGAGTAGTTCCTGAGGATTGGAGGGTAGCTAATGTAATCCCACTTTTTAAAAAAGGAGGGAGAGAGAAAGCGGGGAATTACAGACCAGTTAGTCTAACATCGGTAGTGGGGAAACTGCTAGAGTCAGTTATTAAAGATGGGATAGCAGCGCATTTGGAAAGTGGTGAAATCATTGGACAAAGTCAGCATGGATTTACGAATGGTAAATCGTGTCAGACAAATCTGATAGAATTTTTCGAGGATGTAACTAGTAGAGTGGATAAGGGAGAACCAGTGGATGTGTTATATCTAGACTTTCAGAAGGCTTTCGACAAGGTCCCACATAAGAGATTAGCATACAAACTTAAAGCACACGGTATTGGGAGTTCAGTATTGATGTGGATAGAGAACTGGCTGGCAGACAGGAAGCAAAGGGTAGGAGTAAACAGGTACTTTTCAGAATGGCAGGCAGTGACTAGTGGGATACCGCAAGGCTCAGTGCTGGGACCCCAGCTATTTACAATATATATTAATGATTTGGACG